>LR991027.1:17459345-18659345 GCA_905163495.3 Cosmia trapezina
CTCAAGTAGGTAAGTATTTGATATTTGGCGATTTCAGACTTTGGTGACTACCACAGTCGTTATTATCTACATAGTCTATCTTGGGGTTGGCTTCCAGTCTAACCGAATGCAGCTGCATACTGGTATATCCAGTTACTGGGGAACTTGATACCCCTTGGTAGACTGGTTGTGGCGACTACCACAATGATTTCGGATTTTCGCAGCAATAAATATACAAAGTGTAACTTAAATAACGCACAACCTCTTAAGGGGTCATTGTACTCATCATTATGAACAACTTTTAATAGGGGAAGAAACTTGAAATCGCGAAAGAAATATTAAATTTTCCCTACATTTATGTTCGCACTAGCCGTTGCCCGCGGCTTCGCCCGCGTGGATGTCGAAAATTATCCCAGGGGAACCTACTACCGGGATAAAATGTATCCTATGTGTTAATCCAGGTTATAAACTATCTGTGTGCCACATTTCATCCAAATTCGTACAGCCGTTTTTGCGTGATTGAGTAACAAACCTCCAAATATCCAAACATACAAACTTTCACATTTATAATATCAGCAGGATAATAACAAGTTAAAATGTAGGGAAAAGCTGATTTTTTGTTTCGCGATTTCAGGTTTGGTCCCATAGTGTTCATAATTATGAGTGCAATGACCCTTTGAGAGGTTGTGCGTTATTTAAAAGTTACACTAAGTTAGACCTTGTAGAAACAAGAATATCACAATGTGCTTTATAGAACAACTCGCGTCAAAGCAAGGAAAATGTGCTATTCGAGTATCAATATTGGTAGGGAAAATAGTTCAAAATCGGGCACGTATAGAACGAAAGTAGTCTGTAGAAGCCCTTATCTAACCGAACGTAGCTCTTTGTTAGCGTACAGTGGCCTTTTTATCAGTTTTAATGGATATTACATGTAGCAATTACATGGATATCAATTAGTTGTTAGAGCTACGTCATAGAGGTTTTAGTATTCGAAATTAAGCATTAAAACCACTAAAATTAGCGTTCATAATGACATAATTCTCAATGCGTCATATTTGTGGTTACAGCATAATATAGACCCAGGACCTACGTTATTATTTGATTAAATAGATGGCGAGACGAACATGAGGCTTATAAGAAGGATTGGTCTATATATTGGATCAGGATCGAGTTGAGAGGAAAAAGGAAAGTAGGCCTAAAAGAAACGTCAGTGCCTAAGGTCACCCGGGGCTGTTGTAACCAGGGGGCAAATGTAACGGATTGAGATAACTCGTTATTGTTGCGTTTCCATCCTGTCTAGGATTAATCAACCAGTTACATTTGCCCCCTGGCTACAATAACCCCGGGTGACTTTATACGTAATATTTGTGTCGGCTTTGAATGGTGGTCCGAACAGAAGTTGTGTGCTTAGCGAACTTTCGGGGCCACAAATGTTAGTAGTACCTACATACTGCCGTATCTGTGGCGATCCCATGCTCTGTGTATTGCTATAGACTGTAAGTTGACTGAAACGGCAAACTTTGACTATTACTACCGCTACTTCTGATATATACTTCATGGCATGGGTCATAAGTACTACGCCTTAGGAGGGCGCCTTTGGCACCTCTCTCGCTCACACGGGACCAAATCTTTCAGATTGTTAAATGAAAAGATGCTTTTTTGAAAAATGTAATCAATTAAAGGACTAGTAAATAATGTTAATTTAATAGGTACTTATCTAATTATTAAAGCACATTTTTAGTGTGTTATCTAATAAACTCATGAAGAGTTAAATAAATGCCACAATAAAAATGTGTTTTCACACACATTTTTATTGTGGCATTTATTTGATGCTGAAATATTTGATGATGAAATGTGTTTTCAATAGTCTGTTAAATTGACATTATTTACTAAATAATGTTAATTTAACAGACTATTGAAAACATATTTTTATTGTGGCATTTATTTAACTCGTACTATAATTGATTTTTCAAAAAACCGGTCAAGTGCGTGTGGGACTACGCACAATAAAGGGTTCCGTAACATGTTCTCCCGTACATTCCAACAGTAAATGTAAGTTTATACTCACAATATTAAGAGATTTACCATGTTATTTTAAGACCACAAACTTATTATAGGTTTTCCTGTAATCTACAGGTACAGAACAATTTCTGTATTTTTTTCAAAATTTTAGGATCAGTAGTTTCGGAGATAAGGGGAATGGTCAATTTTTGTATATTCTCTTAAATAACTTTAAAACTGTTTATTTTAAAATTATAAAAAAAATATGTTTGAAACCCTCATGTAAGTCCTTTTATTTGATAGGTATGTCACACGGTAGGTACAGTTTGCAAAACTTTTCTTTTTAATTTTCTTATTTGCCCCCTAAAAGTGACCTCTATATTCAAAATTCATTTATTTACTTTAGCCATACGTGTTTGGGTCACAGAAATCCATATGTGTACCAAATTTCAACTTAATCGGTCCATTAGATTCGGAGCAAATTGGCTGTGACAGACGGACAGTTAGACAGACACACGAGTGATCCTATAAGGGTTCCGTTTTTTCCTTTTGAGGTACGGAACCCTAAAAAGCATCTTTAAAAATTTGATCCCGTGTAAGAGAGAGATAACGAGAGAGGTAACAAAATGCGAGTCCTCTTAGTGCATATCGTGTATATACCTAGATACCGTATTGAAAAGTCTTATTAGCCTTTTGAAGCAATGCTGCTTAGTGACAAAAAGATGGTGCAAATCATGATTATGTTTTACCGAAAATATTTTATGCAACATCAGAGTTGAATATAATTAATATAATTAATAGAAGAAAATTAGGTGCAATAATGAACAAGCTACATGCTACGAAGCTTATTATAATAATATTTCACATTTCATGGAAATCAAACCCAGTAAATCGTTTCATTCGCTACGCTTTCAAATGGCAAGGTTCGTGGAATCATAATTATTCAGGTTAGTTATATGTTCACCAACAATAATTAAACTAAATTATGATATTATTGGTTCTTTGAAATAGTACCTACCTTTGGCATTTACGTGTGTACGTATAACTGTCTGAATCGCAAAGTTTATAGAGCATTTTTACATATAGCATAGGACATATTATAGTGCCTACCTAATCTACCAGTTCTAGTAGTAAAAAAAACCGGCCAAGTGCGTGTCGGACCACGCACAATGAAGGGTACCGTAGTTGAAAAGAGTTTATCCCAAAAACAAACTTAACACTCTTTATTAACTATTTTTTTTAAGTCATAAAATTACAAATTCTAAATTTTCGGACTTTTTCCTTTACTTGTGCTGGGAGACCTTGCTTCTTGCCAAATTTCATTCTTCTAGGTCAACGGGAAGTACCCTATAGGTTTTGATTTACTTAAAAAAATTAAAATGTGACGCAAAATGGCCGTATTTTTTTATTGCATTTACTTAGAAGCTTGAGTTTTTTAGAACTTCAAGAGACCATAGACTTACGTATTTGATATTAATTTCAATTTGATAGCTTTACTCGTTCCTGAGAAAAAGGGCCTTGACAGACTGACAACTTTGAAAATATTTTTTTATGTGATAAAATTACTAATTAACAATTTTCGGGCTTTTTCCTTTATTTTTGTTGCGAGACCTTGCTTCCTGCCAAATTTTATGATTCTAGGACGACGGGAAGTACCCTATAGGTTTTGATTTACTTGCAAGTATCAAAAAATGTCGCATAAATGGCCGTATTTTTTTATTGCGTTGACTTAGAAGTTTGATCTTTTTAGGACTTCAAGGGACCATGGACTTACGTATTTGATATTAATTTCAGCTTGATACCTTCACGCGTTCCTGAGAAAAACGGTCTTGACAGACTGACAGACAGACAGACGGACAAACAAGTGATCCCGTAAGGGTTCCGTTTTTTCCTTTTGAGTTACGGAACCCTAAAAATTAAACGCGGTGTCGCGGTTTCATGGTGACGCAAACCCGCGAATTTCCACCTACCAAAAAAACCGGTCAAGAGCGAGTCGGACTCGCGCACCGAGGGTTCCGAACCATGTAATTTTTGTTGATGATTTCTGAAAAAGTGTACTGTTTAGAGACATCGTTTTATTTTTCCTGTAATATTTAAATAAACTTCTATCACATAGAATAATTTCAGATGTTTCTCTATGCAAACTTCAAGGGCTTCATCCCAACTCTCACCGATCCCATCTCTACACGATTTACAATTACCTAACAAACAACCACAGTATAAATGTGGACAGTATGGAAACTAGGCCTACTTGTTGAAATAATTACCTATGTACGTTCCATTGGAGCGTTATTAGGGTTGTCACTCATAATGTTTGTAAAATTGAAAAGTGTTTTATTAGAACGAAGTTGTTTAACGCGGCTTGTGGTAGGAGTTGACTAGTAAAAATCATCACGCGACAAAGCGACATGTTATGCGCCGTCATACATTTTGACCAAAGGTTCAGAATTGAAATCCAAGATAGCGGCTGCGAAAATATTCAAATCGAAAACCATGAAAACATGTCATAGGTGTCCATGACGGAAAATTTTAAAATTTTCGCAGCCGCCATATTACATTAGATATTATATTACTGTAGGGATCGTTATGAATTAAAAGCCAAAAACTTCTTTAGACTTCCTTTTATTTTAAATATTCTTATCTCAGTTCCTTCGCACATGTCTTTCATTTATTCGTCGTCCATCTTGTCTCCCTCTCATGCCGTCCCGCTCGCACAGTGTTGTCATCCTCTCTGTGTTGCCACTTTACCATTCATTCCCACATTCGGCCATTCTGACATTCATGACTGTCCCTACATTTGGGGGCTCGTCCGGGATGTCAGAATGGCCGAATGTGGCAATGAATGGTAAAGTGGCAACACAGAGAGGATGACAACACTGTGCGAGCGGGATGGCATGAGAGGGAGACAAGATGGACGACGAATAAATGATTTACATTTTGACCAATAGAATGGAGCGTACACCTTTGGTTTTCAACAAGGAGACCTAGTTTCCATACTGTCCATATTTATACTGTGCATTTTTGTTACTTAATTGTAAATCGTGAAGAGATGGGATCGGTGAGAGTTGGGATGAAGCCACTTGAAGGGCAGGAAAGGTATTTTTTTTTTACAGTTTTTCATCAAAAGTCGAAAACTATGCGGCCTAAAAAAAGAAAAAATGTTTGAGAATGTGCAAACACCGCTCTTTTATATGATACTCCACATGCCTTAGTAGCCCTACTTCGAATTTTTAAGACTATTTATTTATTTACTATTTATTACTAATTATTTTTATTTTTCAGTCCCTGTTGCAAAAAAAAAATTTCTTTCTTATTTTCAAAATAGTTGGGCAAACGTCATCTAAAACTGTTCAAAATTTCAAGTTGATATCATTAGTAGTTCTTGAGATATCCAGCTGTGACAGACAGATAGACAGAGTTGCACCATAAGGTTTCCTTTTTACCATTTTGGTACGGAAGCCTAAAAATCGCTCAAAGCGCCTAAAGAAGTTTTCACTTCAAAAACTGTCCAACTTTCAGTAGTATATTCCTGTAGGCTTATGGTAATATAACTGAAAACCATGTAATCTTGCAGTATCGCAGCTGGCTTACCATGTTTTAGCATAGGATTACCGTGGACGCGACCACAGTAGTGTTAATGTTTTAAGGGAGTTCACACCAACTGGGCAAAGTCGCAACGGCTTTTAAACTGTATTTTTATAAGCATTTATTTCAATTAAAGCATTTACTGGGACGTTTGAACTGCCAAGAAGTCAGTCAATCAGAAAGATGAAGTTAATTGCCCATTCACTATGGAGAAGAGCGGGTAAGATACTCCACGGACACTCTTTTAAATCAAAAATATGGTCAACTAGCCGTGGCTTTTCTTTTGCCCGTGGCTTCGCCCGCGTGGATGTCGGAAATTATCCCAAGGGAACCTGCTACCGGGAACTCCTTCCTTATTCCTTGTCTACATTATAAAGGGAACCTCTGTGCAAAATTTCAGCTTTCTAGGTCCAACGGTTTGGGCTGGGCGTTGATGAGTCAGTCAATCAGTCAGTCAGTCAGTCAGTCAGGACTTCTCTTTTTATTTATATAGATATTCAATACCCGCGCAGCTCCGCCCGCGTGGATGTAGGCAAATATCCCACGGGAATAAAAATCCTTCCTTATTCCTTGTCTACATTATAAAGGGAAACTCTGTGCAAATTTCAGGTTTCTAGGTCTAATGGGTTGGGCGTTGATGAGTCAGTCAGTCAGTCAGGACTTTTATTTCTTTATATTGTTTTGTTTCTTTTCTTTCTTTATATTGTTAATACCTCTACAACCACTTGTCTTTGGACAGCTTATTGGTTCAGTACGACTGAACCATGATTTTTTTTTATCAAGCATTGGGTCGTGAGCTTGGTTTGATCGGGCTCGGTCTTATTTATCCCAACGATATGGATCGGCTTCTAGACATAAAAATACAACAGAATACCAACAATTTCATCAACTATGAAAAAACGACATGGTGTATGAATTGATTTTCCAGAACGATTAACAAAAAGAAAATCAATTTAGTCGAGTATCATTTAACTTGAAATTCATTTATAATAACATCAAAGTTTGTCTGTAATTGTACAATATTAATTAATGATTACTGTTCCGATAAATCACGCACATAATCGTCACCACGGTGTGAAGTGAGCTTTATACGCGGTCGTGATGTTGAATTTGCAACGCGCACTGTAGTTTTTCATTCTGGTTTACGTGTGAATATTTTTAAGCATATTTTCTTATGTGTCAGGAAACTTCACGTGAAATATGAGACCAACATTGCGGTTGTGACCCTCTGGGCCATTCTGTAAAAATCTCACCGAGAAAATTTATGTGAAGTGAGCTTGAAGTGAACAGTCTGTCATCATCATCATCATCATAACTCTCCTGCCCTTATCCCACATTATTTGGTGTCGGCGCAACATGTCTTTTTCTTCCATAGGTACTTCTGTATTAGTCGTCATCTCGGTAGTGACTCCCTTACTGTCACTTAGTCCGCGAGCAGTATCGTGCGAGCGAGATAAAAAGCTGAGGTAATATAGGCTCTTAAGTTACCAGACTCAGTTATTCTATTTCAGTACAAATTGAAGTTTACCTTAACGAGATCGAGTCAGTATAAAAACACGCACTAAGGCTTCATACACAAAACGTTTACATCCTTACCTTATGTTTGTCGAACTGAATGTCTCGAAGCCAGGGGTCGAATAGCAGTTTGTCGGGTTCTATGTTGACGGGGCTCTGTCGCCGCCCCTTGTTGCACATGCTCCATTGGGGGTTGATTAGACCCCAGAAGCCCGGACCTGTGGATAAAACAAAGTGTTTTAGTCACAATTATTGGAATAACAAGCCGTGTGCCCGGTGGAATTTCTCAAATGACAAACTTTCATCCCCTATTTAGGGGGTGAATTTTCAAAAACCCTTCCTTAGTGCTCTCTTTTGTTGCAAAAGGAGCCATAGTGCAAAATTGTATGCTTCTAAAACCCAGCGGTTTAGGCTGTGCGTTGTCTGTCAGTGACAGAATTAATTTAAGTTTTGTAAGTAGTTTAGGATTACTGACAATTTTTTTATGTAGTTTAGGATTACTGACTATTTTTTTATGTAGTTTAGGATTACTGACTTTTTTTATGTAGTTCAGGTTTACTGACTTTTTTATGTAGTTTAGGATTACTGCCTTTTTTATGTAGTTCAGGTTTATTGACTTTTTTTATGTAGTTTAGGATTACTGACTTTTTTTATGTAGTTCAGGTTTACTGACTTTTTTATGTAGTTTAGGATTACTGCCTTTTTTATGTAGTTCAGGTTTATTGACTTTTTTTATGTAGTTTAGGATTACTGACTTTTTTTATGTAGTTCAGGTTTACTGACTTTTTTATGTAGTTTAGGATTACTGCCTTTTTTATGTAGTTCAGGTTTATTGACTTTTTTTATGTAGTTTAGGATTACTGACTTTTTTTATGTAGTTCAGGTTTACTGACTTTTTTATGTAGTTTAGGATTACTGCCTTTTTTATGTAGTTCAGGTTTATTGACTTTTTTTATGTAGTTTAGGATTACTGACTTTTTTTATGTAGTTCAGGTTTACTGACTTTTTTATGTAGTTTAGGATTACTAACTTTTATTTGTGTAGTTTAGGATTACTGACTTTTTTTTCTAGTCTCTAGATCACAAGCGCTACTGCTGAGCATAAGGTCGCGGCTTCAATTCCCAGGCAGTCAATTTATTATTAGGTTTTTCCATCAGGGATTTCTCAATAGCAGCCCGAAGTTAGGATTGGTACCCGGTTGATGGCAATAGGCTCGCCTCCCTATTACATGGGACTTAAAACATAACTGGTGAAATTGGGCTGCATTACGGCCACTCCTCTGCCGATTCTGTCGGGATTTACCGGTGTGATGTTATGTTATACCTAATAGCAAACAAACTTATTATTTTGTAAAAACAGACCAGTGTCATCGAGATTCAACGAGTATTTTTTATAGCCTCTATTTTATACATTGGCAATTCTAGAGGGTACAGTCGTAAAAAAAAATTCAAAAATTTATTCAGTTTTGCAATTTTATTGACTTTAAGGCGGGGTGAAAGCAAGCGCCGTAGGTATTAAATGCTTACCGCAGCCCCCGCAAGGAGTAGCGATACGTAATAAATTACGATGCCCGGGAAACGCGCGCCAAGCGCACCGCTCATGAGTTCATGAACTCGAGTAGGTACTATGTTGCGTCACAGAATAGAGCAATGCAGTAGATAAACTTGAACTGATTAGTATACAAGTTTATTTTGTTTTATTTTTCTAGTAAGTATTTTTTAAAGTTTTAGACAGATTAGGTATGCATTGTAAACTTGAACAGTTAAAATAAATAAAAATAACTACTTATACATATTTATTTTCGTGAATAAGGTGGATTTAAAATCTGACTGACACGAAGACCTTACGTACCCGTACGATTCAAAACTACGCGCCGCGCACCATTTTACTTTACGAAGGTGTCGCATGGCGTGGGGAATAGTAGTTTCTGTCATTCCCCACGATACCACACCAGTGGTATCGTTTTCAGTGGTGTCGCTGTCGTGGGGAATGACAGAAACTACTATTCCGCACGCCATGCGACACCACCGACTGTATTGTGCTGTTAGTGATGTCCAGCTACATAACAATGATGTGTTACATAACAATTTAGACCTTATTGACATTCATGTTTTTTTGTTAAATTTAGCTTCCAGACCATTTACCAAGTATCTTGGACCAAAAAAACAAATGGTTTGTAAAATGTCTATAAGGTCGAAATTAGCTTGACACCCTAGAAATGATGTGCATAATAATCTAGACACTTTCTGAGGTGTCAAGCGAATTTAGACCTTATTGACATTCATGTTTTATTGTTAAATTCAGCTTCCAGATCATTTACCAAGTATCTTGGGCCAAAAAAACAAAGGGTTTGTAAAATATCAATAAGGTCGAAATTAGCTTGACACCCTAAAAATGATGTGCATAATAATCTAGACACTTTCTGAGGTGTCAAGCGAATTTAGACCTTATTGACATTCATGTTTTTTTGTTAAATTCAGCTTCCAGATCATTTACCGAGTATTCTGGACCAAAAAAACAAAGGGTTTGTAAAATGTCAATAAGGTCGAAATTAGCTTGAGACCTTTATCGTTTTCAGCTAACTTAAATACCACGAAATGACCGTTCATTCCCCACGACACCACTGGTGGTGTCGTCGGGAATGACAGAAACTAGTATTCCCCACGACACCAATGACTGCATTGTGAGTGATGTCCAGCTAATTTTTAAACGTAACAATGATGTGTTTTATAAGTCTATGTCAGTTGTATTTTTTTTTTTTTTTGTTTGTTACTGCAGTACTCCGTCATTTAGAAGCCGATTTGGAAAGTTCTTTTTTTATTTTATTCGTTATGTCAACACAAAAAAAAAAAACGGAGGGGCATAACTTCTTACGCTCTAGTTTTTTTTTTTCTTGAGAGGATGTGATTACGGTCAAAATGAAAATCCAAGATGGCGGCTGCAAAAATTTTCGAATTTTTCGACATGGGCGTCAATTTCGTGATATTTGAGGTCGCTGAAAACGATAATGGGGTCAAAATGAAAATCCAAGATGGCGGCTGCGAAAATTTTCTAATTTTTCGTCATGGGTGTCATTTTCGTGATATTTGAGGTCGCTGAAAACGATAGTGGGGTCAAAATGAAAATCCAAGATGGCGGCTGCGAAAATTTTTAAATTTTTCAACATGGGTGTCATTTTCGTGATATTTGAGGTCGCTGAAAACGATAGTGGGGCCAATATGAAAATCCAAGATGGCGGCTGCGAAAATTTCCTAATTTTCGGTCATGGGTATCATTTTCGTGATATTTGAGGTCGCTGAAAACGATAGTGGGGTCAAAATGAGAATCCAAGATGGCGGCTGCGAAAATTTCCTAATTTTTCGTCATGGGTGTCATTTTCGTGATATTTTAGGTCACTGAAAGCGATAGTGGGGTCAAAATGAAAATCCAAGATGGCGGCTGCGAAAATTTCGTAATTTTTCGTCATGGGTGTCATTTTCGTGATATTTGAGGTCGCTGAAAACGATAGTGGGGTCAAAATGAAAATCCAAGATGGCGGCTGCGAAAATTTTCAAATTTTTCGACATGGGTGTCATTTTCGTGATATTTGAGGTCGCTGCAAACGATAGTGGGGTCAAAATGAAAATCCAAGATGGCGGCTGCGAAAATTTTCTAATTTTTCGTCATTGGTGTCATTTTCGTGATATTTTAGGTCGCTGAAACCTGAAAATTTAAAAATTTTCGCAGCCGCCATCTTGGATTTTCATTTTGACCCCGCTATCGTTTTCAGCGACCTAAAACATCACGAAAATGACACCCATGACGAACAGTTAGGGAATTTTCGCAGCCGCCATCTTGGATTTTCATTTTGACCCCACTATCGTTTTCAGCGACCTAAAATATCACGAAAATGACACCCATGACGAAAAATTAGGAAATTTTCGCAGCCGCCATCTTGGATTTTCATTTTGACCCCACAATCGTTTTCTGCGACCTAAAATATCACGAAAATGACACCCATGACGAAAAATTTGGAAATATTCACAGCCGCCATCTTGGATTTTCATTTTGACCCCGCTATCGTTTTCAGCGACCTAAAATATCACGAAAATGACACCCCTGTCGAAAAATTTGATAATTTTCGCAGCCGCCATCTTGGATTTTCATTTTGACCCCACTATCGTTTTCAGCGACCTAAAATATCACGAAAATGACACCCATGACGAAAAATTAGGATATTCGCAGCCGCCATCTTGGATTTTCATTTTGACCTCACTATCGTTTTCAGCGACCTAAAATATCACGAAAACGACACCCATGACGAAAAATTAGGAAATTTTTGCAGCCGCCATCTTGGATTTTCATTTTGACCCCACTATCGTTTTCAGCGACCTAAAATATCACGAAAATGACACCCATGACGAAAAATTAGGAAATTTTCGCAGCCGCCATCTTGGATTTTCATTTTGACCCCACTATCGTTTTCAGCGACCTCAAATATCACGAAAATGACATCCATGACCGAAAATTAGGAAATTTTCGCAGCCGCCATCTTGGATTTTCATTTTGAGCCCACTATCGTTTTCAGCGACCTAAAATATCACGAAAATGACACCCATGACGAAAAATTGGAAATTTTTGCAGCCGCCATCTTGGATTTTCATTTTGACCTTGAAATACAAAAAAAAATAAGAAGATACCTAATTAGAAAAAAAACTTAATTTAAAAAAAAAAACTTATTTATGTAGGTATACAGAAAAATACATTTGAGGGCCTACTTATTTTCTGAACATCCCTGCCCAACCCTTTGAAAGAATTCAGGCGTGATGTTATGAAGAAATCTCATTTCCTATCCGATATTCATTATAAAACCACCCGTACTAACTTTATTCTGTGGCACCTACCTATTTGAGATTTGAAAATAGTGAACCAAAAATTTGCGCGTCAGGCGGCTTTATAAGCTCCAGTGTAGGGTTCAAATTCAACTGTTTTACACACTTGATGCGATTGGTAAACATAGGCCGTGATAAAAATAAATACCAATAAAGCTTTTGCGCGCGTGACGTCTTTATTTACATAGGCATAGCGTTCAAATTCAACTGTTTCCAACACATGTTAATTTGTGCCGGTCGCAGCCGGTGACAGAAGTTAGCGGGGTGGCGGGTTCGAAAAATTGGCACACGTCCGACCTCCATCACGTTCCGCTCGGGACTAAACGACACGGAGCGAGCGCAAAACACTTGACATTGGAATTAGTGATATAAATATTTTGATATTTCAAATTATGATAGCCGTTATAAATTACATTTTTTACGACCTTTATTATGGCATAAGTTTTATTGTTCAAAGCCTAATATAAATCAAATGAAATAAGATATAGATCATAATTTAGACTTGTCTTTGCGATTTAATTGGATGCAGTAAAGTGCAAGTAATCGTGTATCGGACGGCCGAAATTTGTAGATGGAAGTCTGAACTAAGTAATATATTTTTTTCAAAATTTAAATCCGTGTTATCTACGAATAAAACACTAAACAAAACGACGTTTTTACGGCTCTCACCGCCTTAAATTTATTAACGTAAGCCTTCCATAACGTTTTGAATATTTTTAACGCTGCAATTCTGTAGTCCTATTTTATTTTAAAAGAATTATTGTTTGTTTTTTAGACTAGAATGAAGACATTAGCGTGTATGATGTTGATTAATGTATTACATAACAAAAGAGCGGATGACTTTGATACGGCTGAACCGATTTTGATAAAACATGTCTAAGAACCACCGCTAGAAAACCTGCTTTCAAATAAAATAAACCGCATCCAAATAGGTTCACCCGTTTAAGAGCTACGGTGACACAGACAGACACTGACACACACACACACACACCCCCACGAACATAGCGGTCAAACTTATAACACCCCACTTTTTGTGTCGGGGGTTAAAAAATATTGAAAAACAATTTTAGAAGAGTAATGGTGGAGTTTCTTGCCCATTCTTCTCTGTATGAAACTAACTTTTGAAATACTTACAAAACCCCAGAATTGATTCTAGTCGCCCGACTAAAATCAATTCTGGGGTTTTGTAAATTTTGATGTTCAAAAGTGCCTTTTATAATGCCTATCTATATCTTCTATATAAATAAAAAGAGAAGTCCTGACTGACTGACTGACTCATCAACGCCCAGCCCAAACCCTTGGACCTAGAAAGCTGAAATTTTGCACAGAGGTTCCCTTTATAATGTAGACAAGGAATAAGGAATGAATTTCCGGTAGCAGGTTCCCTTGGTATATTTTCCGACATCCACGTGGGCGAAGCCGTGGGCAAAAGCTAGTTTGAAATAAATGATCTTGACTTTGACTTTGAATATTATAAAAGTGTGAAAATTAAAGAAGTATGATCAAAATATCTCTCTCTCTCTCTCTCAATAATCATAGGTAATTACATAGTGTTTCATAGTTTAGATCATAAAATCATGATAATCTTATTAATTTTGATGGATGGATTGTTTGAGGAATGATATGAAAGAGAAGGGAGAGAATGATAGTGTGACAGTTAAAAGAGGAGAATGGAAGAAGAAAACGTGTTGCGCCGACGCGACGTCAAGTAACATGGGACAAGGGCCGAAAGATGATGAATCTTTATAATTTACTAATTCAATGAACACTTAAAAGCTTTATTTCGTTTCAAAATCATATATTATGTCCTAGAATTGCTGTCGTCTATCGATCCGGTCGTTAAGATGCTATCGCGATAACATTCACTTGTCATCGCATTTATGACACTCCACGCGTAATTATGATATCGAGTGATTTTAATGGCGTCCCTTGATTTACCGGTATCTAAATATATTTTTTAAATTGACGGTTCTATTGACAAAAAATCATCAATTCAAAGACTTTCATTATTTTTACTGGCCTTTTGCAACTAACCACATTTTTTGTATGTAGGTACTTTAAATTTTTTTTTGTTCGCCATTTTGGTACACACATAGGGTTGCCATACGTCCGGAATTTTCCGGACATGTCCGGTAATA
Source organism: Cosmia trapezina (assembly GCA_905163495.3). Lineage (NCBI taxonomy): Eukaryota > Metazoa > Arthropoda > Insecta > Lepidoptera > Noctuidae > Cosmia > Cosmia trapezina. Next base: position 17,473,435 of record LR991027.1, read on the forward strand.
TAAGTCTATGTCCGGCATGTGGGGTGAATTTTAAGCCGTCCGGAATTTCTATAATTTTATTTGTGTAAAAATAAAATAAAAAATTATATTAATTCAATATTAACTGTCATCGAGCGTGGGCGGAGAAGGGTCACTTACCTCTCCCCCGCTCGCCCCTCATCGAGAATATTCGCGAAAACGTGAATTGCTTAGTTCACTCTCACATAAATATAACGAAAACCAGCATGAAACAACTCGACGTTAACTTATTATACCTAAGTACTTATTTACAAAAAAGTCAGGAATTTTCTTGAAATGTCCGGAATTTACTCCGGAATTTTATTTTTTTTATCTGGCAAGCCTATACACACAGCAGCAGGTCAAGTTACCACAAACTGTCAAATTTTCTCATTCGATTTTGAACTTAACCTTCCACATTTTAAGGTTTAAAATCATTTGGAGAAATTTGACAGTTTGGTATAACCTGATGTGCTGTATTTTAAGGTCATAGTAGTAAAACATAGACTACTTAAATATACATAGCTATTATTTTGATCGTGCCTTCTCTGTTTGAGAAGAGGCTTTTGTCCTGCAAAGGGCCAATAATGCGCTGGTAACCACCGCATTATAATATAATTATTATACAGGGTGTAAGTGTAAACAGTGGCAATCTTTTAAGGGGTCATCTTACTCATCATTATAAACAACTTTTACTATGGGACCAAACCTGAAATCGCGAAAAAAAATCAGCTCTTTAGTAGGTACCTATATACATTTATGTTCGCATAATTCATCAAAATGTAGGGAACAGCTGATTTTTTTTCGCGATTTCAGGTTTGGTCCCATAGTAAAAGTTGTTCATAATGATGAGTACAAAGACCCCTTATAATACTGCCACTGTTTACACTTACACCCTGTATAATATAAATAATATAGGCTGATGGCACACAAAATACATAATGACATAACATTACACACAATTCTAAAGAAATTAGTTTTAAACGATGACGTAACCAAAATTGCGTAAAACGTTATTCAAATGGAAAGCCCATTCAACCCTATAATACACCGTGATATCATTCAATAGGGATTGGGAACCGCAAAATTTGGTCACCATAGTGTATTGAATCGTGGGTAATGCGTAGTGGGTGCACACCCTACTGTTGGCCACAAAAGTGGGTTAACACTATCCAAAAAGATTTTTTAATGTAATTATAGAATAAGAAATGGGTATACAACGTGGAGACACAATAAAACGAAAATAAATGAAAACACTGGCAAAGCAAATAAATAAATAAAAAAAATAAAAAATAGTAATAAATAATAGATGTATAGGTAAGTGCGAAAATATACATGACTGTCTTTAACTTGCACAAAAGTATGCAAGTCAACTCAAAACCATAACAACAACAATTCAAAACATTTCTGTAAAAAATCTAGTTTTATAAGAGAGGAGAATTATAAATGATGGTAAAAACGCCATCAAAATCCATTGCTCAGTTTAAAAGATCTAAGCGGATCTGTGGACACACGAAAAACTACTTTAATTTATGCATCATTATTATTATGTAGATTATTACCAAAATCATCGGCTTCTGCCGCTGACTGTACCCGCGGTAGACAGTATCGGTCATCATTACCGTAGTGTGTACGTCATTACCCTAATGTTAGCTGGTTTTCAGTATTTTCGAACTGAGTATTTGCTTTGGTTAGGGAGAGTAGGTGTTAAATAGTATTGATATACAAGGTGATTTTAAGACTGATGGCTGCAAAGCTTTAAGGCGACGATAGTACAGACAATTTAAAACCATTTAAGCCATTGCTTACACATTACTTTAATAAAATAAAATAAAAATGAATTCATTTATCAGTCAATTTGGCCATAAATAAGCAGTTTAGTTAAAATTTTGGGAATTTTCGATATAAATCATAAAAATTAGGTTAAAAAAATGGTGAGACTTCGTCTAAGACAACCATGGCTTAAATGGTTCTAAATTGTCTGTACTATCTTCGCCTTATAGCTTTGCACCCATCTTCCAATACCCCTGTATGTATGAAAGAACTTGCTAGATCGCAATTTCATTGCCATGCCAGAGTACAACAGAAGGGTACAGAAATCCTAGTACAAGAGCCAGGGCTACACAGATGTTTGTGACTCACAAACATCTGTGTAGCCCTGTTTGAAGTATAAATAGAAATTATTATCTATTATTATTATTATAACAACGTTCACATGTTCGATCATTTATCTTCGGAAAACCCGAAATATAGCGACCATTAGAAATTGATTTATATTCCCACCCTAAATTATTCCGTTACTCTTATTGGTTCAGTCACATTTAATTCGGCAAATAAATAAATAAATAAATATCCTTGGACATTTCACACAACGCCATCTAGTTTAATTAACGATGGTACCTTTGAACGTTGTCGTATTGTAATTACGTAACGCCCTGATATTAGCAATGCTTTTCTTTTTTACAATTCAACAACATTCATTGCGTTATTTACGTAGTTAAGCATAGGAATTTTTCAAACATAAATATGAAGCAAGAATTAGGAATAAGCTAGTTGACAGTGTATAAAAAGAAAGAAAGAAGAAAAAACGAAAGAAAGAAAGAAGAAAAAGAAAGAATAAGAAACTAATTAAAAATGTTTCTTGTGGTCATTTCATCAAAATATTAACATTAACGTTCTATGACATTAAAAATACTAATTTATCATTTAGGTATAAAACTCAACTTAATTTTCATAGTCAAAACGGGGCACATAGTACGTAATGGCGGCTCAAGTGATGACATCATCTTTATAGACCTGTCTTTCACCAATTTAAACCACCATTAGCATTAGGTATTTAGACCAAAACAGATGGTTTGTGTTGATTAACTAAACCATCAATTCTGTGACATCTGTGACAGACTGTCTGCTGTCAATCAAGTAAAAACAAATAATCAGTGTTTCCACCCTCTGCTTTGGATTTCCCCTGTGATGTTCGATATCGATTTTTTTTATTAATTAGTGCGTAATCTAAATTTGTTTTTTTGTTTGTTTGAACGCGTTAATCTCTGGAACTACCAGTGGGGTTTGAAAAATTCTTTTTTTATTTGATAGCCCAATTTATGAGGAATGCTATAGGCTATTTAACATCACGCTAGGATACTTAGGAACCGAGCAAAAGTCCAAAAGAACGCTAAGCAAAAACGGAAAGTAATAGCACGGACAGGTGATGCAATGCGAAAGGGGTGGGTCGGGGAAAAGCAAGAAATTTCACGCGGACGAAGTTGCGTGCAGAAGCTGGTTTTAAATAAATAGAATAGATAATATTCATTTAATTCCTGATCTATAAATGCATGAACTTACAAACCAGTTTTAATCCGCTTATGCTATTTAACAAAGGTAATTAATTATCATAATTCGCATCATATTACACGTTAATAATTAAGTTATAAAATAATTTAATCATATATATTTATTATTCAAAACTATAGCGTTTGGATTTGTTAATCCCTGAAAGCCACAGTTTTCACCTCAAATTGGTGTTAATCGTTGGTTAGTAATTTCAATCAATCTACTTTATAAAATCATTCATTCATTCGTTCACTGACAGACAATGCAGAGCCTACTTAAGTCAAGAAGCATGAAATTTTGGACAGATTTTTTTGTAATGAAGATGAGCACTAGGGAATAATTTTTGAAAATTCATACCCTAAAGGAGTTAAATAGGGAATGATAGTTTGTATGGATGTAGACAGGGAATAAAGACGGATTTTTGTTCCCATGGGATAATTGCCGACATACACGCGGGCGAAGCCGCGGAAAAAACTAGCAAGTAATTATTAATTATCCAGAGTATGATAAAAGAGATGGAGGAATGTAGTTTCATTACAACACAATTAAGTATTAGTAAACAATTACCAATGTCAATTTGAGAGTAACGTGAAAATTCCATCGAATATTTTCTCTAAGTAGGTACAATCCCTTTATCAATTTATTGTGATTTTATTATACGCTTGATTTGTAGAAATATGAACATCACTGTATTTTGTATCAAAAGAAAATTAAAGTCGTTACGAATTTTCCCAAAATTCGCTTTTATACCACCCGACCACAAAAACTAACCGCCCAAAAAATAAAAATAAATCTTGAAATTCCGTTGAAAACGAATAATGACGTCCAAACGAGTCAGTCGAACATTTGACTATCCAAATAGATACATCACTCTACATTATTTTCTTTTTCTTTACGAATTCTCCCAAAAAACAGCTTTACACTGCCCGCCCACAAAAACTGACCCACCAAAACCATAAAAAGAAATCTTCAAATTCCGTTGAAAATAGATAAGTACGTCCAAATTTCGGGTCGGTCGAACATCGACTATCCGATATAATGACACGGTTGAGCGCGCATTATCATTAAGATGTTATCTCTGATCATTACCGTTCCTCCATTATATGGATATGTTACTATGACCCCAATATTCATGCCATTGAGAATATGTGGCTGTGATTCCACCTGCGAGACGTAATAGGTTGACCTTTTTGTCCTTGGGTCAATAGAGGTCATGTGTTAGGTTGTTGTGGATTAGTGGATACTTCAAAGGGTTGTAGTTTTAATGTGAAGATGAACTAAAGCTACCATTTTACTGGGTACGTCTTTATTTGACTTGAATGTGTCTGAGAGTATGTCATGCTCACTCTAATGTCTCGCTGATGGTGGCGCTTGTGTTGTATCATTTAACTAATCCATGCGTCAGGTTCGTGAACGGGCGCTGTTGGTGGAGGCTGGTCATACCTTAGCTGCCACGGCTTATTTTAATTTAATATAAATTTTGAATTGTTTTTTTTAAATGTTTTTGCTCACAAAAAACTCACATGTAATACACATGTACACTCACATAATTTCAACATGAATGATGTAACCAATATTTTGTAACCATTATTTTGATTATAAAGAGTGTCCGTAGAGTTTCTAGTCCGTTCTTCTCCATAGGTACCTACTACGCTTTGGAATGGGCAACTAGCTTCTTCTTTCTGACTGACCGACCCCTTGACAATTCAAAAGTGCCTGTAATAGGTTAATTGAAATAAATGCCTTGAGTTTGAGTTTTTAGTTTGACTAGTAATACTCAATTCATCGTTTAATAGAAAGGTTCTAGGGGGCTCGTGGCTAAATAATAACAGCTGCACAAGTCGATCGAAGGTTAAGCTACGCTAGCTAAGGTCAGATCGTGGATGAGTGACCATTTACATATCGAGACCCCGAGGCACGGAGTGCCTCGGAAAACATGTTACGGCGCGGTATTAGCTCAATATTCACAAAACTTGGTTTCTTGGATTGTCGAGTATGACGTAACGCAATAAAACTATCCGACACAAAAAATACAGTGGACAGAGAAGGGTTTAAAGAAAAACTTTAACCGAATAGAATATTAAAAAATTGTTTGATATTCCCAATAAAAATTTTGGAAGTTGCTCCACAAAAATAAACTTTGGCGTCAAACATCTAGCTGTATTTTCAGCGATAACGACATTCTTTTTTTTAAGAATTTAATAGAATTAGTATTTTTTTTTAAACTTTAACCGGACCATTATTTAATTTATTGTGTAATTCTGAATAATCTAAAGAAAACCCGGAAAATAAATGCACATTCGCAGCTTAGTCACATCTCGCAACACAAATATTATTTTCAATTTTCAACATTATTTCAAGCCAGCTAATGGTGACAATAGATTACGCGGTTGTATGCAGTTTAAAATCTTAAGGTGATTGCGCAGTAGTAGCCCTCGAAATTCAAATTTTCTTCCGTTTTTTGCAATTCACAGGTCAGTACCTATCAGGCTGTATGTTGATAAAAATATGATACGCGGCTGTAAAAAATATGTATTCACATAATTTTAACCATAAGAATAATCTAACTTAGAAGGATTCTAAGTTAGATTTGTTAAAAAATGTCATGATTGCCGAAATCAAACTTAAAGAGAACAAAGCTAACTTTAGAGCTAACGAGAGATTCTTTTGGTTATAATTATACGTAAATAAATATTTATTGTAGCCGCGTATCATATTTTTATCAACATACAACGCAAATTGCAAAAAAACGTAAGAAAATATCAATTTCGCGACTACTACCTGCTGCGGATCCCCCTTAAGCCATTGATCACAGCTGTCATTCGTAGATCATTGACAGTCGTTATGGGTAGTTAGAAGTTCAAAACTCTGACAACAAGTCTTACCTGGTGATATATCGCGTTACCCAGTCAGTGGGTTGTGGTGGTCAGATAGGCAGTCGCTCCATGTAAAATACTGGTATTCACCTGCATCCGGTTAGACTGGAATCTGATCTCAATACAGTTGGGAAAAGTCTCGGTAGATTGATTGATGTAGTAGAAAGATTATTCAGTCATTATCATATGTAATTTGCGCTGATACTGAATCATCATGAGTCATCATGGCTTGTCCTCACATAATTAGGTACATAAGTGTATCTGATCAAATATCGGAAATCGGTTGTCATGGTATGGGCATGTGATGCGGAGGAATGAGGAAAATGTCGTGAGGAAAGTTTTAAGTATGAATATCGATGGCTATAAGAGTAGGGGAAGACCAAAGAAATGATGGATGGACTGTGTGAAAGATGACATGGCTAGAAAGGGGGTGACTACCAAGATGACGACTATTAGAGAAGTATGGAAAAAAGGGATATGTTGCGCTGACCCCAAATAGATTGAGATAAGGGCAGGAGAATGATGATGATTATAAATGTATCTGATGATATGTAATATTACACATGAGATCAAAAACCAACCCGTAATTAAACCATTGTATCATTAAAATTGAAGCACGCAGGTGACGCTCTTTTCAATAATTAATCACTTTTAATAAATCCAAACTTTTACAATATTTTGTACAAATTAACAAGTGGTTATGGTGGCCCCGACTGTTTGCAAACAAAATTTTAACTACCCGTTGTTTTAAAATCCGTTTATCCGTTGTAATCCGTTAAAATCCGTTAAAGTCCGTTTTAAAAACTGAACTGTCAAACTGAAAGAAATTGTGATTCGATCTGTTTGTTGTTGAAATTACAAGAAAACGTTTCTCAGTGAAACATTGTTCTCCAAAGATTTTGTATTTTCTGTGGCTTTTTGTGGCGCTTAGGTTGTACGTGCGTCAGTCAGTCAGTTAAAAACAAAATCTATAGAATAATATTTATTAGAAAATTAGCTGTAGCCTGCGAGTTCGTGTCTTTTTTTTTTAATATAAATATCCAAGATGAAAAGCAGCTTATGTCCTTCTCAAGGCCAAGAGGCCCAGGCTCAGGCTGTGTCAAATTTCATAACGATTGGTTCAGTGGTTTAGGCATGAAAAGGTAACATACAGACAGACAGACACACGGACATAATACAGAGTTACTCTCGAATTTATAATATTATATTAATAATTAGTATATTAGTACTTACTATTAGTACCTATATTATTAGTAATGGATGGATAATATGGATAGTATGAATGTATAGGTAGGTCTTAATAACCAATAAACAAGCTATTTGTTGAAATACAAAATTCATGTTTATTACCTAGATAATAGATTATTATGATTATTATGTTTATTCGGAAAATGTTAAATGTTCTGTTACATCGGATTATAATTAGTTATTGAACAGAAATATGTCAAATTAGTGGTAATGATAAGAGAGTATAGCGGTTCGATTCATATCAGGTTGCGCTTTGTGCGTGGGATTTCAAAATTTCTATGTATTATGCGTTTAATGTATCGAACCTAGCTGTGCTATTTACTGTGAAAGCTTTATAATGCACGCACGGCTACAGATCAAGCTATACATTTCCAGTATAAGCTGATCTCGCATTGTATATGATTTCATTACAATGGAAGGTCAGTGTAAACTGGAAATGTATAGCTTGATGTGTAGCCGTGTGTACCTATAGTAAGCGCAAATAAAAACCGGCCAAGTGCGTGTTGGAAGAACGAACGAAGTGAATGAACGGTTCCGTAGTCGGGATGAATATATCCCAAGAAAAAACTTAACATTGTAGTTGAAAAACATGTTCTCCCATACATTCCAACTGTAAATGTAAGTTTGTACTCATACTATTGAGAGATTTTACCTTGATATTTTAAGACCACAGACTTTTTATAGGTTTTCCTGTAATCTTCAAGTAAAGAACTATTTTCTTGTATTTTTTATTTTTATTTTAGGCTTAGTAGTTTCGGAGATAAGGAGTGGTAAATTTTCGTCAATTTTCTTAAATACCTAACTTTAAAACAATTAACTTTAAAATTTAAAATAAATATATTTGAGACCCACACAGTAAGTCCTTTCATTTGATATGTCACGTGGTATAATATGCATAACTTTTTTTGTATAATCTTCTTATTTGCCCTCCAAAAGTGACCCCCATTATCAACATGGAGTGACAACATCGTACAAATAGTCGGCAATTTATGGACCAGATTGGCAAAGGATAGAGCCACCTGGAATGGTTTGGAGGAGGCTTGCACCGCAAAAGGCTGCCGATACATCAACAACACTAACCTTATTAAGGTACAAAACTAACATTCATCATCATCATCATCATCATCATCATCATCATCATCATCATCATCATCATCATCATCATCATCATCATCATCATCATCATCATCATCATCATCATCATCATCATCATCATCACCATCATCATCATCATCATCATCATCATCATCATCATCATCATCATCATCATTTCAGGCGAAAGACGTCCACAGCTGGACATAGGCCTCCCCCTTTGACCAGTTCTGTGCTGCCCACACCCGCGAATTCCTGCGGCCTTCACAAGGTCATCGTCAAAACTAACATTAAATATGTACACAACTCAAAATATGTGAGGGGTAAAATAAAGCTAATAAATAAGTGCGAGTCGGACTTCTACACGAATGGTTCTGTACCACATTTATATTTAACACGTTCGCGTGCAGGACGTATGGATACGTAAAAAAATCGAGATACGATGTCGCACAACGTATCGATACGTCAAATTTTATGTTTCTCTATCAGTCAGTACGTAAGGAAACGTCCGTTTTTCATATAATGCTCCTATAGTGACGTCACAGTGCCACAATATATCAAAATCTTGATTTCGTAGTGTCACACAGCATCGACATTTTAAGCGTTTTGTGGGTGCTTCTCACACATAAAAAGACACCTACTCACAAACGCAGAACGTCCATAGTCGTCAACTGGAGTATGCGCCGCCATACTGTCAGTCGGGCTGTGCACCGTTACGCGACGCACGTGTACAGTGACGTGAACTCCCGAGTTACGAAACTTTTAAATCGTAAGTTATCACATATTTTACACTGAATTTAAATAATAGAGTGTGTATTATATAGAATACAATAATTATTTTCATATTTGAGCAACAAGAGTAGTTTTATTTTAGTTCTAATTATAGAAATTCCATTGTTTTAGATGAACAAAACAAAGCGAGCGAGAAGAAAGAAAAGTAATAAAAAAGGTGACAATACAAGCTCGGATCCATCACAACCATGTTCTTCGGGCATAACAGTAAGTACTGAAAGTTGTTTATATAAGATTTACACGTCTTTTGACTAGTAATGTTAATTTTACTAGCTTTTATTTAAGTTCAGCTATTTCAGTGTAGCTAAGACAGTTTGTGTGTGTCTGTAATAAAATCTAGTAAATTACATTTGACCTACGTCCTGTTGTTCGATCGAAATAATATTTCGTATGTGTGTGTAGATTTGATAACAATGCTATTTTATGCCGTCAAATATAGGTATATAAGGTTGCTTTAAAATATTTATACTGATAATTACACTTACTTTAATTAATTTCATTTATTTGTTGTAGATGGAAAAAAGAGCACGAAACAACATAAAAATGAAAATATTTGAGCCAACTTCCTCTGGTGGTACTTCGCCGGACCCCTATGCTACTGATGGTTCAGTTTCTGATGTAGATTATGATCCAGCGGGTGACCACAAGGATCAACATGATTGGAGCTCTGAGAACTGTAGTAGCGATGAAACCAGATCTGATTACTCTGAAAATGAAAACTATAGCGAAGATCAAGAGGAAAGTAATATAAGTAGTGATGAAAGTATTTTTGATACCCATAAAAATAAGCGAAAGCGCGATAGTTCCACGAGTGCTAAGAGTCAACACAAAAAAAGGAAAGTCACCGACGATGAAGATGCTGACACAATCTCTATTAATTCATCTACCCTTATAAATAATATTGGTGACGTTTCAAGCTTTTCTTCATTGTTCACACCGTCCTTACCACCCAGGATGAACTCTGATAGCTGCGAAGGCAGCCAACATCGTGGAGCGCCACTCTTGTCTATGATGCCGGAGAATCTTGTGGCCCCTGAAGATGTTCCATGTGGAGAGGCGCCGACCTCGCCTCCAAATCAAGACCTTGAGGACCCAGAAGGCAACCCAAATCGCGAGGTGCCGCCCTCGCCTCAGAATCCAGACCCCGAGGACCCTGAAGGTAACCCATATCGCGTGGTCCCGCCCTCCCCCCAGAGTCCCGACCCTGAGGACCCAGAAGGCAACCCACATCGCGAGGTGCCGCCCTCGCCTCAGAATCCAGACCCCGAGGACCTTGAAGGTAACCCATATCGCGTGGTCCCGCCCTCACCCCAGAATCCCGACCCTGAGGACACAGAAAGCAACCCACATCGCGAGGTGCTGCCCTCGCCTCGGGATCCTGACCCTGTGGACCCTGAAGGCAACCGACATCACGAGGTGCCGCCCTCACTTCAGAATCCAGACCCCGAGGACCCTGAAGGTGACCCACTTTGCATAGTGCCGCCCTCGCTTCAAAATCCAGACCCTGAAGATACCGAAGGCAATTCACAGTGCGGGGCACCATCCTCGCCTCAGAATATAGACCCTGAGAACTCTGACGGTAATCCACATCTCATGATACCGCCCTCGCCCCAGATTCCAAACCCTAAGGACCACCAAGGCAACTCATATTGCGGGATGCCGTTCTCGCCTCAGATTCCAGACTTCGAAGACCTTGAAGGGCAGCCCTCGCCACGGATACTAATACCTGCGAGCCCCGAAGGCAACCTACATCGTGGGGTGCCACCCTCACCTCAGATAGTGGTCTCTGCGAGCCCCGAAAGCAGCCCACGTCGCGAGGCGCCGCCTCAGATATCAGATCCTGCAAGCCCTGAAGGTGATCCATCCGTAGAAGCCTCGCCCCAACAGGAATCAGCATGGGAAGAAACAACAGCTGAAATCCCGTTTTTTGAATTTGATGAGCTTTCTGCCGGAGTTCAGTTTGAAATTGGCCCCAATTCATCAGTTGAACAAGTGTTTGGTAAGTTATTACCGCCAAACATTTTAGACTACATAGTTGAGAAAACGAATGCTTATGGGCAAGCACTATGTTCAAAAAGAAGACCAACTAGAAATAACAACTATAATTTCAGAGATACGAATCGGCAAGAAATGCTCAAATTTCTTGGATTATGTCTTTTGATGGGACAGGTTAACGTTCCGCAAAAACGGAAACTTTTCACGCGTAGTGATCCTTTATATTATCATCCTATATTTCAATATTCGATGTCAGGCCGAAGATTTGAGCAACTTTTAAAATGTGTGTATGTGGCCGAACTCAATTCAAAAGGCAAAGAAAAGATTACCCAATTTATTGACACTTTATCGAGACATTTCCAGGAATGTTACAAACCTAACAGAGAACTTAGTTTAGACGAATCATTGTTGCTGTTCAGGGGACGAGTTATTTTCAGACAATATATTAAAAACAAAAAAGCGAAATATGGCATCAAGTTTTACGAACTGACGTCTGACGATGGATATATGTTAAATATTACTATGTACACTGGCAAAAACACAGATAGCGAAACAATAAGAGGAAAAAAGACTGAAAAGATAGTAATGACGCTAATGCAACCATATTTATTAAAAGGACATTGGCTGTTTATGGATAACTACTACAATTCCGTGGAGCTTTCAGAAAAACTTCTCAATTTAAAAACCCACACAACTGGAACATTACGGGCTAACCGTAAAAGCAACCCCAAGGAATTGATTAAAAAAAAAACTGAAAAAAAATCAACATGTATGGGTTCGCAAAAACAAAGTTTATGTCTCCAAATGGGTAGACAAACGGCCTGTACTTATGATAAATACTGCAAGCCATCCCAAACTTGTCACAGTCTCAAATCGTTATGGTAAAACCAGCACGAAACCAGAAGAAGTATCCCTATACAACATGCATATGTCCGGTATAGACCGAGCGGACCAGATGGTTTCATATTATTCTTCACCAAGAAAAACCATTAAATCGTACAAAAAAGTGTTCTTTCACTTACTGGATTTAACAGTTTGGAACAGCTTCTTTCTTTACAGAAAATATTGCCAAAATAAATGCGATTTTCTGAGTTACCGCGAAGAATTGATAAGAAATCTTATCAATGTACCAAAAACGACGAAAATTGAACAGGTCATGTCTCAATTAAATAAAAATGATAATAGACAACAAGAAAGAAGGGAGTTTATTCTTCCTCCAATCACAAATTCACACGGAAACGGTGGTCATTGGCCAGAAAAAATACCAGTTCGTGAAGGCTCCAAAAAAACATCTAATTATATGAAGTGCAGAATGTGTACTAAAAATAAAATTAGGCGAGAAACAGGACTGAGATGCAAAGGATGTGAAGAAAAGCCACCCCTGTGTGCTTTGTGCTTCGAAGAATGGCATAACCAGGTTTGAAAAATAAAAAAAGAGCTGAGGTATAACCCAGCACAGATGTTCAAATCAGAAGACTGATTATTACGATCTCTATATTTTACAGGGAAACCTAAAGTAAAAACTAAGTCAAAGCTAAAGTTATTATCTGTAGGCTAGTTATACTATTGTCAATGAGTAAAAGTAATTAATAATAAATAAATGCGGGTGAACTTGAGTTAAATTGCATCACAAGACTGATTTTTTTCCTAGTTTGCATAGAAGAAAGTTTTTTGTTTCATTTGTTGTGTTAGTTTCAGTAAGGTTTTTAATTATGTTGATTTTGTCAAAATACAACACTTTATTTCATGTTTTAAACAATATTAATATGATTAATATTACAAAAATTGTGATATTACTTTTAAATAAATTAGTTATAAGTAAGTACAAAAGAGCAGTTGCTTTGTATTTTTTTGATCTCTTTTTTTATTTCAATAACAATAAATACATACCCACGTAAGCAGTGTTTGTTTTAATGTATTACAGTTAATGTTGCGTGTAATATAATAGATTAGATGAGACAAAATGAAGCAAAACCTATCCATGCATCGACGTAATGACACGTTGCGAATAATATATCAAGTAAGGTAAGGTAAGACCCGCTGGGGTCGCGGGTTGTCTGAAAGGGTTACCGCGGCCCTGGCATAGGCAACTGAAGGAACACGGGTGGGTTTTAGTCAGTAAAAGTCTGACACGCCCTCCCGCTCCACCCAGAGCGGGAGACTGACACGCCCTCCCGCTCCACCCAGAGCGGGAGAAGTTATTTGATGATTTCCCACCCTCAAAAAAAAAAAAAAAAAAAAAAAAAAAAAAAAAAAAAAAAAAAAAAAAAAAAAAAAAAAAAAAGTAAGGTAAGATAAAATGAAAAGGGACGTTTCTTTACGTCGACGTAATCAGAAGTTGCGCGAGACATAATAGTTAAAAAAAGACGTTAAGGGGTACAACGTAGTCATACGTTGACGTAATTAGACGTTGCGTGTGATATGATGGGAAAAGAAAGATAACATGCAGCACAACGTATTAATATGTCAACGTAATGATACGTTGCGTGTAATATAACAGGTACCGAAAGATTAGATGTAGCGCAACGTATCCATACGTCAACGTAATGAGACGTTGCGTGTAATATGATATGTAACGAAAGATAAAATGCAGCACAACGTATTAATACGTCAACGTAATGATACGTTGCGAGTAATATAACAGGTATCGAAAGATTAAATGTGGCACAACGTATCCATACGTCGACGTAGTAAGACGTTGCGTGTAGTATAATAGATTAGGAAATATATAATGTTACAGAACGTGTATGTACGTCGGCGTACAGATACGTTTTGTATAATTTAATACGTTTTTAAGGATAAAATGGGGCAGAACGTAACTGCACGTCGACGTATCGAGACGTTGTGTTTAATTAAAAAAAAAAAAATGATTATATGTTGCGGAACGTCACCATACGTCGACGTATAATGTCGTTCTAATCATAGTTAATTACTCAAATAAATAGAGGTACCAATGAACGTTTATAAACGTCAAAAAAAAATGTATGGGGGAAAACAGTGCTCCATCACAAGTTTCGAAAAAGTGAGCACCGCGCGCGAATGTGTTAACAATCGCAAAGATAACTTTGTATTTTATAATTGCAAGGTTATTTTTTGCAGTTGCAGAAAATCGCCCATGTGTTGTGTGATCTGTGTTTGCGTACTAGAGTACTAGTAGCACTACTACTTGCATCGATGGTTCAGCACTACTACTTTCCTGGAGGAGGGTAATAGGGTCATCAGGTTCAGAGAGTGCAAGTCGCGGACGGCGGACTTTACTGATTCTAGAGGGGACATAATTAGCGGACGCGACAACCAGAGGGTTGCGGTGCTTCGCGGCAGAGTCAAAGAAACGCTTGGAAAGGCGTTTCAAGAATTGACGGATGGTCGGGATTCTAAGGTCTAAATGGAGGTTTTCGTTCCGAACGAACCAAGGGGCTCCCGTTACCTTTCGGAGGTAACGGTTTTGATGGGTCTGCATCCTAATGTTATGAATGTTTTTAGTATTTATTGATTAAATACAAGTATTGTGGTACATGATGTACAGAAGTTTCAAATTCCACTTGTTGCTATAGAGCTCGTACAAAAATGGTCTAAAATTGACAACTTTTACTGCCTCCTATTTCTCCATTTTTGAAGATAAAAAAAAAATATACTTACTTGTACTATACTCGATGAGTTCTAGACAATGACATACAGTAAGATTTTTTTTTTCAAATGAAAAGTTTATTGTATGGGGGACCCCCTTTAATTTTTAACTTTATTTTATTTTTATTATTTGTTGTTATAGCCGAAATAGAAACACACAATCTATGAAAATTTCAACTGTCTAGCTATTACGGCTCATGAGATACAACCCTGTGACAGACGAACAGCGACAAAAAATAAATAGTCAACATATTCATGATTTTCAAACATCTCGTACATTTGACTACTCTGAGTAGATACAGTTGTTTGCTACAGCTTATTGCTTTAGACGAGAAGGAACAGGTATTTCAATAAAAATATACTAACCTGATATCCCGTCGTAGGTCCACCATTCCTCCCAGCTACCGGAGATATCTGTAAATATTATCGTAATATTAATATGTTTTTATTAATTAATCAAAATAGGATATTCAGGGTGTAAGGGACAGCCCTCCGCAGACTGATGGGGTGAATTCAATCTAACATATTAAGATGACCGGCACATGAAATTATTTCAGGAACGTTATGGGAATTCAATAAACTTGATTTGTTTGTGTTTTTGTGCACAAATCGGAGCGTCTGATACTGGTTGGGAGGGGAAGGGAAATGTATTAGGTACTTTTTTTTTTTACTAGGTATAGACTCACCTTTGACGGAGACGCATAGGAGAGTGAGTATGAAAAGCGAACATTGGTGCATCGTGTTGATGCGTGCGGTCACACCGGACCACTCATCTGGCTCACACTACTTCTGAAACAAAAGAAAGTTATGTTTTAGAACAAAATATTACTCATTTTTAGCCACCCGCTCCTACTTCGCAAGGTTTTTACGACCTGACAGTACCTACATCGAGATTTCATTAACATAATTATGTAGGTAGGTACAGTACGGCACAACTTAGATGTAGCTTCGGCAAAATTCGTAAACCACGATCCGAACTGAGTACGCCTTCAAAATCACCAATTTATTTTTATACAGTTAAAATTATGGCTGCTGGAAAAACGATTTTATTCTATAAATGAATTTATAAATAACGTTAAATAATCTGTTTTAATTTAATGTGACGATATTTGATTGATTTTAAGTATTGATTGATTATTGTTTATTGTGTTTTTATTTTATTTTATTTTGTGTGAATGAATTGTAAAATGAATGAATAGGTAATAGAAACTAGAATTTAAAGCATGCCATAGGAAATAAATAATAATTATACTGTAGCATTAAATACCTACATTGTAATGTTTTGCATGTCAAATGTTTGACTTTGTACTAGGAACTCAACCACTGACTTTAATACCAACAATGTACCAGTACTTATGGCAAATAAAATTATTATGATTAATTTTTATTTCTGCTTTAGGTGGAAATAATCTTGACGCATACGCAATAATTTGTAAAGTTATACAATGTGTAACAATAACCCTGTTCGATCCGTTATACGAGTAGGGTTATTGTACTCATCATTTTGAACAACTTTTACTATAGGACCAAACCTGAATCGCGAAAAAAACCTGAATCGCGAAAAAAAAATCAACTGTTCCCTACATTTTGACGAGATAAGCGAACATAAATGTAGGGAATAGACGAATTTTTTTTTCGCGATTTCAAGTTTAATCCCATAGGACCAAACTTGAATTGGATTTGGACCTCTTATTGGATCGAATAGGGTTTTTTTACACATTGTATAACTAAATACATTCGTAAAATTTAAACGAAAGTATGCAAATTTTCAAATCTATGCTACATTAAGTTGTACTGTACCTCGGTTTAATATTATGTAGGTATTATACACATAAACCTTCCAGAATAAATTCTCTATATAGATGTGAAAACCACATGTTATTCCGTTACGTAGTTTAGAAGAATAACGCGGACAGAATCACACAGACAGACACGAAAAGCGACTTTAATTACTAGACGGTACGCTTGCATCGTTGTAAATGGAGCTTTATTTTACTGATGTAAATCGAAATTTTGGAGCTGATAACAGTATTTTTAACCCGAGATGAAAATTTAAAGAGGGGTTAATTAAAAAGAAGCAATACCAAAATATTATAAACAAAAAAAAAAAAAAAAAATATATATAAATATTTGTACGACCTACAAGTATTTGTTCCGAGTCTGGGTGTTTTCTATACATAAAATGTATGTATTTACAAGAAAAAATGTATATAAGTAAGTTTTTAGTAGTATAGTATTCTCAAAATAAATTTAAAATTTGACATTTTAATTTTGAATTTTGACATTGTAATTAAAGATTAAATTTTGACATTTTAATTATAATTTAATTCAGATTGACATTCTTATCTCTTTCTTTGTTTGTCTAGTATGAATAATTTTGTATGCCAGAAATGGCAAAACATGGAGCTACCTCACTTTAATTATAAGACCTGTATGATTTTTACTCATGTTTTACGAAATAAATATATCTTGTATCTTGTATCTTGAAAAAAAAAAAGTAGTTTATCAGCCATCTCGTTACCATAACACAAGCATTAGGTTGCTTAGCTTGGGACTAGATGGCGTTGTGTGAAATGTCCAAGGATATTTATTTATTTTATTTATTTATTTTTTATTATTAGCCGTCCCATACATTTGGGTCGAGTAGAATTATTGAAGTTTTAGGGACAAGCGATACTTTTTCGCGATAACGGTGTCGGTCTCCATGCCTAAACATCTCTGATACACGCAGTAAATATATATTTTAATACCAATATTGTCCTATCTTAAGGTTAGAATTAATTTCTTCATGACATAAGATCACCTATTTAATTTAATCATAGATGGCGCTACGAGTATCGAATGAACAAATTAATTAGATCAGGACGTGCGTTGCGAGGTTTTCTTCCTAGAAACGCAATAAAATAAAGAGCAAAAATGCATTCCCGAGGTTTCCACTCTAAGGCGACGTTATGATGGGTGACTGGTAATTTATGACCGATACCTAAACACATGATTGTGCTCATGATAACAAACAACTTTTACTATGGGACCAAACCTGAAATCGGGAAAAAAAAATCAGCTGCTCCCTACATTTTGACGAGTTATGCGAACATGAATGTATGGGGCAGGTGATTTTTTTTGCGATTTCAGGTTTGGTCCCATAGTAAAAGTTGTTTGTTATCATGAGCACAGTCATGTGTTTATGTATCGGTCACTAATTACCAGTCACCATATATATGGTAGATAATTCTTTTGCTTTAAAAATACCTACCAAAACAAAAATGTTCCTTTAATTTTTACTAGGGTCATTGTGCTTGCATGTTTACAGTCCATTAACACTGTCACCTCATATTTGTCTTCAGTTAATAGCAACGGTTAATTGCAACAACTAATTCATGCAAGTTTTTGTGGCACACGTTCTTTTTCCAATTTTTTTTTTCAGCTTCATTTCTGTGATTCCAAAACATTTATGCCAAAGTAAAGGCAATAAAAACGGGAAATAGAACAAAATCATCATTGGTGGCGTTCGGGTTCTTCAAAAGGTCAGATGCGTAGACAACCCGCTTGTGTATGGTCAATATGGACATGGACCATGGAATTAGTATGTTCTAACCTATAGTACAACACATGGACCATGGAATTATTATGTATATATTTTGACAAGGACCAATTACATTGAGTAAGGAAGCATTGTAGCACGTGGCATTCCGTATTTTCTGCATAGTCTCATTGGAAAGTTTGTACTGTTAAGCTGACATTAAGTCAAATCCCACACCCTAAAGATTTAAAACAGTACTTAGTCACAAAAAAAAGTATCCATACTGAGAAGAGTGAGCTCACATAATATTAAACAGCACAAATCCATGAAAATTATAGTCAAGTGAAGTCGCTGCGTCATTATTCTGTTTATCTATTTCCCATACCTTTAATTATTTTTTAATTTTTTTTTTACTATGAGAGTGAGGGAAGAGAATGTGCACCTGTGACTGCGCACACACTTGTGCACTATAATAATATTAATATCTCCCGCGCCGAAGGGAAGTCTTCGTATAGATTGGACGCCATGGCCGAAATACGGTCTGGAAGACTAATAGTAGCAAAATTTCTTATTTTTAGGGTTCCGTACCAAAATGGTAAAAAAGAAACCCTTATGGTGTGACTCAGTCTGTCTGTCTGTCTGTCACAGCTGGATATCTCAAGAACTACTAATGCTATCAACTTGAAATTTGGAACAGTTTTAGATGACGTTTGCACAACTATTTTGCAGATAAAAAAGAAATAAAAATATTTATGTTTTTTTTTTGCAGCAGGGACTGAAAGGGGGTCTTAAAAATTCAAAGTGGGGCTACTAGGACATGTGGGGTATCATATGAAAGAACGCTGATTGCACATTCTTAAATATTTTTTATAACGCGAACCCTTTTCTAACCGCTCCCGCCACAATCCGCTCGTCCAATAAGGTCGAGTCGAAGCTTCTAGAAGGTTCTAGAAGCTTCGAAATAAATGACGCGCAGCCTTGTCGTTGACTTTTAGCGAGACGTATGTCAACAGTCAACTAGGCTGCGCACATTTTTTAGATACTTCTATTAGATTTACAAAATTAGGTCTTCGCCCCCGACTATTTATGTTAAATTTTTTATTATTTATTAGGCAGTATAGTTTTTGACTTTTGATGAAAAATAAAAAAAAAATACCGTTCCCCCCTTATCTCCGAAGTTTGCAAAGAGAAAAATCTGAAATTATTCTATGTGATACAAGTTTATGTAAAGATTACCGGAAAAATAAAACGATGTCTCTAAATAGCACACTTTTTCAGAAATCAGAACGGAACCCTAGGTGCGCGAGTCCGACTCGCTCTTGACCGGTTTTTTTTTAAATTACCTCAATTCAACAAACATCAAGGATTACATCTAATAACAATCACTCCTAATTATCTTGCACAAATCCGCTGGATCCCCAATTAGCAGCAGATCCCTAATTCACCAACGAATCCCTTTAGGATCAGTCCTTATCTAAAGTCCTGGTTAAAAAGATACAACATTATACGAAGGAAATTACCCTTTTTATCTAAAACTCGCAATCTTTGTAGATAAGGGGTAATGTTGCCTGATCTCGAGCTCATCTTTGCTAATTACCGTTGAACTAAATACTTAGGTAGTATCTTAGTGTTGTTCTTTACTTCAAGATGTTGTAGTGCGTATGGCTATGCCTTATGTTATCCTGGTACTTGGCAAAGTTTTTATGGGTAAAATGTTGTGTTTTATATGAGTAGAATCATCATCTGCCACTATTTTGGGGTCGGCTTCCAGTCTTATTTTACATGGAGCGACTGCTGTCTGACCTCCACAACCAGTTACTGGGTGATTACGATACCCCTCGGTAAGACTGGTTTCAGACTTTCGGGTTTCTGACGACCAGTAACGACTGTCAAAGTTACACGAATGACAGTTGGAACTAACGGCTTAACGGGCTTTCCGAGGCACGGAGGGGTCTTGGTATGTAAAGATGGTCACATATCCACGGGCCAACCGTGGCAAGCGTAGCTTAACCTGGTCGATCGACCCGTGCGGCTGTTATTACTTAGCCACAAGGCCCCTGAATGAGTAGAATGTAGTTATTTAGCAATAGCGAAGTTTTTGAAAAGCTTTATAATAGGTGTTGATTTTTTTTTTTTGTTTGCCTTGGTTTGTCATAAGTTCAACCTGCCAGCAGTGCACACAAAACTCAAACTCAAATTGTGACTGCTATGGTTTCCACTTTCCTGGCAGAAATCGCTGATTGCTATACCTACCTACATCACTGTTATCTATCTATAAGAGTACAATATACTTAATTGTAATAAAACACTAATGAAGTCAAAACTGTACATTGAATATTAGGGGTTAAAGTATGTATGAAATTGCCGATTTGTACTGAAAAATTGCAACTCGTTTTTTTTTTTAATTTAACATATTTATTTAATCAAAATAATTACCATTATTATCTATACATTCCTGCCATCTAATAGGAAGGTCATTTATGCCTTTGCGATAGAACTCTCGTGATCTAGATTCGACAAACTGTGTGAAAGAATTTTGTACTGCCTCCTGAGAAGAAAACTTTTTATCACGTAGAAAATTGTCCAAATCACGAAAAAAATGGTAGTCCTTTGGAGCAAGGTCTGGCGAATACGGAGGGTGACGAATGGTTTCTAATTGCAGTTCCTGTAGAGTTTCCACCATCTTTTTCAATTCATTGTTACTCACCTGTGTGGGCGGTCTTCCACGTGGTTCGTTCTTCAAATCAAAGTTTCCATCACGAAAGCGTTTAAACCAAAATCGCACGGTGCTTTCATTAGCAGTCCCCTCTCCAAACGCAACATTGATATTGCGAACTGTTTCTGCCGCTTTGGTTCCGCGTCGGAACTCGTATTCAAAAATAACTCGAATTTTCGAAGTATCCATCTTTCTTGTCTAAGCTGAATAAAAAAAAAACTGAAAGTCGATAATCGAATGTTGCACATTTTTTAAAACAAGGACTTCATAGGTAGGTACCATGTGAAAAAAGTTTCACTCAAAAATCTCAAACCATGAGGGTTATATGTCAATTCTAAGTACTTAATACAATAAAACGGCAAATTCATACTTTAACCACTATTATTTTTGAAAAAAAAAAATGCTGCGAGGTCTGAGATCGATTCTGATACCGAAAATATACTTAGTTTATTTTTTTGATTATTTTTGTCCGTTTGTCTGGATGTAGTTACTGATGTAGGTATGTTCTGGATTGGCGCAAAAACGGCTGAACGGATTTGTATGACATTTGGCACACCTGGATTAACATGTAGGGTACTTTTAATCCCGGTAGTATATACGTTCTCGTGATATTTTCACGCGTGCGATACCGCGGGCAAAAAGTTATAAAAATATTTGTTATTCCTATAAGGCCTGTAATAAAATTCTATCCGTCCATCTTGCCACTATAATCAATTCCAAAACCAACCCCACTTAATCAACACAAAAACGCAAAACAACTATCAATCTGACCATCAACAACAACAAAGTGGTGATCACCCACTCGAAAGTTAACCCTGCAAATCTTTGCGGTGTTGAGGCGAGGGTGCAATCTCGAGTCGTTACCCCGCCCACGTCCGGTGTTACCCCGATAGCATCCACTTCCGATGCTCAAGATTCACCCTTTAACGAGCTCGACTATCATTTTGAATCCATTTGTGAACAAAGCAATAGGGGTTTGTGTCTAAATAATAACAGTCGCAAGGGTTGATCAAAGGTCGATCCGAGGTCGGTCCATGGATGGGTGACCATTTACAACATATCGAAACCCCTGCGTGCCTTGGAAAGCATGTTAAGCAGTTGGTCTCGGCAATCATTATAATAGATCTTTGACAGTCGTTACGGGTAGTCAGTCGTCAGTAATTGGGTTGTGGAGGTCAGATAGGCAGTCATTCCATGTAAAATACTGGTATTCAGCTGCATCCGGTTAGACTGGAAGCCGACCCCAATATAGTTGGGAAAAGGATAGGCAGATAATTGTGAACAAAGCATTAAGGCGAGTAGTGCTGTCAACTAGTGCCACCATTAAGAAAAAAATCATAAGTCTGGAGAAACTCCAGACTTATGATTAAATGTTCCATATCTCCGGCGGAGATATGGAACATTTAGAAATTTCAGGTAGGTGACTTTTTCCTTTACTTGTGCTGTGAGACCTTGCTCTTTGCCTAATTTCATGATTCTAATTCAACGGGAAGTACCCTATAGGTTTTGATTTACTTGCGAGTAACAAAAAATGTCGCATAAATGGCCGTATTCTTTTATTGCGTTGACTAAGAAGCTTGATTTTTTTACAAATTCAAGGGACTATAGACCTACGTATTTGATATTAATTTCAACTTGATACCTTCACGCGTTTCTGAGAAAAATGGTCTTGACAGACAGACAGACGGACAACGAGGTGATCCTATAAAGGTTCCGTTTTTTCCTTTTCAGGTACCTACGGAACCCTAAAAAGCAACACTAAACCTCCTAGGTTCGAAGCTTTAGCAGTTAACATTATAAAACACTATCGAAAACGGGTCTTATCGCGATATTCTTTTTAACGAGGTAAACAGGTACCTACTTGTTGCCTGACGTTTTTTAGCAGTTAACACCAAAAACGACTTTTAAGTGTTGATTTTTTTGATACAAAAAATTCTACCTCATCTGGCTAAAATTGTGAGCATAGGTTTCTAAATGTTCCATATCTCCAGACTTATGATTTTATTCTCAATGGTGGCACTACTCGCCTTAATATTGTACGTATACAGGAACTAAATTGAATGAGCTAAAATACATCGAATTTCGATGTAATTTCGGTCAAATTGTGTTAACTGGAATAAACATCTGCTTTGTGATCATTTTACTAGTATTTTGTGTAAGAGGAAATTGAATATTGGTTTAGTCAATAAAGGATATAAGGTTACTGTGTATTTCAGTTCGAATGTACCTTTGAAGCGTTGTTCATACATTGACGTCATGTAAAGTCATCCAGCCTATCAATGTACCTATACAACGGGTCTTTTTGCATATAGACCATCAAACCGAACAACTTTTTCCATGGGTCCAACATTGTAATCGCGAAAAAATAATCAGCCGTCCGATACGTTTGCGTCGAGTAGGTATTGAAGTTTTATAGGCGGTCCATTCTATTATAATCCATACTAATATTATAAATTCGAAAGTAACTCTGTCTGTCTGTCTGTCTGTCTGTCTGTCTGTCTGTATGTCTGTCTGTCTGTTACCTTTTCACGCCTAAACCACTGAACGGATTTCGATAAAATTTGGCAAGGCTATAGATGGTATCCTGGGGACGGACATAGGCTACTTTTTTTTTCAAAAATAATCCTACAGGGGGTGATATAGGGGATGAAAGTTTGTATGGGAAACTCAGTATTTCTTAAGTTAGGGATAACAAATTTATGCTATTGGTAGGAAATTAAGAAATATGCGGTTCATCGTTTTTGAAAAATTATCCCCTAAGGGGGTAAAATAGGGGTTGATTTTAAAATTGACAAAACTGCATGGATGTCGATAAAATTTGGCAAGGCTTTAATGAAAATTAAAACGTATGCTTTTGATAGGAAATTAAGAAATATGCGGTTCAGCGTTTTTGAAAAATCATCCACTAAGGGGTAAAATAGGGGTTGATTTTAAAATTTACAAAACTGCACGGATTTCGACAAAATTTGGCAAGGCTTTATATAGCATCCTGGGAAAGGACATAAGATACTTTCAAAAACAATACTACAGGGGGTGATATAGGGGATGAACGTTTGTAAGGGAAACCCAGTATTTCTTAAGTTAGGGATAACAAATTTATGCTATTGGTAGGAAATTAAGAAATATGCGGTTCATCGTTTTTGAAAAATTATCCCCTAAGGGGGTAAAATAGGGGTTGATTTTAAAATTTACAAAACTGCATGGATGTCGATAAAATTTGGCAAGGCTTTATATAGCATCCTGGGGAAGGACATAGACTACATTTTGTCTTAAAAATAATCCTACAGGGGTTGATATAGGGGATGAAAGTTTGTATGGAAACTCAGTATTTCTTAAGTTAGGGATGTGAAAATTAAAATGTATGCTTTTGATAGGAAACAAAGAAATATGCGGTTCAGCGTTTTTGAAAAATCATCCCCTATGGGGGTAAAATAGGGGTTGATTTTAAAATTTACAAAACTGCACGGATTTCGACAAAATTTGGCAAGGCTTTATATCTTGGGAAAGGACACAGGATACTTTCAAAAACAATACTACAAGGGGTGATATAAGGGATGAAAGATGGGAAACCCAGCATTTCTTAAGTTGGGATATGAAAATTCAAATTTATGCTTTTGGTAGGAAATAAAGAAATATGTGGTACAGCGTTTTTGAGGGGGTACAATAGGGGTTGACAAATGTTTATGTACCTACCTCTTTTTACGAGATTTAAGGGATTGGAAATGTAGTCATAGTTCGAATCTTGAGGTAACATTTAGTCTTTATTTCATTCGAAGTTTTTACGAGGAAATTATTTGAACGAGTGGACACTCGGACAAAAGTTATTTGTTATTAGAGCGTGACTGGCATAATAAATTTTAAGTAATTAACAAAGTCCCCCCGCCGCGTAAGTGTGTCTGTTTGAATGCGATAATGTCAAAAAGTACCGAACGGATTTTCATACGGTTTTCTCCAATGAACGGAGTGATTCAGTGTAATTCATTATGGTTTTGTGTAAATTGGCTTAAATATGACGACGACTGTTAAAGATGTCGGAAAAAATCATGCCGACTGGTAGCTTTTCACCCCAATTACCCGACAACGATATATCGTAGCGATTTGCGTTTGTACAGTTATATCGGACGGCCCTATGTTTTCCACATGTACGTTCCCATGGGATATTTGCCGACATCCACGCGGGCGAAGCCGCGGGCAAAAGCTAGTGGCTCATAAATATGAGCAGCATTAAAATACATTATTACATCTACACTTACTAATAATAATGCTGAAGAGTTTCTTTGTTTGAACGCGCTAATCTCTGAAACTTCCAGCCGGATTTGAAAAAAATCTTTTTGCATTTGATAACCCAATTCTTCAGGGAGGTTATAGTATATTTTTAATATGACACTATGACTTTTAGGAGCCGATCGAAAAGAAAATAAAAACCTCGACTCGGCCTTGACCGTAAAAAACCGGTCAACAGCGAGTCGGACTCACGCACCGAGGGTTCCGTTCTGATTTCTGAAAAGGTGTGCTACTTAGAGACATCGTTTTATTTTTCCTGTAATCTTTACATAAACTTCTATCACATAGAATAATTTCAGATTTTTCTCTTTGCAAACTTCGGAGATAAGGGGGTAAAAGTCGAAAACTATGCGGCCAAAAATATACAAAAAATATTTTGAGAATGTGAAAATAGCGCTCTTTAATACCACACATGCCCTAGTAACTTCACATTAAATTTTTAAGACCCCCTTTTAGTCCCCGTTGCAAAAGAAATATAAATATTTTTATTTCTTTTTTATTTGCAAAATAGATAGGTAAACGTCGTCTAAAACTGTTCTAAGTTTCTAGTTGATAGCATTAGTAGTTCTTGAGATATCCAGCTGTGACAGACAGACAGACAGACAGACAGACTGAGTCACACGATAAGGGTTCCTTTTTTACCATTTTGGTACGGAAACCTAAAAATGTGGCTTTTATTTAGTATATTATTGTGTATCTGACAATTCCACGTGAACAAAGTCGCGGGCAGACACCTCTTGATTAAAACCAAGATACGTACCGTCTTACAATTTATTAAATAAACAATACTCGAAATGCAAGTTTCAATCGCTCATACAATCTTTAATCAGAACCATTGAACGTAATATTACTCACAAATAAACAAAAACTTAAGACATGAAAATATTATTGCCAAGTGTTCGCTTGCCAGACAGAACTGTTATAAATGGTGGCAGACGAATTCTGGTGCCAGACAGTCTGGCGACATGGCGAGCGCGGAGTTTGCCGAGTCGGTTGGCATTTGGCACATTTTTGTTTTCAAATAAGATGAGTTGGTGCTTTTTGAGTGCTTGTGCTTTTGTTTTCTTGCACCAACGGGTTCTTTGTGACGTCACAGTGTGTACAATTACTTATTATGTATTTAGCTGGCCGTCTTCATATAGGTGATGTTCTCCATCTTTTCAGATGATACCCTTGTAATGATTTTAATATACATTAAAATGCTTATGTACAATAATATACAGAGTGAAAAAAAAATTTGCTGTTCGCTACATTTTGACGATATAAGCGAACATAAAGGTACAGAACAGCGGTATTTTTTTTGCGATTTCCGGTTTGGTCCCATAGTAAAAGTTGTTCATAATGATGAGTACAATGACCTGTTTATAAGGATGACAGTCATTACACTCAGTATAATGTCTTATAATAGAAAGGCAGTCTTCTTGAGGTTCAACCACCTTCTGAGTGTTGATCACTTTTACAGTTTACCACATACCACCGACGTCACAGTCTTTTGTTTTTTTTTGTTTTAGGTATTTTTAGGGTTCCGTACCTCAAAGGAAAAAACGGAACCCTTATAGGATCACTTGTTTGTCCGTCTGTCTGTCTGTCTGTCTGTCTGTCAGTCTGTCAAGACCGTTTTTCTCAGGAACGCGTGAAGGTATCAAGGTAAAATTAATATCAAATACGTAAGTCTATGATCCCTAAGAGTCCTAAAAAGATCAAACTTCTAATTTTTTGATAGGTACGCGCAATTAAATTAAAAAAAATACTTCCCGTCATCCTAGAATCATGAAATTTGGCAAGAAGCAAGGTCTCACCACACAAATAAATAAAAAAGTCCGAAAATGTTTCATTTGTAATTATATCATATAAAAAAATATTTTCAAAGTCTGTCAAGACCCTTTTTCTCAGGGGCGCGTAGAGGTATCAAATTCAAATTAATATCAAATACGTAGGTCTATCGTCTCTTGAAGTGCTAAAAAACTGGAGCTTCTAAGTCAACGCAATATAAAAATACGGCCATTTTGCGACACATTTTGATACTCGCAACTGTGGCAAGTAAATCAAAACCTATAAGGTACTTCCCGTTGACCTAGAATAATGAAATTTGACAAGAAGCAAGGTCTCCCAGCACAAGTAAAGGAAAAAGTCCGAAAATTGTGAATTTGTAATTTTATGACATAATTTTTTTTTTTTTTGATATCCAATGTTAAGTTTGTTTTTAGGATAAATTCTTTTCAACTACGGAACCCTTCATTGTGCTTGGTCCGACACGCACTTGGCCGGTTTTTTTTTTATCTAACCCGCACCCTAATTGCGCACATTATCAATCAAAAATCCATTGTCATGTCAATCATAATGTTCGAAAGATTTGTCTGCTCGGCAACGTAAATAACGCAATGAATGTTTTTGAACTGTCAAAATGAAACCAACCCCGATTGATAATGTGTTACGCAATTAGGGTGCAGGTGCCAAGGAGACCCATAATAGTCACGTGATTGTTGATGTATGTAGGTACCTATTTGGTTGTCTCTTGCACTTTGTGTAGGAGTAACTCCCATCCAAAGATTCTTCAAAAATATAGCACCATTTTCAAACCGATATTAATGCAGTGTTTGACTTTGCAAAAAAAATTAAAAAGTTCATTTTACTATTATTTTGTCCTGACTGGTCACTTCAGTGTTCCTTTATAATAGGTTCCTTATTATTATCATATTATCTACAGTTAATTTAAAAAAAATAACATGGAAGAAAACATGCATCTCAATCTTTTTACATAGGCATCATACATGTTAATACATAACAAAATAACAAATGGCTCATTAAACATAACATTTTTCTCAGTAAAGAAATGGTACACTGAAAAAAATACATTTGCAGAAATCATAAATCTACACTAACTTCCGTTTTATTCCATTTTGAACCTTATGTCTTAAGAGATAAGACTGAGTACTGTTTTATTGCTATGTGAAGTCGTTAAAAGCGCTCACAGTTGTTACTTGGGGCCACGAAAACAGCCGGATGTAGGTTAATTGAATAAGAATAAAGGAACTCGGTTATACTTTTTTATTTAATAAATGAAGAAATAATTAGTGCATGAAGTGTTGCTCGTGCACCGCACTGATGTGAGATGTCTACACATCATGACACACACAAGAAAGCGTACCTGCGCCGCGACAGTTCATTCGTCCATACGTTCTTTCTTAAATACATTCATTCGCTCAACATCAGCTAAACCATCTCTTGTAAAATAAAAATCGGAATAAACGCATTTTAAAGTTGGAGTCAGATTATTATTTTTCATCGAGCCCTGGGTCGAAAAAAATGTAATTAGAGTTTTTTTCCCGTCATCCATTGATCACTATTATCAAACTTTTTCGATCACTAAAAACTAACGACTCGAAAACGACATCATCGATCACTAAATATTTATTTTTATTAGTGACCGATGGCATCATGCCAACCTAAGATTAAAGTATACAGAGTGGAGCAGGACGATTGAAATTCCTTAAACCACGTAAAGAGTATCATGTTCTTGCACCACTAATGCATAATTTGCGTAAGTAATATTTCTTTTTCTTTCTAGTTGTAGGATTTTGTGGGAATGGTCGGGGCGCGTCAGAGTGGAATCGTATGACACTTTTCTGTGTCTTTCAAGCATATTGAGACGCAGAGAATATAATCATACGTTTTGCACAGGTTCTTGACCTTACAATGTTTACCTATTATTACGGACTCAGATCTACATCATGTTGAAAAATAATTTCATGTGGCTAATGTATTCATTACATTTTATTGTTTTTTTGTATACGGGTAAAGAACATGATACTCTTAAAAGGTTGGTCTTGGTTACAAGGAATGTCCTGCTCCACTCTGTATAAGCAAATGCACCCGAATTGCGTAACACACTTTCAGTCATAAACTGCATATTACTGCATGTTTCAAAAACTCATCTGCTCTACGTAAATCATCATCTGCCTAGCCTTTTCCCAACTATGTTAGAGTCGGCTTCCAGTCTAACCGAATGCAGCTGATTACCAGTATTTTTATGATTATTTCACTAAAGTGATCTACATACTTTCAGGAAGGTTTTAGTATAAATAATACATTAAGTAATTATTCATACGTACGAAGTTACATGCATAAATGGACTGTATCTCCGGCATTTCTAAACGGATTTTGATTTTCTTTTCGTTCGTCTTGGGCTTATGTTATTGACTTAATTGTTCATTCAACTAAAAATTTAAAAAATAATTTATATAGAAAAATTATACCCGTTCATGCAAGTTAATTAATATCGACATTATCAAGAACTAAAGGGGTTCTTCAACCCCCACGTTCAGAAACGCTTACTTCATGGCCCCACCCTAACCGGAAGTTAACATCGGTTGGTAGACAAAGCTCGTTGTTTACAGGATGTGGGTGTATCTGAAACTTGCTGTTGACGTAACTAACAGTTACTGAAGGCTTTTTCCATGACTACGATAAGTCTAGGCTATTTTTAATATGACACTATGACTTTTAGGAGCCGATCGAAAAGAAAATAAAAACCTCGACTCGGCCTTGACCGTAAAAAACCGGTCAACAGCGAGTCGGACTCACGCACCGAGGGTTCCGTTCTGATTTCTGAAAAGGTGTGCTACTTAGAGACATCGTTTTATTTTTCCTGTAATCTTTACATAAACTTCTATCACATAGAATAATTTCAGATTTTTCTCTTTGCAAACTTCGGAGATAAGGGGGTAAAAGTCGAAAACTATGCGGCCAAAAATATACAAAAAATATTTTGAGAATGTGAAAATAGCGCTCTTTAATACCACACATGCCCTAGTAACTTCACATTAAATTTTTAAGACCCCCTTTTAGTCCCCGTTGCAAAAGAAATATAAATATTTTTATTTCTTTTTTATTTGCAAAATAGATAGGTAAACGTCGTCTAAAACTGTTCTAAGTTTCAAGTTGATAGCATTAGTAGTTCTTGAGATATCCAGCTGTGACAGACAGACAGACAGACAGACAGACTGAGTCACACGATAAGGGTTCCTTTTTTACCATTTTGGTACGGAAACCTAAAAATGTGGCTTTTATTTAGTATATTATTGTGTATCTGACAATTCCACGTGAACAAAGTCGCGGGCAGACACCTCTTGATTAAAACCAAGATACGTACCGTCTTACAATTTATTAAATAAACAATACTCGAAATGCAAGTTTCAATCGCTCATACAATCTTTAATCAGAACCATTGAACGTAATATTACTCACAAATAAACAAAAACTTAAGACATGAAAATATTATTGCCAAGTGTTCGCTTGCCAGACAGAACTGTTATAAATGGTGGCAGACGAATTCTGGTGCCAGACAGTCTGGCGACATGGCGAGCGCGGAGTTTGCCGAGTCGGTTGGCATTTGGCACATTTTTGTTTTCAAATAAGATGAGTTGGTGCTTTTTGAGTGCTTGTGCTTTTGTTTTCTTGCACCAACGGGTTCTTTGTGACGTCACAGTGTGTACAATTACTTATTATGTATTTAGCTGGCCGTCTTCATATAGGTGATGTTCTCCATCTTTTCAGATGATACCCTTGTAATGATTTTAATATACATTAAAATGCTTATGTACAATAATATACAGAGTGAAAAAAAAATTTGCTGTTCGCTACATTTTGACGATATAAGCGAACATAAAGGTACAGAACAGCGGTATTTTTTTTGCGATTTCCGGTTTGGTCCCATAGTAAAAGTTGTTCATAATGATGAGTACAATGACCTGTTTATAAGGATGACAGTCATTACACTCAGTATAATGTCTTATAATAGAAAGGCAGTCTTCTTGAGGTTCAACCACCTTCTGAGTGTTGATCACTTTTACAGTTTACCACATACCACCGACGTCACAGTCTTTTGTTTTTTTTTGTTTTAGGTATTTTTAGGGTTCCGTACCTCAAAGGAAAAAACGGAACCCTTATAGGATCACTTGTTTGTCCGTCTGTCTGTCTGTCTGTCTGTCTGTCAGTCTGTCAAGACCGTTTTTCTCAGGAACGCGTGAAGGTATCAAGGTAAAATTAATATCAAATACGTAAGTCTATGATCCCTAAGAGTCCTAAAAAGATCAAACTTCTAATTTTTTGATAGGTACGCGCAATTAAATTAAAAAAAATACTTCCCGTCATCCTAGAATCATGAAATTTGGCAAGAAGCAAGGTCTCACCACACAAATAAATAAAAAAGTCCGAAAATGTTTCATTTGTAATTATATCATATAAAAAAATATTTTCAAAGTCTGTCAAGACCCTTTTTCTCAGGGGCGCGTAGAGGTATCAAATTCAAATTAATATCAAATACGTAGGTCTATCGTCTCTTGAAGTGCTAAAAAACTGGAGCTTCTAAGTCAACGCAATATAAAAATACGGCCATTTTGCGACACATTTTGATACTCGCAACTGTGGCAAGTAAATCAAAACCTATAAGGTACTTCCCGTTGACCTAGAATAATGAAATTTGACAAGAAGCAAGGTCTCCCAGCACAAGTAAAGGAAAAAGTCCGAAAATTGTGAATTTGTAATTTTATGACATAATTTTTTTTTTTTTTGATATCCAATGTTAAGTTTGTTTTTAGGATAAATTCTTTTCAACTACGGAACCCTTCATTGTGCTTGGTCCGACACGCACTTGGCCGGTTTTTTTTTTATCTAACCCGCACCCTAATTGCGCACATTATCAATCAAAAATCCATTGTCATGTCAATCATAATGTTCGAAAGATTTGTCTGCTCGGCAACGTAAATAACGCAATGAATGTTTTTGAACTGTCAAAATGAAACCAACCCCGATTGATAATGTGTTACGCAATTAGGGTGCAGGTGCCAAGGAGACCCATAATAGTCACGTGATTGTTGATGTATGTAGGTACCTATTTGGTTGTCTCTTGCACTTTGTGTAGGAGTAACTCCCATCCAAAGATTCTTCAAAAATATAGCACCATTTTCAAACCGATATTAATGCAGTGTTTGACTTTGCAAAAAAAATTAAAAAGTTCATTTTACTATTATTTTGTCCTGACTGGTCACTTCAGTGTTCCTTTATAATAGGTTCCTTATTATTATCATATTATCTACAGTTAATTTAAAAAAAATAACATGGAAGAAAACATGCATCTCAATCTTTTTACATAGGCATCATACATGTTAATACATAACAAAATAACAAATGGCTCATTAAACATAACATTTTTCTCAGTAAAGAAATGGTACACTGAAAAAAATACATTTGCAGAAATCATAAATCTACACTAACTTCCGTTTTATTCCATTTTGAACCTTATGTCTTAAGAGATAAGACTGAGTACTGTTTTATTGCTATGTGAAGTCGTTAAAAGCGCTCACAGTTGTTACTTGGGGCCACGAAAACAGCCGGATGTAGGTTAATTGAATAAGAATAAAGGAACTCGGTTATACTTTTTTATTTAATAAATGAAGAAATAATTAGTGCATGAAGTGTTGCTCGTGCACCGCACTGATGTGAGATGTCTACACATCATGACACACACAAGAAAGCGTACCTGCGCCGCGACAGTTCATTCGTCCATACGTTCTTTCTTAAATACATTCATTCGCTCAACATCAGCTAAACCATCTCTTGTAAAATAAAAATCGGAATAAACGCATTTTAAAGTTGGAGTCAGATTATTATTTTTCATCGAGCCCTGGGTCGAAAAAAATGTAATTAGAGTTTTTTTCCCGTCATCCATTGATCACTATTATCAAACTTTTTCGATCACTAAAAACTAACGACTCGAAAACGACATCATCGATCACTAAATATTTATTTTTATTAGTGACCGATGGCATCATGCCAACCTAAGATTAAAGTATACAGAGTGGAGCAGGACGATTGAAATTCCTTAAACCACGTAAAGAGTATCATGTTCTTGCACCACTAATGCATAATTTGCGTAAGTAATATTTCTTTTTCTTTCTAGTTGTAGGATTTTGTGGGAATGGTCGGGGCGCGTCAGAGTGGAATCGTATGACACTTTTCTGTGTCTTTCAAGCATATTGAGACGCAGAGAATATAATCATACGTTTTGCACAGGTTCTTGACCTTACAATGTTTACCTATTATTACGGACTCAGATCTACATCATGTTGAAAAATAATTTCATGTGGCTAATGTATTCATTACATTTTATTGTTTTTTTGTATACGGGTAAAGAACATGATACTCTTAAAAGGTTGGTCTTGGTTACAAGGAATGTCCTGCTCCACTCTGTATAAGCAAATGCACCCGAATTGCGTAACACACTTTCAGTCATAAACTGCATATTACTGCATGTTTCAAAAACTCATCTGCTCTACGTAAATCATCATCTGCCTAGCCTTTTCCCAACTATGTTAGAGTCGGCTTCCAGTCTAACCGAATGCAGCTGATTACCAGTATTTTTATGATTATTTCACTAAAGTGATCTACATACTTTCAGGAAGGTTTTAGTATAAATAATACATTAAGTAATTATTCATACGTACGAAGTTACATGCATAAATGGACTGTATCTCCGGCATTTCTAAACGGATTTTGATTTTCTTTTCGTTCGTCTTGGGCTTATGTTATTGACTTAATTGTTCATTCAACTAAAAATTTAAAAAATAATTTATATAGAAAAATACCTGTTCATGCATGTTAATTAATATCGACATTATCAAGAACTAAAGGGGTTCTTCAACCCCCACGTTCAGAAACGCTTACTTCATGGCCCCACCCTAACCGGAAGTTAACAGCGGTTGGTAGACAAAGCTCGTTGTTTACAGGATGTGGGTGTATCTGAAACTTGCTGTTGACGTAACTAACAGTTACTGAAGGCTTTTTCCATGACTACGATAAGTCTAGGCGATGACGACTAACAAACAAGTTTTTTTTAAATTATTTTACTTTAATTACGATTTTACAGTAAAATAATTTTAAAAAACTTGTTTGTTATCTACGGTTTCCTAGGAAAGCGACCATAACGGCCGTCATGAAAATCTGTCATCTTCACCAGTATTTGATATTAAGTCAAACTCCGCCCCCCAAAGATTTAAATCGCTAGATTTGCCCTCACAGTACTTAGTCACAAGATAAAGTGTCCATACTGCGAAGAGTGAGCTGAGCTCACACATTATTAAATAGCGTTTCCATGTTAATAAAGTGAAGTCACTGCGTCATTGTGTGTCAGAGGTGTCAAAACGAAACAGAAATGCGACTATCTTTTGATGCGGTAGGGGAATCTAATGATTTTTAAATCTTTGCCACTGTCATCATTTTCATGACAGCCGTCAGTGCGGCCACCACTAAGTAACAGTGGGTTAAGTTGGCGGCAAAATCGAAAATACAAAACCAAAGACACTGACTTCCGAAATTAAAGTTATTTTTCAATTTGTAGTGTTTTTTTTGGAATTCGGTGCTTTTTTTTTGTAAAATAGATTTAAACACAGAAACTGCATTCTAATTCTTCTCTTCACACTTGGACATTGCATTCAGCAATACTTGGTGCTGGCAGAAATAAGTACTTATCGGTTGTTAGAAACTTTAGTTTCTACATAGTAGGTACTTATTAGTCAATCTGCCTAGCCTTTTCCCAACTATGTTGGGGTCGGCTTCCAGTCTTACCGGATGCAGCTGAATACCAGTATTTTACATGGAGCGACTGCCTATCTGACCGCCACAACCCAGTAACTGGGTAATACTATACCCCTTGGTAAGACTGGTTGTCAGACTTTCGGGCTTCTGACGACCCGTAACGACTGTCAAAGATCCACGAATAACATCCAGGACCAACGGCTTAACGTGCTTTTAGAGGCACGGAGGAATCTCGGTATATAAAGATGGTCACCCATCCACTGACCAACCCCGGCAAGCGTAGCTTAACCTGACGGATCGACCCGTGCGGCTGTTATTACTTAGCCACGAGCTCCTGGTATGGACTACTAATACTATACTGCCTCGTCGGTCCAGTGGTCGAAAGCGCCACTGCTGATCACGAGATTCTGGGTTCGTTTCTCAGGTCGGGCAAACTGTTATTGTGTTTTTCCATCGGAGATTTCTCAGTAGCAGCCCGGAGTCTGGAGTTGAGCCAGGTTGATGGCAATGGGCTCGCCTCCTATTACATGGGACTTATCATAACTGGCAAAATGTAGGTGTACTATAAGGTATACCTCTGCCCTACCCTTTGGCGATTACAGCCGTGATGTTATGATGTTATGTAATTTGAATGTGAAAGTAACTCTGACTGACTCCTACTTTTTCGCGACTAAATCACTGAAGCGATCATTACGAAAGATAGGTACGTAGCCTGGAGACAGACACGAAATACACGCAGACGAAGTTGCAGGCAACAGCTAGTACATTATAAGAACAATAGTACAGAAAAACACTGGTCTTCATAACGTTTATCAATAATGCAACCACACTACCAGATAGCAACGGTTTTTATCACCAATCCAAATAATGCACAAGTGATCTCACACTACAGTATCTACTTTCTACCCCATAATCCGTAAATCACAAATTCCCTGAATCATATCTCCAGGGGAACCGTACCCCATAACATTATTGCTGCCAGTAGTATACACACACATATACTTAGATATATACAGGGTGTATCTGTGTCTATTCCTGGGAAATGCAAGGGGTCAACGCAAAATTATGTTTATTGTACCTTAGAAAAAAACCCCTTTAGGTTATCTGGTAATGAAATTATCAAAATGTTATTGATTTAAAAGATGAAAAACGTCGGGAGGTGTCGTGAAACATCCACTTGGAACGAAGTTCCTTTCGCTTTATATTGTGTACCTATTAATACAGAGCCATATAATAAGGTCTCAAGTAGATCTCAAGTTACAAAACGTAATAGAAAAAAAGCACCAAACATTCCTTTTAGATTTGATTGCTATGAGTTCGGCGAAGTAAGACGTCATTACTATATTTGACTAATTTCGACTTATGTTGTCTGCTTTTTAGGGTTCCGTACCAAAATGGTAAAAAAGGAACCCTTATGGTGTGACTCAGTCTGTCTGTCTGTCTGTCTGTGTGTCTGTCACAGCTGGATATCTCAAGAACTACTAATGCTATCAACTTGAAATTTAGAATGGTTTTAGATGACGTTTACCTAACTATTTTGCAAATAAGAAAGAAATAAAAATATATGTATTTTTTTTGCAACAGGGACTGAAAGGGGGTCTTAAAAATTCAAAGTGGGGCATACTAGGGCATGTGGGGTATCATAATATGATACCCCACATGCCCTAGTAGCATATTATGAAAGAGCGCTATTTGCACATTCTCAAACATTTTTTTATTTTTTTTACGCCGCACAGTTTTCGACTTTTGATGAAAAATGTAAAAAAAAATACCGTCCCCCCCCCCTTATCTCAGAAGTTTGCAAAGAGAAAAATTTGAAATTATCCTATCTGATAGAAATTTATGTAAAGATTACAGGAAAAACAAAACGATGTCTCTAAATAGCACACTTTTTCAGAAATCGGAACGGAACCCTCGGTGCGCGAGTCCGACTCGCTCTTGACCGGTTTTTTTTCGTCTTACTGAGAATTATCGAGATTCCACTTGAAGTATGATCGCACTTTTCCGTTACGTGACGATTTCTACCTCCTACCGCAAGCCGTGTTCTAACTTCGTTCCAAAAAAACTCCAAGAGTGTCGACTGCGACGATATTTAAGTACATATAATAACGGTAACGCTTTAATCCTGAGCCTAGCGTAATACGGAGATTCAATAGAATAAACGGTCAGTTTATAGTTTTTTACAAAGGTTAGGTACGTCAGCCAGCCCCTCCAACAAGCTTATCTTTTCGCACTTTTGCGAGAAAAACGTGACAATCCGGAAAAGGTGTTTTTTTGTAATTATTCGATAATTGAATTAATTTGATTGTAGAATCGTTTTGTGTATTTTTTAAATACACAAAACGATTCAATAAAAATATATCTCGAATATATAATCATAAAAGCACATTAATTTATTTACTTGTCATATTTTTTTTAAAGTTTACATAGCGCTTCCTGTAAAATTACAGTTTTCGAGATAACACGTTTTTCTCGCATGATACGCGTTTTAAACAGTACACTTTAGTTCATCGAGCAGAGAAGTTAAAACTACTTTTCCTACCAAAGAGCGCGTCCATCACCCTTATAAAGCTTGTCTTCAGCCTACCAAACACCCTGTATACAGCAGACAGATACAGTTTCCTTAGGGGAGAGCAGGAGACGCGGAGTCGCGTCGCTTTGGCGCCAACAGTGCGACGAACTCAAGATATCGAGTATTGATGTAAATGATCGTTAATTTAGAAAAATAAAGAGACATTTTTAGGGTTCCGTACCAAAATGGTAAAAAAGGAACCCTTATGATGTGACTCAGTCTGTCTGTCTGTCACAGCTGGATATCTCAAGAACTACTAATGCTATCAACTTGAAATTTGGAACAGTTTTAGATGACGTTTACCCAACTATTTTGCAAATAATAAAGAATTAAAAATATTTATGTTTTTTTTGCAACAGCTGCTGAAAGGGGGTCTTAAAAATTCAAAGTAGTGCTACTAGAGCATGTGGGGTATTAAGTATATGAAAGAACTCTGTTTGAACATTCTCAAACATTTTTTTTTTCGACTTTTCAAGAAAAATGTCCCTTATCTCCGAAGTTTGCAAAGACAAAAATCTGAAATTATTCTATGTGATAGAAGTATATGTAAAAATTACAGGAAAAATAAAAATAGCACAATTTTTCAAAAATCGGAACGGAACCCTCGGTGCGCGAGTCCGACTCGCTCTTGACCGGTTTTTTTTCGAATGGTTTTGTGCCAGCAGGTGCAGCGCCATCTAGATTTAAAATATTGACAAAAATACTGTAGTGTAAAAGTTTCTTAAAATATCTAGTTAAATACAGAAATAAACATCATTTCATTTCATTTTGTAAGTTTTACATTTCTTGACTGACTGGTTGGCACATTTTTGACTACCCGTAACGACTGTCAAAGATCTACGAATGACAGCCAGGACCAACGGCTTAACGTGCTTTCCGAGGTACGGAGGGATCTCCATTAATGGATGGTCACCTATCCACGAGACGACCGCCACAAGCGTTGCTTAACCTTCGATCAACCTGTGCAGCTTTATCTTTTAGCCACGAGCTTCAAACGACCAAATTCCTTTCACCAAAGTATTTTTATAATACAATCTACACAAACACGTAAACAGCATTTTAATCCGCAATCCATCTACTACAGAAATTAATTCCATATTCCTTTCTTAAAAAGCGAACAACCCACAGAGTTCTCGTTATGAAATCAAAACGGTCTCCGCTCATGAAATAGAAAATACCATTAAAACGATCACAAAGGATTTGGCGAACAATTTTTCCGAGCAATCCAATACATTCGCTTGTTCGGTGGGGGCGCGTATCGGATTCCCCTATACGAAATACAAATAAATGTGGATGTCTCTCACACCGAAGCGTGCGGAACTTTGAGTTCTTTATTTTGGTGAAAGATATACTGAATTATGTGTAAGTACCAATATTATGTAAGTATTACAAATTTAATTATCAGATGATTGATGATTTTTTTATCAGATGGAACAATTGCTACGTACAGTTGTCTAAAGACTAAGCTAAACACTCTCATTAAATTTTATCACACACGACACACATAATACTCTCTCAAACACTTATTTACACATTTCACACTCATATACATACAACACACTCGCACTTAAACTTCATGAGAATGATATGCAGATTTAATTTATTTTACTATTATTAGAGTAATCGTTTTTGTTTGATAGCCACGATTCAGGCTCTGCCTAGTGTGGTTTCACTGTTATTTTTGTAAGTTGTAATTTGAGTTGCTAATAAAGTTATGTTATGTTATGTTAATTATATTTCTAGTATTGCAAAGCTTATAATTTTCAATAATATTTATTTTCATGAAATCAGCTGGATTTGGATGAAAATTAAACAATTAGAAAAAGTTTAGTTACATAAAATGTTTATAATTCTAAGCAGTTTTTACGTCACAACATAGTCTTATTCCAAACTTCAAGTGCTCCTGACCAAACCATGTCGCATATGTTGGAGTGTCTAAAGAGTCCATACACCTGCACTTTTGAGGACCTTAAAACGTCACTGATGCCGCGATTGGCGTGGTCAACTACTGGGCCCAATTCATTTAACATACTAATAATCTTATATTATATGAGCAATACTTGTATATATAATATATAATGCTAGCTGCACCCCGCGGTTTCACCCGCGTAGACCGGGATAAAAAGTAGCCTTTGTGTTAACACAGGGTATAAGCTATTTACATACAAAATTTCATCCAAATCGGTCAAGCCGTTTGCGCGTGAAGAAGTAACAAACATGCAAACACACACACACTCACAAACTGTACTTATACAATATTAGTGTGATTTATAATCACGTTCTCGAAAACGGCTCTAACGATTTCAATGAAAGTTAGGGGTTTAAGGTGGCGAAAAATCGATCTAGCTAGGTCTCATTTCTGGGAAAATTTGCTTTTGCCCAGGATAAATTCATTTTACCATCGACTCGAAAAAAGAGGGCGCGAATGTTACGCCACCGTGAAACGTACATCCTAATGCAGCAACAAGGAGCTACCACTGAGTTAATTTAGCTGAGTGGATTCGGTCGTGCATTGTCGCTTGTTTATCGTCACACTCGACGGCGACGACTTAATGGTATTAAACTTTAGATATAAATGTTCTTTGAACGGCGGAATTTTTCGCCCCGATGTGTGGTAACAGTGAGGAAATAATACTGGGTTTGGTTTTATTGAAAGGCGTGGATTGGTGCTCAAATATATTCGATCCATACAAAAATGACTGTTTAGTTTCATCAAAGCTATTAAGGCTGCTCCTTCCTAAAATACGGCGATACTAAGTAACTTTGTAATCATATTTTACAGTAAATATAGCTCCTTTCTGATAGGACAAAATACACAGTAATCTACAATACATAAGAAGTGATTTCATGTGTCCTGAAATCTATTTTAGTTTGTAGACCTAAGGTAAAAAAATCCTAAATCCATGTCTATTTCGGTCTATTTTTTCGAGTTGTTACCATATTACTCCTACAGTTTTCATTAGAAGTGTTCATAAATTTATACTGTTCTTTACAAACTAATAGGGAATCATTTCTTGTCATTACTTTTTTAGTTTAATCAACAGATTTTTTGTAAATCGATAATTACTTCATATTTTGCAAGCGTTGTGTCATCGCGCTTCTCTTTCTTTTCTATGCAGTCCGACAGTGACCGCGCTTTTTGCGAAGGATACAGTTCGTGAAACACAAAATACAAATCCTAACTCAATCAATCTGCCTAGCCTTTTCCCAACTATGTTGGGGTCGGCTTCCAGTCTAACCGGATGCAGCTGAATACCAGTATTTTACATAGAGCGACTGCCTATCTGACCTCCACAACTCAGTTACTGGGTAATACGATACCCCTTGGTAAGACTGGTTGTCAGACTTTCGGGGTTCTGACGACCCGTAAAGGCTGTCAAAGATCCACGAATAACAGCCGGGACCAACGGCTTAACGTGCTTTCCGAGGCACGGAGGAATCTCGGTATGTAAAGATGGTCACCCATCCACTGACCAACCCCGACAAGCGTAGCTTAACCTGACGGATCGACCGTGCGGCCGACCGACCCGTGCGGCCGATATTACTTAGCCACGAGCTCCTAATCAAAATACAAATCCTAACTAATTATTATAAATGAGAAAATGAGTTTGTTTGTTTGTTATGCTTTCACGCTAAAACGGCTGAACGGATGCGGATGAAATTTGGCACATGGGTAGACGATAACTTGGAAAAGGGCATAGGTGACTTTTCATCCTGGATTGCAGACGAAGTTGCGGACAGAAGCTAGTAACAAAATAAAAGTGAATAGTGCCTCAAGGCTGCGCGAAAAAGGTTAATTTCAGCATTAATGCCAGACAGATGCTGTCTGACGTTGATACTCGTATAAACTGTAATCTTAATATTATAAATGCGAATGTGAGTTTGTTTGTTTGTTTTACGCTTTTACGCTAAAACTGGTGAACGAATTTGTATGAAATTTGGTATGGGGATACTTTGAACCCAGGAGAAGAATATCGGCTACTTTTATAGACATACCACGCGGGCGAAGCCGGGGACGGAAGCTAGTCAAATATAATAACAATAACAATAACAAAAACATCAAAGTCTCAGCAAAACCTGCACTCTAATTGCGTAATACACTATCAATCGGAATCGGTTTAATTTTGACAGTTCAACACTTGCGTTGCGTTATTTACGTTGTCCAGCAGACAAATTTTTCGAACATATTTGTTAAGCAATGGATTAGCAATTAGCTTCAAAATGATTCAAATTCCGATTGATCGTGTGTTCGATTGATCGGTACTGAAGTGCGTCGGGGATGTTCGCTGAGTCGCGCATTGACTGCTTCTATGCGTCAATGCGGAAACGGTGCACATCCTTGGTGCGCAGGGTCCACGCCAGCTCCAACACCATCTTGAGGATGATGGCTGAGAGGTTCGACTATCACTACATTAACCATTGCTGTATGCTTAATGTAGTGACAGTAAATAATAAAATGAAATAATCGTAATTGTGTGTTGTGTTTTTGTCTGATTTTTATTTATAGTTCTAGTAATTTTTATTTTAATGTACCTAATACTATGATCCAGTTGCTGATTGAAATAAATGATTTGAAATTGAGTTACGCAATAAGGATTCGAAACAGCACCCGATTCACGATTAGCTAGATAGAAGATTGATCCGTGCACGGTGCACTGAAATCGCAACAAGCAAAGGAAAAAAAAGAATAAAAGTACACCATGCAAATCTCTGCCATAACGGTTTAAATAAATTATTATAGTTGAACATGTACAGTAGGTTACATCAATTGGATACCACAGTTGTATTAAAATTTTAATGCAACTAGGTTACCTAATTGATGCAGCCCACTATACCTACCGAAATATCAGCTTCTGTCGGCTCTAAAGTCAAGGAAAATCTACTTATAGGTAATGGATACTCCATTTAACATGTGTTCAACCTCTATAGTGTATTACAAAGGTGTACCTATTAAGGAAATGATGTGGAGGAAACCGGAAGCTCCGTTATAATGTGTAACACACAACGTCCTTCATAGTTTGTAGGTACCATCGCGGACATTTGCGGTGAACTAATTTTATACCTTATCTCCATAGTAATAAGTTCGAAATGTGGTTCACCGCAAATGACTGAATGAAGTTAAGTAAAAATATCACTCACTTTTCTTAAAGTCTGACTGCTGATTTTTAATTA
This sequence comes from Cosmia trapezina, assembly GCA_905163495.3. Taxonomy (NCBI): domain Eukaryota; kingdom Metazoa; phylum Arthropoda; class Insecta; order Lepidoptera; family Noctuidae; genus Cosmia; species Cosmia trapezina. Next base: position 17,516,250 of record LR991027.1, read on the forward strand.
TTTTTACAGAATATTGTTAGTAATTAATAATCTATACTGTCAGACACTTCCCGTCGGCGATTTTTTCTGTCAGACGCTGTAAAGCTTGCAAAAAATTACGTCATCTTACTTATAGTTTGAGTCCTAAATTTTTATACAGGGTTAAATGAGGGACATACTTTAACGGAGTATAGTACTCATGAAAATGAACAACTTTTACCATGGAACTAACCCTCAAATACGAAAAAGAAAATCTATAATGATACTCGGCGAACAATTTCAGTACTAATTTTAAGCAGCCAGATCAATCGTAGCGGTCAAACATCCCCCAGACACAGTCAATTGTATCTGGGGGATCTTTGACAGACACAATTAATAGTGTCTAGGTGATGTTTGACCCCTACGATTGATCTGGCTGCTTACAAATAGCGTGGCTGTTATTACTTTATTAATTAAATTGGAACGAAATAATACAAGCAAATCAAAATATAAATGAAAACTATGAAGCATTTAATAACACATTGACCAACATATTAAACCAATGTATACCTAAAATGAAAATTAAATTAAAAACAAACTATAAAAAGTATTGGCTAACCCCAGGCATCAAACTTTCATGTAGGAATAAAAGGCTTGAAAAAATACTTACACTTAAAACTGATAATCAACTAATTAAACAGAACTATAAAAAATATGAAAAAACACTAAAGAAAACAGTTATAACAGCAAAGAAATTACAATATATAAATAAAATAAAAAAATCAAATAATAAAGTAAAAACTATGTGGAGTATTATAAATGAAAGAACAAATAAGAAAATAAAAAGGGATAAAAAAAATATTAAATTGCAAATAAATAATGTAAATGTCATTGAACCTAAACAAATAGCAAACTTTTTAAATAATTTTTTTGCGTCCATTGGCGAGGATAGCAACAAAGCACCTAGCAATGAGCCGCGGGGCGCCCCAGTGCTCTGCCCCACTGAAAACACCATGTTTCTCAGCCCAGTATACCCCGGCGAAATAAATACACTATTAAAAAACCTAAAAAGCAAAAAAAGTCATGGAATAGATGAGTTACCACCAATGTTAATACGACAATGTGCAAACGAACTTACGTTACCATTCTACTTGCTAGTAAATCAATCTTTCGTAGACGCCGCTTTCCCGGACTACCTAAAGAAAGCACTAATAAAACCAATCCATAAAAAAAACTCGAAAACTGATCCAAGCAACTACCGTCCAATAGCTCTTTTACCAACCGCCTCCAAAATTTTTGAAAAAGCAATGTGCAATCGTGTCTACTCCTTCTGCGAAAAATACAAAATATTTAATGAATGCCAAAACGGATTTCGCAGAAACCGTTCCACTGTTCTAGCAATTTATAAATACATACAGGAAGCTTTAAATATAATAAATGACAAAAAATACGCTGTAGGTTTACTGTTAGATATGACCAAAGCTTACGATAAAGTGCAATACGACATTCTGCTAAATAAATTGCAAGGTATAGGGATCCGCGGGAAGGCTCACGACTGGTTTAAATCCTATTTAACAAATAGAGAACACCAGGTCGAAATAGAATTTTGTAATGAAGACACCAAAGAAATTCAAAATATTCGATCAGACAGCAAAATAATTAACGCCTCTATTCCCCAAGGAAGTGTAATTGGATGCCTCCTCTTCCTCATTTACATAAATGACCTTCCAAAAACCATAGAAGGGCCATGCGTCTTGTTTGCCGACGATATTTCACTTCTAACGTCATGCGTGAACAACGTTGGCTTGAGCGAGGACCTAACCAATACATTAAATAAATCAATAACTTGGATGAATGACCATAACCTCGAAATTAATTTCTCTAAATCTAAAATAATGCCCTTCCACCCCCGTCAAAAAACCCCACTAGACATAAACTTCACTTACAATGGCACAACAATTGAAGTCGTTCATGAATTTACTCTACTTGGCCTATCTATAGATACAAACATTAATTGGAAGTCACACATCAAAAAGATAAAATCAAAACTATCAAAATTTGCATACGCCCTTCGTGAAGTTAAAAAAACCACTAACCTAAAAACAGCACTTGTCACCTATTATGCCTACGCATACGCGTGGCTCAGTTACGGCGTGATATTATGGGGAAACAGTACACATGCACCTACACTTTTCACACTACAAAAACGACTGATCAGAATCCTGGTTAACATAGAAGACACAGACAGCTGCAAACCACATTTTCAAGAACATAAACTTTTAACACTTCCCTGTATATATATATTAGAAATATGTAAATTTGTTAGAAACAATCAACAATTATTCACTACACGAGAAAACATACAAGCAAATTATACACTACGACACAAAAATAGACTAAACCTACCTGGCGGCTCTAAGCTGAAAATGCACTCAACAAGCACTTTAGTAATGGCAGTTAAAATATATAATAAATTACCCGAAGCAATTAAAGATGAACAAAAATTTAATCTATTTATAAATAAATTAAAACAATACCTAATCCATAAATGCTACTATAATGTAAATGAATATTTTAATGATAAATTAAATTAATACTTAATTAAAAATGAATAAGTATCAAACCAATAATAAAATAAAAGTGGAAGTGAGTACTTATTAGGAATTTTTTTTTTATATTTTACTTTTTCAAATAATAATGTAATAATAGCCCTCTTCCTACAACCTATTTTGCTGCGCCCGACAGGGTCCACAATGATCTATGTAAACTGATGTATATTTTATAATGTACCTACCACCTATGCTAACATTGTGGAATGCAAATAAATATATTGAGTATTGAGTATTGAGTATACTTAGCCACAAGACATCTCTACCTAACCTTTCTGGGAATATAAGCGTGATGTTATGTTTAATCAAAAGGTGCATGTTTGCATTATATTGTGCTGTTCAGCGGGTACCTACTCTTATCAGTGGTTGCTATTATTCTAATTTGTATGCAAATGATCTAATTTTATCAAATTATGGAAATACACGCGAACCAAGTGCTAGACTAAGAAATTTATTATGATTAAATAAATAATAACTACCCCTTAAGTCTATACCATTATTCATAACGCGATGAGACATTGAAACAAACCTTTTTAACAGTCCGTTCAACCGATTTTGATTTCTATTACGTTGGCGGCATGACAAATGGCAACTGCAGAAAACAGTTGGTATTGTAACCACTTTTTTGCCTTTAATGCCATCCTTAAGCCAACGCAATATAAGTCAAAATCGGTTGAACGGACTGTAAAAACGGTTTGTTTTAATGTCTCATCTAGTTGTGAATACGGTATAGTGATCGCAAGCTTTACTGCTGGGATTGAAGTCCTAGGTTCAATGCCCAGTTCGGGCAAAGTGTTATTGGGTTTTTCCATCAGGAATTTCTCAATAGTCCGGAGTCTGGATTTGTGTCTGGTTTATGGCAATATAGGCTCGCCCCCTATTACATGGGGCTTAAACATAATTGGCGCAATGTTGGTGTACCATAAGTTCATCTAACCTTACCTTTTATTTTTTGATAGATTAATTATTTTTAAACCATTTTTATTTGGTTTGGCGCTTTTAATTTAGTTCCAGCGCATTGTTGCGCACTCTCTTTTTCGCGAGTAGAAGTAATTGACTCTGTCACTTTCTTATTCCCGCCCATTTACATTTGTCTATCCATACCAATATTATAAATTCAAAAGTAACTCTGTCTGTCTGTTACCTACCTTTTCACGGCTAAACCTCTGAACCGGTTGTCATAAAATTTGAAAGATAGGATAGGATAGCCTGGGACTTGGAGAAAGATTTAGGGTACTTTTTATCCTGGATATTTATATTAAAAAAACTGGCCAAGTGCGAGTCGGACTCGCACACGAAGGTTACCGTACCTACCACCGTACAATTTTTAACACTGTATTTTAAAAAAAATAAGTAAGTACAGTACGATTCACGAAAGATGACCACAAATGGCGGCCGTCTGCACACGTACACTCATGACTGACAATAGCGACTGAGCAGCCTATCACGAGATGCGCGCGGACCAATGGCGTCGCTCCGGTCTTGACGCATTCCGCCCGCGCCTCACCTCGCACCTCCAAAGGGACCTAAAATATGCCTTCTGCGCAGTGGTCATCTTTCGTGAATCTTACTGTACTTCAGTTTAAAAAAACGTTTCTTGTATGAAAAATACACAATTTGTGAAATCAAAAGTCTACCTATTACGCGTCATGAGATACAGCCCGCTGATAGACGGACCAACGCGCGACGGACGGACAGCGGAGGCTTAACCCTAAAAATTATGAAAGACAAAATACACGCAGACGATGACGCGGGCAACAGCTAGTTCAACAATAAGCCAAAACAACTTAATAATGCATCAAGTAACAAAGCCTTTAATCGCTCAAGACAAAAAGTTCAACTCCTAATTAATATTACCGAGAATCAGTAATCAGAGGAAAGCGGTAAGACAATTTTGTGAAATTAACACCTGAAGCAGACGGGGCGGTATTCCCGGATTTTACGGAACTACGGAACTTATGAAACTTACCACAGAGTAATAAGTTCATGGAGTGCGAATTACTAAAGTTTAGTTAGGAACAAAATGTGATTGGATTACTGACAGAAAAAAAACACGTTGTAATTAACGCAAAGAAAGAACACAAACACAAAAAAGAAAAATAAGTTGGGGGGGAAATATGCGTCACATCCGCGCAAAATGGCCATCGCTCAGCATAATGCTGTGTAACCCTATGCGAGATAGAGCCACAGCGCTGGTTTTCAAGGACAGCCGGGCGCGGCTTTGACGTGTTGACGTCAACCGATGCGATGTTGCTGATACTTGTTTCAGATTAATTAGAAAATCGCTATTTGTTTTACATTAATAGGAACCTCACTCACTAAAAAAATATTTTAAAATTAGCATCAAATCAAATCGTTTATTTCCACAAAATGTAGATGTTTACAATTTAGCGATGTTACTAGTAAAATGCATTTTATAGATTTTATAGGTTATTTTTGCCATAGACACGCTAAGCTAGTTTAATAATTAATAGTTGAGGCACGGATATTCATAATAAGGTTTGGCATGTAAAATTAAAACATTGTAACAAAACTACCGGTTTTTTTAACTTTACTATTTAACTTATCAAGCGTCGACTAATGAGACAAATTAGTTTTCTACAGTTGCAAGACTTCAGGTGTCGTCGCTTTATGAATTAATACGTATCTACGTACTATACGTAGCTATCCGATTTGCTCTTCATGCTTTTCATGTGGTCAAATCTCTTATCAATCTCCCGCACATTAACACTCCATTTATTACTTACTCCGTGTCTTTCAAAACTTCCGGCGCGCGGTCGACTTTGAAGCAGAACAGGTGTGAATTACTTTTAAAATATGGTAATCCTGGCTGAACGGAGTCCCGACTTCGTGAAGATACTTGGTGACGAATTTCTTTGGACTTCTAAGTTCGAGATTATTATGCAGAGGTGCGCTGGGTGGTGGTATGGTGTTTATTAAAACGTTGTCGGCTTCCAGTCTTAACCGAATGTAGTTGAATATCAGTATTTTACATGGAGCGACAGCCAATATGAACTCTACAACCCAATAACACGATACCCTTTTAACAGACTTTCGGGCTTCTTACTACCCGTAACAACTGTAACGTAGGTATGTTAATTTGATTCAAATTCATGTTTTAATTCCAAATTAATAGTGCGCATTGAAATTGTTTGATTAACGATACTTAATCAGGTAAACATATTACCTGATTAAGTATCGTTAATCACCGTTTTAAGGCTCTTACAGACAGAGGCGATATCGCATCGCGACGCGATATTTTTCTACGGATATAATATCGAAATATCGCGTCGCGACCGCGATATCGCCTCTGTCTGTAAGAGCCTTTACCCGACTGCGCTACAACAAAGGGCCGTTACGTTTTTTTATTGCATCAATAAATAAACCAATCTTATTACCTACAAAATCTTGATCCCTTGAAATTGTACTTATACAGGGTTATTGGTAAAACACCAGCAACCTCTTAAGGGGTCACTGTACTCATCATTATGAACAACTTTTACTATGGGACCAAATCTGAAATCGTGAAAAAAAAATTTGCTGTTCTACAACAAACTCGTCAAAATGTAGGGAGCAGCTGATTTTTTTTTTTGCGATTTCAGGTTTGGTCCCATAGTAAAAGTTGTTCATAATGATGAGCACAATGATCCCTTTAGAGGTTGCTGGTGTTTTACCAATAACACTGTATGTACAGCATGTCTAAAAAAGGGGATGTTCAAATTCAAGGCTGTGATGCAGAACAGCAAACTGAGCAACTTTCTCCATGGGACCAACATTGTAAACGCAAAAAAATGATCAGCTGTCCCATACAAAACTTCAAAACCACCACCACCACCACACCACCATTCTCCTGCCTCCTAATTTAATTGGGGTCGGCGCAACATCTCCCTTTCTTCCATACTTCTCTATTAGTCGTCATCTCGGTAGTCACCCCCTTTCTAGCCATGTCATCTTTCACACAGTCCATCCATCGTTTCTTTGGTCTTCCTGTAGTCGTATAGCCATCGACATTCATACGCAAAACTTTCCTCACGACATTTTCTCTCTCATTCCTCCACATCATATGGCCATTACATGACAACTGATTTCCGCAACAAAACTGTAATAATTACATAATCGACTAAAATGACGCCTCAAATTTTTGCACGATTATAAGTATTTTAAGTACATAGATGTTGTTTGTAAGTATTTTTGTAATTTGATTTAGTTGTCTGTTGATTAAATAAATAATAATTATTATATCAATAAATACAATTAGTATCAGAATTTATTGGTTTCTGTAGAAATCACGCTATGCAGTTTTGCCTATATAATCTGATAAGTATTATGTGAACAGATAATAGTTGAACATGATGATATTATTAGTGAGTTTGGTGCTTTTGTTCAACGTTTGTGCAAGCAATGGCGTCACCATCGGTGCGCCAGTGAAAGAATATTCCTGGCAAGGATTTTCGCACGGAGGTATTTATTATTTGTGTTTATTAAAAAAAAACTACTGATTAACATAATATAAACAAATATTATCTCATTCAATATAGGTGACCGAACTCAGCTTGATTGAAAATATAGAAAACGAATTTTCCCCGATATGAGACCTAGCTAGAGGGGAGCTCGTGGCTAAGTCATTACAGCCGAAAGGGTCGATCCATTAGGTTAAGCTACGCTTGCTGGGGTTTGTCAGTGGATGGGTGACCATCTTTACATACCAAAACTCCTCCATGCCTCGGAAAGCACGTTAAGTCGTTGGTCCCGGCTGTCATTCGTGGATCTTTGACAGTCGTTACGGGTCGTCAGAAGCCCGAAAGTCTGACAACCAGTCTTACCAAGGGGTATCGTATTACCCAATAACTGGGTTGTGAAGGTCAGACAGGCAGTCGCTCCATGTAAAATACTGATATTCAGCTGCATCCGGTTAGACTGGAAGCCGACCCCAACATAGTTGGGAAAAGGCTAGGCAGATTGATGAGACCTAGCTAGAGCGATTTTTAGGAAGTGAGCCAGAAAGTCTAAGAACCAGTAACTGGTGTCAGATAGGCAGTCGCTCCATGTAAAATACTGGTATTGAGCTAGACTGGAAGCCAACCCCAACTATGTTGGCTAGGCAGATTGATGAGACCTAGCTAGAGCGATTTTTAGGAAGTGAGCCAGAAAGTCTAAGAACCAGTAACTGGTGTCAGATAGGCAGTCGCTCCATGTAAAATACTGGTATTCAGCTAGACTGGAAGCCAACCCCAACATAGTTGGGTAAAGGCTAGGCAGATTGATGAGACCTAGCTAGAGCGATTTTTAAGTAGTGAGCCAGAAAGTCTAAGAACCAGTAACTGGTGTCAGATAGGCAGTCGCTCCATGTAAAATACTGGTATTCAGCTAGACTGGAAGCCAACCCCAACATAGTTGGGTAAAGGCTAGGCAGATTGATGAGACCTAGCTAGAGCGATTTTTAAGTAGCGAGCCAGAAAGTCTAACAACCAGTAACTGGTGTCAGATAGGCAGTCACTCCATGTAAAATACTGGTATTCAGCTGCATCCGGTTAGACTGGAAGCCGACCCCAACATAGTTGGGTAAAGGCTAGGCAGATTGATGAGACCTAGCTAGAGCGATTTTTAGGTAGTGTGCCAGAAAGTCTAACAACCAGTAACTGGTGTCAGATAGGCAGTCGCTTCATGTAAAATACTGGTATTCAGCTGCATCCGGTTAGACTGGAAGCCGACCCCAACATAGTTGGGTAAAGGCTAGGCAGATTGATGAGACCTAGCTAGAGCGATTTTTAAGTAGTGAGCCAGAAAGTCTAACAACCAGTAACTGGTGTCAGATAGGCAGTCGCTCCATGTAAAATACTGGTATTCAGCTGCATAGACTGGAAGCTGACCCCAACATAGTTGGGTAAAAGCTAGGCAGATTGATGAGACCTAGCTAGAGCGATTTTTAAGTAGTGAGCCAGAAAGTCTAACAACCAGTAACTGGTGTCAGATAGGCAGTCGCTCCATGTAAAATACTGGTATTCAGCTGCATAGACTGGAAGCTGACCCCAACATAGTTGGGTAAAAGCTAGGCAGATTGATGAGACCTAGCTAGAGCGATTTTTAAGTAGTGAGCCAGAAAGTCTAACAACCAGTAACTGGTGTCAGATAGGCAGTCGCTCCATGTAAAATACTGGTATTCAGCTGCATCCGGTTAGACTGGAAGCCGACCCCAACATAGTTGTGTAAAGGCTAGGCAGATTGATGAGACCTAGCTAGAGCGATTTTTAGGTAGTGAGCCAGAAAGTCTAACAACCAGTAACTGGTGTCAGATAGGCAGTCGCTCTATGTAAAATACTGGTATTCAGCTGCATCCGGTTAGACTGGAAGCCGACCCCAACATAGTTGGGTAAAGGCTAGGCAGATTGATGAGACCTAGCTAGAGCGATTTTTAGGTAGTGAGCCAGAAAGTCTAACAACCAGTAACTGGTGTCAGATAGGCAGTCGCTCCATGTAAAATACTGGTATTCAGCTGCATAGACTGAAAGCCGACCCCAACATAGTTGGGAAAAGGCTAGGCAGATGATAATGATGACGGGCAAGAAGCTTGCATCGTGAAAATGGCTTTGCGTGCTCATTATTAGGGTTCCGTACCCAAAGGGTAAAACGGGACCCTATTACTAAGAATCCGCTGTCCGTCCGTCTGTCTGTCCGCCTGTCACCAGGCTGTATCTGAACCGTGATAGTTAGACAGTTGAAATTTTCACAGATGATGTATTTCTATTGTTGTTATAACAACAAATACTTAAAAAACAGAATAAAATAAATATTTAAGGGGGCTCCCATACAACAAGCGTAATTTTTTTGCTCGTTGTTGCTCTATATTGATAACGGCAACATGTAAACGCTTGAAATATTCTCAGAATATTTATTTATATATTCACGTTAAAAATAAATACTTAAATTAAAAAAAAACAACTATTTGGGGGGCTCCCATACAATAAACGTGATTTTTTTGCCGTATTTATAGATAATGGTACGGGACCCTTCGTGCGTGAGTCCGACTCTCACTTGGCCGGTTTTTTTTCATTTGACATATTCAGGGGTTTAGCCTGTGCGCTTTCAGTCATTCAGTAGATTAAAACAATAATACTTTCATTACAGACTACAATGAACCCTACTACCCCCACGACCCCATTATTCGGCCATGCTCATACCACGACGAAGACTGCATCAGACGGGTCTTCACATCCACCTTCAATTGCTTGGCAAGCCATGGACAAGTTCCTGAACTTTATATAGCTGATACCCTGGATATTGACATACCTCATAGTAACCTGACTTGTACTATTAATGATGCGAAGATTAAGGGTCTCAATTCTGGCAAGATTAAGGAATTTTAGTAAGTGTTGGAATATATATTTTTTTAACCGACGAAAAACAAAGGAGGAGGTTCTCAAGTCGACACATATACAGGGTGTAAGTGTAAACAGTGGCAATATTTTAAGGGGTCATTGTACTCATCATTACGAACAACTTTTACTATGGGACAAAACCTGAAATCGCGGAAAAAAAATCAACTTTTTGACGAATTATAAATGTACCTACTGAACAGCTGATTTTTTTTCGCGATTTCAGGTTTTGTCCCATAGTAAAAGTTGTGCATAATGATGAGTACAATGACCCCTTAAAAGATTGCTACTGTTTACACTTACAACCAGTAAAAAGTCGCATTATAAGAGGTGGACAAATTTTCACGGGGTAACCCATGAATATGTAACTTTTATTATGGGAACAAACCTGAAATCGCGAAAAAAAATCAGCTGCTCCCTACATTTTGACGAATTTTGGTGTAGATAAATGTCTGAACAGAAAAATTATCACGGGGTGATCTACCCATGAAAATGAACAACTTTCACTATGGGACTATAACTTTGAAATCGCGGAAAAAAATCAGCTATTCCCATAGCTATTCCCTACATTTTGACGAATTATGTGAACATAAATGTACCAGCAGATTTTTTTTCGCGATTTGCAGTTTTGGTCCCATAGTAAAAGTTGTTCATAATGATGACTATAATGACCCCTTAAAAGATTGTCACTGTTTACACTTACACCCTGTATTATGCAAATGCATACTACTGGTATCGAAGTTCAATTCAGTTTCAGTGCAATGTATTCTCATATTTCAGCATAAACAATGAAACAGGCAGACTCGTACTAGAAGTCGTCTTTGACAGCATCATAGTTTTTTCTCCTAGAAGTGTTGTCAGTCATTACCGTAAAGGGAAGGAACCTATTGAAAGTTACGACTTCTCAATCGTTGAATATAGTAAGTTCAAGTTTTTTTTGTCATTTCTCTCTTACCTCTTTGAGTCACACTTCTAGGTTAACAAAGATTTTGAGTGTTTTTATTTATTCTCGTATTAATTATCATTTCAGTAGCATAGAAAAATAGGAAAATAAAAAAAGTAATTAAAAAAACTAAAAAAACCCGACTGCAGTAAAAAACTAAAACTGAAAAGCTAAAAAGCTAGCTTTTCAGTTTTAGTTTTTTACTGCAGTTGGGTTTTTTAGTTTTTTTTAACTACTTTTTTATTTCCAGCTTTCTAGTTTACAAATGTGAAAGATTTCGCAGACGATTTAGCCAAGCCAAGCCAAGCCTTCGAGGTCCTAACTCTGCTCAAAGCAATATTTTTTTATCAAAATTCAATTTGTCACTTCGAATTACTTTTAAACATATAAGTTGTATATATTTTTGTAATCACCTTTTAAAACCCTTCATTTTGATATCCCACTCGATGGTATAGAAGACAAAAAAAAATTCGAACTCTACAATATGTCAACCCAAATCCGCCATTTTACTTTATTGTTGATGGTAATGTAGCCAGTGACACTCGCGCCACCAAGACAAATCTAAAGACGTATAATTTATCGAAATCCGTTCATTCGTTTAGGAGTTACGAGGGAACAAAGAAACGGACATACATACATACATACAGGTCAAATACCCTCCTTTTGGGCTTCGCCGCAGTCGGGTAAAAAATTAGATAAGGCTTGAATTCAAGTAAAATGAAATGTGAAATATCGCCAATCGGTTGCAATACGAGTATGTCAAGCAAATTACGTTTGTTTATGATACTTCAACCATTCATCATTAGATGGCACAATCTTAATAAAAAAAACGGCCAAGTGCGTGTCGGATCACGCACGATGAAGGTACTTCTTGCCAAATTTCATGATTCTAGGACAACGGGAAGTACCTACCCTATAAGTTTTGATTTCCTTGGGAGTATCAAAATATGTCGCATAAATGTATGTGTATTTTTTTATTGCGTTGACTTAGAAGCTTAATTTTTTTGGAACTCCAAGGGACCATAGTTGTTGTAGAAGTTGAAATTAATATTTGATATTGATTTCAATTTGATACCTCCACGCGTTCCTGAGAAAAAGGGTCATGACAGACTGACAGACAGACGGACGGACCAACAAGTGATCCTATAAGGGTTCCGTTTTTTCCTTTTGATGTACGGAATCCTAAAAAACTAAAAGAGGTGGTTAATAACACTAACCACTAAAACGGAAAGAGTTAATAGCACACATACTCTACATAAGACATGAGGGACCAAGTAAAAACAGCCACACGGGTCTATCGAGCACGTCAAACTGTTGGTCCCAGCTGTCGTTCGTGGATCATTGTCATTGTCATTCGTGGATCTTTGACTGCCGTGGACGTCAGAAGCCCGAAAGTTTTACCAAGGGCTATGGTATTATCCAGTTCCTGGGTTGTGGAGGTCAAATAGGCAGTCGCTTCATGTAAAATACTGGTATTCAGCTGCATGCGGTTAGACTGGAAGCTGTAAAACAAATATTTTTGCATTTTTTTTTTTTTTTGTATTGATTTTTATTATGCGTTTTTCCATCGGTAGCACAGCAGTGCCGTCAATGGAAAAATGTCAAGGACTACAAATAGAAAGAAGTGTCATCAACAAAAAATCTTGACAGTCGAAACTAGAAATATTTACAGAGTTCTCGCAAAGAAAACCCGTAGAAACCTCCTCTTGCGACAAGCTCTGCTCGGGTAAAAATAGAGAAAACGAATTTTCCCAGAAATAAGACTTAGCTAGATAGATTTTTCGCCCCCCTAAACCCCTATATTGCAACTTTCATCGAAATCGTTAGAGCCATTTTTGAGAACGTGATTACAAAAATAATATTGCTCATATAATAGTTTATGATAAACAATTTAATGCAAATTTTCAGAATCGCTGTCCTTAACCCTGATAATGTCAAATATTGGACAAGTTTGGAAAGCCCATGTGTACGGCTATTTAAATGATGCTGACATACCATACAGACTAGGCCCTGGAATTACTCAGAGCAAAGGTAATATCAATCTTTAACAAGCGGTTGGTCGACTCTACACGTGACCAAAGGGCTGGCCTATTTTTAGCCCAAAGAATTAGCATTGCCATACAACGCCGCAATGCTGCCAGCCTTTTGGGCACTTTTCCCATTGACGGCGATGTGGACGAATTTTTTTATGCCCTATGAACTCTTCCCTTTTTTTATTTTTTATTATATACTTGTACATAATATGTAAATATAATTATTAGTGTTAGCTTGTATACAGGGTTATTGTTAAAACACCAGTAACCTCTTAAGGGGTCATAGTACTCATCATTAGAAACAACTTTTACTATGGGACCTAACCTGAAATCGCGAAAAAAAAATCAGCTGCTCCCTACATTTTGACGAGTTTGATGTAGATAAATGTACTGAACAGCTGATTTTTTTTCGCGATTTCAGGTTTGGTCCCATAGTAAAAGTTGTTCATAATGATGAGTACAATGACCCCTTAAAAGGTTGCTGTTGTTTTACCAATAACCCTGTATATTGTAAATCTTTAACCTTTCATCAGTTTTATTTTGAACTAGCTTTTGCGCGCGGCGTGGATGTCAAAGCTTCCTTATTTGAATCGGATTTTGTTCATAAAATCATGGGTTTTAAATCAAACTAAACAGGAAACCACGAAAACAAAAAAAACAAATGCTCCATACATTTTGACGAGTTAGATAAAGATAAATGTACTGCACAGCTGATTTTTTTCCGAAATTTCAGTTTTGGTCCCATAGTAAAAGTTGTTCATAATGATGACCCCTTAAGAGATTTCGTGTATTAGGTAATAGATACACCTTATATAATAGAAGATGTATAGACGAGGAAGTTTATTCCTTACCTAACCGAGATAAGAGTTACATTGCAATGACTGACTTTAAAGTTTTACGTTGATCGTGAGTGGCCTACCTAATGACCTACTTCCGTAACAACTTTTAATGATGATAAAATCATTTTACAGATCGGCAAGTGAGGAATAACAACAAAAAGCTGTTGGACAACCTGGTTTTGAGCGTGAAGGAAGCTCTCCTGACTCAGGGTCCCCTGTTCATGTCTGTGTACTTACAGAGTAACATCTGCGATTTTAGACACCATTAGATTTCGTGATAAAAAAAAAATACCTAATATAACTAACTTTATTTCGGACAAAGAAAAAAAAATTAAATGATATGCGATTTTTTCTATGGTGCACCACGAGCATTCGTTCGCGTGGTTTTCAAAATATAGTTTGCAAGCAAATGATATGGATTGTAATTTCGTTGGAACGCCTCGACCAAAGAAACTAAGTGCTATATGGATTGTAATTTCGTTGGAACGCCTCGACCAAAGAAACTAAGTGCTATGAAAGAATGCTCGCGATTGAATGTTCCCGATCTTATGTTCGCGAGCGAATGGTCGCGGTGCGAGCGCACCTTTTATTTATTTATTTATATATTTATTTAATCTTTTCGCACAACAAACAGTACAAAGGCGGACTTAATGCCTTAGGACCATTTCGTAATGTTTTATTATTTCCACTGCATTCATGCTTAGTTATGTACCTAATTGATGTTGCTTTTTTTAAATTTATTTTTCTTAATAATACAGTCTTCATCATATTGTATGCACGTCTTTCACAAATAAACATATTTTTCTTTCTTCATGATTTTATTTTGAATTCCATTTGGTTTTCCATTCTAAATCTTTTCTGACTGTCGTGTGTTTTATTTTTGTACCTAAGTGAATTAACATCTTTAAAAAATAAGATACTTTTACCCCGGGCACGATAATCTTTGAAAAATAAATTACGAAGTTGATTTTGTAAACAAAATATTTTTTCCTACTTACGGAAACACATCATTATCGAGTATTAAGTCCTAACAGTATATAATTTAATTTAATAACGAACGGTGGATGCGTACAATTATTGTGGCGGAATTGCATCATTAGCTAAACAAAAAATCAAAATCAATGTGTTTATTTATAAGTTTATGGAAATCGTTGTAATTTTTTTAAGGCTATTCTCTGTAACTTGTGACACCCATCCATAGTATCTGCGTATGGTACAGTATGACACAAATTAGTTGTAGCATCGGCAAAATTCGTAAAACCGATCATGGTTCGAAGTGTGTGCGCCTTCATCATCACCAATCTTTATTAGTGCTTTAGGCGGAAATGATCTTTACGTTTGCGCAATAACTTGTAAAGTCATATAACCAAATACATTCGTAAAGTGACCAGGGCCCCATTATCCACGGGACCCCCTAGCTCCTGCCAGCGTCGTAGCTAGGAGAGGAGTTATAAATTTTGAGCTCGGTTCGCTTACCCTTGCAACCTGCATTCTCCATAGGAGCCCCATTATACTAAAGTGTTCAGGGCCTCCTATAGGTTAGAGACGGCACTGACTGTACTCTAATTGCGTAACATGCTTTCAATCACAATACGAAGGATTTTGAGTGTAATTGCTAATCAATTGCTTCATATTATGCTCGATAACTTCGTGTGCTCAACAACGTAAATAACGCAATGTGTTATTGAAGTGTCAAAACGAAAGACATTGCCATTGTAAGAGTGGTACTCAATTACCCCGCTGTTCGTTTCGCGAATGAATGTTCGTCGCGTAACAAAAGCTCGTAGACAACGAACGTTTGCCAAATAAATTCGCAAAGCAAATGCTCACAGAGAGTACCGTCCATTACAAGAACAAGTAATTAAGTAATTTGCACAAAAATAATCAACTTAATCAGTCAAATATTTACATGATAATCTTTAGACATTCACGCGAACATTTAGAAGGCTATAAAACGATTTTACCGCGTATATTATCCGTTCATTTTAATTTAAAATGAAGATTTTCTTGTGTTTGTTTTTGATTAAAGTTTGTTCCTGTCTAGGCGACAGTGAACCGACTAATAACTATTTTAGAGGAATTGCTTATGATGACGGAAACTATGGTAAGAGACCTATAGACTCCAGACTTCATAGACATAGAGAATGGACTGACCGTTCCATATTCAGTTGTGCAGTAAATACAGACCGAAAAGTACGAGAGAGACAAAGTGAAATTTCGGCCAGTAGTTGTCTCTTTATTAGTGTAGTATAAAGGAGCTCGTGGCTAAGTAATAACAGCCGCAAGGGTCGATCCATCAGATTAAGCTACGCTTGCCGGGGTTTGACAGTGGATGGGTGACCATCTTTACATATCGAGACTCCTCCGTGTCATTCGTGAATCTTTGATAGTCGTTACGGGTCGTCAGAAGCCCGAAAGTCTGACAACCAGTCTTACCAAGGGGTATCGTATTACCCAGTTACTGGGTTGTGGAGGTCAGATAGGCAGTCGCTCCATGTAAAATACTGGTATTCAGCTGCATCCGGTTAGACTGGAAGCCGACTCCAACATAGTTGGGAAAAGGCAGATTGAGTTGTCTCTATTAGTACTACAGGCTACAGGTATTGGCAGCAAATTCACTTTGTCTCTTTCTAGATAGTGGTCACTTTTGTGAGGCTAAGGCTCAGTCCAATTCTCTACGCCTATGCTATAGCTATACCTACAAGGATCTATTGGCGCGTGGCCAAAATCGGAACTAACGCTGCCATATTTTTTTTTTCAATACATTTTGCAAAACAACCTTACACATGTCAATGTAATTCGAGCAAAAGTATCCGCAAAGGTAGGCGGGGAATTCAAATTTTCTTACGTTTTTTGCAATTTGCAGGTCCGTGTTAGGTTGTATGTTGATCAAAATATGATTCGCGACTGTAACAAATATGTATTTACATAATTATAACCATAAGAATCATCAATACATCTCTTGAAGTTAGATTTGTTCCAAAATGTCATGATTTCTGATATCAAACTTAGAGAGAACAAGTCTAACTTAAAGAGATGTATAGCCTCCTCTACATTACTCGCGAAGTTGGTCGAAGTTAGGCGAATACGGTAGTGTGGACGGCCACTTCGCTTCGCTTCGTGCAACCTTGGCCTCGCCTCGCGCGACTTCCGATCGTTGTCGGTTTTTGCGCCCGAGTCAAAGGGCCCGAAGTGCACCGACGAAGCGTCTGACTACACTACTCGACTCACTTCAAATTGTCGCGTGATAAATGCGCACGTAATTATAATAAGCGAGAGTACACATTGCAACGGCAGCTGCCACTTCAACATTATCCATGGTGCAAAGAATACTACTTAGTCTGCGGTGCAAAGCGCGCGGGTGCCATCGGGCAACTGATCTCCTCGCGAAGTTGCACGAGTGTGTAGTCACGTACTTCTGACTTCGGTCAACTTCGACGAGTACTTCGTCGAAGCAACTTCGCGAGTAGTGTAGTGGAGGCTGAGATACCACTGCGCATTCACCCTAATAACAAAATAGGTTAGTGTCATTAGTCCACATTATGGCAACACGCTAAAAGATCCTCCTTGTACCATTGTATCTTTTCTTTTTTCTTACCAAGGTGTTTTTTAAATAAGTTACAACCTCTTATGGGGTCATTGTACTCATCTTTATGAACAACTTTTACTATGGGAACAAACCTGAAATCGCGAAAAATAATCAGCTATTCCCTACATTTATGTTCGCATAACTCGTTAAAATGATTTCTTTTATAAAAAAAAGTTATAATAAAAGTTGTTCATAATGATGAGTACAATGACCCAATAACAGGTTGTCACTTATTTAATTACACCTTGTATTTTCTTTATATCAATCGGTGCCTATATTTTCCAGGTCATCAACAACAAGGACCGATAGAGCGTCCATGCTCTTTTCACGACGTGAACTGCATCAGGCGGTACTTTGCCCATAACTCTCAATGCTCTCCTGCCTATGGACCGTCTCCAGACCCTCAGAGGATTAAGAGCATACCGATGTTTGTGTCTCATGTTAATATCACCTTCACTTTAAATGATGTTGAGGTTAAAGGTCTCAATGATTTTAGGATTAAGGCGTTCTAGTAAGTATTTAGCTGTCTTTTTTATTGTATAGTCAGCGAAATGAATTTTTAAGCAAATTAACACCAAACGTCAATATGTCGTGTTCATGTCACCGTAAGATTGTGAGAACCGTTAGTTCATAATCTATCAGCATTATTTCTGATAGATACACTGTCGAGAAATTGTGAACTGGATGAAATGGGTTAGGTTATGTTAGAACTGTGATAAACCGCGCTCGAGCCGAGCGAGCGAAGCGAGTGGTGCCGCGGTAGTGGCCTGTGAGCGGTACTTCCAAGTTTCTCCCAGCTAGGCCGGCTATTTAGTACTATCGCAAGGTGCGTTACTTTCAAAGTATGCAAGCAAGTTTGATACCAGTTCACAATTTGTCGGTTTTTTCTTTGATAGAATATAAACTAGGTATCGAAAAACAATGCTTTAAATTGTAATTGGTTTGATGGGATTTATAGGGAAAAAGTAATGTCAGGTTGTGTAATACTGTGAATTACTCATTCAAAAGGAAAAAGTTGAAAATCAACAGACTAGAGTTGAATTAAATTAGTTTTGAAATATCACTGTTGTTGTGTCCGACGATTGTAGAGGACGTTTATTTGTGACAATGTCTAAGCTGTTCGTGATAGTTCTTGTGGCCACCTATTGGGTTTATTTTTATTGTAAAATAAGGGGTAATAACAAGAGTAGCAGTGTAGTCTGATAGTACTATATTCGTGGTTAATACTTTACAAGCTAGTGACACATAAAAAACATAAACAAGGCCGTAACTACGCTTATTTAAATTGGTGACAGACATGTATAAAAGATTATTCACACATGCCAGTGCATCTATAATATGCGACCTCCAATACGCCCCCTTAATCTATTACACATGCATAGAAAATTATCTATTACACAAAACACTTGGGTATAGAAAAAATAAAACATATAGAAAACATAAAACATCAAAACATCTAACTACTCATCCACCCCCTTAATAGAATAATTTGACAGGGATAAATCCTTTAAAAATTCTCTAAGCTTCGGGCTGTGAACACTTTTAGTTAAGATGTCCGCTATCATCTTATCAGTTGACATGTACTTTATTTCAACTTTGTTAGCCAGTACACACTCACGAATAAAATGATACTTGATATCTATATGCTTTGTTCTATTATGCATCATTTTGTTAGCTGCAATTTTATGCGCCGACTGATTGTCATTATAAATTACTACCGCTTTACTATCCACAGCTGTCAAACTGTTCAGTAAACTACGTAAATATAGAGCTTCCTTCGAAGCTTGACTCAATCCTACGTACTCTGCCTCTGTGGAGGACAAGGATACCGTCGCTTGCTTCCTACTCTCCCATGATACTATATTTTGACCTAATTTGAAAATTAATCCTGTGAAAGATTTTCTATCAAGTGCCCCTCCCCAATCTGCATCAACATAGCCTCGTAAATCTAAATCTCCCGACTTCCTAAAAGTGAGACAAAGGTTAGACGTGCCCTTCAAATACCTTAAGACCCGTTTCGCACATTTAAAGTGTATTTCGTCATAACATGAATTAAATTGTGAAAGTACACTCACCGCATGTGCTATATCTGGTCGCGTATTACATGCCAAATAATTTAGACACCCTATTAAGCTTTGATATGGCAGATCGCTATGGGAATTTGTCGATCTTTCTAATTTCATTCCGACTTCCATGGGAGTCGAAACTGGCTTAGCGTCCGTCATGTTAAATTCATTCAATATGTCCGAAATGAACTGTCGCTGATCTAGACAAATAACATCTTTATCTCTTCTCAGCCTCATGCCTAAAACATGCCTAGCCGCGCCTAAATCTTTCACTTTAAACTTGTCAAGCAAACCGGTTTTTAATTTTAGCTTTTCTTGTTCACAATTTCCAAAAATAAAAAGATCATCTACGTAAATAACGACAATTAACTTCTTATTATTTTTAAGTTCCTTTTGATACAAACACGGTTCTATTTTTGATTGCACAAAACCTAAATTGAACATCTCTTTGTCCAATTCCTTGAACCAAGCATTCGAAGCTTGTTTCAATCCATACAAAGAACGCTGCAGTTTACATACTCTGGTTTCTTGACCTTTGACTACTGCTCCTTTTGGTTGGAACATGTAAATATCCTCTTTAATTTTACCATATAAAAAGGCGGTCGTGACGTCCCACTGGTCAATAAACCAACTGTATTCAACAGCTAGCGAGAACAACAGACGTAGAGTAGAGCTTCTAACTACTGGAGAATAAGTCTCAGTATAGTCTACGCCACATACCTGTGTGAAGCCTTTTGCTACTAGTCTAGCCTTGTACTTTGTTACCTTGCCATCGCTATCTCTCTTAATTTTGAACACCCATTTGCACTGGATAGGCTTCTTATCAGCTGGAAGATCCACCAACGTCCAAGTCTGGTTCTCCTTTAGTGACATAAGTTCATCGTCTATCGCTTTTTGCCATAAGTCACCATCGGGTCTCGCCAACGCTTCATTAATAGTCAATGGATCACCATCAAGATTGCTCTCCTTGGCATACATAACATTGCATCCGTACCGATCGACTTGTCTCCGTTCTCTTACTGGATACCTTCTTTCCGATTCAGTCAATACATCATCAGGTACGTGCTCTGGTACTACAAATTCAGGAGGTTCAGTCCCTATCTCCTCCAATACTTCCACGTTCTCGTCTACAGCATCACGGTACACATCATCGTGAGCCTCCAAGGGTTCAGATCTGCTTGTAGATCCGATGGATAAACTGGTAGGAACAGTATCTGTATTCAAGTTTATTATCACTTCCGACTTTTCCACGTTTTCTTTTTGAAGAAAAACGTTTTCCAGAAATTTGACATCTCTCGCAGTTGTCACTTCACCTGTCTTAGGATTCATTAGACGATAACCCTTCTGATTATCTGGATATCCAATAAAAATCATCGGTTCCGTCTTCATGTCCAGTTTGCGTCTCTTTTGTTTTGGTATCAATCTATACGACAAACAACCAAAGATTTTCAGATGACTAACATCCACATCTTTTCCAGTCCAAACCTTCTCTGGTACTGTATTGTTCAATGCTTTCGTGGGGCTTCTGTTCTTTAGGTATACAACAGTATTAACAGCCTCGGCCCAATACTTCTTGCTCAGATTTGATTCTGACAGTAATGTTCTGGCCTTTTCTATTATAGTCCGATTCGCTCTTTCTGCGACAGAATTTTGTTCCGGCGTGTACGGTACAGTCGTCTGGTGTTTTATACCTGCAGACTTCAAAAAAGATTTAAATTTACCATTACAGTACTCTGTGCCGTTGTCAGATCTCAGACATTTAATAGATTTACACGTCTCATTCTCAACTTCCGCCTTGTATTCACGGAACTTATCAAAAGTTTCATTTTTGTTCTTCAAAAAATACACATGAGTCTTCCGAGTATAATCGTCGATAAATAGAAGAACATACCTCGAACCACCGAACGACGGCTCCTCGATAGGTCCACAAACATCGCTAAAAACCAACTGTAAGACCTCGTTCGCTCTCGTACCTTGGTTTTTAAAGGGACTTTTGCATGTCTTTCCTTCGATACATGGAATACACGGCTCGCATAAATCGGTACTCTTATATTCCATACCGCTTACTAAAACTTTCATTTTATTCATATAATTACGCGATAAATGAGCTAATCTTTTATGCCAAATGTTCGAAATATTTTCATTTTGTTTTGACAGTGTCACATTCACGACGTTATTTTTATTTTCTGTCAATTCATAAATTCCGTCGACCTCTTGACATCTTGCAACAATTCGATTCTTATTTTGAATCATGCAACCTCCTTTGTCAAAATTCATGCAATAATTCTTCTTGGTCAAATCGCTCACCGAAATTAAGTTCATGGATAAATCAGGAACATGTAAAACGTTTTCTAAAATAAATTTTTCGTTTTCGCTGACTCGTGGTTCAGCATTTCCTCTTCCTTTCACCAATAACTTCTCGCCGTTTGCTACTGAGATCTTCATGTTGCCTTTTTCAGGTGTATAAGACAACAATTTGCTTTTATCGTGGGTCATATGATTTGAGCACCCACTATCTAAATACCACTTATCTTTGTGTATCGCCTCCTTCGTATTCAGGCAGATATTCGCGGTTTTGATCCGCTCCTTGCATTCGGACGCCTTGTGTCCTTGCTTGTGGCACTTAAAACACTTGTAGACGAACTTCTGCTTACGATCGTTAGTTTTGATATTAGATCTTGCATCGTTCTGTACTTTACGTGTTACTAAGGCTTGTTCGTACTCTGTGTTCAACTTACTCTGTCTACTTCCTTCTTGTAACAATTTCGTTTTAATTTGCTCTAACGTGATCTCTTGTCCACTATTATCTACAGCCATGATAAGAGGGCTGTACTCAGCAGTCAATCCACCCAGCAAAATCGATATGATCCAATCATCAGGGATTTGTGCATCGATATCGGACAATTGTTGTGTCAGGAATGTAATTTTGGATATAAAGCTTTCCATAGAATCAAAGTTCTCTAACTTACAGTTGAAAAGCTCTCGCTGAATATGTATACGTCTTCCCCAACCTTTGTCTTCATACGCTTTCTGTAAGCTGTTCCAGGCTTCTTTCGCAGTCTTCGCATTGTAGACGTGGGTAAAGCACTCTGGTTCTAACAACAAGCATATTGTCGTTCGTGCCTGCCGGTCTACGTCAGCATTTACTACATTTGTAGAAATTACTCCCCACCAGTTTTTATTCTCCAAGTAATTTCGCACCAAGAACTTCCAGTTTGGGTAGTCTGACGATCCTTTCAGCTTCTTAATACCACTTATGCCAACTTCAGTTGACATAATTGAGATTTCGTAAGTTTCACAATTAATATTTAAACCACTCCACTTATTAAATGCTCTAGCACTATCAGAGCATGTATAAGACCATAACCTATTGTAAAATAAGGGGTAATAACAAGAGTAGCAGTGTAGTCTGATAGTACTATATTCGTGGTTAATACTTTACAAGCTAGTGACACATAAAAAACATAAACAAGGCCGTAACTACGCTTATTTAAATTGGTGACAGACATGTATAAAAGATTATTCACACATGCCAGTGCATCTATAATATGCGACCTCCAATAATTTTATACATAGTGAAGGTGA
Organism: Cosmia trapezina; assembly: GCA_905163495.3. Classification (NCBI taxonomy): domain Eukaryota; kingdom Metazoa; phylum Arthropoda; class Insecta; order Lepidoptera; family Noctuidae; genus Cosmia; species Cosmia trapezina. The sequence goes on from LR991027.1 coordinate 17,539,245, forward strand.
GTTTGACTTTTTTATAATGTAACGGTTTTAACCATCCGCTTATTAACATACGGGAGTGTCATTGATATCTTAGCAATGGGGAGTGTGAATAAAACGTTACTTTTGTATTTTAAGTAAAAGCGGTCTTCCTCTCTCCTACTTATTTAAATTTTGCTTTGCCCGACAGGGTTCCTAACTGTTTCTATTTAATATACTTACCACCTGAATATGTACATCAAAAGATTGCAATACTGATTAATTGAGAATTGAATAATATTGAAAGTATGAGAATTTCGTAAGTTATAACAGTATTTATGTCTTGTTTTTTGTAATGTGCGTTTTGTTTGTGGAAATTAATCTTTCTTTTTGAGATGTTCACAATTTTTCGACGATTTTTATACCGATAGATTATAAACTAACAAAGCTCATAACCTATTATACGGTGACATAACCACTTTATACAACTGTCAATAAGTGCCGGTCGGGATTTCCATATACGGACAATTTAATTTAATAGTCAATTTGCTTAACAAATTTTTTCCAGACTTTTCCTACCTACGGGCCAAAGATTTTAAGATGAACTTGAAGATATTGAAGATAGTGTAATTTGGTCATAAGGCTTTCACAGAGTGGGATTGCACCCGGAGACATGGGCAAAGATCGTCACCCACTGGATGTCGCCATCGAGGTAGACGGTGGCGAAGCTGGTGTGACGATCTGATCATGTTTGCAGGGCCAACATAGAGAACGCACAAGACAAAAAGGTTTGGAAGGAAAAAAGGGCCCTTGCCCAGCAGTGGGATACAAAATAGGCTAGCAAAAAAAAACTTCTCTAGTTAATCCAAGACAAGGTCTTAGACCGCCTAGATTATTTTATATTATAACATTACTATAATCTCATTTCTAATGTTCTAGCATAAACAAAGAAACGGGAAAACTGGTGTTAGAAGTAGAATTCCGGAGACTTTGGGTGTATTCACCATACACCGTCATTACATTCCATCGTAAAGGGAAGGAGCCCTTGGAGCTGGCAGACTACGGGGTTATAGAGTACAGTTAGTAAAAAACATTATTATTTCCACTAAGTATTGCAAATTTTTTAACAAACCCCATCCATGGAAGGTTAATAAGGCCAGTGATAAGGTTGTAAAGTCAACCATTACATATCAAGACCCCTCCGTGCCTCGGAAAGAACGTTAAGCCGTTGATGCCAGCTGTCATTCGTAGATATTCGACAGTCGTTACGGGTTGCCAAAAGTCTGACAGCCAGTCTTTGTGGAGGTCAGACAGGTAGTCGCTTCATGTTAAAGTACTGGTATTTAGACTGGCAGCAGACCCCAATATAATATAAGGGATAAGGCTAGGCAGTTTGAGTCTTCTTTTCGTACTTTTACCTCTCCTGGTCCCATGTTACTTTTCCAGAAGCAAAATTTTTATAGCCACCTTTACCAAGTTTAATTTAAATACGAGCAAGAAGTATCACTAATATTATAAAGGCGAAAGTTTGTGATTGTGTGTATGTGTATGTTTGTTACTTCTTCACGCTCAAACGGCTTGACTGATTTGGATGAAATCTTGTATGTAGATAGCTTATACCCTGGATTAACACATAGGCTACTTTTTCCTGGTCTACACTGGTTAAACCGCGGGGCGCAGCTATTGAATTTATAATTTTAATTTTTCAATTTTTTTTTCTTATTTTCTAGAGGATCTATCGCTCACCCTGACAGCTCCTCACGTCAAGGACATCAAGCTATCTGAAGGTCACGTCTTCACTTACATTTCTGATGCTATTCCAAAGCAGGCATTGGGTCCTAACTTCACAGAGAGTAAAGGTATTATCTACTTCTTCTCTTGTATTGTTAAATATAATATAACAGAGGGGCAATTCTCGAATTTTTAACAACGTTCGTAATCTCATCTCAGTCTCAAACTGTCAAAAATTGTGTAGCACATTTTTGACATGTGATTGTCGCTGGCATGAGATTGCGACTTGAATTTGCCTTCTGATGTAAAAAGACTCTTAACGAAGTCGATAGTCATATTCTTGCCGTCATTGATATAATTGTTTTTATTTACAATACCTTTTGGTTTCGGAGACATTGAAGATCAAAGTCCTAACTTTTTTCTCTCCAAGACATACAACAACACAAGACTAGACATGTTTTTTAAATGTTTACTAAACTTTATATGCCTCCACAACTCCTGTACCGTTGTATGCACCCTACGCACAATGTCTTGCGTACGTCACATTGATTTTTCACACCAAAAATAAAAGTCGTTTCCAAGTAAACATTTTTGCTAAATGTTACTTGGTTTGATGTACAGAATGCGTAGATAATGGCTACCTACCCTATATAATGGTCTTTTTACACCCGTTATAGGTCCAAATAGTGACGTCAAAAAGAAAATACTGAATTCCTCCTCATACATATAGTTTTCGAGTTATTTTTGTTTTCGTAATTATTTAGTGTTTTCTGCCGGTGGAGCTTGAAAAATTAATATCTATTTATGCAGTTGGTATTTTTCAATTTTTTTTTTGTGACATCGTCTTGAATTTAACTTCAAGTCACAAAAAAAAAAACTGAAAAATACCCACTGCAAAAATTGATCTACATTATAAATTTTTCTAAATAATTACAAAAACAAAAATAATTCGAAAACTACAAAAAATCACGGAACATACGTGGGGTATTTTCGAATACACCTGGGTATGAGGAATTCAGATTTTTCTTTTTGACGTCACTAATTGGACCACCCTGTATATTAAGTGATGAACGAGCGCGTGGGACGCCTCCCAGCTAGATGGAACAATGACCAAGTGGCTTAGACAGACTGGATTCGGAATATGAGTTGTAGCGCAACTTGGAAGAGGCCTTTACCATGATCATCAGCAGACAAATTCAGACTGCAACGGCTGTGTAGAAAAGTGTCAGTCATAGTTGTTCCTATGCGAAAAAGGGCCATCGGTTCCGGCCATCGGCTCCAATTCTTTACCTTCCATATATGGCTTTGGCTCCAGCCTAAATAAATCTTCTTTTGTTTTTCAGAACCTCATGTGAGAGTGGTCATAGGGCGTTTGATTGACAATATAGGTTTGAGTCTACAAGAAGCATTCGTGACCAAGGGGCCAATATTAATGTCGACGTTCTTGCAAAACTCTATCTGCAGTTACTAAATACAGCGGACTAAAGTCGGTTTCTGATAAAATAAAATATTTTGATTTGTATTTTGTCTTTTTGCAACTCCTCTCCTCTCTCCACTCGTATAGGTACAGAAACAATTAATAAGTCAATGTGCTGCGCTGCGCTGTGTGTGCTGGGGTGTGTGGGGGTGTGTATGTGTGTGCGCGCTTCACGATGTGGGTACGCCCCTTGGAAGCACCACGTGTGCTTCCAAGGGGGGTACCCAAATCGTGAAGCTGACTGTACCTATACGAACCATTAAAGATGTTCTATGTAGGATTAGGTTTCCGCACTTAGTCCTGTGCGGAAACCTAATCCTTTAACATAGAACATCTTTAAGCCTTCGTATGTGGGCTATTATTAAAGATGTTTTTCATTAATTTGACAATAGATATTAATTTTAGCCCAATTTTCGACGATGATATTTCAATTACAATTAAACAATAATTGTTGGAAAAAGTGGTGAGATATAATGTTGAAACCTTCTGAATACAGATGAATGTGCTACTAATAAGGACTAGCAGTGTTAGTAGTGCCTATATTGTTTAGTAAGCTAATTATATTATTTCAATATACTTAAAAATAAGCTAAAATAACTTAAAAATATAATATCTTAAACTAAAACTAATAAAAAACTAAAATATGGCGTCGAAAAATTCCTCCGCATCGCTGTCGACTGGTAAAGTACCCAAGAGACTGGCGGCATTGCCACGTTGTATGGCAATGCTAACCCTCTGGCCAAGGTAAAAGCCAGCCCTTGGGCCACGGGAAGTGTCAACAAGCCGTTTGGAGATTTCCTTAAACAAACTATGAGCACTCGGACCCCACGGCCCAAGGGTTTCAACCCCAAACGGCTCAAAAATATAATTACCGATAGGGTTATTATACCTATATTGTTATACCTATTATCATGTTGTGTGCCTTTTAGTCTGTGAGATGATATGAAAAGATGGAAATTTGACATTAAGTCCAAACCCCCCGGACCGGTATTTTCTTTCTCTCTTCTGAGGTAGTCGGGTAAAACAATTATTAGACCAAGTGGACAGTCCCTTTATACGCCAATGGGTACGGAGGCAAGTGCCGACGTATGTTGGGCCACGTTAATTTTAGTTGTAAAAAAAAGAAAGTGGGTTTACTAACATTTTTTAAGTCATTGTTACTTTGTTTACTTTATGGATTATGTGTACTTTTAGGTGTATTTCGAAATAAAGAATATTATTATACCGTAAGAAATTAACTGAATTGGGTTTGTTTATAATATCAGCAGATATACATTTGGAACAGAGTCTACCTACCTATGTATCTAACTTAAAACAAACGTAGATACATTGTAAGCAAATCAACTACTTGTATTTTTTTTGTAATTCATTATGATTAAATTTGAATAATTATAGCTTATTTATCTATCATGTTACTAATTCTAGATGAATATAATTTGCTAATTTAAATAATTTATGATTTCCTTTAAAAATCATGCGATCTATGATTTATTGAATACTAGCTTTTGCCCGCGGCTTCGCCCGCGTGGATGTCGGAAAATATCCCACGGGAACGTACTACCGGGATTAAAAGTACCCTAAGGCCGACGTTCGCACGGACGTAAAAATATCGCGGTGGGATTTTATCGCGCTCTGGATTTTCAACTCTCGGTTTTGAGCCGATCTTCGAGAATCCAACCTAACAACAACAGAGCGCATCCCAGCGCGACGAAAACACTGTTAGATTTTTAACTCTCAGCGCTAAGCAGAGCGTTGAAAATGCAGTGCGCTAATAAAATCGCCGCGATATTTTTACGCCCGTGCGAACGTCGGCTAGACAATAATTATCTTCTCGCACTGCTTATATAGTACTCGAGGAGCAGCGCGCAGATTGATATCTGATTGCTGGAGGATAATAAATCTTAAAACCAAACAATAGTAAACGGAAAATGACCAACATGCATGCCTTTGAAAGCAACTTTAAAGCGAAAATATAAATCCTCTTTATTCCCTATCCCGTGGGAATTAAAAAAATATTAAGACTAAATGTTACTTCAAGATACGAATAAAGAGGTAATTTTTCATAAATCAAACCCATAGAATTTTCACATCCCTAACTTAAGAAATGCTGGGATTCTCATAAAACTTTCACCCCCTGTAGGATTATTTTTTAAGACAAAAAGTGGGCTATGTCATTCCCCAAGATGCCATCTTAGTCCTGCCAAATTTTATCGATATCCGCGCAGTTTTGTGAATTTTAAAATCATCGCCTATTTTACGCCCTTAGGGTATGATTTTTCAAAAACGCTGGACCGCATATTTCTTTATTTCCTACCAAAAGCATAAATTTAAATTTTCATAGCCCTTTTTTTTTTTTTTTTTTGAGGGTGGGAAATCATCAAATAACTTCTCCCGCTCTGGGTGGAGCGGAAGGGCGTGTCAGACTTTTACTGACTAAAACCCACCCGTGTTCCTTCAGTTGCCTATGCCAGGGCCGCGGTATCTTCTTAAAACTACCCGCGACCCCAGCGGCGTCGGCCCTATTGGACCCCGTCACTTGCTGACATCTCTTTGAGGCGCGCGTGGAACACAACGCGCCGTCGACTCGGGCCTGGTCCTTACCGGACGGCGAGCTACCCGCTGCTCACCGTCCGCAGGCCCGCGCCTACGGTGGCCGGAAATCGCCCCGCGATTCCCGCCGCCCAGGGCGTCTCCTGCGGCGACTGAGGGCGTGAGGCTGCCTCTCCCTCACGCGTGCCGCCTCCTCCTTCGCGAGCATCACTGCTTCGCAGAAGGAGGTGAAATTTTCATAGCCCTAACTTAAGTAATGCTGGGTTTCCCTTACAAAATTTCATACACCATATCACCCCCTGTAGGATTATTGTTTAAGATAAAAAATAGGCTGTGTCCTTCCCCAGGATGCCATCTGTAGCCTTGCCAGATTGTATCGATATCCGTGCAGTTTTGTGGATTTTAAAATAACCCCTATTTTACACCCTAGGGGATGATTTTCCAAAAACGCTGGACCAAATATTTCTTTATTTCCTACCAAAAGCATAAATTTGAATTTTCATATCCCTAACTTAAGAAATGCTGGATTTCCCATACAAACTTTCGCCCCCTCTAGGGTTATTTTTGAGACAAAAAGTAGCATAAGTCCTTCTCTAGGATACCACCCTAAAGCCTTGCCAAATTTTATCAAAATCTGTTCGGTGGTTTAGCCGTGAAAAGGTAGACACAGACATGTGGTACAGACAGACAGACAGAGTTACTTTCGAATTTATAATATCAGTATGGATAATTGTTATTTTCCTCGCTGCGCGCTGGAGAGCTCCGATAAAAGCGTGCGATCGCTGCTAATCATAAAGTGCTATAGGGCGAAGCGCGGCCTTCGACGCGCTATTTATGTACCGCCGCCCGCTATGTCCCTGCATTTTTAACCGACTTCTAAAAAAGGAGGAGGTTCTCAATTCGGTTGTATTTTTTTGTATGTTTTTTACCTCATTACTCCGTCATTTATGAACCGATTCGGAAAATTCTTTTTTTATTTGAAAGGGTATACTTCCAAATTGGTCCCATTTTTATTAAAATCCAATTCTGATGATGGGATCCATGAGGAATCGAGGGAACTCCTCAAATATCATAGGTATACATATAGCGATTTTGGTATTTTCATCAACAAATCAAGCGTTTGCATTCAGAAAGTATCATCTAGTGAAGTGGAACTGATGAAGAAGACCACAGGTGGCCACAGGAACTCCTCAACGACGATAAGTACCTATTTCACGGGTGGCGATAAGATATCTCGACTAAAATAGTTAAGCGACTATGACGAAATGGTTCTGATGAAAATGGTACCATCGAACCGATCTGATGAAGAAGCCGGAATGTAGGCATCGGAACTCAGTAATAAAACAATGTATCCTAGCCGTGTTTGGGCTTATTGGAATTGTCATGAGGTGCACTCTGACTATAAATGATTTAATGGTACCTATATGCCGCTTCAAATTGCGCTACTTGAGTTTTATGTTATGTGTGGCCTTGATTGTCAGAAGGCAGATTTCGTAGCCTCGTTATCTCTGTCAACTAAAACTACGCCTACCAAACTTCTGACACTACTCTATCGCGACGTATTTGCCTTTTTGCAAAGTTTTTATTTGAAATGGTATACTCCTGAGACTGTCTCATAAAAATATCTTGAAGTTCTGATGAGTGGCTTTTGAGTTAGATTCAATAATTTAATACGTATTTTTTCCATTTAGTCTATGTGGATGATGCTCTAATTTATTTTGCAGAGTGGTATTCAGATGTGTGTGGGATAGGTACCTACCACTAAAAAGTTAAAAATAAAAACTTTTTACAAAAAAAAAAAAAACACTAAAAAGTGAAAAATAACTTTAATTTCAGAAGTCGGTGGAACTAAAATAAATAAAAAACCAAGACTTCCGAAATTAAAGTTATTTTTCACTTTGTAGTGTTTTTTTGTAAGTCGGTTGTTTTTTTTTTGTAAAAAGTTTTTAAATCTGTAATATCTTCGAAAATATTCATTTAAATTACATGCTGTAAAGGGCCATATTGATCTATAGTAAATGCACAATGTATTTAAGGTACTTAATAGGATAAGGATTAATGCTGTATTGCTTAAAATCGCTTCGTAAATAAGCCATTATTTCTCGTAAAAAGTAAAGGATAAAAAATGGTTATTGTGGGTTATCCCTGAGAGATAGACATATACCATCGCGGACTTTTTTGCAGACCTTTTTAAGGTGTACAATACTGTAGTACATTATCTTGATATATCTCGTAGGGTTCAGCCAGCGTTTGCAATGTAAGCGCAAAAAAATGTGATTATTTACGACATCACATTAGAATCCTCTAAAATTATCAGTGTTTTTCTACTATATTATGTATGTATTATACATATAAACCTTCCTGTTGAATCACTCTATCTATTAAAAAAAACCGCATCAAAATCCGTTGCGTGGTTTTAAAGATCTAAGCATACATAGGGACAGACAGACAGCGGAGCAACTTTGTTTTATAATATGTAGTGATGATAATTGACTACATGGCTTGAAATTAACTCATTATTCATTAATTATAGAACCCTTATGGGCAAAACAAAGCCTTTCTGCTATAAAATAATTTAATCGACACGTAAAAATGAAGACCGTTTTTTGTTTTTTTCTTTTGTTTTATTTTTATCAATGTGTTGAAAATAGTGGTGAGCTTGGACATGAAGAAGTAAATGTAAAAGAAGAAGTGAAAGATGATATAAACAAATATGACGGTAAGTAGAATTGTTCAGGTTTTACAGTTACATCCTTTTTAGGGTTCCTTACCTCAAAAGGAAAAAAACGGAGTTAGGCCTTTACTTCTCATAAATATGTGAATTTACAGATAATATCGAAGGCAAGGACAACAATCGAGAATCCATCATCAGACCATGTTCTCTCCAGGATTTGAAGTGCATCCGAGGATTCTTCGCTCACTACACTCAATGCTTGGTAGCTGAAGGGCCAGCTCGAGATCCTTATGTTCTTCATCTACTACCTAACATACATGTACCACACGCAAATCTTACGTTTGAACTGAATAATCCACAAATTAAAGGCCTACATAAATGGAAGATCATGGAGTTTTAGTGAGTATCTATTCTATACCTTATTCAGGGAGCCGTGAGATAAAAGGTAAACAAACCATAAAAGTCCGTTCAACCGATTTTGACTTCTATTACGTTGGTAATATGACAAATGGCAGCTGCAATAAACAGTTAGTATTGTAACCACTTTTTTGCCTCTAATGCCATCCTTAATTAAACCTACGGAATAGAAGTCAAAATCGGTTGAACGGACTGTAAAAGGAGTTTGTTTCGGTGTCTCATCCCATTTTGAATACGGTATAGTTATTTATATCAGACTAGCTTTTGTCCGTGGCTTCGCCTGCGTGGAGAATATTGTCCCACGGAGACGTACTACCGGGACATTCTATCCCAGAAGGCCAATCCTCGTACCTAAAAACGAACAAATTCAAGTCGCAATCTCATGCCAGCGACAATCAAATGTCAAAAATGTAAGTAAACGCTACACAATTTTTGGCAGATTGAGACTGAGATGAGATTGCGGACGTTGTTAAAAATACGGGAATTGCCCCTTAGGTCTGGTTCTGGTTGGATTTCCCATCCACAAAAAAAATAAAAAAAGGTCTGGTCTACATGTGTGCCAAATTTCAACGGAATAAGTTCAGCCGTTAAGGCGTGAAAAGGTTAGGACAGACAGAGTTACTTTCGCATTTACAAGGATGTGTGAGTGTCTATGTGTGTGTGTTTTTTAAGTATGGAAGTATGGATAAATAGATAAAAACCTTCAACTATCATGTTATGAGACACATTTAAATTCCTATTGCTACCGACCTCTAGGAGGTCGATCGACGGTGTTGAGATTTGGTTTACAAAGAACTGGTTGAGGGTGAGTTTGGATGGATTTTATGAAAGATGCTGTCTGTAGCTAGGAATGGAGTGAACACTGGAATGTTTGTTTTTTTTGGCATGTATTTAACGCGGCGACAAATTAATTTGAATTTGGGATTAAAAAATAAGGCAAAAGCAGGCAAAAGTAGGCTGGCAGCTACAGCCAACGAAAATTTAAGTAGAAAGTAACAGCTTAATAATCAGTTGTTAGCTTTGTTTTAATTTAAAGGTCGCAGTCGACGCAGCTCCAGTCAAGGGAGCCCATCTTCGCGGGGCTCAAGGGTTTAGAAAAAAATAACCCTTCTAACCAAACCTGTCTCAGTTGGGGTGCCCCAAGAAGTCCCGAGCTCGCTTCGCTCGCTCATGCAACCGAAGTTATTGTCTAAAGTAATAATAAAAGTAAAAACAAAAAAGCTTTTGAAGCTCATCTAATAAAATTATTGCTAAAATATTTAATCGCTGCCAAGTTATTTTTTTAGTAGCAAATAGTTAGTCGCCTGGAAAATTATGATCCATTTTTTTTAAAGAAAAAGATATAATGCGTGGTGCATATAATGCATATAATGGTCATAATGTTGTATGGATATAGAAGATATTATCCTTCTATATCCATAAAAAATTATGACCACCGAAGGTTGCAAAAGACCTTAATTTATTGCAAGAGCCTATTGACCTTTTTAGCAAGTTTTTTATTTTTTCTGTTCCAGCATAAACAAGGCTACAGATACATTGGTGCTAGAAGTACAATTTGACCAGATCGTGGTAACTTGTCCTAAAGCCAATTTAAAGTACCATCGCAAGGGAAAGGAGCCACTTGAAGTGTCAGACTCCACAGTCGTTGCTTATAGTAAGAAACACTATTCTAAAAAAGTAGTACTTTTTTAATATTATTATTTTGTCATCATATTTTGTATAATTAATTTTAATTTTTCTATTGTATTGGAACAAAAAAATATATGTAATACCTACGTTACTATTAATACCTTACATTTTTACTTTAACAATAAAGAAATTTCGAATAACGTTGGAAGGCCTCCTACAAAGTGGACTGATGACCTTGTAAAGGCCGCTGGATGCACAGAACCAGTCGAAGTGGCGGTGCTTGGGGAGACCTATATCCAGCAATGGACGTCTTTCAGCTGAAATGATGATGATGATGAAAGAAAATTCAATGGTAAGTTAAGTAGAACCCTATCATTTAAAAAATTAGAATCAATTTCCTTTCACAGGCGATTTATCATTCACTCTAACAATTCCACACATCAGCGAGCTGCAGATATCAAAAGGCGACGTATACACGTACAATAATGATGTTGCTCCTAAATTTACGCTTGGACCCGCTATTTACAGCAGTAAAGGTAAAAAAATATTATTTTGAGGAGAATAGTTTTTGATATAATTACGTGACTGGTGAATTGTCCCAATGATTAAGGGGTCAATCAATCTACCCAGCCTTGTCCCAACTATGTTGGGGTCGGCTTCCAGTCTAACTGGATGCAGCGGAATACCAGTATTTTATAAGGAGCGCTTACCTATCTGACCTCCACAACCCAGTAACTGGGTAATATGATACCCCTTGGTAAGACTGGTTGTCAGACTTTCGGGGTTCTGACGACCCGTAACGACTGTCAAAGATCCATGAATGACAGCCGGGACCAACGGCTTAACGTGCTTTCCGAGGCACGGAGGAGTCTCGGTATGTAAATATGGTCACCCATCCACGGACCAAGCCCGGCAAGCGTAGCTTAACCGGATGGATCGACCCGTACGGCTGTCATTACTTACCCATAAGCTCCTCTCCTATTAAGGGGTAGTCTGCGAAATTCAAATTTTCTTTTATCCAAAGTTACCTTCAAACCGAACAATAAACCGCTGGTATTAAAAAAATACTTCAAATTAGATCATGAAACTTTGCATACTAACTGAAATAACTATAAAGCAGGTCTTATGTTTTTTTATTTTTTCAAATTACCATTATTTTCACCGTAAAAAGCAATTACCTAAACCACTAAACTATCGGCGCCCAGCACCGCACTCAGTCTCGCTCTCACTCAGTCTGCCAGCAGTATATGAGGTAGTATGTAACCACACCTATTTTTTATTTCTTTTTGCAGATCCTGGTTTCGTGTTGGCTATTACTGAACTGCAGCTGAAGTTAGGTTTAACTCTTCAGGAGATTTTTGTGACCCAAGGACCTGTGTTCTTTACCGCGTTCTTTAAAAGCAACATTTGTGATTTTACATACTACTAGCGTACCAAATATAGTATCGCGCATAGAAGCACAGATTAATACAGATGGGACACTCCGCAGTTTAGGTATGAAGCTACAAGTACGCGGCGGGCCCCGTCCGCGAGGCTAATTCAGTAGGTCAGAAGGTATAAGAGTTACGCGATAGAAAGAGAGGCAAGTTGAATATAACTGTAGGTAATAAGCGTTGTGCGACCTGAATTGCACTTTACTGTGTCGTAGCAAGAGTCGCTTTTTATTTAAATGATTTTGCGGAGTGTCCCATCTGTATTAATCTGTGATAGAAGTTTAACTTAGAAATATTCTTCTAGTGTCAACTTGTTTTGATTTTTTAATATACATGTTTTAATTATTACACACTTACTGGTGGTGGGCTTTTTTTAACAAGCATGATAAATATTTTCATCACCATTTCTATCTTTTTCTTTTGGGCTCTGAGTCGGTTTTAGGGTTCCGTACCCGATGGGTCCAAACGGAATCTTATTGCTGTCACTCTCGTGCTCATCTGTCTGTTGTCTGTTACAGTAGTACCCAAGTAATAAGGCGCGTCGTGAATCATCGTTCGCACAGAAAAGAAAGTATGGCCCCGAAGATTAACGAGAATACTTAAAACTTATAATCAACCTTAGATCACTACTATAAGGTTCATAATACACTGCAGCTGTTAGTTCCGTCTCACTCGCAAGTATGGCGGCTGTCAAGCGGCGCGCGCTAACATGGCGGCAGCTACCGACCAATAGCGGTACAGGAAAAAGCGTGGAGCGTGCCGATTGGTCAATAGCATTTCCCGGGCTTTGAAAATTCATCTTCTGCGCAGGTACATCGATAAGCCATATTAGTTGAGTACTACTGTACACATGTTTTACAGACAAACGGGGAGTTACAGTGAACAGTCTTCTTTTCACAGTATTAAGCATCTTGTTGACCCAAAGCCATACCTACAAATTGTATTTAAAAAAAAAATGTTTTAAGGGGGGCTCCCAAACTTTTAAAGGGGCGCTAACATACAGTTAAAGGGGAGCGCGAAAATAAAATTATGACCTACCCCAACGAGTAGAGTATCATTGTTTAAAACTCGATGAGCAGATAATACTGTATTTTTGTTTAAAAAAAAACCGGTCAAGAGCGAGTCGGACTCGCGCATCGAGGGTTCCGTTCCGATTTCTGAAAAAGTGTGCTACTCAGAGACATCGTTTTATTTTTCCTGTAATCTTTACATAATCTTCTATCACATAGAATAATTTCAGATTTTTCTCTTTGTAAACTTCGGAGATAAGGGTAAGAAGTAAGAACGGTTATTTTTTTTACATTTTTCATCAAAAGTCGAAAACTATGCGGCCTAAAAAAAATTTTAAAAATGTTTGAGAATTTTCAAACAGCGTTCTTTCATATGATACCCCACATGACCTAGTAGCCTCACTTTGAATTTTTAAGAGCCCCTTTCAGTCTCTGTTGCTAAAAAAAAATTCATGTTGATAGCATCAGTAGTTCTTGAGATATCCAGCTGTGACAGACAGACAGACAGACAGACTGAGTCACACCATAAGGGTTCCTTATTTACCATTTTGGTACGGAACCCTAAAATATTGGAAAACAAAGTAATTAGAAGCCACCAAAGTCAGCGTTTTTTACAAAATTTTGTTCCGAAGAATTTTTTAACTTCCCATTGACCTATGAACTTGAAATTTGGTGATAATGTTTAGTATTACGTATATTTTACTAAGAAATACCAATATATTAATAAATCAGATTTGGTACGGAACCCTAAATGTGCGAAGTCCGACACGCACTTGGCCGGTTTTATCTATCAGCCACGAAATGATTGTGTGCAGTATATACTGCACACAATCATTTCGTGGCTGTATGTAATAAATAAATACTCCGCATTTTTAACCCCTGTCTTTCATTTTATATGTGTATATCCCATTGATCACAACAAATTACACCTAATCCGTCATCGACCGCGTAAAAAAAATTGAGTGCGATAACTAGTTATCGGAGGACATCGGATGATGTCGGTTGAAGTAGTGTACGCACTCACTTTCTTTTAAACTGCTACAAGGATCTTTTATCGCTTGGGGGCTGTTAGTAATTATTTGTGCAAAAGTGTTTTGGTAAATGCACACACAGCAGCAGGTCAAGTTACCACAAACTGTCAAATTTTCTCATTCGATTTTGAAATTAACTGTCATCATTTTAAGGTTTAAAATCATTTGGAGAAATTTGACAGTTTGGTATAGCCTGATGTGCTGTTGTCTGTACATCATACATATTAAAACCAAGATGGCGGCGGTAGTTGCGATTTTGCCGCGTACCAAAAGAAACTTTTATCGCACTTGTTATTTATGACCAACGATGGATTATTATCTTCGGGCGAAAGCGCCAGGGTTGCCTGCGAAATTTAAATTTTCTTACGTTTTTATTGCAATTTGCAGGCCAGTATCAGTTTGTATGTTGATCTGAATATGATTCGCGCCCGTTACAAATCTGTGTTTACAGTATTATGCACAACAATATCAATAGGTACTTACAACTCTCTAATTTCATATTACCCTATTGAAAGACTATTTCATGAAATCTTGACATTTGAGTCTCTTCATGCGAATGTTCATCTTCCTGCCCTTATCCCATGTTACTTGGGGTCGGCGCAACACGTTTTCTTCTTCCATTCTCCCCTGACAACCGTCACGCTATCATTCACTCCCTTCTCTTTCATATCATTCCTCATACAATCCATCCAACTTTTCTTTGGCGTTCCTCTCTCTCTCCATCCATCAACATCATGTTAATCACTCTTTTAGTCACATGCGTTTCGTCCCTCCTCATCACATGCCCCTATCAAGCCAAACCTAGTCTCTTCATGTGAATGTTCAAAAACTGAATAAATGAATAATTGGTTGCGTGATTTTTGAAGGAAATCAAATTTGTGTCGGAACAGCTATAAATTAAACCCAACATTTTAATAACAAATCATTCTCGATACAAATTGAGCAATATTATAGCTTATCGATCTCTTTAACGTTCAACCATTCAAATTATCATAATATTTGATTTCCTTAAAAAATCACGCATGCAACCATATTATTAATTTATTCAGTTTCAAACAAAATCTATTCAATCATTCATCAAACAGACGTGTCAAAATGAAGACCGTTTTTAGTTTTATTCTTTTGTTTAGTATTTGCTATTGTATTGAAGAAAGTAAGGGATTTGAGAAATACTGGGGAAATTTGCATGATGGGATTTACCGTGGTAATGTCAGAAAATATGATGGTGAGTAAATTTTGATAGCATTTTACTTAAAATGGATAATGTAGAAACCGAAAAAGGATACTCAAATAACATTAGTCTTATGTAAACTACTAAGTATAGTTTTAGACAAGTGTACTGCACCATTGTCGAATATATTATTTCTTCACTTCAAGCCAATAATGGCCATTGAATGTCAAAATAATGAGTGAAGAGTTTTGCTGTATTCCCATGACAAGGTATCGTAAAAGGCGAGAGAAGTTATTTCTAAATTTGACCAGCAAACACATACTCAACACTCGAGTCTACCATAGGTAATTCTTGAATATTAAAAGTCTCACAACCGTATATCCTAGCCAAGAATTCCATGACATATTGACTAACCTTTTCGCTGTTAACAGTCGTTCACATCGTTGAGCAGAACATCTCGCAATAATGGACGAGATCATAGGACCCAAACGTTTACTTGATATTAAACAGGATGGTCTAAGTCAAGGCCGGCCCAAGCTTAGATGGTAGGAAGGCGTAGGCCAAGATATAAGAATTGTTGGAGTAAGAAACTGGAGAGCAAAAGCTACTCGACGAGGCTAGGGCCCACCCGCGGCTATAAAGCCTTGGATGATGATGAATAGCCGTTTAATTCTCTTTACAGACCATGAAAGCCACGGGTATTATCAAAACCCCATCATGCAACCATGCTCTCTCCAAGATCTGAACTGCATCCGTCGTGTCTTCGCTCAGAACTCCAAATGCAGGCCTGTAGAAGGACCAGCGCAAGACCCTTATATGCTGCAACGTCTGGACCTGCCTATACCACAAGCTAATTTAACGTTTTCACTACTTAATGCTCAAGTAAAAGGCCTTAATGAATGGAAGATTAAAAAGTTCTTGTATGTATTTCGATTTTCATGATAGTGTTACGAGCCGGGGTTCGGGATAAATAAATTTATCCCAATTTACGCCAAAAACACTAACATTTTATTTAAATAGTACACAAATACAGTAATCAGAAACTTTAAGCAGAATCACTTGTAGTTAACTCAATGGTATTTCAAACTGAACTGCCCTGCAGCGCTGGTAACCCCCAGTCTATAATTTAGTGAAATTCCTGTTAAAATCAATCCAGCGGTTTCGGAGATTAGCCGGAACAAACAGGCAGATTATAAGACTTTCGTATGCATTTAGTAAAGAGCTATCATTTTGACATTACAAACAGGCACTTCAATTTTATTTATTCGTATGTATAAATAATTCCATCAACATATTTTTTTAAATTATATATTTTTTTAAATATAATTTTAATTAAAAATTATTGTCTGTTTTAGCTTAAACAAGGCCACAGACAGATTAGTCCTAGAAGTAGTATTTGACAGGATCGTGGTGGCATCTCCAGGAGCCAAAACAATTTACCATCGTAAGGGGAAGGAGCCCATCGAAGTAACAGATTATTCCATCATTGAATATTGTAAGAAACTTTTGACTAATTAATTGTAGTAATTTAAATAAGACCAGGATAAAATTGCCGTCGATCAGTGTGGTAGTTGCGTTACGCTAATTGTTGGTCCAAATTACGAACAACTTTTACTACGGGACCAAACTTGAAATCGCGAAAAAAAATCAGCTGTACTGTACATCTACATCAAACTCGTCAAAATGTAGGGAGCAGCAGATTTTTTTTCGCGATTTCAAGTTTGGTCCCATAGTAAAAGTTGTTCATAATGACCCCTTAAGAAGTTGTGCATTATTTAAGTTACATCTTGTAAACGTTGAGTCCACACTGACAAAATATATTACATCACACTAATACATATTTATAAAGGTGAAAGTTTGTAAGTGTGTGTGTGTTTGTATGTTTGTTACTTCTTCACGCTCAAACGGCTCGACCAATTTGGATGAAATTTGGTACGTAAATAGATTATACCCTGGATTAACACATGGGCTACTTTTTATCTCTGTCTACGCGGGTGCAACCGCAAGGCGCAGATAGTTATGTTATACAGAATCTCTTAACCTCCTCTCCTTTTACAGATGGTTTATCGTTTACTCTGACTATTCCTCATATCAAGGACCTGAAACTATCTAAGGCCCACGTCTTCACATATGTGGCTGATGCTGCTCCTCTTTATACGCTGGGACCTGCGGTTCGAAACAACAAAGGTAAAAGATTATGTAGTTATACAAGAAGGGTATGTGGCTAAGTAGTAACAGCCGCTCGGGTCGATCGATCACGTTAAGCTACGCTTGCCGCGGTTTGTCCATGGATGGGTGAACATTCAAGACCCTTCCATGCCTGGGAAAGCACGCTAAGCCGTTGGTCCTAGCTGTCATTTGTAGAACTTTGACTGTTGTTACAGGTCGTCAGAAGCCCGAAAGTCTGACAACCAGTCTTACCAAGGGGTATCGTATTACTCAGTAACTGGGTTGTGGAGGTCACATAGGCCGTCGCTCCATGTAAAATACTGTTATTCAGCTGCATCCTATTAGACTGGAAAAACAACTCATAATCTATATAAAGAAAAAGAGAAGTCCTGACTGATTGACTGACTCATCAACGCCCAGCCCAAACCCTTGGACCTAGAAAGCACAAATTTTGCACAGAGGAGACAAGGAATAAGGAAGGAATTCCCGGTAGTACGTTCCCGTGGGATATTTTTCGACATCCGCGCGGGCGAAGCCGCTGGCAAAAGCTAGTTCTAAATATAAGAGAAAATAAATTCAACGTGTTTATTTTTGTTCTCTTTGCAGATCCTGGTTTCATGAAGGCTATTTCAGTTTGGCTAGATAACCTCGCCGTTACTATGCAAGAGCTCTGGACGAGCCAAGGTCCTGCGTTCATGTCTGTATTCCTGCAAAGCACCATCTGCGATTTCAGAAACCACTAGCCTATCAATGACTATAGAAGGTCAAATTAAATTCGCTACCTTGCGAAACTCCGCGGCAGTAATGGGTATCAATATCTAAACATGATAATCAAATATTAGTTTCAAAATTAGTTTTTTTTTTGTGTCAATTTTACAGATGTGATAGGTATATTATAAACACGATTAAACAAAAAAATATTGATTGTTTAATTTCATACTCTAAGTACATACAACTTCAGTCGTTGTCACCAAAAAAAATCATCGACACATTTTTTTTGTTGATTTCGCTTGATAACTTAATTTTACCCAATATTTAGTTTTTTTCTACTTTAATGAGTGAACAAAACCTTGTACGCCACTGTAAAGATGCTCTTGTGAAGGCGACCGCAACCGCACACGGCAACGGCAAGCCGCCCAATTGCAATGACAGACCGCCTGTTACTGTTTTCAATCTAAAGAAACATGTCATTGCAATTGCAGTCAGTCGTTGCTGCTTCGGTTTGCGGTTGCGATCGCCTTCGGAAGAGCAACTTTACTACAATTTCATACCTACTAATGAAAATTGTTTTTTTATTTTTTTTTTGTTTATTTTTTTTTATTTCATATGGGAAACAGACAGAAATATATTAAAAATAAACGGAAATAACTTAACACATATACTACCCACTACATTTTCCACAGATTGGAACTTAAAATATTATAAAATGATATAAATATATAACATCCAATAAACTTTTGGAAATAAATCATTGAATATGCAGTAAATTATTTTTTAACCTCTTCTCAACCCAAGTAATAAATCAATGTGACCAATTATCTATGATTTAATAAAATACTTAAAAGGATTAGGTGAACATCCAAAAAGTCAATTTGCTTTACTTAAGCAAACTTAATTATTATTGCATGCATTATTACTTTCTAATCGTAACCGAACAGAGAGAGAACAAGAGAACAGAAATATTTGAATTTTGTTTTGACTTTGCTCTTGAAGTATTGACTCCATGCACAGGAAATAACTGTTGGTACTTCTTCGTAACGTATCGCGGGTATAAACACTACATCGGATTATATATACAAAATAGACCCATCATATTAGCGATATCTACGCATTTTTACGTCAAACTATTGCTGGGAAACCACTTTAATTTTTTGTGCGAAACGGGGGCGCGCAATGTGACGCACACAAAACATTGCAAAAAATTTAAACCTTGTTTTCGTGAAAAAAAGTTAGATCTTTGGACCTCCAGTACCTATACCCACAACGACCAAAACAAAAAAAAATACATCACAATGACGAGGAGTACGTAGTGCAGGTGACCATCGGCTTCAGTATCGGCTTCAGTAAGCGTCTTTTTGCACCCGTTATTTGTATCCACATTCTACTTATTCTACTATGACTGATTCAGTGAACTATTGCTATTGCTGTAGTGTTTGCAAGGTTTAGGTACTGATGAGCGAGAGGTTTGATGTCCGGTTCGTGCAAAGTGAAATTAGGTTTTCAGATATCCCTTAAACTTTGTGTGTACTGCCTTACGTATCTTCGAATATAGTCAGGACATGCTAGGGATATACCTAGACAATCAAGCATTACAATAATGACTATCAAATTACAAACGATTGTTTCCGCGATTTCAATTCACTGACTGATGGTTATTTATAACTTCCCTTATCAATAATGCAGCTTAATTATGCAGATATCATCATATATAATAATTTGTTCACTTAATTGTACATCATTTTTGTTAACAAGGCTTCGAAATGAGGATTCTTGTCTGTTTTCTAGTGTTTTTTTTTAGTCTGTGCTATTGTTCACAAAGAGGGCAATCGGTTCATCGTAAAAATTATGGCGATAGGATTAATAGTGAGTAGTATCATTTGTTTATTATACTTTATCTCTCTTTCACACACATATTAGTCCTGCATATATATGTTATAATGAACAAGTTATTGACGCGTGGCCGAAATCGGAACTATTAACTCCGCCGTCTTGTTTCGTAAATACAATATCTGTGACAATTTCAAAATGTTTGTCAACAACGACCCTCTGTCAATTTTTTTTCCGAAATTAATGGAAACGATTATGGGCATTCGATATCAATCTATCCATGCCTAATTAAATCCAATTAAATCACATTGGTAGAGAAAAAGTTGTACCTACTCTTAACTTCAAACATACAAGTATTCCGGTACTCTTTCCAAGGAACTTATAATTGCATGCAACCAATGTTTCTCATTCTTAGTGAATAAATTGTAATCTGTTTTTGAGAAATTAATGTCTTATACCATAAAAATAATGAGCAATCTGGTGGCCCGTTTGCATCAGTAAAATAATTCGATATTATACAAATGAGCAAAAACATCAAGAAGGTTTTGATAATCTTAATGAAAGATTATATTGATATAATCAATATAATCTTTCATTACCATGCAGCTGCAAAGAAACAATAGCAAGCTGCAATAATTTCGCTGAAGAACTCGATTAAAACAAAATACAATACAATCTTTAATACCAGCATGTTTCGCAAAACGCAAACTTGATATCTCCACTACCAAATTCAACTCAATATGTTCGAGCATAGCACTCATTCGCTGTCTATTGCAGGCTATGAACACGATAGAATCTACCGGCCCTGTGCATTGCAAGACTTGGATTGCATCCGTGGAGTTTTCGCTCACAATTCTGACTGCAAACCGGTGAAGGGGCCTATAGACGATCCTTACAAACTGGATTGGCTCCCCTTATATTTAGCTCATGCTAATGTGACTTTTATTCTGCAAAATGCTCAATTTAGAGGTTTGAATGACTGGAAGATTAAAGAATTTTAGTGAGTACAAGTTTTCACTGTGAGTTGATTTTATTTTAGAACAGTATGATTTGGATTTTAGTTATTTTGTTTACACTCTAGTAGGTATTCTCGATAGGATCACATTGTCTGATACTGATATGTTGCATATTATAGCCCCATTAAACACATTATAACGATTTAATCAATGTCTTTGCTAAAACGGAATTATTATAAGCTATAATTTTTAAATTGTTATACTGATTATCAGATCATTTAAGATGGCTTGCTAAATGATGAGAGGCATTTGGACGACAAAGGATGGAGGAGGGAAACAGCCAATCATTTGACTGATTCCCTAGGTGACGATCTTAATATTAAAAAAAAACACATCACTCATTCCAGCATCAACAAGGAAACGGACAAGTTAGTTCTAGAGGTGGAATTCGACGCGATCACAGTGTACTGCCCAGCCGCATTAGTGAGGTACCACCGCAAAGGGAAGGAGCCAGTAGAACTGTCGGATTACTCCTCTGTTATCTACAGTAAGGAAACTCTTATAACACAAGGTGGAAGGGACGTCGTGACTTATACTGTTACATGGATCCAGAACATAATACTAGACATTGTGACCGTTTCTAATTGTTTATACCTACGTATTTTCCTTTTCAGCTATTGTCAGGTGAATATACCAGAAAAATACCATGACAGTTAAAATTGTACCAATATTATACCGATATTTAGTCTACTAAAAATATGCTATCGTCATTCTTCGGAGTCTCAATCATACCAATTTAGTACCTACTAAAAATACCAAAAACGGTAACACTGATTCTAGAGCCGCTAAAAGAAATAAAGAATGACAGAATAACATTTATTTGGCAACAGTACGTGAAACACAAAATACAAGTCACATCACACTATATTACAAAGGCGAAAGTTTGTGAGTGTGTTTTGTACCTATGTTTGTTACTTCTTCACGCTCAAACGGCTGTACGGATTTGGATGAAATTTGAAACACGGGTAAACCATGACCTGGAAAAGGACATAGGCTACTTTTTTGACATATATGTTTTAACAATAATAGTGTGTGTCTCAGGACTGCGTCAAAAATGTCTGACGCTGGTTCTTTAATGAAACTTTAGTGCCAAGTAACGGATAACTAACAAACGGTTTTCTACTTTTATACGAGTAATCACACTAGTTTTATTATTAAATTATATTGCAAAAGTTTGTGAGTGTGTGTGTGGTTGTATGTTTGTTACTTCTTCACGCTCAAATGGCTGAACAAATTTTGATGAAATTTGGTAAGGAGGTAGCTGACACCTTGGATGTATTAACATAGGTTACTTTTTATACCGGTCTACGCGGGTGAAACCGCAGGGCGCAGCTAGTCAAATATAATTAACTATGTCAGTGAGATTTTACACCGGTTATTAAAAAAAATCTGCTGTTTCCTGCAAAAGTGCAAAGTATGGAATTTACAGTGGGCTGCATCAATTGGGTACCCCAATTGTATTAAAATTTTAATAACGGGGTACCCAATTGTGATGCAGCCCACTGTACACGTTCGAAATGTATGGAACAGCAGATTTTTTGTAATTAATTTTATTGGTTGAATCCATCAGAGAATTTTTAATAGCAGCCCCGAGTCGATTTATGCCTGGGGCAATAGGCTCGTCCCCCTTATGTCTTTGTTTGCGAAATTCGGGAGCACCATACCTCAAAAAGTGCATTCATTTTAATTTCAAAAGGCACATTTGAACAGGCACCCTCGTACTAACGAAGCGTATCCCAAACAACACAATATCAAGGACGGATCACGAATTTAAATATTGTATCTATTTCCACAGAGGGTATATCGCTGACATTAACAGTGCCAAACATCAAAGATCTTCAGATGTCTGCAGCCCATGTATACGCTTATATTCCTGATGCCAATCCTCCGTTCAGCGTCGGACCTGGTATGACTGACGAATCAGGTAAACTTATTTTATCTTTAATACTGTAGTGACACCTATTAAGGTGCAAGGAAACTGTCAAGATATTGATAATATGCCTTAATAGATGGCGCCACTCAGTCATTGACGTCACTAAATCCTACATGGCGTAAGCAAAGTTTGATGCACAGGTTCAATGTTTCAAGCTGAAAATATCACTTATAGGTACAGTCAACGGCCAGAAGTCCACTTACACCGCAATTACCATTATCGCCTGCGCTATACGGGCTGCGGCGCCAAAAAAGGTCATAAGTAAACCAATATTGCTATGCCATAGTTTTGTGAGATTGCTAGTCGACTTCTGGCTGTTACTGTACATATCAATATTGGTCGGAAAATTCTCCTTTGGGTTGGAGAAATTTCTCGAATCCTGAATATCGATTTTGAACCCGACCATCGCATTTATTTTGAACTTGACTAATCGATCTTTTTACATCTCACAAATATGTTCATGCTATTTTTCAGATATAACACTATCAGCAGTTTTCAAAGAGATGCTATCAAATATCGCAGTAGGTTTAAGAGAGATATTCATCGTCAAAGGACCAGTATTCATGTCCGTATTCTTGGAAGGCACCATCTGTGATTTTTACAATGATAAGAGAATACACTAGCAAAAATAGTAACAAGAACGAATTTTCAAAAAAAAAAATACAACAAAACTAGTAAAAAATACAGAATGATTTTTATTTTATTTTTTCGACATGTGGCTCATGAAAACTGAGCTAGAGTGATTTTTTTTTTCTACTTCAATAAGTGAACAAAACCTTGAACGCCACTGTAAAGATGCTCTTGTGAAGGCGACCGCAACCGCACACGGCAACGGCAATGCCACCCAATCGCAATGACAGACCACCTGTTACCGTTTTCGTAGAGTGAAGGTAGGTACAAGTCCGACTGCAGCTGCTGGGCTGCAGACTGCAAACTGCAACCGCAAACTGCAAGCGACACTACTGTTTTCTATGAATCTCTATGAAATTGATTCCGAGCGTGGCAACACCGAAACTATAAAAACGCTGCGGTTTGCGGTCGCCTTCGGAAGAGCAACTTTACTGTAATTTCATACTATTGAAAATTAAATACCTACATATAAATCCAACCCAAAAACTTTTGGAAATAAATGATTGAATATGTAGTGTGTTGTTTTTGTTTTTTCTCTCAACCCAAGCAATAAATTAATGTGACCAATATCTATGATTATTTTAACAAATTAGAAAGAACTAGCTGACCCGACAGACGTTATCCTGTCCCAATTTCAATATTCCCATATAAAATCCACTTTCAGTTTTCCAGAATTTTCCAATTTTCCCGGCAACTTTTCCAATTTTTCTCATCGTTTAAACCTTCCCTGGACTACGTCAAACATTTCAAAACCAAAATCAGCTAAATCGGCCCAGCCGTTCTTGAGTTATAAATTTACAACGAAAAGTGGCATCGATTTTTATAGATATAGATACGTGAGCAGCCACCAAATCAATTTGCTTTACGTAGACAACTTCGTTATTATTGCGTGCATTATAACTTTCTTATCATAACCGAACAGAAAGAGAACGAGAGAACAGAAAGATTTGAATTTTGTTTTGTCTCAGCTGACAGTTCTTGAGACGTTGGGAAAGGCTTAACACTGCCTGGTTACTTATATCTTTGGTTGACTGTTGGTTCTTCTTTTTTAGTTCCGTTCACATAAAACGCATGTGACAACGTATCGCAGATATAAACACTGGACCGGATTATACAGAGTGTAATTAATAGACTCATCACATTGCTGTTATTTACGCATTTTGTACATCAAACTATTGCTGGGAAACGCGATAGAGGTACTGCTGAGCGAGAGTTTCAACGTCCGCTTCGTGCAAATTAAAATTAGGTTTTCCGATATCCCCAATACTTTGTGTGTGCCTTACCCGTCGAGGAATATAGTCATGACATGATAGCAATACGAAATCAGGCATTAATGATTATCAAATTACAAACGATTGTTTCCGCGATTTCAATTCACTGATTGATGATTATTTATAACTTCCCTTATCAATTACGCAGCTTAATAATGCAGATATCATCATATATAATAATTTGTTCACTTAATCGTACATCATTTTTGTTAACAAGGCTTCGAAATGAGGATTCTTGTCTGTTTTCTAGTGTTTTTTTTTAGTGTGTGCTGTTGTTCACAAAGAGGGCAATCGGTTCATCGTGAAAATTATGACGAAAGGATTAATAGTGAGTAGTATAATTTTTATCATATATCATCACTTTTTCACACACAGTCCTTGCAGGAATATGTTATAACGCTACAAGCTTTTGTCGCGTGGCCGAAATTGGAACTAACTCCGCCATCTTGTTTCATAAATACAATATCTATGACAATTTCACAAATGTATACCTACAACGCCCCCCTGTCAGTGTCATTCCCGTGTCAAGAGATTCTTGTAGCAATGAAGTAATTTAGTTTTTATGAATGGAGACGCTGATTGGGCATTCTGTACTTAATAGAACATATCAATCGTTCCATGCCTAATAAAATAATATAGCTGGATTTTAGGATAAAAACTAATGAGCAATTAATATGGTTGCCCTATTGCATCGATAAATTCGATCCAACTCGCACTTGGCCGCTTTTGTTTTCGCACACGAAGTGTTCCGTACCATCGTGCAATATTTAACACTACATTACCTATTTATTATAGGTATGTTGTCATAGCGGCCATGTTAATAGTACAGACTGTGAAAATTTCAAGTGTGTGCCTATTACGATTCAAAAGACAGCTCTGTGACAGATGGACGGACAGTAGAGTCTGAGTAACACGGTCCCGTTGGCGTAAAAATTAGCAAACCATGAGAAAAGGTTTTGCTAATCTTATTGAAAAACATATCTAGAACCAATAATTAGTAAATAACTTTAATCCATATTATGTAGCTATTTTGTTTAATACTTAATTTAAAGCTAAAAAGAAACAACTGCAAGCTGCAACAATTTCACAAATAAACTCCATTATAACAAAACACAATCTATAATACCACTACCACATTACTGCATTATTTCGCAAAACGTAAACTTGATATCTCCACTACCTTTACTTCGATATGTTCGAGAATAACGCTCATTCGCTGTCTATTGCAGGCTATAAACACGATATGATCTACCGGCCCTGTGCATTACAAGACTTGGATTGCATCCGTGGAGTCTTCGCTCACAATTCTGACTGCAAACCGGTGAAGGGGCCTATAGACGATCCTTACAAACTGGATTGGCTCCCCGTACATTTAGCTCATGCTAATATGACTTATATACTGCAAAATGCTCAAGTTAGAGGTTTGAACGACTGGAATATTAAAGAATTTTAGTAAGTACTAGATTTTACTGATTCTTGTAGTTTATGGCCCCATTCACAGCCTTGTGGGATGCGACTGGCGTCAAGCGTCATTTGGTTTCGCCCCAAATCGTGTCGCAGTCGCGGCAACTCGTGACATGCTCTCAACAACTTCTTTCAATTGTTTTCTCCGTAGTCGCTTAACTCGAAGTCGTGTCTTGAAGCCTTTATATCGTTAAACATAAAGTTTAAATTTTAATAACTAACAGGACTTCGTGAAATGGTATAACTATAACTGTACAGATGTATGTTTTACAGATTTTGTTCTCAATCTTTCTTCTTGTGTTTGTCTTAAAAATCACAATTTCGATCTTATGAGACTTTCAGTTATTCTCTTCCATTTGATGGGGCCGTTTTAGTTAAAATATTTAGTAGCCTCTCTCCTATCTCAAGTGGATCTTGAGACGATTGTACTCGTAGATATAGGTATTTTCCCATGATACAGAAAAGGTAATGTAGGGATGATTAAAACATCCATTAAAACATCCATATCCATATCCATTAAAACATCCATAACCATATCCATTAAAACATCCATATCCATATCCATTAAAACATCCATATCTACATTTTAATTAAGATTAAGTATGTTATTAATGATTTCATAGTTTGCTGTGTAGACTCAATTTTTTAATTTTTTATGGCATTTTATACGCCATTATAATGTTGTTTTGTACTCCATAAATGGCAAAACATGCAGATCTACCTGTTATTTTAAGTCCTTGCACATATTATTATGAGGTATACTCATGTTTTTACAATAAATATAATCTATTCATACTAATATATTAGGTACTACCACTTCCCGCGCGACTTCGCCCGCGTGGATGTCGGAATTATATCCCACAAGAACGAAAATCCTTCCTTATTCCCTGTCTATACCGGGATATATAAAGGGAACCTCTGTGCAAACTTTCAGCTTTCTAGATCCAAGTCGGGTTAGATCATAGGATACTTTTCGGACCGATATATTACCTATAGTACTTCCCGACCTCGACCGATGAGAGAAAGCAAATTTTTAAATAAGTCTTACATCTTTTGTCACATTCCAGCATCAACAAGGTAACAGACAAGTTAGTTCTAGAGGTGGTATTCAACGCGATCACAGTGTACTGCCCAGACGCATTAGTGAGGTACCACCGCAAAGGGAAGGAGCCTGTAGAACTGGTAGATTACTCCATCGGTGTCAACAGTAAGGAAACTCCTATAAAACGCGGTGGAAGAGCATCGTGACATAAACTTTTACCATGCATAAGCATAAGTATAATCAGCCTATAATGTTCCCACTGCTGGGACACAGGCTTTCTCTCGTTGAGAGGGAGTCGACCGTAAACCACCACGCGGGTCGAGTGCGGTTTTTTACACAAAGTAAAAACCCGCACTGGACCCGGTCCGGTAAAAACCCCTGTCGGGGTTTGAACCTACGACCTACAACTCGTAAGTCACGGCTTACCACTGGGCCACTGCTTTCAACTTTTACCACGGATTCTGCACAATTCTACAGCCTATAACATTTTTCAACAGTTATTAAAAAAGCCGTCATCCGTTCCAAACAAAAGTGCAATACATGCGGTCGAAATGTATAGGATAGCTGATTTTGTGTAATGAATTCTATTGGGTTTCTCTATCTATAAGAATTATCAGTAGCAGCCCCGAGTCGATTTATGTCTCGGGCAATAGGTTCGTCCGCCTTTTAACATTGTTGGCGAAATTCGTAAGCACAAATCTCTGCCATTCAGTCTATATCCTTCTCTTTACGATGTTTTACTTTGAAAGTGAATTATTTTTTTATCTGTACAAAGATTTTTCGCGCCTGGCCAAAATAAGAACTAACGCCGCCATCATAGACTTATAAAAAAGATGGACTCCGCGCCACGCATATCGAAAGTGAAGCACCGTACCGATCTATGTGTGCGTGATTTGAGTACCTGCAAAGACGCCGTCGCTCGTGTCATGTAATGGCGGCCGGTCGGCATACTATGATGTAAATGTGTGCGCGAGGCGTGTTTGTACAAACGGTCCGGCATACTTACTGTGCTTCACTTTCGATGTGCGTGGCGCGGAGTCCATTTTTTTTTATAAGTCTATGGCCGCCATGTTGTTTTTCAAAACATTTTACAAAACAATAGGTATGATTCTCAAAATTAATAAATTTTAGACATTACGCAGCGAACAATACGGTGAAGCATGCGCAAAACTCACCTCGCTCTGTGCATACACGCTCACACGCACACATTTACACCAAACAACATTAAACTGTAAATTCATTATGTGCTTATGTTTACGAAACCCGAAACGTGCGGCCTCATGTCACTTTTGACAGCGCTGTCTTGGTTTTTATTTAATCTGAGGGATGATGACTAAAATTTTTTTTGTCCGTCATTTAGATTGTTAAAAATATTGGACACGTATTTTTTCTTTTTTCATTGTAATCAAAAGATTACGACGATATATTGAATTAAAATGTGGCATGACGTCACTGCTTGCAATATTTTATACGTAGTTTGTTACAGTTGTGACGTAGCAAGCCTGCACTCCCCAACACATCTAAGTCATTTTTATTTACCTACATAATAAAGCAAAAAATACGTGTATAATACTTTTTTATTATCTGGCGGACGGACCAAATAGAATTTCTCTTTTTTTTACCCTGGCAAATCATCCGTATTGGATAAAAACGTTGTCCTTGTAGCAGTCTAATTTGAAAAGACACATTTGAACAGCCAAGCTCGTACTGACGAAGCGTATCCCGAACATCACAGTATCAAGGACGAATGACGAAGGACGATTCTAATTATAATTCTAAGGACGAATGACGAATTTAAATTCTTATCTTTTTCCATTCCACAGAGGGTATATCGCTGACATTAACAGTGCCAAACATAAAAGATCTTCAGATGTCTGCAGCCCATGTATACGCTTATATACCTGATGCCAATCCCTCGTTTAGCCTTGGTCCTGGTGTGACTGACGAATCAGGTAAACTGGTTTCAGAGGTAAATTAGATGGTCGGGCATCTAATTTATTTTGAGCTTGAACCTTTGTAAACTATCTCACAAATAATACTTTCATGTTATTTTTCAGATCCCATAATATCAGCGGATTTCAAAGAGATGGTATCAAATATCGCAGTAGGTTTAAGAGAGATATATATCGTCAAAGGACCAATCTTCATGTCTGCATTCTTAGAAGGCACCATCTGTGATTTTTACAATGTTAAGAGAATACACTAGAAAAAATACCAATTTTCAATAAAAAAATCAACAAACCTGAGGCCTTAGTGCGAGTTTTTATACTTACTCGATCACGTTAACGTAAACTTCAATTTGTACTGAAACTGAATAAGCGCCGTCTGGTGACTATAATGGGAAACATAATTATTCCATACAAATTGACGTACGTCAACATTAACGTAAACGCGATCGAGTAAGTATAAAACTTTTTCACAAAAAAAAACCGACTTCCAAAAATCACTACAAAGTGAAAAATAACTTTGATTTCGGAAGTCGGTGTCTTTTGTTTTTTATTTACTTTCTTTTTTTTTGCCACCGACTTCCGAAATCAAAGTTATTTTTCACTTTGTAGTGATTTTTGGAAGTCGGTTTTTTTTTTGTGAAAAAGTTTTTATTTCTCGCTTTTTAGTGGGTCTGTTTATAATTTGTGTAAGTTACAATAGTCTAATGTCAATTGCTCATCACAACATGTTACAAAATATTGCTTTTCCCGATACTGGGACGTTAATTGTTGAGGAGTTCTGCTGGTAAGAACCAGGAGAACTCCTCAACAACCACTCACCACACGCATTGTGTGACGAGCGGAAATTGCTTAGCAACCATATTAAAGTAAAATATTTATCATTGAGTAGTTCCGGTACCTAGCCATCTGTGGTCTTCATCATCAGTTCCACTTCACCAAGTGATGCTTTCCGAGAGCAAATGCACGAGCTACTATAAAAAATACCCAAATCGCTATAGGTGTGCCTATAATATTTGAAGAGTTCCTTCGATTTCTCCAGGATCCCATCATCAGAACTGGATTTTGACAAAAATGGGACCATTTGGAAAGTATACCCTTTCCAACAAAAAAAAAAAATTCAAATCGGTTGGCAAGCGACGGAGTTATGCGCGAACAAACATAAAAAAAAAAAAAAAAAAAAAAAAAAATTGAGAACCTCCTCCTTTTTTAGAAGTCGGTTAAAAAACTCGCACTAAGCCCACAGGTAACAGAATGTTTTTTGAAATTTTTTGCTCATTACTACTGTGTTTAAGTAATAACAGTCGCACGGGTCGATTCATCAGGTTAAGCTACGCTTGCCGTGGTTGGTCCGTAGATGGGTGACCATATTTACATACCCAGACTGCTCCGTGCCTCGGAAAGCACATTAAGCCGTCGGTCCCAGCTGTCATTCGTGGATCTTTGACAGTCGTTACGGGTCGTTAGAAGTCCGAAAATCTGACAACCAGTCTTACCAACATGGGTAATACCCAGTTACTGTGTGGAGGTCAGATAGAAAGTAACTCTATGTAAAATAAATATTTAGCTGCATTTGGCTTTACTGGAAGCAGACCCCAACCCCAACGTAGTTGGAAAAAGGCTAGGCAGAACCCATGTCCAAGATAAAATTAAAAGCATTAAAAAAATAATCTTCAAGCATTGCCAAACATAATTATTATTAAGCTTTATTAGTAACGTTGTGTCA
Organism: Cosmia trapezina; assembly: GCA_905163495.3. Classification (NCBI taxonomy): domain Eukaryota; kingdom Metazoa; phylum Arthropoda; class Insecta; order Lepidoptera; family Noctuidae; genus Cosmia; species Cosmia trapezina. The sequence goes on from LR991027.1 coordinate 17,570,067, forward strand.
TTAAACAACACAATAAAAACCGGTCAAGAGCGAGTCGGACTCGCGCACCGAGGGTTCCGTACCAAATGTTTTTGTTGATGATTTCTTCAAAAAGTGTGCTATTTAGAGACATCGTTTTATTTTTCCTGTAATCTTTACATAAACTTCTATCACATTGAATAATTTCAGATTTTTCTCTTTGCAAACTTCGGAGATAATACATTTTTCATCAAAAGTCGAAAACTAAATTTTTCTTTTAAATTTTTTTAGGCCGCATGCCTAAAAAAATTTAAAAGAAAAATTTGAGAATGTGCAAACAGCGCTCTTTCATATGATACCCCCCACTAGGGCACTAGTAGCCCTATTTCGATTTTTTAAGACCCCCTTTCATTCCCTTTTGCAAAAAGAAATATATAGTTTTACTTCTTTCTTATTTTCAAAATAGTTGGACAAACGTCATCTAAAATTGTTCCAAATTTCAAGTTGACAGCATTAGTAGTTCTTGAGATATCCAGCTGTGACAGACAGAAAGACAGACAGACAGACAGACCCCCACCATAAGCGTTCCTTTTCGTTCCTTAAAAAAATCGAATCCTAGTGAAACTCCCAGACCGCGTGTAACCTCTTTAGAAATTAAAATACCAGTTCAAAATCTTCATCAGTATTCCTCTCTAGTCCACTGCTGTTCCAAAATACCACATTTTAGTAAATAAAACCGGATACACGAGTACTTGCATTGTTAGTGCACCTCTATGTGGGAGTGGTGCGATGATATTACCTTCCCACCCTAGGGGCAAAACGACCTATTTATTATTTACTGGGCTACCTGAGTTACACGGATAGCCACCTAGATTGTATCTTTGTTTATTTATCAAATTGTTTTTAGAGGTTACTTGCGAGATTAGAGTGGTACTTTTTGTAGACGGAACGATTGAGTACTTGGTTAGAGCCTGTCCATATGTCCACGTCACGATGTCGTCAACGTGGAACGGTGCGGAGTCGGGACACGGTACGTTGCCGCGTCGTGCTAGTGTACGGTACGTCAACGTCGCCGTAGAACGGCGCGTTTAGCAGGTAAATTTCAATCTATATAAACTACTAGCTTCTGCCCGCGACTTCGTCCGCGTTAAATTTCTTGTATCCCCCACCCACCAACCCCGACGCATCGCATCGCAATGCCTGCCCGTGCAATTACTTCGCGCTCGGCTTCTAAGGGCCCTAGCGTGATGTTAAATAGACTATATCCTTCCGCATCGCCTGCATGCGCTATTACTTCGCGCTCGGCTCCTAAGGGACCTAGCGTGATGTTAAATATACTATATCCTTCCCCATCGCCTGCCCGCGCTATTACTTCGCGCTCGGCTCATAAGGGCCCTAGCGTGATGTTAAATACCCTATATCCTTCCGCATCGCCTGCCCGCGCTATTACTTCGCGCTCGGCTCCTAAGGGCCCTAGCGTGATGTTAAATAGCCTATATCCTTCCGCATCGCCTGCCCGCGCTATTACTTCGCGCTCGGCTCCTAAGGGCCCTAGCGTGATGTCAAATAGCCTATATCCTTCTGCATCGCCTGCCTGCGCTATTACTTCGCGCTCGGCTCCTAAGGGCCCTAGCGTGATGTTAAATAGCCTATATCCTTCCGCATCGCCTGCCCACGCTATTACTTCGCGCTCGGCTCCTAAGGGTCTTAGCGTGATGTTAAATAGCCTATATCCTTCCGCATCGCCTTCCCGCGCTATTACTTTGCGCTCGGCTCCTAAGGGCCCTAGCGTGATGTTAAATAGCCTATATCCTTCCGCATCGCCCGCCCGCGCTATTACTTCGCGCTCGGCTCCTAAGGGGCCTAGCGTGATGTTAAATAGCCTATATCCTTCCGCATCGCCTACCCGCGCTATTACTTCGCGCTCGGCTCCTAAGGGCCCTAGCGTGATGTTAAATAGCCTATAGCCCTCCTCAAGAACTGGGTTATAAAATGCAAAAAGATTTTTTCAAATCCGACTGGGGTAGTTCCAGAGATAGCGCGTTCAAACAAACTAACAAAAAAAAACCGGTCAAGAGCGAGTCGGACTCGCGCACCGAGGGTTCCGTTACGATTTCTGAAAAAGTGTGCTATTTAGAGACATCGTTTTTTTTTCCTGTTATCTTTACATAAACTTGCATCACATAGAATAATTTCAGATTTTTCTCTTTGCAAACTTCGGAGATAAGGGGCGGGGAATGGTATTTTTTACATTTTTCATCAAAAGTCGAACACTGTGCGGCCTAAAAAAAATAAAAATATGTTTGAGAATGCGCAAACAGCGCTCTTTCATATAATACCCCACATGACCTAGTAGCCCAACTTTGAATTTTTAAGACCCCCTTTCAGCCCATGTTGCAAAAAAAATACATATCGTTTTATTTCTTTCTTATTTGCAAAATAGTTGGGTAAATATTATCTAAAACTGTTCCAAATTTCAAGTTGATAGCATTAGTAGTTCTTGAGATATCCAGCTGTGACAGACAGACAGACAGACAGACAGACTGAGTCACACCATAAGGGTTCCTTTTTTACCATTTTGGTACGGAACCCTAAAAACAAACTCTTCGCTATATTCCACCGACATTTTGCACAACGCCATCTATGGGTAAATTGATAAAACGTCCGCTCTAAACATGTTTGCTCAAGAGGAACCGGTATGAATTAAAGTTATTTTGCGTTTTAGTAATTTTATATTATCTCCGAAACTGTATGACCAATTGCCATACTGTAAAGGCCAAATCTTATCTCCATGATGTCCTTGTGATCATAAAATATCTTATTTTGATAAGGATTAATGTTTTGTTGTTTAAATAATCATCCAAACGTAAGTATGTCTAAAAAGTACTTTTTTAAAACAATAAAAGATGTATAAAAGATAAAATATAAAAGATAGAAATATGGTGTCGCGGACTTTTTTGTAGAATTACTTAAGGCGGACCAGACTGCCATACATTGTTATCAATTATAAACAACCGTTTAGGCAGCGCATGCAAAAAAGTCTGTTTAAAGAGGTATTTCTTTCCGACTTGTTAGACAAAACTTGTGATAGCTCGGCTAATATGCATGATATAAATATAATTTATAGCCTATAGCACTCAGGAATAATGTAGCTTTCTACCAGTGAAAAAATTTTTAGAATTGGATCATTAGTTCCGGAGATTACCCCCTACATACAAACTTACATACAAATTTTACCTCTTTATAATATTAGTATAGAAGTATAGATGAGTGGCTAAAAAAATAATTTCAAATAATTTTTTGAAAAAAAAAAATAAGTACCTCTTATAAATCATAGAACGAACCACGAATGAATTCGGTTATTTATATTTTAGTTAATTGCCAACTAAGTGCGCCAATATCGCTATTAAAATATTTACAGAATTCGTTCGTGACGTGCATTTTTACGTTACGTTAACGTAAATTTGCACGTCACGTCAACGTACCGTGCCACGTTACCGCACCGTTCCACGTTGACGACGTCGTGACGTGGAGATGTGGACAGGCCCTTAGTTGCTTTCAGGTTTGATTCTTGTGACAAGACAAAAAGTCACACAGAGAAGTAATTGTACATTGTAAGTTACAAAAACCCTAGGCTTAGCTAGGGTTTCCTAATACTACGGTGAGCGCTACATAGCGCCCGCAATTTACCGTCGAATGACCTCATGAAATGTTTTTAGTGTTCCGTACCTCAAAAGGAAAAAACGGAACCCTTATAGGATTACTCGTGTGTCTGTCTGTCTGTCACAGCCAATTTGCTCCGAATCTAATAAACCGATTACGTTGAAATTTGGTACACATACAAATTTTTGTGATCCAAACACGGACGTGTAACGTAAATAAATGAATTTTTAATATGGGGGTCACTTTTAGGGGGCAAATGAGGAAATAAAAAAAAAGTTTTGCAAACTGCACCGTGTGACATATCACATGAAAGGGCTTACTGTGTGGGTTTGCATATATTTTTTAATAATTATAAAATAAACAGTTTTAAAGTTATTTAAGAAAATTCACGAATATTGACCATTCCCCCCTTTATCTCCGAAACTACCGAGCATAAATATTTGAAAAAAAATACAGAAAATTGTTCTATAGGTACCTATACATTACAGAAAACCTATAAGAAGTCTTAAAATAACATGGTAAATCTCTCAATATTGAGCGTACAAACTTACATTTGCAGTTGGAATGTATGGGAGAACATGTTTTCCAACAACAATGTTAAGTTTATTCTTGGTATAAATTCATCCCAACCACGGAACCCTTCATTGTGCGTGTTCCAACATGGCCGGTTTTTTACACGGTTTTTTACAACTTGACACCGTCAAGTTAAACCCCAGTGCCATTATTTCCATGACAGCCGTCTATGCAGGGGCTATTACTTATGTCGTTGGAAACCAAAGCTCACCCCTCAAAACCACCCCCCACCCCTTAAAATATTTAACATTGTTTTTATTACACTTGTAGACACATACACAATCAAAACTTCACCCAATCTTCATAATACATTGGCAATCTCAGCATGTAATCTACGAAGACTCCTTGGAACCTTGTATCCATTGAATAATAGACACGAGGTAGCAGCGGGCTCTGTTAATATTGTACGCCTTAATTATACTGGATTAGCTGAGCACTGGATATACGGTGCACCTGTGAACGTCTTGTACGGGAAGCTAAGTAGAGATTATTAGGATGAGTTGCGCTTTAAGATGTATGGAAGACAATATGGGTGGGTGTAAGGAGTTATCGCAAAATGTAGCTCTTTGATTGAAGAGTTAATAGGTGACGAATGTTCGTCAATTTGTTTTTCGAACAAAGTTCTTTAACGCAGCTTGCGGTAAGAGTTGACTGGTAGAAATTGTCATGCGCGTTCATACTTCAAAGGCGTAACCTACGTAAAATAAATTTTTGTCCTCAAAAACTACAAATTTGTCTCGTTTCTTTTTGTTAAATATGGGGGCATAAAACGATTGATAAAATTTGGATCTATTAAAAAAAACGCAAATCGCAGCTTTGCAGCCCTTACACAAATCAGATCGGAAAATAAAAAAATCTGCTGTTCCATACATTTTGAGTAGCTGATTTTTTTTCTAGAATAAATGTTGTTCCTAATGATGAGTAAAAGAACCCCTCAAAAGGGGCACTTATTATAAACTAAAGTCACTTTTCGTGTCTGTTTGTGTGACTACGTTGTTCTTCTAAACTAAACAACGTATTTTGATGCGGTTTTTACCCATCATTTAGAGAATTTATTCGGGAAGATAGAGGTGTATTAACGAGTTGAATGCCGTAATTACAGACACAATGAAAAAGCCATTGTGTCTCGCGTGGATCCACGTTCCGAAGGGTATACGAAGGGTTAAACATTAATATCAAACTAAACGGATGCAGCTGGATACCAGTATTTTACATGGAGCGACTGCCTATCTGACCTCCACATTCCACAACCCAGTTGCTGGGTAACACGATACCCCTTGGTAAGACTGATTGTCAGACCCGTAACGACTGTCAAAAATCTACAAAATGACAGACAGAACCAAGGGCATAATGTGCTTTTTGAGGCACAAAGGGGTCTCGATATGTAATCGATGGTCACCCATCCACAAACCAACTTCGGCAAGCGGCGTTGCACTGAAATCTCGATATTTTATCGAGCCATAAAAACCCAGCGAAGCTATTTATTTTTATAAACATCAGTCATTTACGTAAAATTCTTTACCATTGTTTTTACGCTAATTAAAATTTATACCTCATCACTGACGTTGCATATTTCAAAGACCTTTTGTTACCAAAACAGATACAGAGCCATTAATAAACTGCGCTAATTAATACTAATTATGTTATAGAAGTTAATGTGATAGCGTGACTAGCTATTTTACATAATGTTAATGTAAGCTATGGGAACATGATTTTATAATATTAGTAGGTAGGCGTTTGCCCGCTACTTCGTCTGCGTGGATTTTGGATTTTCCCATGCAAAGTTCTACAGACAATTTCAGTAGTTTATGGTTTGTTTATTAGGATAAATAGAAGCCGATTCTTCTCTGTGCGCCTGTCAACGTCAAAATATCAATCATCTAAAGGTATGTTTAGACTAAACGAATATGGAACCAGAAAAAGAACTAGAACATTCTTTTGTCGATATTCTTGACATTTTATAAAGAGAGAGTCTAACGAAGAAATGTTCTGTCCCTGTTTACATAAAAATAATTCGGTAGAGTCCCCACTCTACCGAATTATTTTTGTGTAAACAGGGACAGAACATTTCTCAGCGGATCAGGATCACATTCCATCCCCATGGAATGTGATCCTGATCCGCTGCTGCTAAGTTGCTGCGTGAAAGAAGAACAAACTAACAAACATAATAATAATATTTTAGTAGGATTAAGTTTGTGTAGTAGTTACAAAACAGTGATTTATGTAGTCAATACGGATTATTTGACAATTCTACTTATTTATGATAATTAAATTCTAATAATAAATATTAACGACATCCGACAGCTAACATGTATTTTTAGTATTTAATTGCTCATTGAAAAACCATTTTTTATTCAAAACTTGGCATGTAGGTACGAATGTAAAGCCGCGATCTATAAACGTTAGTTTGGCTATACGTTATTCCTATCACTGTTGCACAACTGCCAAACTACAAGTGCAAGATAGAGACAGGGACATGTCTATCTCAAAGCATGTGCTATATCGTTTAATAGATGTCGGCCTAAGCTATGCAATGAAATAGACCGATTGTTTTCTATATTAATATTAACAAGCACTGACTTAAAAAGCCGTTATTAATAAACTCCCTTTTTAAAAGGCCGTTATCACTAAACTCCCTTTTCAAAAATCGATTAAAAATTCCACACCTCTCATTCTAAATTTAAAATCGAACAGAACAACAAAAGAAACATTCAAAAATCCATTCGCAAAATTGCCACCCATAAAAAACAAAGACTAAAATAATAAAGGCACAAAAGATTTCTACCTACCCTCAAAACGTGTGACATTAGAGTTAATTGCATTGCCTGGCGTACCTAATCAGGGATATGAGGTGGTTTCACAAAGGACTTCCGTTGACACCATTCGCACACAATATGTATTGTCAGTAGGTACAATGTACACTGTTTTTCAGGGTGTAAACGTGTGCGGAAACGAATTTTACTTTTTGTTTTTTGTTTTGTTGTTGTAGTAAAGAAAAGAGAGGGGGCTGGGCTGTGATTTCTGACTTATACAGCAACTGGAAAATGCTATTTAAAACGGGTTTCTAAACGGGTCATAAATGAAAATGTTTTTGTAAAAAAAAAACTTTTTTAATTATGACCGATGATGATGATTTTTATTTTTTACACTTGCTATGTAAACAACAGTGATAGGAACTTATAATAACATCATCAAAACTTATGTACAGAAAGTGGAAAATACGTTATTGAAACTAACTCAAAAACTACCCAAGCAAAACTAATAAAATTTATTGTGTAGGAAAACCCTGCGAGCTTCGTCAACCAAATGAAAAATTTAAATGAAAGAATTCTCAAAATTGGTTCACGATTGATGAAAATGTCGATAAACATACATGAAAATATATACAGACGACCATATGACCTACTTCTTTTTAAAGTCGGTTAACAATTAGTTAACATTCAAATAAAATTGAACTTAGGAAACGGCGAGAACGCTAAAACGAATAGGAAGATTATTGATCATATTAATACGGCCCAACTTTTAATATTACTCCCGACAAAATTCCGAACGAATTCAATAATACGCACGTACGAATATTTGTCAAAAAATTTCACACAAACACTGGAAGTGTCAAAGAATAAGGAAATTTAATCCATAAGCCATAACTTTTGTTAAAAAGAACACTTTTACAAAGGATCCTCTCTGTGTGCCGTGACTGCGTCAAAAAGTTGATCCTATCTGCCGTGGAGCGAGGGTTGAATAACAATAGAGAAGGTATTTTCAGGTTTGTTTTTTGAATTTAGGTAGAAGAATTTTCGCGCGACTTCGTACTTATGAAATTACTTGTTTTAACATGACACTCGGCAATACTGTAGCTTCACATTAGTGAAAGAATTTTCGGAATTGGATCAGAAGTTCCGAAGATTACCCCTTACATACAAAGTCACACATTTTATATCTTAATGGTCAGACGGAAAACAAAATACAAAAAAAAAACAGAAAATTCCTCTTAAGGATTTTTCCGTCTTTGGCCGCGGTTTCACTCGTGTCCCAAGGGAACATATTCAGGCAACAGCATAGAAACACACCCTAGGTATATTTTAATCAGGCTTGAATTAAATAGGACTTGGATCGAATCAGAAATCATCCAAATCTGGCATGGGCTTAGGCTTGAGTAATAATCATCCACACTTAGGATTTTTTTTATTAAGCTCGTAGGATTTATTTATTATTACTTAATGCAAAAAAAAGTATATTTTATTGAGTATATCGACCATTTATATTTATTTTTGCATAAAATGTAGGTACCTAGTATCTACTCTGATTCTCTTCATTTTGCTATAAGTACATAAATAGCAAATAATAAAATTCTACTTGAAAATTTGGCTTTAAGAAAACCCAAAAGTATTTTACCATAAACTTTTAACTACATCTACCGATACCACATCCAAACTCATCAAAGATCTTTGCAGAAGGCGTTTATAAGTTTTTTCATGAAATTGAGTGCGGCACCCCGGTTTAATATAACGGCTCATCTATTCACCTCCGTAACAATATGACAAACTTTCACACGTACAGGTATCACAGTTTTCAGGGAATTTTGGGTCTGAAAAGTAAGTAAGTTTTAGTTTTTTAGGTAAAATAGGACAAAGAAATATTACATTACAGTTTATAATATACGAGTTAGGTATAGTAACGTCGATGTCGGCCTGTCTTAAAAAAAAAGAGGTTATGCATTCGGCTAGTTTATTAATAAAATGCAATAAGTAATGTCAGATAATGACAATATTTATCGAAATGCGATAAGTAATGTAAATAATAAATACTATTATACATTACGACGCTGCACGCTGAAGCGATTTTGTCGTATCTCGAAAAATGGCAAAAGTTTTTTTTGGCATCTTTAAAATCAGCAAAAAGTACTGCGTGAGACGGTCTGAGCAAAGTTTTCCTACTATGTTTTTTTATGATACGACGTTGACTTTTTCTAAACTTTTTTAACAAAGGTTACTTCAAAATGCTGTAAATACCATAAAATCAACACTTAAAAAAAATGTTATATAGATACAGCAGAATCGACGAACACACAAAAAACAACGACCATACAAAAACAATTTAAGATTTTGTTATAACTTTTAATTTTAAAGCTATTTCGTTGTGCCATGTTACAACTACCAAGATACATCAATGTTACTGCTTGAAATTGAAATAAAAAATTGCTGTAACTACTCTATAACGCATGTTAGACTAACTTTAGAATTAATCATTAGTGGCATCTGATCATTTTCTTTATAAGAAATACGTGTTCCAAAAAATACCCCTTTGTTACAGATATTTTACGAGTTATGAATTGTTTAAACAGTTTTTGGGCTCTGGTGTAAAGTTCAATTTTTCGAGATACTACAAGATTGCTTTCTTGCGTCGATATATACATAATTATATGTTTAATCGCTAGATATGACTAGTAGTCAACCGCAGTCGTGATGTGTGGATGCATTAAGAACATTACCACATCAAAAGGCATTGCGCTGATTGATCCCATTACCTGTCGCGCTAAGACGACAGAACATTATACAGTATGACTTATTAAACAAGGGACTTACTCAAGGAAGTAATATGAATGATAATAGTATTATGACCTATTTCATTTATTTAATTACTAGCTTTTGCCAGGGGCTTCGCCCGTGTGGATGTCGGAAAATATCCCATGAGAACGTCCTATCGGGAAATCCTTCCTTATTCCTTGTCTAAATTATAAAGGTATAGGTCTAAGGGTTCGGCGTTGATGAGTCAGTCAGCCAGTCTTTTTTGATGGTTTTATTATCTTCTAAAATCTTAATCACTATAATTATACAAGTTAACACTATTTACGCTAGGTAGGTACTAAATTAACTAACTAACTAATTCTACAAATAAAATATAAAAATAAAAGGAAAAATATATTATAAATATTAAAATATCAGAATTTTATAAACATCTATGAATATAAAAAACGGACATACATACATACTTACATACAGGTCAAATACATAACCCTCCTTTTGGGCTTCGCCGCAGTCGGGTAAAAATAGTAGCCCATCGGTATCGGGAACAGTTGTCAAGCTACAGGGTCGGTCAGGGCTCCAGAGAGGGGAACGTTCTAACAATGCGCGCCGTGACCAGAAGTACCGCTTTCTGAATCAAGCCCTTAATCCAGCTGCCCAATGAGAGCCTCCTTAGGTGTTGGTCGAGACTCTTGGCAATTAAGCCATCATTGGCTGATACGACTATCGTCACAATGATTACTGAGTCCACATACTTATTATTATAATTTTTTTTTGATTATTTATTTATTTTAAATCATAATGTGGCGTCACTACCAACAAAAATGAATGAATAAACACCAGTGAATTTTGAATGATGGTGAACATCGCATTAAAATCCGATGCAAATTTTAGAAGAACAACGTGATCACACAGACAGACACGAAAAGCGATTTATCACACTGATATTATAAAGGCGAAAGTTTGTGAATGTGTGTGTTTGTATTTTGTTACTTCTTCACGCTCAAACGGCTATCCCGATTTGGATGAAATTTGGTATGTAGATAGCTTATACCCTGGCTTAACACATAGGCTACTTTTTATACCGGTCTACGCGGGTGAAACCGTGGGGCGCAGCTAGTTACAGACATAGAAGAGTAATCCTACCTATACTAAGTTTCACGTTTAATTTATGTCCCTCGTTTCACCAGTCAGCCTTCATACATAATAATAAAGGTAGGTGTGAAAGCATGATTGAACGGGGTCATTGACACGTTGCATTGCTGTAATGAGCACTAAGCATTAGCTCCGCATGTGTTGAATATAAATTAATAAAAAATTCCAAAACAGATTTTTCTGTTTCTGTTAAGATATACCTACACGAGGAGCTCGTGGCTCAGTAGTAACAGCCGCACAGGTCAATCCATTAGGTTAAGTTACTCTAGCCGGGGGTTGGTCTGTGGATGGGTGACCATGTTTACATACCGAGGCTCCTCCGTGCCTCAGAAAGCACGTTAAACCGTTGGTCTCGGCTGTCATTCGTGGATCTTTGACAGTCTGACAACCAGTCTTACCAAGGGGTATCGTATTACCCAGTAACAGGGTTGTGGAGGTCAGATAGGCAGTTGCTTCATGTAAAATACTGGTATTCAGCTGCATCCGGTTAGACTGGAAGCCGACCCCAACTTAGTTGGGAAAAGGCGTGGCAGATTTGACTCGGCAATACTGTATCTTCCGACTGGTGAAAGAATTTTCGGAAACGGATCAGCTGTTCCAAAGATTACCCCTAAGATACAAACCCACAAATTTTACCTTTATAGAATATAGCTGACCCGTCAGACTTAGTCATGTCAAAATTTCAATTTCGATTTTTGGCTGTTTCTTTGGTTTTTCCCAATTATATTTTTTCCTAAACCACCCCAGTATCCATGCGAACAAACCGAGGGTTCCGTACCATCATTTGTATGTAATTTTTGTTGATGATTTCTGAAAAAACTGTGCTATTTAGAGACATCGTTTTATTTTTCCTGTAATCTATACATAAACTTCTATCACATAGAATAATTTCAGATTTTTCTCTTTGCAAACTTCGGAGATAATGGGGGGAACGGTATTTTTTTTAACATTTTTCATCAAAAATCGAAAACTATGCGGCCTAAAAAAAGAAAAAAAATGTTTGAGAATGTGCAAGCAGCGCTCTTTCATATGATACCCCACATGCCCTAGTAACCCCACTTCAAATTTTTAAGACCCCCTTTCAGTCCCAGTTGCAAAAAAATAAACGTATTTTTATTTCTTTCTTATTTGCAAAATAGTTGGGCAAACGTCATGTAAAACTGTTCAAAATTTCAAGTTGATAGCATTAGTAGTTCTTGAGATATCCAGCTATGACAGACAGACAGACAGACAGACGGACAGACGGACAGACAGACAGACAGACAGACAGACTGAGTGACACCATAGGGTTCCTTTTTTACCATTTTGGTACGGAACCCTGAAAAAGGGTGTGTGTGTGTGTGTGTGTGTGTCAGCTCCGACGCACGACGGGAGTTTACTCCTTAAGTACATGTACATTACATACTCCTTGTCTTTTAATATAATGTATAGATTGACCGTTACAATAGAGACTGGCCGAAAATAAACAAAACAAGCGCACCTTTCAATATAAAATCACGTACTACATGTAGTACGTGATTTTAAAGTGAAAGGTGCGCAAGAAAAACGTAACGCTTTTGAGTTAACGCTTGTATTCATTTCACTCCTCATAAAATTTCCATACCACAGGCCTTATTATAATGAAAGCCGATTCATAAGGAGTGAACTCCAAAAAAAATTAAAGTCGTCATTACGAGTTTTTGCGAGACTATGCGCGGCAATTGATTATTATTTAGATATACTATAGATATGATATATTATTAAGTACAGATAATCTCTAATTGATATGGTGTACATAGTAAAAAGTATTTTAAATGTATTTAAATTGAACTGATATACTAAGTTGTCTATCCGCACTCCATATTTTTTCATTTTATTAGTTAGAACTATTTTAAACAAGAGCTCAAAACCAGTGAAAAATGCTGACTGGGAAGCGGAACTTGGCAAAACTCCAGATTTTACCAAAAAGAACGTCAGAAATTTTATCCACAGTTGAATAAAAACTCCTTTCTGTATCTATTTTGTTACGTATGTGTATCAGTCTTTATAAAATATGTATTATCTGTGGTATTTCCGGATCCTGTTGTCTTGTCACCGATTCCGATCGCTCGTCATGTAATGGCTGAATACACGATACATAAAATAGTCTGGTCGTCTTATTTATTTATAATACCTGGTCACCCGTCGTAACATGGTGTCAGAAGATACAGAAGAAAAAAAAAGTCACAAAAAACCACAAAAGTAAGTGCCGCAAACAGTCAAAAAAAATTTCGAGTAAAACGTCGCCGCGTGGTCCAGCCCTAAAATGCCGGATAATAAAAACGCAAATAATACAAGTTATCCCCTGCCGCCGAGTAATTTCAGCTTAGATATCAACAACTCGAACATGCCATTGGCTTGGAGAAATTTCAACACAAGTCTAGAGATTTACATGATAGCCAACAATTTAGAAGAACAACCAGACAAACGAAAGGTAGCCATTTTACTACAAATCATAGGCCCAGACGCTCTTCAGATATTTTACTCGTTTAACATACAAATTGACAAGATCACCTATAAGGATTTACTCGCCAAATTTGAAGACTACTTCACACCACGTGTCAATATTTCCGTCGAAAGACATAAGCTGTTCAACAGAAAACAAGGTCCAGATGAAGAAATTGAGACATATGCCACGGATCTCAAGAATCTAAGCATCCAATGCAATTTTGAAGGTCTTGCCGATGATATAGTAAAGGACATATTCTCATGGAACTTAAATTCATCTTGCTCGTACATCAGAGAACGTATCCTGATCGAGAAACCATCAACATTTGATGCCGCCGTCAGTCTCGCTAAAACACTAAGAAATACTAGGTTACAGGCTAAAGCTTTATCAAGCCAAGAAGTAAGTGTCGTTGCCAGTCGTCAATCGCATCACAGTCGCCAAACACATCGTAGTCAAGAGAGTCGCAATCAAAAAAGTCACAGTCAAAGAAGTCACAGTCGTCAAAGAAGTCATAGCCGTCAAGAAAGTCAAAGTCATCAGTCTCAAACAAGTCAAAGTCGTCAATCAAGTAAAGCATCGTCCAGTCAAGAACCTCAATCCAAACAGTCAACCAAGAATTGTTCCAGATGTGGTCAAGTCCACCGAACAAAATGTCCAGCCATAGGAGTCATCTGTAACAACTGCCACAAGCCCAATCACTTTGCCAAGTGTTGCCGCAGCAAACATGTGAGATCCATAGAAGAAGAAGAAGAAAGTACGGGTACTGATACTTATTTTCAGTAGTTTAAAGAAAAGTAGTCACAAACTATCAACCTTTAGCGGTGAAGTATTACCGACTGTAGGTCAATGCATTCTGTCTGTCACACATAACAACAAACTATACAATGTTAATTTCCACATTATAGATATACCCTGTATGAACATTATTGGTCGCAACAGCTGTGAGAATTTAAAATTAGTTAAAAGAGTCCATAATGTCCAATTTCATGAGTCACTCAATGTATCACAGCTTGACAAATATAAAGATCTCTTCTCAGGAATAGGTTGTCTTAAAGATTATGAATGTCATTTGTCAATGAAGCCTGATGCTGTACCGTCTATAGATGCCTGTCGTAGAATTCCATTCAGTCTCTTAGAACAATTAAAAGAAGAATTAGCCATGTTAGAAAAAAATCAAATTATAGTCAAAGTCGAGGAACCTACTGAATGGGTAAGCTCAATTGTAATTGCATCAAAGAAAAATGGTAAACTACGCCTGTGCATTGATCCAAGAAAACTTAATAAAGCCATTATGCGTCCTCATTATCAATTTCCAATTATTGATGAAATTAAATCCAGCCTCTCTGGTTCACAATATTTCACTACCCTAGATGCAAACAAAGGTTTTTATATGCTAAAGTTAGATGAAGCTTCCTCAAAACTATGTACATTCATCACACCTCAAGGTAGATATAGATTCCTAAGACTTCCCTTCGGGATAAATGCAGCCCCAGAACTGTTTCATTCCATCATGACAAATAGATTCAGTGATATTCCAGGAGTCAAAATCATGATGGATGATTTCCTAATTTACGGTCAAACTAAACAAGAACATGATTTTAGGTTAAAACAAGTCTTAGATAGAGCTAGAGAAATAGGAATAAAATTTAATAAAGACAAGTCTAATATATGTAAAAGTGAAGTCAAGTACCTAGGACACATCTTTTCTAAAGATGGTGTGAGAGTTGATGAAAACAAAGTGAAAGCCATTTGCAGTATGCCACCACCAAAAAATGTCACAGAATTACAAAGGTTTTTAGGTATGGTTACATACTTAGGCTCATACATAGAGAATTTGTCAGATAAAACTTCTAATTTAAGAACACTTCTGTCTAAAGATAATGAATGGTCTTGGCAAGAGAGACATAATGTAGAATTTAATGAATTAAAGGAATGTATAACAAAAGCCCCTGTCTTGACATATTATGATCAAAATAAACCAATTACACTGTCAGTTGATTCGTCTAAAGATGCCATGGGTGCAGTGATTTGCCATGATAAACACCCCATAGCATATGCTTCAGCTTCATTAAGCTCATGTCAACAGTCATACTCTCAGATTGAGAAAGAGCTGTTAGCAATCCTATTTGGTTGTACAAAGTTTCACCAATATGTCTATGGTCGCCACACTTTAGTTGAAACAGATCACAAACCAATAGTATCGCTGTATAAAAAACCAATTTATAACATTCCACCCCGTCTTCAAAGAATAATGCTAAGATTACAACCATATGACCTGAACGTAACTTACAAACCAGGTAAATATCTTTATGTAGCTGATACTCTGTCTAGAGCAGCTTTACCAGAACAGTCATTACATGATCTAGATTCTGATCTAGATTTACATGTCAATTTAGTCATTAGATCACTGTCAGTTAGTCCAAATAAACTTAAATCTATTCAAGAACAGACTTCCCAAGACAATGAATTGTCACTCTTAAGTAAATATTGCATAACAGGTTGGCCTGAACATAAAAAATTGCTTCCAGACATACTTAGGCCTTATTTTCCTTTAAAAACCGATATACATATAATTAATGGTATTGTCTTCAAAAACAACAGTGTCATTATACCAGTAGCCATGAGAAAAGACATTTTGAAACAGATACATGAAGGTCACCAAGGTATTCATAGTTGCCAAAGATTGGCAAGAAATCTAGTATACTGGCCCAATATGTACTCTGATATAGAAAAATATGTTAATAATTGCCATAACTGTCTCACTAACAGACGCAGCAATTCCAAAGAGTCACTACAGCCCCATGAGGTAAAACCAATCCCTTGGAATAAAGTCGGAGTTGATCTATTTGATTTCAATTCAAACAAGTATGTCATAGTCGTAGATTATTTTTCCCAATATGTCGAGCTTGTAAAGCTAGCAGGTGGTTCTACTAGTAAAATTGTCATTAGTCACCTAAAGTCTATATTTTCCAGACATGGAATACCCAACATTCTAATTTCAGACAATGGTCCCCCATTTAACTCAAAAGAGTTTAATCATTTTGCTTTAGATTGGCAAATACAACATATTACATCAAGTCCCTATTATCCACGGTCTAATGGTCTTGTAGAAAGAACCATAGCCACGGTTAAAAACATATTAAAGAAATGTCTTACTGATAATACAGACCCTCATCTAGGATTATTACAGTATAGGAATACACCTAAAGAAAATATGTATTCGCCTGCCCAATTACTAATGTCCAGGACACTCAGAACTAAACTTCCAGTCTTAGAACAAACTCTGAAACCTAAAATACCTAACTACAGGTCTCTAACAAATAAAACTCAAATAAAAGTGAACAAATCACAGATTTATTATAATAAACATACTAAACCGTTGTCTTCCCTAAACATTGGTGATAAAATTTACTTCCAGAAACAGCCAGACAGTATTTGGACACCTGGTACTGTGTCAGACATAGGTCCACAGCCTAGATCATATACTATTGTCTCCCCGGAAGGTACTTTTCGCCGTAATCGCCAACATATCCTACAGCCAAAACATTCACCAACTGAGTCCGCTCCTAGTAGAAGAAGTTCACTTCAATCCCCATCAGTTCCACTAGACACTGATCCACCGTCGCCTTCCAATATACTGCCGTCGTCATCTCCATCTAATTATCAATCTCCTTGTACAAGTAATCCTGTCCAAGAATCTGAAACAAAAACAGACACATCACATACACCAAATAAACAAACTCAACACACAACTTATTCTTCATTCGGTAGAGCAATAATAAAGCCCCGAAGATTTTGAAAATTGGTCTAGATTAAGTTCTTAATTTGTACTTAGTTTTAATTTAATTTACTAAATGTATTGTTGTACAAGCATTGTCAAACCTAATTTTGTTTTGTTAGTAGCTGTCAAAACTTAGTTAAGTCAATTTGATAGACGTCACTGTCAGAACTGTCGCAATGTAAATGTCAGTCAAGTCAACTTGTCACTTCTTAGAGATGTTCCGTTCCACTTAGTCTACTAGTATATAAGAATTTTGTTAATGTTTTAAAAAAAAAAAAAAAAAAAGAGTATACTTACGTACCATGTTCCACGTAATGATTCCATTTTCTTTTCTTAATAAGGGAGATGTTACGTATGTGTATCAGTCTTTATAAAATATGTATTATCTGTGGTATTTCCGGATCCTGTTGTCTTGTCACCGATTCCGATCGCTCGTCATGTAATGGCTGAATACACGATACATAAAATAGTCTGGTCGTCTTATTTATTTATAATACCTGGTCACCCGTCGTAACATATTTGACAAGCAGAAAGTTTTACTTTCGTTTTCGTAATTGCTGTTTGAATTTTAAATTAGGGAGGGTTAGAAAAGTAAAGAAAAATATTAGTGTTTTTCCGGAAAAAATTTAAGGGGATGCGCTAAGGTAGCTCGCGAAATTCAAACCTTACGTTTTTTGCAATTTGCAGGTCAGTGTCAGGTTGTATGTTAATTAAAAATATAATTCGCGGCCGTAACTAATAATGGCTTTACAGAATTTTAATCATTAAAATCAGCAATACAACTCCATAAGTTAGAATTGAGCTCAAACCTCATGATTTCATGAAATCGCCAGATTTGAGGTCAATTGTAACTTAAGGAGCTGTATTGCTGTTTCTAATGATTATAATTCTGTAAAGACCTATTATAAAGGGAACAGGGGTTCCTTTAAACTTTCGCGATTTGAGCTTGAGCTTTCGCGGTTCCCTTTTTAATGTAGACAAGGAATAAAGAAGCATTTCCCGGGTAGTACGTTCCCGTGGAATATTTTCCGACATCCACACGGGCGAAGCTGCGGGCAAAAGCTAGTTTGAAATAAATCCTTTGAGTTTAAGTTTGAATAGGAATGCCAAAACACGCACAAAAATTGCTTCTTGAATATTCTTCATGAAAAAGATTTTTATGTTTATCTTATAATAATGGGTCAAGTGTTATCATTTCTACTAGGTAGGGTCACCTTGAAAGTTATTATAATAATAGGTCTTTACCAATGAAATTGCCGTTTTGTATGAAAAAATTTAAACGAATTTTTTTCATGTATTTTTTATTTGTATTAATCGAAGTAATCACCCATGCAATCAATGCATCTTTGCCAACGCAGTGGCAGTTTATTGATGCCCTTCTTAAAGAAATCAGCTGGTCGGGAGGCAACAAATTCTTCAAAGGCATTTTGTACTGCCTCTCGGGTATTGAATTTTTTTCCCGCCAAGAAGTTATCCAAATTCTGGAAAAAGTAGTAGTCTGTAGGCGCAAGGTCTGGTGAGTAGGGCGGATGACGGAGAGCTTCCAACCCCAGTTCTTGCAACTTGGAGGCACGTCTCGACTTACTTCGCGCTGGCGATCATTGAGTTCGTGGGGCACCCATTTGTCAAGCTTTTTTACCTTGCCAATTTGACGCAAATGGACCAATATTGTTTTGACGCTAACGTCGAAAGCTGCTGCTAATTCAGCCGTAGATTGTGTATCATCAGCTTCCACAATCGCCTTTAATTCGTAATTGTCGACCAAAGTCTTCGGACGACCGCGAGGTTCATTTCTCAGGTCGAAATTTCCAGAACGGAAGCGAGCAAACCAATAACAGGTGGTGCGTTGGTTTGTAGTGTTAGCTCCGTAAACGTCGTTGATGTTGCGTGCCGCTTGTGCCGCGTTGCTGCCACGACGGTACTCATATTCCATAATTACTCGAATTTTTAACGTATCCATGATGACGAAAAAGATTGAAATGCGATGAAAATGTAACACTAATCAATAAACAAATGACTACTTTCGGAAAAAAAAATCCATGTTTTTAAAATAAAATTAATTTGAAATTAGAATTCTTAGCCAAACAAAAATTATTTTGATTTGAAATGGCCAGTACTGCAGAACGGCAATTTCATAGGTAAAGACCTAATATTAATTTGGCCTAAGTGTTTAATATTACATAAAGTAGGTATGGCCTAAGTAACATTTTATTATGATTTTTTTTTGTACTGGACCATATCTACTGGTTACGGAGATATTGAAGGTCAAAGTTTCAACTTTTTCAGATTTTTTTTTACGGGATCTCAAATGGTACGGTAAATATAAGTCTGAAATCGCCAACCCGTCTTGAGCAAGCGTGGTGCTCAATGCTCGTGCCTTCTGTGTATGAGAAGAGTCCTGTGTCCTGCAGCGGGACAGTAATAGGCTGGTATTATTATACCTATATCATGTTTTCACGGAATTCTTTTTTTTTTCTTGTGGGTTTTCTTCATGGATAACTTACGCCTGCGCGTATGGAGAGTTCTGCTGGACTACCATCGATTAACGCTTAGCCTATAAGTCAGTTAAGTACTAATTTATGAACCCAAAACCCCAGGGGTTGTAGGGGGTTTACTTGCGAACACCATAGGTTCACAACTACTGATGATGATTTTTTTTCTGATATTTGCTTATATAGGTACCTATTATATAAAGAATTTTTCCTTATGCACACATGGGGTGCAGTCGACACTTGAGGGGAACCCCACGACATTACTTATCATCTCTCATCACATAAAATTTCAGTTTTTTTTAAATAAATGTGCGCTATTACGGAATGGGTTTATGTAGGTCAGAAAGTGATGAAAAAAAAGTGGGCAACATTGCTTTTAAGTTAAAACGAATATAAATGATGGCCGGTGTTTATCTGATTACCACGAATTCATTTCCCGAGTCGGGTACCACGAACTCATTTTCCAGATAAAAAATAGGTACTTTGTAGAAATATTCAAGCAAACATAATTAATTCATCAGTATAGCGAATGAAAAGCGTAGTTTTTCTGAAAAATTGATTGGAATAATTAAAAATTGTATGTGCTCACATATCGCCTTATTTCTCGTAATTTTGTTCGTTCCAATATTTTAATTTTAGTTTATTTTCTCTTTTTAGGGTTCCGTACCACAAAAGGAAAAAACGGAACCCTTATAGGATCACTCGTGTGTTTGTCTGTCTGTCCGTCTGTCACAGCCAATTTGCTCCGAATCTAATGAACCGATTAAGTTGAAACTTGGTACACATAATGTATTTTGCTAACCCAAACACGGACATGTAACGTAAATAAATGAATTTTGAATATGGGGGTCCCTTTTGGGGGGAAAATAAGTACAATTAAAAAAAAAAGTTTTGCAAACTGTACCGTGTGACATATCAAATGAAAGGTCTTACTGTGAGGATCTCAAATATATATTTTTTTATAATTTTAAAGTAAATTTTTTGAAGTTATTTAAGAAAATAGACGAAAATTGACCATTCCCCCCCTTATCTCCGAAACTACTAAGCCTAAAATTTTGAAAAAAATACAGAAAATAGTTCTTTACCTATAGATTACAGGGAAACCTACCAGAAGTTTATGGTCTTGTAAATCTATATATATAAAATTCAAAGTCCTTACTGACTCATTGACTGATAATAATCAACGCACAGTCCAAAACACTGGACCTAGAGACATGAAATTTTGCACATAGATACCTTATACAGTTTAAACATACATTATGGAAGAATTTTTGGAAATTACATCCCCAAGGGAATAAAATAGGGGATGAAAGTTTGTACGAAAAATCTTATCTGTTGAGTTATTAGACTTGAAACACGAATATTCATCTAAGTTAATTATAAAATTAATCATTTTTAGTTTTCCTCAACTACCCCCTTTTTTTTGTGGATGGGAAATCATCAAATGACTTCTCCCGCTCTGGGTGGAGCGGAAGTGCGTGTCATACTTTTACTGACTAAAACCCACCCGTGCTCCTTCAGTTGCCTATGGCAGGGCCACGGTATCTTTTTCGAACGACCCGCGACCCCAGAAGACGGGATTGGTGGGCGTCAAAGTTTGTATGGAGGAATTTTAACACGCGGTCCTATTTACTCAAAACTTAGTTTTTGTACTTGAGACCAAAAATGAAGACTAACTATCGTAAAATCTACCCCTAAGGGGTGAAAAGGGGTAGTAAATTTTACAGCGGAGGATTTTATTGGGTATTGATTAACTCGAAAATTGGTGTGAATAATGTTTGAGCCAAGTTATAGAAACATCCCTGACGATTTTTGAAATTCTACCCCTGTGGGCGTGAAAACAGGGATACAGTTTATATAATCTTATTAATTTGGTTAATGAACTTGAAACATAGCACAAACACTTGCTTGTGTAAGTAATAAAGTGTGTCATTTTTAGTTTTTCAAAACTACCCCTCAAAGGGGGTTTAGGGATGTTAAAGTTTGTATGGACGGATTTTAAAGCGCAGTCCGATTAACTTGAAACTCAGTATACTTTTGATGTAAAATAAACAATAATAAGAAAATTAAAACCCATGAAATCAGACACCCACGCGGGCGAAGCCGTTGGCAGTCTAGCTAGTATCTCAATATTGTGCGTACAAACTTACTAAGCCTCCGCTGTCCGTCCGTCCGTCCGTCCGTCTGTCACAGGGCTGTATCTCATGAACCTTAAATAGGTAGACAGTTGAAATTTTCACAGATTGTGTTGACTATTTTGACTATAACAACAAATAATAAAAATAAAGTAAAGTTAAAATTAAAGGGGGCGGTCCCCATACAAAAAAGTTTTCATTAAAAAAAAAATTAACCTGTGTGTGGGTTGTTATTGTATAGAACTCATCGAGTAGAGTACAAAGATATTTTTATTTTTTTTATCTTCTAAAATGAAGAAAAGAAAAAGGGCCGTAAAAGTTGTAAATTTTATACCATTTTTGTACGAGCTCTATTATATAATGTACCTTATACTGTACTTAATCAAGAAATACTAAAAACGCCGATTCATAAGGTATTTTGTTTAAATATGGTCGATTTTCTTCAACTGCAAAAAATAACCTTGTAATTCACAGTATCATTATGAAATACAAAGTTATCTTTGCGATTGTTAAACATATAATATGGTACGGAACCCTTTGTGTGCGAGTCCGTCTCGCACTTGGCCGTTTTTTTTTTATTTATAGAGCCCGGAATTTTATATTTAACTCTGTAATTTCAACTCAGTCAATTTAGTCTCTTGTCTACAGATATGAGACTAAATTCCCAGTGTTATTATAACAAATAGTTAAGATGAATACGCAGTGGTAGCCCTCAAAATTCAAATTGTCTTGCTTTTTTTGCCATTATGATCATTGTCAGGTTGTATCTTGATCAAAATATGATTCGTAACTGTAACAAATATATGTATTTACATACCTAATTGTAACCATAAAAATCATCAATACATTTCTCAACGTTATATTTGTTCTCTTTTGATCTGATTTCGGAAATCAGATCAAAAGAGAACAAAATAATCCTGACTTTTTGTCATAGTCGCGAATCATAATTATATTTTGATCAAAATACTATCTGACACTGACTTGCAAATTGCAAAAAACGCAAGAAAATTAGAATGTCGCGTGTAAACTTTAACTTTATTACTTTCTTGTGACGAAAATGTCGTGAGGAAAGTTTTGAGTATGAATGTGGATGGCTATACGTGTAGGGGAAGACCAAAGAAACGATGGATGGACTGTGTGAAAGATGATATGGCTAGAAAGGGAGTGACTACCGAGATGACGACTAATAGAGAAGTATGGAAGAAAAAGACATGTTGCGCCGACCGCAAATAAATTGGGATAAGGATAGGAGAATGATGATTATTTTCAGTGCTGTATATCTTCCTCCATTCTATAATGGTTGTAAAAATACCCATAACAAAGCCGAGAGTCACCGGACTGTACCGGAACCTTCTGGTTACAGAGATATCGAGTGGTGGTCAAAGTTCCATCCAACCTTTGCTGTCGTTTTTTTTTACCAAAAAAAAAAAAAAAAAAAAAAAAAAAAATACAAACATCCGAATTGAGAACCTCCTCCTTTTTTAGAAGTCGGTTAAAAATAAGTTTTAAATGTTATAAATTCACTTTAAATACTCCCATGATTTCTGTATCATTGCATGCACCCATAAACACAATGTTACATTGCACTCTACCGTAGACTGCGCATTTTCACACCAAAAATAAAATCCGTTTCCCAGCAAACATTTTTGCACAAAGTTTCCTAATTTTATGTGCGTAGAATTCGTGATGAGTCTTTTTATACCCTGTTTACATGTCACCGTAAGATTTTGAGAACCGTTAGTTTATAAACTATCGGTACTATTTCCGTTATATTATAAACTGTCAAAAAATTGTGAACTAGGTGAGGATAGTTTAGAACTGTGACCAAGG
Organism: Cosmia trapezina; assembly: GCA_905163495.3. Classification (NCBI taxonomy): domain Eukaryota; kingdom Metazoa; phylum Arthropoda; class Insecta; order Lepidoptera; family Noctuidae; genus Cosmia; species Cosmia trapezina. The sequence continues at coordinate 17,593,646 of LR991027.1, forward strand.
CGAGCGCTACTTCCAAGTTGCTCACGCTAGGCAGGCTAGTTAATATTAGCGCAAGTATATAGCGTTACATCGCAGGCAAGCGTTACGTACAGGTGGCCTACTCCCTAAGTCCGTCCGTCCGTCCGTCCGTTCGTCCGTCCGTCTGACATAACAATCCATCAGAACAAGTGTAAAAGTTAAATTTTTCGGACGGGCAAAAACACATCGGGACTAGGGACAACTGTCACATCGTGTTGTCATTCTTACTTCGTTGGGCCCGAACCAATCATCCATCCGTAGGCGATACGGAGTAGGAAACGCCCGTAACGAAGGCCGAAACTACGGACTTCGTGCTCAGGGAGTAGACCTCCAGGTCACAATTTGTCGGTTTCTCATGGATAGATTATAAACTATCGAAAAATAATGCGTTAAATTGTAAATGGTTTGTTGCAGTTCACAAGTTTTTGACGATTTCTAATGCAATGGAAATAATACCGTTAGATTATAAACTACCAAAGTTCATAGCTATACGGTGACATATATACGGGTATTGGCCTAATGTACTCAGATAATTCTCAGTAGTCACACCCGTTCTAGCCATTTGCAATCTTTCACAATCCAACCATCGATTATTTCTTCTTCTACTCCTCTATACACACACACACACGCACATGTATACTTTAAACTTGTTATATAATCATGATGCACATGATTATTTCATCAAGTTCTGTTATTATCTTTCAATTTAGTTTAGGTGCCTATTTTTTTTTTTATAACCTACTTCGCTGTCCCACTCGCCTATTTAGAAAATTTTATTTAGTTGAGTTCGAATTCCTTCTTCATGAAGCGGTTGAGGATCTTGCTATTGATTAGTTTATTGTTCGCCCCTTAATTTTGAGGTACAATAGTAAGTATTATAATTATACTTGTAGTTAGAATAATTTTGCTTGTTTAAGCATTAGATACAATTTATATTTATAATTTATTGTATCACATTAAAATTAAATTATAAAAAAAAAATGTTTATTGAAGAAAAGCCAAAACAGGTAGTCACTAAAACAATGTTATATTTATACATACAATACATTGAAACCATGATCTCCAAACTAGGGGTGTCCCTGAATCTTGGAGATCAGTGTCCTTCTGCAGCAAAGTCACAAGCCAATACTTGTAACTCATTGGTACAAAATTGGTAATTATGTTTTGTTGTAAAGCTTTACCTTTTATTATTCGAAGTCCCTACCTACTCCTGTATTCTTTTAACTAATTAGAAAATAATTTGGATTGTTTTTTTTTTTGCAGAGAGGCTCAAGATGTAAGTAACTCTGATGGATGATACAGAATTTTTTCGTGGTACTTAGTGCTAACTTCATGGAGGATTTGATAAATAATAACCTTTGCTGGCTTAATGGTTTAGGGACTCTGACGCGAGTATTTGCGAATTTGTTAGTAGGCGGAGGTGCGACAGCTTTGGGCAAAATTCCACAATACCATCACATTGAATATAAAATGGAGAAGAAATAAAATTGAAATGGAGAAGCAATAAAATGATAAGTTTATATAATGTGTCACTTTTTTTTTTACTTATATTAATTTTAAAATGTTGTTTAATAACTACTAATAGCAGTTTCTGCTACTATTTTTTTTTTGTCAAAACAATCGTTTAAAACAAGGTCAAGTTGATTATTCATTTTAATTTTCCTTTAAAAACTCTGTTTTGGTTTATTTTTAATGAAGATAAAATATATGATAGATAGTATTTAAAGTAAGTGCCTAAGTTATTGAGTCTAGATTCTTAATGATAGTCACGTTATTATACGAGTACCTACTAGGTAGCTACTCCATTAGCTAGTAGATAAAATTAAGTAGGTTCAAGAAAATATTGCTTTTTATTTAATAAAAATATTTTGAAAATTTTGATAAACCCGTGTAACAATTAAAAGTTTGATTGTTTTTTCCATAACTTCATTAAACGGTAGTTACATAAAAACTGAAAATATTTAAATCATCCTATTACTCAATTTTGGCATTTCATTCAGTTAATATTTTAATTTCACAAAACACATAATTGTCTACGTCATGCTGACTGGCTTCATTCACACTGCAATCATTATTACGCAAAAAGACGACACATGAATATTTTCAAAGACCAAAACTGCATAAGTATAAAACACTTACCTCAAACAAAATCTTCACCAATCACTCATAATACACACGAAAGTAAAATAAAAAATGGCCACACACACAAGACAGTAATCACTATAGTAACGACGTAAAGTTTTCCGCGATCACCGACGAGCGAAATAACCTCGCCCCCATACGTCCTTACTCGCGAAAGCTCGCGGTCAACTGACTGTATTCCTCGCCTGCCAGTCTCCACTTTCATGAAATGAACTGAAACTCTCATTACCATCACACAATGACGTATACAACCTTATTCCTCACGCTAAATTGAGTTCTACAGTGGAAAGTTAAGATACAAAATTGTTTAGCAAAAAAATTGTTTTCAAAGTCCTCGGCTGTTTGTTTGGGAGGGTCGCAAGGCGGGAATGAGTGTGTCGAAAAAAAAATAAGCCAACCACGTCTCAGTGAGTTAAGGCTTCAGGGGCGGGTTTCCACTGAATATCTTTAATTAAAAGCCCAACTTTCCTTGGTTCGGTGTTGTAATGAATTGAAGTTTGCAGGAGAAAAATTCTGAGTGTTAAAAAGATGTGACTATGCAGCATAATAGGAAAAGCGTCCAGTAATTTTGAGGGAACATGATGAGAGGAAAATTAATTAACAGAGACTAGATTTTGCGATGCAACGCTTTGAAATGCAGCCGCTGTTTATACGAGAAATTATGTTGAATATTATGGACGTTTCGACATAGTTTGCTGGATAAAATGTAAACGGTAAATAGTGAGGTACGTGGTCATATTATATGTGATTTCCAGTGGCTCTTTTGAATTTACCCTTCGCTGGCGATGTTGAAAATCCAGATTATTAATTTTGCTTGAATATGTGGGAAATTAATATTATGTAAGTCAGTTATATTTAGATACACTCTAAATATAACTGACTTACATAATATTAATTTACCTACGTTTATTTCATAAACGATTTCATTTGTATCTCAAGCTACCTAATAATATAAATTCAGATAAACTATTATGTAAGTTGAAAGAAATAAATATTGTCTATAGTTATCGAGTCATTTTTACTAATAACCTTGCAGATGCATAAAGCAAATTAAAAAACAAAATAAAGATAAATAGTTAGGTACCTAGGAGTAACCAATAACATAATGTTATTAATAACTTAATTTAGAGAACAAAGTACAATTGTTTCAAAAATAGTTTTCGCCTTTTACGGCGATTTTTTATAGTAGTAATATTTTACTAACATGACTACTATAAAAATAATCAATATTTTTATTATATTATTAAGTACCACCCAGTGTTTTTAAAAGTATCTCTCACACTCATACCCTTTCACCTTCCGTGATAACATTTGATATCTTTATTTTTTTAATGCAAGTATCCACCATTTTGAATTTTGAATTCTAATTGTATTTTATTTATTTATTTTTTTTTAAGTTGTTTTTATAAGTTAATTACGTTGTTGTTTTGTGGTGAATGTTGTGTATACCTATAATAGGCATACATACCAGTACTTTTATTAAAATATTACTCTGTTTTATTTTTTGGTGTACTGCTGTTGGTGTCCAAATAAATAAAAAAAGTAAAAAATGGCTGGGCAAAAAAACAATGGCTAAAGCAGTATCAAAGACTCGGGTCATCTAAGCTTCAGTAAAAAAAAACAACGGCAAAAATGCTTTTATTTTGATTACCATCAACTTTATCTGAAATCAATCTTCTCAAATCAGATTTTGATGGGTTCAAAGGCTGAAACAAGAATGGGCAACCATCTCTTTCTTTTGTAGGCGTGGTTTAAATCTCGCGCATGCCCAGATGCCTCAATCTTAAGAATAAGATTCTTGATTTTTTGCCTCTAGTGCGATAATACATTAGATATATACAATGGGTATACATAAAAGTTGTATATACTTTGTATGTATCTCGTGTGCCCTGAAGAATGTATAAGTTTCGTGCCATTCAAGACGTATCTTCGGGTTTCTTTGAAGGTTCTTATTGTTTGATTTTGAGGTGGATGTGTACGTATTACGAAAGTCTAATCACGCTTATAGAATATTAGCTTTTGTCTGTAGCTTCACCCGCGTTGAGGTCGGAAATTATCCCATGAGAACGTAACACCGCCATAAAAAAGTATCCTTTGTATCCGAATTATATCCTAAACCGGGTCATGGTCTATCCTTGTGCCAAATTTCATCCAAATCCGTTCAGACATAGTTACTTTCGCATTTCAATCTACCTAGCCTTTTCCCAACTATGTTGGGGTCGGCTTCAAGTCTAACCGGATTCAGCTGAATACCAATATTTTACACGTAGCGACTACCTATCTGACCTCCACAACCCAGTAACTGGGTAATATGATACCCCTTGGTAAGTGGTTGTCAGACTTTCGGTCTTCTGACGACCCGTAACGACTATCAAAGATCCACGAATGACAGCCGGGACCAACGGCTTAACGTGCTTTACGAGGCACGGCGGAGGAGTGTCGGTTTGTAAAGATGGTCCACTGACCAACCCCGGCAAGCGTAGCTTAACCTGATGGATCGACCCGTGCGGCTGTTATTACTTAGCCACGAGTTACTTGCGCATTTACACCTTATGGACTAGTATGCAAATTAAATGTGATAATGATGGTAATGTTTTTCCAATTTATTATTATTCAGCATGTCTTTTTTTTAATTTGATTAATTTGTTTTTTTTTTTAATGTAATTTTTGCATGCCCATGTGACGGCAGAGCATGGAGTACATTGTCAAACATGTATAACATCTATACTATTTACTACCCATGTGTGCAAAGCAATAAATGATTTGATTTGATTTGATTTGATTTGATATGGTAGGCAAGCGCTCCATGTAATATACTGGTGTTCAACTACATACTGTTAGGCTGGAACGACCTCATCACGAGTAACATTGCAGTCGACGCGTCGACGGCTGCAGTTGCCTCTGCTGCAGTTGGCAACGTGCCCTCGTGTATATGATCACTTCCATTCTGGAAAGAAGGCGTGAATTTATGTATGTATTCTATGTTAAGGATTAGGTTTCCACACTTAGTCCTTCATGTGGACCATTGTGCGTGAGCCGTGGCGGCCTTCAGGGGTTATTCCAACCAGCCCACCTCCCTCCAGAAGTTAATCAAATCTCTGGGTCTGTTAGGAACATCTGTGAAAGATCGGGGTATTCCAAGAGTTCCTGTTAACCTGGGCAACGCCTATGCATTCAAAGAGCACATGCGCAACGGTCACCTCAGCCTGCATGCAGGAGGCTGTATGTATGTATTTATAAAGATAATGCGTAATTGAGGATTCTGACGTCAGTCGACCAATCACGAAGCAGCTACATGTGTTAAAAACAAACTAACATTTTATCAGTACAGATACTCATTTATCTTTGCATAATTATCATTTTACCCAGTCTTATCACGTATGAGGTCAAGGGTTGGTCTAAATATACAACAACTTACTTACACGCGTACCTAATCAAACAGAAACAAGGGGACAGTCGATATCTATATCTACTACCTATTATACGTAAATTTACTTATTATACGCCTTTCGTGTATGTGATTGCGTTGTTCTTCTAAACTACGCAACGGATTTTGATGCAGTTTTCACTGTCATTAAAGCCGGATTTACATTACTTATTCCTTCTTTGTTGCTTCGTTTTTCTCTTCTCATCTAAGAACAACCGCCAAAGGTTATCATACAGAATCAAGGTATAGAATCTAGTTCTTCTAACTAAACAGACAGGTGTGCGGCTAGGCAGTTTGTTGCGCCACTTCTTCTTTCCAGCTAAATCACTAGGAAGTGGTGAAGGGCGGGCGTTTTGTGGGGACTGTCTTATGTCATTTTGACGTTCAAAAAGTGCTGATTTTCAGCCTAATTTGAATGAAGTACTTTTGATTTTTGATAGTTGAGGGAAAAACATCGCCCAACTTCGTCCAGCCCCAGGAGCACCCCGCCACCCGGATGTGACCTGCAGTAGCCTATAATACGGAAAGCAATCAACCTATACCCAGTGCTAATGCGGTGCTCCTGACCAAACCATGTCCCATAATGTTGGAGAGTCCAAAGTGCTCATACACCTGCACTTTTGAGGACCTTAAAAACGCCACTGATGCTGCGATTGGCGTGGTCAACTACTGGGCCCAACTCATCTAATTATCAATCAATTATCTAGATTTTTACCTTTGCCATCAACTCGAAAAGAAAAAGAAGAAGATTAGTAAAATACTGGTATTCAGCTGCATCTGGTTAGACTGGAAGCCGACCCTAACATAGTATGGAACAGCTTATTTTTTTTCGCGATTTCAGGTTTGGTTCCACATTAAAAGTTCTTCATAATGATGAGTACAATGACCCCTTAAGAGGTTGTGCATTATTTAAGTTACACCTTGTAGAAGATGGTGGCATGCCGCACCGACTCTAAATAAGTAAATTGGTATGAGAGCAGTGGGGTTATTGCTTAACTCACTTACAAAATTATTTAGCTTAGTGATTATGAATTTCACTGATTGACGGTAAAAGAAAGGTACCTACTGGGAGTCATTCAGAACTTTTAATCATATAAAGAAAGTGGATCACTAATCAAAAATTGTTCTTCTATGTATTACAAGAAGCCTTTGCCTTGCAGCACTGGGACTATTACAGGCCGATATTATTCTTCTTATATATTTTTAATTTTCTAGTTTGCCCCCTAAAAGTGACCCTCATATTCAAAATTCATTTATTTACTTTAGCTGTACGTGTTTGGATCACAGAAATCCATATGTGTACCAAATTTCAACTTAATCGGTCTATTAGATTAGGAGCAAATTGGCTGTGACAGACGGTCAGACAGACAGACAGACAGACACACGAGTGATCCTATAAGGGTTCCGTTTTTTCCTTTTGAGGTACGGAACCCTAAAAATGAAACAAACTTATACATATAAATCATCTGTCACATAAGTCAAGTACAGCTAAAGACGAAGGTGACGAAACAGGCCTTAATTCAGCGTAAAAAATTCGTAGCTGGCTACGCCGTAGCCCTTGATGGCGTAGCACTTGAGGATGCGTAGCACTCAAAGGCCTACGCTCCGCGCCCGACGCCCGTCGTTTCTTCTAACCTTGTGTTAATGTGTAGGTGGCATCTGTAATATAAAGATTAAATTAGGTATATTTTTTATAATTATGATATTAATTACCACGCACAATAAAATTATTCAAAATTAAAATATTAACATAAAACCATTTTTTTTTTCAAAGGTTATAATTATGTTAGATGTCTGTACTACACTAAGCTTGTATCACAGGCGGCAGAAGCTGAACTGGTATGGTAATTGTAAGACAGTAAAATTATTTTAAAAGAAGTCGTTTAATTTACTTAAATACTATTTACATTCAAAATATGTATCATAAGATTCTTAATATAATAAACAACAATGCTTAAATTCAGTCAATAATAATGGTCAAATAAACAGTACTAACTACATAATGGTAGCATTAATATGACAACAGATCATTATTAAAATATTGGAACCAGTACGCATTTTATCTTTATTGTTCCCTCTAAATAAACGAAGAACAATCTCAAGGTACACAATTATTAGTTTCTTCGCAAAACAACTAAAATGGTCACAGTATACGTTACTTTAGACCTTAGATAGTCAAAATACTAGGAAATAATTTTGTGCCATAATACGTTTGTGGTCTGACTATATGCCTTCAACTATTTAATACCACAGAAACAAGAAAATGTCAGAATTTCGAAAACAAAAGAAACATACAAAACTCTGCCGTCTCACACCCAATACAGGAAGTACGAATCCAAAAGAATTCTCAGTGTATTTCGTTAGACGTAAACGTGACACGTCCGCTCATCGCGAAGTGCGGTCACGGACTGACGCGTTCCTGCACAATTCCGCCGCGACACGCTAGGTGGCGCTGTCAATTTGTGCTGCCGAGACGTTTTGGCGCCCAACATGGGACACGAAGTTTTATTGTGTATATTATGCAAATGTATCTTGAATACGTTTGACTGTCACGTCTGGTGCAACTGAATGTGTAGGATATATTTTATTACGATATTTGTTGCAAAAATGTGTGTAATCTTTCATGTAGGTATCGTTATTTAAAAGCTGTTAGATAATACTTTACCAAAATTATAAATGAAAATAAATATGTTCACAAATATATTCTTTTCGCCGCGAGACGCTAGATGGCGCGGTCAATTTGTGCTGTCGAGACGGTTTGGCGCCCAACACGATACATGAATTTTAATTGTGTCTATCAGGCCAATGCATCTTGAAAACGTTTGGTGCATGTACATTTAATTACAATATCGAAAGCGAAATATGTATAATGTTTCATAGTAAGTAATCTTAAGACTTTTAGATACTTCAACCAAAGTTATATTGACTCTTCCAGATTTATTTTCTTTATTATACAGACTTATAAGATGTACACACAAATTGTTTCTAATTGCAACGAGCCTTATTGGGTTTCAATATAAACACCAAAATTGTACTAATAGAACAACGGACACTAATCAATAAAAGTTCACCCAAAACCGTATCAAAGTCACAAAGATATAAAACTACGAGCAATACAGCGTTTAGCATCAAAGGTCTTCCCTGGGGAGCCGCGGTTAGCCGGCGATTAAAGCCGAAAGCCGAAAGCCGAAAGCCTGCAACCATTTGATGTATTCATCCCCCTGAAGCTGCGAAGTGAGATAAAAGTACGGGGTTAATACACCCCTGGGATCGACGAGTAAGTGATTCGGCGTTCGATTTTAAAATTTATTTTCGAAAGTGTTTCAATTTTGTAAATGTAGTTTTATTTCGATTAGTTTCCGTTTTGGCTGTTGTTTGGAGGTTTTTAGCAAACTATTTTGGAATGAGTTTTGTAATGCGTTATAGAGCCAATGTGCCGCTGTGCTGTAGGTAAGCCCTTAGCGCAGCATCCAGCTAAGTGGAAGCCTTCTTGTCCAATCACGATGTTTTTTTCTGTACTCGTGATTATAGATCTGTAGGTACCCTAATTGCGTAACACATTATCAATCGGATTTGTTTTCAATTTGACAGTTCAACAACATTAATTGCGTTATTTACGTTGTCGAGCAGACAAATTTTTCGAAAATATGAAGCAATGGTTTCGCAATTTGTTTCAAAATGAAACCAACTCCAATCGATAATGTGTTGAGCAATTAGGGTGTTGTTTTATTTTTTAACCCCCGACGCAAAAAGAGGGGTGTTATAAGTTTGACCGCTATGTGTGTGTGTGTGTGTGTCTGTGTGTCTGTCTGTGGCACCGTAGCGCTTAAACGGGTGGACTGATTTGGATGCGGTTTTTTTTATTTATAAGCAGGTTTTCCAGCGATGGTTCTTAGACATGTTTTATCAAAATCGGTTCAGCCGTTTCAAAGTTATTTGCTCTTTTGTTAGCTGCGGTAGGGACCTTAGACGCGTAATGGGTATTTACTTTACTTTCAAACCTTAATGTGACCTAAAATTTGAAACATCCATGTATGCTATCTATCTATGCAAGATTATGGAATTCTTGGTCTGATGCTGCAGCCAGGATATCCAGCACTAGGGTGCTGGATACACTCTTGAAAAATTAATAGCAGAAATGTCGTGTTTGGATTCATTTACATCAGTATTTGATTCTATATACAATGCAATGGTAGCAACAGGATGAGCTGATGCTGCAGCCAGGATGTCCAGCACACTAGAACACTCTTGAAAAAGTAATAGCAGATATGTCGTGTTTGGATTCATTTACATCAGTATTTGATTCTACATACAATGCAATGGTGGCAACACGATGAACTGATGCTGCAGCCAGGATGTCCAGCACACTAGAAGACTCTTGAAAAAGTAATAGCAGATATGTCGTGTTTGGATTCGTTTTGATCAGAATTTTATTCTACATACAATGCAATGGTGGCAACACGATGAGCTGATGCTGCAGCCAGGATATCCAGCACACTAGAATACTCTTGGTAAAATAATATAGCAGATATGTCGTGTTTGGGTTCGTTTTGATCAGTATTTGATTCTACATACAATGCAATGGTGGCTACACGATGAGCTGATGTTGCAGTCAGGATATCCAGCACACTAGTACACTCTTGAAAAAAAAATAGCAGATAGTAGTGTTTGTATTCGTTTTTTTATCAGTATTTAATTCTATTTGCAGTACGATGGTGGCATCATTATAAGTTAATGTTATGTGCAGAGAAACTTAACATTCTGCAGTATTAAAAATTCATTTCTGTATTGTTAAATTGTTTAAAAAGTTTAAAAAGGTTAAAATAAAAATTAAATTAAAAATTTAAAAAACCAGTTGAGCCATCAAATTCGATTGCGTAATACCTATATATATTTTAATTACAGAAATTGATGGATGGCACGATAAGGTTTGCTCATTGAATTGGCGCTATAATTTCGCGGCGGGGTACCGCATATGTACATAGTCAATCAAGTGAAGGGTCTGACTTACTTATGCGGTACCCCGCCGTGACATTATAGCGCCATTTCAATGAGCAAACCTTATCGTGCCATCCATCAATTTCTGTAATTAAAATATATATAGGTATTACGCAATCGAATTTGATGGCTCAACGATAGGTATTATTTTTGACTTTTTAAATGTTCTCTTTTCTTTTTTGCGTTGGGGGTTTTTTAAATTTTTTATTTAATTTTTTCTTTATTATTCGAGTTAACTTATCTTTGTTATGCACGTGTATCTGTGATAAATAGACCTAATTTTCTTTCTCTCTTTCTTTCCTATATGAATATTTATTTAGCATATTAGAAAGACGTATAAGTTTCTCATTCGGAACCATTCGGAACGCTGTTCAGACTCGGTCTCGATTTCAAAACTAAGTAGATCTGTTTCGAAGACAATCTATATCTATCTATCTATGTATAAATAAATAAAAGTGAATGGCTAACATGTGTTGCTATGCTATGCACAAAACTCGGGAATGGCTGGGCCAATTCGGTTTTTTTTTTTTCTCTAATATTCGTTGAAGTCCGAGGAAGGTTCATAAGGAGAGAAAAAATAGAAAAGATGCCGGGAAAAATTGGAAAATTCGTGAATACTGAAAGTGCATTTTGTATGCGAATTTTGTATGAATTACTGAAAGGAAAGGAAACGTCTGTCGGGTCAGCTAGTTTTGAATAAAAATACATGACTGGGCATCTTTCCAAAATACGGTTCCAAATGTGGTTTAAGTCCAAAGGTAGGCCTCGAATCTTAAATGGAGTACATCATATTGGTAAACTACCTTGAATATTTTATTCTACGAGTAAATATAATATTTCTCACATACATGGAAAATTCAGATAATAACTTACAATTATTTTTTGCTTCTACAATTTACAAACAAAAAATATCCCCAACAAATATTATCAATGCTATGCATTGTCGTATACATTGGTCCTTCATTGGTCGTTTAATGTAGGATGTGCTGTGGCTGTAATTTTTTTACATAAAAAAAGTAATGGTAATCCAAAACCTCAGTAACATTACCTCCATGTGGTCTTGACCCTTGAACTAAGACATCTTCATTGACGACTGGGTCCAAGTGGCAGCTGAGGACACTGGGTTCCTGAAGCACAGTTATAACTAGCGCAGGAGTAAGAGAATTACATAATTTTCGTACAACTTTACACTGTTTTTTTTTCTCTTTTCTTTTTCTTTCTACTTTTGTTCTATTTTATTTTTTAGGGTTCCGTACCAAAATGGTAAAAAAGCAACCCTTATGGTGTGACTCAGTCTCTCTGTCTGTCTGTCTGTCTGTCTGTCACAGCTGGATATCTCAAGAACTACTAATGCTATCAACTTGAAATTTAGAACAGTTTTATATGACGTTTACCCAACTATTTTGCAAATAAGAAAGAAGTAAAAATATTTATATTTTTTTTGTAACAGGGACTGAAAGGGGGTCTTAAAAATTCAAAGTGGGGCTACTAGACCATGTGGGATATCATATGAAAGAGCGTTGCTTGCACATTCTCAAAAAATTTTTTAATTTTTTTTAGGCCGCATAGTTTTCGACTTTTGATGAAAAATGTAAAAAAAAAATACCGTTCCCCCCCCTTATCTCCGAAGTTTGCAAAGATAAAAATCTGAAATAATTCTATGTGATAGAAGTTTATGTAAAGACTACAGGAAAAATAAAAAGATGTCTCTAAATAACACACTTTTTCAGGAATCGGAACGGAACCCTCGGTGCGCGAGTCCGACTCGCTCTTGACCGGTTTTTTTTTCATGTCAATAAAACATGTTTATGTTTGTATTTGAAGTTTCTCTAGTTAAATAGGTCAGCATGAGAAAGCTTAGACTAAATAAAAATTACAATGACAAATATAAACGCATGCCAAACCTTTCCACAAAAACAGCTTATCAAACGAAATGCCGTAATTTGCCCCAACTAAAATTTTCAACTAATTGAATTGGAAGTGAACTTCTACTTAAGGTGAAAGCGACGTCGCCGTGCCGCGGGCGGCAGTCGCGCCGTGCCGCCATGTCGCCTAGAAACTTTGAAAAATTCCCGACTAGTTTGTTTCACTGTAACTTAATAAAAACTACCGTCGGGCTCAGTAAAGTTAAGAATTAAGTTTGAGAAACATTGCCTTGTGGAGGCGGAGGTATTATGTCATATTTTTATTAAGACTGGATGGTTCAGGATAAATATGAGGGGTCAGTTTTGTAAGTACTCTTTTCTTTGGACGAATGACTTTTGAGTTTGTTATTTAGACATGGATTTATTTGTTACTGACTCTTTTTATGAAGGCAAAATAAACATTTTAAGTTTTTTTTTTGGTGTTTATTTTCAAAAGAATTACAGTTTGAAGTTGTTTCACTATATCACGCTGAACAGCTCGTAAAAATGCATTGCTTGGCATTGGGACATAAAAACTGATAATGACAAGTTTAACGATACCTACATTAATGAAAATGTAGACCAGGCTCTCTAAACCTTAAGCAATTAAAATAAAACTTAAGGACGTATGACTAATTTGCCTCCAAATAACACTAATCAAGATTACAAACGAATCTGGGAAACCAAACAGTCCCCGAAATTCGTCTCAAATGCAAATTATGCAAACAGTTCCCCGCAATATTCTCGTTTTCGACAATATATTTAGCATTTGAAATAGAGTTGTAACGGAATAAATGGTTGTCGCAGCACGTCCGCTCGCTTCGCACTCAACTCACGAACTGATTTGAATTTGGAATTTCCTTCGCTCGGTTGGCGCCGCCGTCGATGTTTAGCTTTTTTCGTATTAAAAATTGTTTTATTCATTTTTATCGTTTTGGATATTGGCTTTTTTGCTACACTGTGCACTTCTAACTGAAATTCGCGAAATAAACTATCTGACTGGTAACATTTTGTGAAGTACATTTTCAATGAGTTATTGGTTTGTGTGAGCAGATTATGCTTGCGATGAAGTTAAAATAAAATATTTTCAAGTTTCAATCATACATCAATCAATCTGCCTAGCCTTTTCCCAACTATGCTTGCATCGGCTTCCAGTCTAATCGGATGCAGATGAATACCAGTATTTTACATGGAGCGACTGCCTATCCGACCTCCACAACACAGTAACTGGGTAATACGATACCCTTGGTAAAACTGGCTGTCAGACTATCGGGCTTCTGACGACCCGTAACGACTGTCAAAGATCCACCAGATGACAGCTGGGACCAACGGCTTAACTTGCTTTCCAAGTCATGTAAAGATGGTCACCCATCCACAGACCCCGGCAAGCGTAGCTTAACCTGTAAGAAAACCCGTGCGACTGTTATTACTTAGCCACGAGCTTCTCATTCAATCATACATCAGTGGCTTATTAAGGCTTGTCCGTCGCAAAAAGCGCGGTCACTGTCGGACTGCATAGAAAAGAAAGAGAAGCGCGATGACACAACGCTTGCAAAATATGAAGTAATTATCGATTTACAAAAAATCTGTTGATTAATCTAAAAAAGTAATGACAAGAAATCATTCCTTATTAGTTTGTAAATAATTGTATAAATTTATGAACACTTTTAATAAAAACTGTAGGAGTAATATGGTAACAACTCGAAAAAATAGACCGAAATAGACCTGGATTTGGGTTTTTTTTCCTTAGTTCTACAAAGTAAAATAGATTTCAGGACACATGAAATCACTTCTTATGTATTGTAGATTACTGTGTATTTTTTCCTATCAGAAAGATGCTTTAGTTACTGTAAAAGATGGTTACAAAGTTACTTAGTTTCGCCGTATTTTAGGAAGGAGCAGCCTTAAGTAGTTTATCTATCTCGAAAACATTAGGTACCATTTTCCTACCACTTTTAAAGCTCTTTGTAGCTTAATCCGAAAAAGAAATTGTACTAATCTTAGCAGTCTTGTTTACCTACTTAGAAACGCTAAGCAGCTTTCCCCGTGGAATGCTAATGTTTACCGCATTCGTCCAAATTAAAGGAAAAAAGGACTTACTGTTTCCAGACCAGCTTTGAACGACTTCCAACCTTGTGGTTCAAGAATTAAGGTGTAAAATAAGTGTTGTTTTGTAATGTAAACTGTCTGATGAAGTCAAGAGTAATGGAGTGTTTCAGCGTTTTGTTTTTCCGCTTGGTGTTTGACTGTAAGAGATTTGCGATCAAGTTTTATCCGATTTTAAAATTTACACTTTTTACTCTTTGTTTTTTTGTTTGTTTTATTTATTTCTGTGGTGTTGAGGAATGAATCGAAATGTTTTGTTTGTACTCGTTTAATCTAAGAAATTATTTATTTACATTCGTTGTTTCTAACTTGAAGGGTCTGTTTCACCACCTAGGATTAAAAATATATTCAAATTCTGTTCCATTTTGAATTTATTCGGTAAGTAGTGGCTATTCGGACATCGTGAAATAGAATAGTAACAGCCACTCGGATCGATCTTCAAGGTGAAACAACGCTTGCCGAGGTTGGCTCGTGGATGGGTAATTATCCTTTACATACCGATACCCAGTCTTACCAGTAACTGGGTTGTGGAGGTAAGATAGGCAGTCGCTCCATAAAAAGTACTGGTATTAGCTGCATTCGGTTACACTGGAAGCCGACCCCAACATAGTTGGGAAAAGGCTAGGCAGATTGATAGAATTTGACAAATATGAAATCATATTTTTGACAGATATGAAATCATATTTTTGACAGATATGAAATCATAGATAGATAGAATAGATAGAATACTCTTTATTATGCACACCATAAAAATTACAGATATAAATGTTGAAATTTTACATAGGGTGACACAATGGGCGGTCTTATCGCTAAAAGCGATCTTTTACAGACAACCTTTCAAATAAAAGGTTATTACTTATTATTCTTTCCCTTTACCCTACCAAATCATATTTGTTTGATAACTAAATGATAGCCTAAATTGGGGCCTAAGAAGCCATTTTGAAAGGCATAAGTATGTACCTAATACTCTGTGGCAGATGTATATCCCTTGTCCTACGGATTATTTAATTAAAGTTAGTTTTCGGAAAAGAAAGGATTAAGGCTTAAAAAACTGGCACAGGCATATTTTAAATTATTTAACTTGAATTAGGTATGTATATCAAAATTATTTCACAAAAGAGAAACTACATTCTTTTCTCATATTCTTAATTCAAAATATTTCAAAAACATCTTGTTAAATCTTCAAAACCATATCGTTAGCAACCAAATACATGCAAAAATACATAATTTGCTTTCAAGATGGTGTACAACAATTCTTAGCAGAAAAACCGACATAACAAGACCTCCCCTGCCCCTTGATGTGCTCAACAGAATGACAGAAAGAGAGGAGTTTCAGAGAGAGGTCAGATGTCTATATAAAATGGTTACATTATAAATAATGACGGTTCTGTATGGCCCTTGCCATCCGTCATGAGCTATAAACGATTCGCTCATTACGCCCTACTTTGTACATCATAAGATTAAGTTTTCTTACATTTATTCATTTTTTTAGGGTTCCGTACCAAAATGGAAAAAAGGAAGCCTTATGGTGTGACTCAGTCTGTCTGTCTGTCTGTCTGTCTGTCTGTCTGTCTGTCACAGCTGGATATCTCAAGAACTACTAATGCTATCAACTTGAAATTTAGAATAGTTTTAGATGACGTTTACCCAACTATTTTGCAAATAAGAAAGAAGTAAAAATATTTATATATTTTTTTAACAGGGTCTGAAAGGGGGTCTTAAAAATTCAAAGTGAGACTACTAGGGCATGTGGGGTATCATATGAAAGAACGCTGCTTGCACATTCTCAAACATTTTTTTTTTTTTTAGGCCGCATAGTTTTCGACTTTTGATGAAAAATGTAAAAAAAATACCGTTCCCCCCCCTTATCTCCGAAGTTTGCAAAGATAAAAATCTGAAATAATTCTGTGATAGAAGTTTATGTAAAGACTACAGGAAAAATAAAACGATGTCTCTAAATGGCACACTTTTTCAGGAATCGGAACGGAACCCTCGGTGCGCGAGTCCGACTCGCTCTTGACCGGTTTTTTTTGTACTAGAGGGACTCCACCCGATTTATTCTGTAAAGATTTCACCGTAAAAACTGAGGTGGAGTGAGCTGTCATTCCACCTGATGTTAGGGATCAGCACTATTGACAGCACTTCGGATATGAACTCATAACCTCGCTCCTTCATAGTACCACAGGTAATAGTACCTATTGCCTATTACATATAGTACCTATTACCTGTGGTACTACAATGTCGAACTTTAAAATGTTTGAATCGCTCTCCTGTAAAGATTATTTTTGTTTTTGGATGGCAATAAAGCCCAGCTGGTGTTAAGAGGTCTTCGCGACCTCAATTTGCATCGCAGATACGTTGCTTTCCAGACACAAAACATTTGAAGACATAATATTTTAAAATAATAAACTTCGGAGTTTTTTGCCCATTCTTGTCGATACGAAATTACCTTACGAGTTTACGTTTATACATCGTTCGGTTGCGAATACTACGCACTTGACCTTTCTACGAACATCACCAATAAGGTCTACATTAAGTCCTCTTCACTGTACTCTCCATTTAGTCTCCTTTAGTTTCCACTCACATCTGCCTTGTAAAAACTTTTTGTCAAGGTGATTGCGCTGTGTAGCCCGCGAAATTCAATTTTTTTTTGGGTTTTTTGCAATTTGCAGGTTCGTGCCAGGTTGTATCTTGATCAAAATGTGATACGCGGAAATAAAACATATGTAATTATATAATTTTAACCATAAAAATCATCAATACATCTCTTTATGTTAGACTAGCTTCTGCCCGCGACTTCGTCCGCGTTAAATTTCTTGTACCCCCCACCCACCAACCCCGACGCATCGTATCGCAATGCCTGCCCGTGCTATTACTTCGCGCACGGCTCCTAAGGGCCATAGCGTGATGTTAAATAGACTATATCCTTCCGCATCGCCTGCATGCGCTATTACTTCGCGCTCGGCTCCTAAGGGCCCTAGCGTGATGTTAAATATACTATATCCTTCCCCATCGCTTGCCCGCGCTATTACTTCGCGCTCGGCTCCTAAGGGCCCTAGCGTGATGTTAAATATCCTATATCCTTCCGCATCGCCTGCCCGCGCTATTACTTCGCGCTCGGCTCCTAAGGGCCCTAGCGTGATGTTAAATAGCCTATATCCTTCCGCATCGCCTGCCCGCGCTATTACTTCGCGCTCGGCTCCTAAGGGCCCTAGCGTGATGTTAAATAGCCTATAACCTTCCGCATCGCCTGCCCGCGCTATTACTTCGCGCTCGGCTCCTAAGGGCCCTAGCGTGATGTTAAATAGCCTATATGCTTCCGCATCGCCTGCTCGCGCTATTACTTCGCGCTCGGCTCCTAAGGGCCCTAGCGTGATGTCAAATAGCCTATATCCTTCTCCATTGCCTGCCCGCGCTATTACTTCGCGCTCGGCTCCTAAGGGCCCTAGCGTGATGTTAAATAGCCTATATCCTTCCGCATCGCCTGCCCACGCTATTACTTCGCGCTCGGCTCCTAAGGGTCTTAGCGTGATGTTAAATAGCCTATATCCTTCCGCATCGCCTGCCCGCGCTATTACTTCGCGCTCGGCTCCTAAGGGCCCTAGCGTGATTTTAAATAGCCTATATCCTTCCCCATCGCCTGCCCGCGCTATTACTTCGCGCTCGGCTCCTAAGGGGCCTAGCGTGATGTTAAATAGCCTATATCCTTCCGCATCGCCTGCCCGCGCTATTACTTCGCGCTCGGTTCCTAAGGGCCCTAGCGTGATGTTAAATAGCCTATAGCCCTCCTCAAGAACTGGGTTATAAAATGCAAAAAGATTTTTTCAAATCCGACTGGGTTCGTTCCAGAGATAGCGCGTTCAAACAAACTAACAAAAAAAAACCGGTCAAGAGCGAGTCGGACTCGCGCACCGAGGGTTCCGTTCCGATTTCTGAAAAAGTGTGCTATTTAGAGACATCGTTTTTTTTTTTCCTGTTATCTTTACATAAACTTGCATCACATAGAATAATTTCAGATTTTTCTCTTTGCAAACTTCGGAGATAAGGGGGGGGGAACGGTATTTTTTTTTACATTTTTCATCAAAAGTCGAACACTGTGCGGCCTAAAAAAAATAAAAACATGTTTGAGAATGCGCAAACAGCGCTCTTTCATATGATACCCCACATGACCTAGTAGCCCAACTTTGAATTTTTAAGACCCCCTTTCAGCCCATGGTGCAAAAAAAAATACATATCGTTTTATTTGTTTCTTATTTGCAAAATAGTTGGGTAAATATTATCTAAAACTGTTCCAAATTTCAAGTTGATAGCATTAGTAGTTCTTGAGATATCCAGCTGTGACAGACAGAGAGACAGACAGACAGACTGAGTCACACCATAAGGGTTCCTTTTTTACCATTTTGGTACGGAACCTTAAAAACAAACTCTTCCGCTGTATTCCACCGACATTTTGCACAACGCCATCTATGGGTACATTGATAAAACGTCCGCTCTAAACATGTTTGCTCAAGACGAACCGGTATGAATTAAAGTTATTTTGCGTTTTAGTAATTTTATATTATCTCCGAAACTGTATGACCAATTGCCATACTGTAAAGGCCAAATCTTATCTCCATGATGTCCTTGTGATAAATGATAAATGATAAATGATTTATTTTCTGTAAGTAGGTTTGTACAAACACTTTTACACGTCAAACATATTTTTTTTTAAACTAGATGAGTTCGACGTTTCCTATCTGACTACTCTGAGAAGAAACGCCGAAACAAACTCAGAGGTCACAGTCTCTTTTAAAGTCCAGACATAATCTTGGTCAGATCATGTGAAGACCATGTAGATTGCAGTCAGAAATGGTCTTTTGATGAAAGAACCACACAGATTGAGTGGACCTGTCCAGTCAGTGCACGCATTTGTCAGTAATCGTGCAGCTCAACTCAAAACTTAAGGAGCTTAACGATTCGACGAACAATACCAAAGAAAAGACATTTGGGTAGGCCGCATAAATTACTCAAACTGTCAGACTATAACTAAAACTGAGAAAAGGATAAAATAAATAAAAAACAATGATCCACGTAGTCTTCACATTCACAATAATTAAAAATAGTAGTGTGATCATTAAATATCTTATTTTGATAAGGATTAATGTTTTGTTGTTTAAATAATCATCCAAACGTAAGTATGTCTAAAAAATACTTTTTTAAAACAATAAAAGATGTATAAAAGATAAAATATAAAAGATAGAAATATGGTGTCGCGGATTTTTTTGTAGAATTATTTAAGACGGACCAAACTGCCATACATTGTTATCAATTATAAACAACCGTTTAGGCAGCGCATGCAAAAAAGTCTGTTTAAAGAGGTATTTCTTTCAGACTTGTTAGACAAAACTTGTGATAGCTCGGCTAATATGCATGATATAAATATAATTTATAGCCTATAGCACTCAGGAATAATGTAGCTTTCTACCAGTGAAAAAATTTTTAGAATTGGATCATTAGTTCCGGAGATTACCCCCTACATACAAACTTACATACAAATTTTACCTCTTTATAATATTAGTATAGATTTCGTGCGGATTCTTCAAACGAACGAAATTTAACGAATCTGTACGAAATCTAACTTAAAGAGATGTATTGATGAGCTATAAGGGTAAAATTATATAAATACATATGTTTTATTTCCGCGTATCATACTTTGATCAAGGTACAATCTGACACAGACCTGCAAATTGCAAAAAACCCAAAAAAAAATTAATTTCGCGGGCTACCGCTGCGCATCATCCTTAATCGCCTTTCATGCATCCTCTAAACATGACCAAACCATGTAAGAATACTCTTTTACCACACCACACATGCTTCGCAAGGAATGCATTTCCACTGTATTTATTCTACTTCCATGCTCATCTTAATTGCCACACCCAACATTCACTTCCATACTTAAGCATAGTTATTATATAACAACAAAAAAACTTAACAGAGACTTATGTTTTAAAGTTCGAAATAGTACAGATATTCAGGGTAGTCCCAATCACAAAACAGAAAGCAATATGATAGAAATATGTATAGGGCAGTACTATGTAACTCAAGTTTAGAACCGAACTCATCGGGGGCTGCCTCCAACTGAGGCATGTTCCGACCGACTGGATGTTAGAGAACTATTTCTAAGTTCTAGATGTGGCACGGGAAATAATGTTATTCATTTATTTGTGAAATATTTTAATGTACACCACATAATACAAATAAGACAAACATTTATAAAACAAGTGTACCTACAATGGGCGAAATGGTCGAAAAATCTATAAGTAGGTAAGTACTTATAGATTTTTCACATAACAATGCGAACAGTAGACCTCGGCTTCCAGTTTGTAAGCAGCCAGATCATTCATAGCGGTCAAACATCCCCAGACACAGTTAATTGTGTCTGTCAAACATTCCCCAGACACAATTAACTGTGTCGAGGGGATGTTTGACCGCTACGATGGATCTGGCTGCTTACAAATAGTGTTGAAATAGTTCCCCGAGTATCAAATTCAAATTCAAAATTTTATTGCTCAACACAATACATAATCATACATTTCAAGATCAAAAGTGAATGAGTAGTCCACTGTGTTGCACCAATATAAGCATGCCAAATTGTCATTAAAATTAGACAATGTCCTAAATTACAGTTAATACATATTCATAAAAATCATTATTAATACTCTCTCTATAATGTCATAAATTCAAATCAATAAGTTATGCACTGTCATAAATTCATATTAATAAGTAGGTAAGTAAAGTCAGAGTATCATAATGTCATAATAAATAAGTTATGCCTAATATACAGTCAACACTTAATTAACAATACAAACAAAATAATTTTAATAAAATAAATCGGACTCAAGTATTCACCATAATTCTATGTTTTATTATTATACACACAAATTTCTATCTGACAGGTATTCATTAATAATTAAAGAACCGGAGTAACCGACATAGCCAGCAGAATAAGCAAACTGAAGTGGCAGTGGGCTGGCCATGTTTGTCGAAGGACCGATGGCCGGTGGAGCAGACGGGTCCTGGAGTAGAGACCGCGTATCGGTAAGCGTAGTGTGGGACGCCCACAGGCAGATGGACCGACGACCTGAAGAAAGTGGCTGGGACAGAGTGGATGCGGAAGGCGGAGGACAGGGTATTGTGGCGCAGCCTGGGAGAGGCCTATGTCCAGCAGTGGCCTGCGATAGGCTGAGTTGATTCATTAATTGTATAGTATGTCTTACTTATCAGTAGATTATTTAGTTGCTTCTTAAATACATCGATATCTTTAACACATAACAAAGAATAAGGTAATTTATTATAATTATAATAATAATATAATATATAATATATAATAATAATAATATAATAATAATATTATAAAGAGGTAAAATTTGTATGTAAGTTTGTAAGTTTGTATGTAGGGGGTAATCTCCGGAACCAATGATCCAATTCTAAAAATTTTTTCACTGGTAGAAAGCTACATTATTCCTGAGTGCTATAGGCTATAAATTATATTTATATCATGCATATCAAGTCGGAAAGAAATACCTCTTTAAACAGACTTTTTTGCATGCGCTGCCTAAACGGTTGTTTAAAATTGAGAACAATGTATAGCAGTCTGGTCCATCTTAAATAATTCTACAAAAAAGTCCGCGACACCATATTTCTATCTTTTATATTTTATCTTTTATACATCTTTTATTGCTTTAAAAAAGTATTTTTTAGACATACTTACGTTTCGATGATTATTTAAACAACAAAACATTAATTTTTATCAAAATAAGTTATTTTATAATCACAAGAACATCATGGAGATAAGATTTGGCCTTTACAGTATGTCAATTGGTCATACAGTTTCGGAGATAATATAAAATTACTAAATCGCAAAATAACTTTAATTCATACCGGTCGCTCTTGAGCAAACATGTTTAGTGCGGATCAATTTACCTATAGATGGCGTTGTGCAAATAAGTAATTTTTCTGAATTGCAAGATTTTCCGCGGATTGACGACCCTCTCGATTTATTATTTCAATAATGTCGGTGTTTGTTTGAACGCGCTATCTCTGGACCTACCCCAGTTGGATTTGAAAAAATCATTTTGCATTTTATAACCCACTTCTTGATCACGCTAGGGCCCTTAGGAGCCGAGCGCGAAGTAATAGCGCGGGCAGGCGATGCGGAAGGATACAGGCTATTTATCATCACGGTAGGGCCCTTAGGAGCCGAACGCGAAGTAATAGCGCGGGCAGGCGATGCGGAAGGATATAGGCTATTTATCATCACGGTAGGGCCCTTAGGAGCCGAACGCGAAGTAATACCGCGGGCAGGCGATTCGGAAGGATACAGGCTATTTAACATCACGCTAGGGCCCTTAGGAGCCGAACGCGAAGTAATAGCGCGGGCAGGCGATACGGAAGGATATAGAGGCTATTTAAAATCTTGCTTTGCTAGGGCCCTTAGGAGCCGAACGTGAAGTAATAGCGCGGGCAGGCGATGCGGAAGGATATAGGCTATTTATGATCACGGTAGGGCCCTTAGGAACCGAGCGTGAAGTAATAGCGCCGGCAGGCGATGTGGAAGGATATAGTCTATTTAACATCACGCTAGAGCCCTTAGGAGTCGAGCGCGAAGTAATAGCGCGGGCAGGCGATGCGGAAAAATATAGGCTATTTAACATCACGCTAGGGACCTTAAGAGCCGAGCAAAAAGAAAAAATGTCATAAAGGATGTTATTAAGAGTAAACGAAGTAATAGCGCGGGCAGGCGTTGCGATGCGATGCGTCGGGGTTCGTGGGGGGACATGAAATTTCACGCGGACGAAGTCGCGGGCAGAAGCT
The DNA here is from genome assembly GCA_905163495.3 of Cosmia trapezina. Lineage (NCBI taxonomy): Eukaryota > Metazoa > Arthropoda > Insecta > Lepidoptera > Noctuidae > Cosmia > Cosmia trapezina. The sequence goes on from LR991027.1 coordinate 17,617,094, forward strand.
AGTTTATTATAAATATGTGGTGCCATATCGTTATTTAAAAAAAAATTAAGACTTGTTATAATAAGTAAGATGACATCATTTTTTGCGAGCTCTATAACGTCTGGCGGAAAAATCCACCGAGTACCTGATACCTGAAAATGCTAGCAGATGCGCGCCTGCTAGCATTTTCAGGTATCAGGTACCAAAGTTTTTAGTACATAATAACACTACTCTATCCCATACATTTTGTTTATCAGATATCTTTTTAGAGCTCCAAGGGACCATAGACCTACGTATTTAATATTAATTTTATTTTAACTTGATACCTCCACGCGTTCCTGAGAAAAAGGGTCTTAGGTAATACGGCTTGCTTTCCGCAACTCCACGACAATGCGCGTATTTTGCGTATGGGTCTTATATCATACAATCTTTTTGTCTGTTCCATTATCCCTAACTCTACGAGGAACCACGCTTGAACCTAGTTCAATAGAAATCGCCTAAACTCACGAGACATGTGACTGAAGTTTCAGGAGTTCTGGACTCTCAGCCTGGATGCCAGTGAGTTGGACTGGATGCGGATACAAATTGGATACCCATCCCTAACTTTGTTACCGGAATATTCGATTGTGACGTCACAGTGATAAGGGCGATTTGTTTGTGATTTAGGAGGAAGGATCTTATTCAATACAACTAGAATTAATTCTATTTTCTTGTAAATTTTGACGTTTGCATACTTTTACGTGCCTTTAAAGGAAAGCAGTGTACCGTCATGAAAATCTGTAATTTTCACCAGTATTTGATGGTCGTTATTGTTGACCGTTCATAGCTTTCTTTAGGAAACTAAAGCTTACAGTCGCCCGGCAGTCGAGAGCACGCGTCCCTGACACCGCGTTGGACAATTTCTAGTAGTAATAAGGATCAAATTTGCAAAACACATATTCGTTAGTATGAAACTGACAGCTGTCAATCTCTCGACGCCGACGGCCGGACTGTAATTGAAATAAATGAGATGACTTTGACTTTATTATATAATAAGAGTTTTGAAAATTTTCAAAATTCCTTTTTAATTTTTTCTATTCAAAACCATTCGGCCATAAAAACGTGACTGAATAACAAACATCCAAACTCGCAAACATCCAAAATAATATTTAGAGGTAAATGTTATTTTATTTCATTAAATTAGTATTAAAAAAAAGCTTTTACACGTCAAAAAGAAATAATGATACATATTCTGAAAAATCTGAAATTATTCTACGAGTATGTTATAGAAGTTTATGTAAAGATTACAGGAAAAATTAAACGATGTCTCTAAATAGCACTCTTTTCAGAAATCGGATCGGAACCCTCGGTGCGCGAGTCCGACCCGCTATTGACCGGTTTTTTCTTCTTTTCCGTCTAAGTACACACTCAATTACAACTTCCTTTGTGCGTAGAACTTTCTACTAACTAATGAAATTCGTACTAGCAGATGTGTATTACACTACAAAACTAGTAGTTGTCACTTGATGCTCAAGTAATGCAATTATATTAGGTATTTGTTATCAACAATACCGGGACAGGTATCGCAGTGGCGGAGTTTCAGATGGATAATTAAATTAGACAGATGAAACTCCTTTGAGGCAAAGAGACATCGCAGTGTTCCACAGAGGAATTTAATTTTAGTAATACTATTATGGAACCTGTAATGTATTGTGGTAGAATGTAGATATGAACAGGTTTTGTTGTTAATATTGAATTAGTTTATAATTATATAGGTACCTAAATAAAACATAATTTATTAGATATGTATAAAACAAGTATCTACAATTTTTATTCGGAATTGAAAGAAATTATGTTTGGGAACAGAAAAACAAACATTTTATTTATTTATTGGTCTATCAATCGTTACACTATTCAACCAATTAAAACTAGCCAACATACAAGCCAAATGCACAATATTGAGCGATAGACACAGCATGCAAAAACAATATTATAAACAAAAATAAAAATACAATAAATGAATATTTAGAAGAAAAATAAAACCTTTATGCCTTATTCTCAGATATTATATTAGTTACCTACTTATTAAATTTAACAAGTTTAGCTAGCTATTAAATTGTTACCTTATTTTGTATTGTTTTGATTAACATTATTTTGTTGCTAAATATTTAAGATGTTTACTTAGCAGTATTTTTATAATTTTACATACCTACTACCTGTACAACTACTCGTATTATTGTGAACAATATTCTGTACCTTTAGTGAAAAGAGGTATAAGTCAGAATCCGTCGTTTTGAGAAAAATAAGTAAAAAGTTTTGCATTTTTTAAACAGCTACAACTTTTTTACTACTGTGATATTTTTTGATGTTTTAACTTTTATCAATTGGAAATTATTACTTTTATATGGGATATGCTTCGATGACGTTATAAAATAATTAGATTTTATGATAATTTAAAAAAAACTAGAGTTATATCATTGGCCACATTTAAGTTCCTATGTGTATAATGTTATAACTTAAATTATATCATTTCACATATTATAAAATGCACTGGTGTTGAATGTTACAAGTATTTTTTAAACGTCTTTTTGATAGCAATAGATCTATATATAATAAAAACACTAGAACTAATTTTGTTTAGAAAACATTGAGATTTCATGGGTACCGTGTCTTTTTATTGTGCTGTGATAAAAACAAACTTATATCACTTTACACACATTAAATAAAATAAAAGAGGTGGTGTATAATGATTTATCTTTATTTATATCAAATAAACTATAAAGCTTTCGAGGTGTTAAGTAATATAAATTTACTTTTGTTTCTATTGTAGGGGCCTTGTAACATGTACTTATACTGTCGGTGTCTATTTTCATTTAAAAAGCGAGTAAATAAAAGTGTAAATAAATAAAGTATATTTTTATTATTTACTATAGTGAACAGTGTTTTGGTTAAATCAACGTGACAACAAATGTGACAGATGCGGTATTAACATCTGTGGGCTCAGTGAGACACACTGGAATAATAACGGGCGCTTCCTAACTGACAACCACGCCGTCTATTTTTCAGTCAGTGAAAAAAACAGCCAGAACGGTGTAGCCTTTTTAATCCATATTCACCAAAGAACTGTTTGATAGGTTACGAGCCAGTAAGCGACCGGATAATCAGCATCGCCGGTAAACCATACAGATTTACGTCCCTACGAGCACTTCAGATGATGAGGTTATAGAGAGATTCTACTCTGAGTTGGACACCACCATAGCGAAAAAGAACGGGAAATGAAACTTATTTCCCGTTCTATGATAGATAGAGTTAAACCGATTGGATAGAAAAATCAAATAAAATTCAAGCTTCAAGATTGTTTAAAGAACTCAAAACTGCTACATCTCGAGTTGTATCACTTTTCACTGTCAAGGTACAGATTGTACGCCTTGCAAGGCAGCGCATAGTGATACAATATTTTTATTTTATAACATCATGTACATTTTACATAGGTGTCACAAATAAATAATTTTTAATTTGAATTTGAACTGAAATGACACAAAAACAAGCTTACAATATGTATTAAAAAAAATCACATAGGCTTTTATTTTGCAATACAATTAATCAATTTTATTTTCTTGAAACAATAAATTATATTATCTAATTAGATTAGTCTAAAAATAAAAAAAATAAAGTAGTAAGTAGCTAAATATAAAACTTAACTACATTTAAGTGCCAAAAGAACGAATCATCCAAACCCGCAACATACATTTACAACATCCAAATTACAGTACTACACAAAAAAATAATAATCCAAGGTGGGGATATAAAAAATTCATGAATGACAAATGGTAGCGGCAGAGCGTGAAGTGGCCGACATCTATCTTCGCGAGAGGAATTTGTAAGAACTCCGTATGAAAGTCAAGGGAACCAAGGTCTAACTGTACCTCATACTTTCTCGTTTTGAGCTCGTTTATCAAAACAGCATCTACTTTTTTGTTTGTAAGGCTTATAAATTACTGTCTTGAATTTTTGTTTATTTTTTGTAGTTGGTTTTTAGAAGGATTTGTGTAGAGTTACATAATTGACGTAATTTTGGTGCGCAATTTACTAATGTTTGTGGTTAGTGTTTTAAATATGTTAGGCTATGAATATAAACTGCTTTGCAAAAAAAACGGGCACCTTACAGTTATTGGCTTTTCTATGTATAATATTAATATTTATAGTATGTCGTTAGCATAAATGACTAGAAATTTCTTATTATCATTGAGAATATAGTTTTTATCCCTTAAATCCTGGAATCGGTGTTTTAGTCAATGTAAACAGAAAGTCGTGTTAAAATGGAAATTTTTAGGGTATAATTAAATTAAGACTACGAGTATTTTTATGGTATTTTAATAAAAAAAGACATTAAAAAATAAAAATTAATAACGAGGATTACCTCTCCTTGCAGCGATTACGGCATGTAATCGTCTTGGCATGCTTTCCACCAGGTTTTTGATGGTGTCCTGTGGAATGTGTTCCCACTCAGCCGAAATCACACCTGATGTTTTGTGGAAGGTCGTTGGACAGGTCGTACTCGCCGTTTTAAGAGGTCCCAGACGTGCTCAATGGGGTTAAGGTCAGGGCTCCGCGCTAGCCAATCCAGACGACGAATACCGACCTCTTGCATATAAGCATCTACGTCGCCAGAACGGTGGTCCCGAGCATTATCGTCCATGAAATGGCATCTTCACCAATTACAGTCAGTGCGGGCTGTGCATGTTGACAAATTATTCCTGTTATGTACCTTTGCGCATTTAGTGAGCCATTTGCAATGAACACTATCTCGGTACGATAGCTGGAAGTTACGCCCGACCAAAACATAACGGACCTTCCACCATAAGGGGTGATTTCTTCAAAACACACGTCGGCATAGCGTTCCCCTGGTCTTCGTAACACTCGCCGACGTCGGTCCTCACCATTCAGGCAAATTCGAGCCTCATCGGAGAAGAGTACGCTACTCCAGTTACCTAGTGTCCAAGATAGACAATTTCTAGTGAACCTCGGTCGAGCAATCCGGTACTCACGGAGTAAATTGGGGGCCCGCGCTGGTCGTCGACTGCGTATATCAACCGCTAAAAGCCTCCTCCTGACTGTCCATAGGCTAACTTGTGCTCCTCGTACCTCATCAAGGTTTCTTTTGAGGTCTATGTAACTGCATTTGCGATTACTCAATGCCTGAGTCACTAAAAAGCGATCGTCTCGTGGTTGTGTGCAACGTTTTCTCCCACAACCTTGCCTTCTTTGAACGGAACCTGTCTCTTGGTATCGAGTCCATGTTCTTTGGACGGTGGAACCACTTACGTTTAACGGCTGTGAACCGTAACATTGGCTACACCCCACTTCCAGCAGCACTATAATTTTACTAGCTCTTGTTGCTTTTTCTGCCATTATAATCGACACAAAGATATCTGTTTTAAGTCACAATGAGGCAGGATTATGCGACAAATATAAATTATTCTAATAAAAATAACGAGAAGTTAGTTTTAGTTGCCTGATAACCATTTAACCGCAAACCCGCGAATAGTAAGTAAAAAGTCATAAACTGAAAAAGGGATTATTATTATTAAAAACAACAGTTCTGAATTTGAAATAAACTTTTTTTCATACCCAGACTCTTTATTATGTGCCAGGAACATAGTTTGCCTATTAAAACCTCATGAGAACTAAATGATTACCAATAATGTAGAAAAATCCGAACTGCCCGTTTTTTTTGCAAAGGAGTGTATAAGCGGTTTAGGTTTGGGCATGTGATGCGGAGGAATGAGGAAAATGTCGTCAGAAAAGTTTTGAGTGTACTGTAGATGGGTAGTGTACGAGTTACGGGCTGGCCATGTTTGTCAAAGGACCGATGGCCGGTGGAGTAGACGAATCCTGGAGTGGGGACCGCGTATCGGCAAGCGTAGTGTGGAACGCCCCCAGTTAGATGGACCGACGACCTGAAGAAAGTGACTGAGACAGACTGGATGCGGAAGGCGGAGGACAGGGTGTTGTGGCGCAGCCTGGCAGAGGCCTATGTCCAGCAGTGGACTGCGATAGGCTGAGTTGATTGATTGTGGAAGACCAAAGAAACGATAGATGGACTGTATGAAAAATGATATGGCTAGAAAGGGAGTACCGAGATGACGACTAATAGAGAAGTATGGAAGAAAAGACATGTTGCGCCGACCCCAAATACATTGGGATAAGGGCAGGAGAACGTTGAATTGATGATGAGGTACAAACAGCTGAAAAGCATGCAAATAAGTTTTCAGAAAATAGCATATAGAGGTATAAATTATCACCGTATGAAAAATAATCAAAAAATAATAATAAAAATTGTATTTCGTTTGATGCAACAATGATCAGCTGCAATATTTTTATTCTATTGTAAAGTGTAGAATAAAATTTACAAAAAAAAAAAAACTTTTCTGTGTCTTATCTATAAACCCACGGATACACACATGGAAAACTTCAATTTATTTTCGGAGTAAAACATTTAAATTTCAAACGTCACATTTTAAGCCGTGCGATGTACGAGCGATGAAAAAGTCAGACCAATCGTCGACAGCTTTGCACTCGACGACAGGACGGATAATATCAGTTTGTGTTGCCCGCATCGATTTTCCGTTTTCAGAAATCTTAGGGAAAAATCGTTATGAAAATGTAAGTAAATGCTGTAGGTATTTTACGTTCTTCTCACTCAATATAGAAATTTTAAAAAAATATTTTTAAAATGCGCTAATGAAATGTATTTTTCCTTCTATCGTCAACAGTTATTTAATAACTAAACCACTTTTCAACTGAATTTGGAAGGAAGTAAGGAAGCTGACCCCAACATAGTTGGGAAAAGGCTAGGCTGATGACGATGAGGACCACTTTTTAAATGAAAATGAAACGACACCCCTAGGTATTACACGATAGCAAAACTTTTATAATAAAAATTGGACAATTGGAAAAGACACCAAAACCTAAATTGTATTGTTCGCGTACAGACGCCAGTACATCAAGCTACTACAATCTGTCAAATTTCTTTAATATATTTTCATCTTTATCGCTAAAGCATTAGGTTCAAGTTTGAGTGGGAAAATTTTACAGTTTCGGGTGGCTTGACCTGCTGGCATCTGTACAATGGACTAATATTTTCAAAAATCTGTCACCGCATCCTGCATGTATTCTACACCATTAAAAAACGCGGTCCTTTGAAATTCATCCACGTGTTGCAATAAATAAAGTCACCTCTGACGCAAAAGTTTGGCAATACCAAACCCCGTTCAAAAGCGTACAGGAATGAATAAAGTCGGCGCCGCACGCCTGTACTACGGTTTATAATTAAATCGAAACTGAATGAGTACCTCTTTTTATTGATAGGTAAAGGATTTTTTATCACAAGGGTTTTTGGTTTTTCGAGTTACTTATACAACGTGTCGTTTTGCATTCTCGTCAGATTTCAGGGTGTGATACAGAACATCAAACCCAACAACTTTCTCCATGGGACCAACATCGTAATCGCGAAAAATTTTTCAACTGTCAGTTTCAACGCAAATAGTATGGGACGCAACGAATTAAGAATCATTCATCCGATCAAAAGTCATCCGGTATAGGCGACGATATCTTTAATATCGTCGCCTATACCGGATGACTTTTTTACCGTCTCGAAAAAAATTGGGTATATCAGGTGAACGGATTAGAAGCCTATGGCATACCTAACTTTTTTTTTTTTTAAATCAAAAAAATCAAAAATTCAAATCATATGCAGGCTGCATATATGATTAGAATTTCGATATTTTTAAAAGATTTATAATTTTTTTTCAACATTTCTGTGTTTATGGTACAAAAATGAAAAGTTTACATCGAATTTGTAGTATTTATTGGTACTTAGATAATTTTTTCTGTTTAAGCTATTAAAAAAAAAAACCTAGGTATGCCATAGGCTCTACTCTGTTCACATAATATACCCATTTTTTTTCGAGACGGTAAAAAAAGTCATCCAGTATACAGGGTGACTTGTAATTTGACATATTCCTTCCAGGACCTGACAGTGTGACCCATTTGCAACAATTAAGCACCCCATAAAGCCTATGTGAAAATTCATGTAATCGAGAAAATACAATTTTTTAAAATTTGTATTTTTGAAAATTTCCCAGTTTTCGTCACTAAAAAACAATTTTCTCTAAACTCTCATATTGAATGGCCTTCATTACTATTCTATAGGGTATCTAATACATTAACGAAAAATTCAATGTGACAAAATTTTCTACATCGTTGAAGAGTTAAAAGTTCAAGGAAGAAGTTCATTAACCATTTTCAAAAATAATTTACTTGCATGAACTTTAATGCCAGTTATCTCAAAACTTTAGTATGGCATCAAGCGTACAAAATACGGGGAAGACATCTTCATATAATCAGCTATCTAATGAGCTACAAAAGTTTAAAAAAATATTTCGAGGTGCCGATGAATACTGGCAAAGGGCGAATTTGCAAATGGATACTCTGTATAATGTGGGTGAACCACACAACTCAGTCAACTCCTTTTTGAAATACAGGCGTTAAATAATACACTGGGTAGTATTACTAATTCCCATGCAATATGCATAAAGATACGATCAAGACATCAGCACCAACTGTTCACTGGTTATCGTAAGACCAGTCTTCGGATAGTCACGCAATTGTACCTAACAAGGTGTTACTTCTTACGATCAATCTCACGCGATCTGCACATCTGTATTCACTTGATTAGCCTGTCTTGTAATGCTGAAGCATTTTGAAATAGCTGTACCTATTGTGTTACTTACTATACATTCTTAGTGCAGGAAGTGTTATGCGATTTTATATTAAGGCGAAAGCGCCAGGGTAGCCCGCGAAATTCAAAATTTCTTACGTTTCTTGCAATTTGTAGGTCAGTGTGAGCTTGTATGTTGATTAAAATATGATTCGCGGCCGTAGCTAATATGGCTTTACAGAATTATAATCATTAGAATCAGCAATACAGCTCCATAAGTTAGCATTTACCTCAAACATCATGATTTCATAAAATCGCTAGATTTGAGGTAAATGCTAACTTATGGAGCTGTATTGCTGATTCTAATGATTATAATTCTGTAAAGCCATATTAGCTACAGCCGCGAATCATATTTTAATCAACATACAAGCTTACACTGACCTACAAATTGCAAAAAACGTAAGAAATTTTGAATTTCGCGGGCTACCCTGGCGCATCAACCTTAAGGCGAAAGCGCCAGAACAGCCATGATAACCAATTTGCAACTAGTATGTACTAGGCATACCATCTTTTAACAGTTAGCTTGACCTGCTCTAAACGTGAACATGGTAGAGCTCATCCATTTTATTCATAATACTCTCTATCCACCTCCTTTAAACGCAACCACCATAAAATCCAACAATAGCAGTAAACAAAAAAAAAGAAAATCACAACCTAAAAAAACGTTATGGTCAACTAAAAAACAAATCGGTACCGAATACTGTTTAAATATTGAATATTTTAACCGGCTGAAGTTTCACAATTCAGTACGTATGTATTTGTGCATTGTTTTTGTTTACTTCGCATAAAACGTGGATGCTGTCCGGTGGTGCTCATCGGTGCAAAAGTGACGCCTGTCGGGAACATTGCTCTATTGATTTTTAATGCTAAAACTTTTTGGACCGTATCTGTGTCTCAGCTTATCTGTATAACTATGTTATAATGGTTACCCAGACGAGTAGCGTCAGCACATAACACACACACACTCTTCCGACTTCGCCATTGTTTCGGACGGTACCGGACCTATCCTTCCCCATTATAACCTTACCCCATAGACGTATAAAAAAGGAGGACTCCGCGCCACGCATATCGAAAGTGAAAAAATATACATACAAAAATTACTATGATGTAAATGTGTGCGTGAGGCGTGTTTGTACAAACGGTCGGCATACTTACTGTGCTTCACTTTCGATATGCGTGGCGTGGAGTCCTCCTTTTTTATAAGTGTATGGGGTACATGGGGAAGGATAGGTCTCGGTACCGTCCGAGACAATGGCGAAGTCGGAAGAGTGTGTGTGTGTTTTGTGCTAAAGCTACTCGTCTTCACTCACACATTAACAACGTGTTTGTGCACTTGGTAAGCACAAGTAAAGCGCGTGTCGCATCATGAGATAAAAATACCTACACACAGATTAAACAAATAGGCAATAGGTACTCTTTCTTTTACTTTTGACATAAGCACGCCAATGAAGTTCCTTATTTATTGACAGGCAACCATAGACGATAAAATGCTATACTTCATGGATGCTATGAAGTTCCTTAATTAAATAAATGTTTTGAAAGATTATAAGTGGTAAAGTAAAATATACAGTAGGTAAGAATGTAATGTAGGTAACTATACCACCAATATATGTAAGTACTTAAACTTACTTACTTTTACTTAGGTATAAATGCACAAAGGTACGTTTACCACCTAAGTACATGTGACAACCATTAAACTTCCCGACCTGGCCGACCGGCGGGAAGTCGGACAGACGGGCCGGATGCTACGTCACGATGCACTCCCCCGCCGGAACACCGCTAAAAGCCTTCGCCTGCATTTGTCTAAGTTTCGTATGTGCCAGATCAATATGGCACGCTGTTTCAATTACATTATGAACAGACAATTTTAACTACACTGCGTGTAGGTATCAGTAACGTGTGGTCTTAATTAAGGTTGTGCAAACTGAACAATTTTACCCATGGGACCAACATCGAAATCGCGAAAAAATAATCAGCTGTCACACACATTTGGGTCGAGTAAGTATTGAAGTTTTGTATGGGATAGCCGATTATTTTTTCGTGATTACGATGTTGGTCTCATGAAAAAAGTTTGACGGTTTGATGGTCTATTATACCACACCCTTAAGTCAAACTCAAACTCAAACTCAAGGCATTTATTTCAAATAAACCAATTACAGGCACTTTTGAATTGTCTAGGGGTCGGTCAGTCAGAAAGAAGAAGCTAGTTGCCCATTCCAAAGCGTAGTAGGTTCCTATGGAGAAGACCGGACACTCTTATTATTACAAAATATTGGTTACATCATTCATGTTGAAAATATACTTGTGAGAACAATGTAGAAAGACGTGCACGTTAAAAGCGTCCTTAATAAAAAAATATAAAACTAAAAACAACTAAATTAAAAATAAGCCGTGGCAGCTAAGAGATGACCAGTACCAACTGACGGCGCCCGTTCACGAACATGTAAATAAGACCACACGTGAAGATACACGATGTAGAATGCATCATAACAGTAACATATCTACTTAGATTATGAAATCTAAGCATATCTATATATATAAAACAAAGACGGGTTTGTTACAACACTTCTAACTCGAGATCGGCTGGATCAATTTTCATGGTTTTTGTTTCGTTGGATTTGTCTCCGCCCTGAATAGCAGAATACATTTTAAAAACAATGAAAACAACGAATACATAATTATGAAAATGAATCATTTTCCATTTAATTATGTTCCTTTGTTTTGTACCTGTCAAACATTTGTTTTCCTCCTGTCATCCTGTCAAATACTGTGATTGACATTTATGCATGCGTTCAGAAATGTATTTTGTGTAAACTATTTAAAAAGGGTGAGTAAACTTTTGTCTGTATTTTTTTTAAAGAATTAAAAAGGTTGAAAAGTGTATTAAGCAGATTTGAATAGAAGTTCCTCAACGGGCGAGGGGAGGTTGTAATTAGAGAGTGAATGAAGGGGAGAGGAAGTGGAGGTATGGTGAGGAGGGAGAGGGGAGGATGCTGGAAGGAGGAGAAAGGGGCAGGAGTTGGTGAGGAGAGGAGGAAGACCTGGTGAGGTGTGAGGGGGAGGAAAGGGGTTGGTGAGGGGGAGAGGGAGGGTCGGGGTGGTGAGGGAGAGAAGGGGAACGGGAAGTGGGAATGAAAAGAGTTAATCGTTTAATTCAGTCATTTTTTGCTGACACGTGTTTGAAGTATTTAATTATTATTTTTTTAAATTCTCTTTCTGTATGTATTATTTATCATAATAAAATACTTTTTTATATCTATCTGTATTTTTATTTTGTATCATTGTATTACGTTCATCAAAGCCTAAATTAGTTCAGCTAAAAGGTAACACGACATTCATTGACTGTTAGGCGGTACGAAGTTCGCCGGGTCAGCTAGTATAATATAAGTTTAGTTATAAAGTTTCTTCTCTCCTACTCCAACTATTTTGCTGTGCCCGATAGGGTCCATAATGATCTCATTAAATTTTAGCTTACCACCTCTCTGGAGTCTCTGGGATCTCTCTCTGAGGTCCTGGGTCGATTCCGGAGTCGGGCAAAGAGTTATTGGTTTTTTCCATTAAGAATTTCTTAGTAATAGCCTTTTTTTGTGGATGGTATCAAATGACTTCTCCCGCTCTGGGTGGAGCGGCAGGGCGTGTCAGACTTTTACTGACTAAAACCCACCCGTGTTCCTTCAGTTGCCTCTTTCGAACAACCCGCGACCCCGGCGGCATCGGCCCTATCGGACCACATCAATGCTGACTTAGTAACAGCCTGAAGTTTGGTTCGGCGATGTGATACCCCCGTGCTTCGGAAAGCATGTTCAGCCGTTGGCCCTGCGCCTGATCTCTCTCCGGTCGTGTTGGATTGCCGTCCCATCGGACTATGAGAGTGAGGGAAGAGGGAGTGCTACTGTGTCTACTCATACACTTGTGCACTATAACATCTCCCGCGCCGAAGGCTGGTCTTTCCTGAGATTAGTCGCTGTCTGGAGGACACATAGTGGAATTAAATAAATCCGTGCCAAAAAATTCAAAACTACACTCGGAAAATGCCAGAAGCCCAAGTCTAACAACCAGTCTTACCAAGAGTTATCGTGTCACCCAGTAACTGGGTTGTGGAGGTCAAAAAGGCAGTCGCTCCATGTAAAACACATGGTACCGTTTCATCTGTTTAGACTGGAAGTCGACCCCAACATAGTTGCGAAAAGGCTAGGCAGATTGATTGACTCGGACAGAGCCAAAGGATACACCTAGTCAATAATCCAGTAAATGTAGGTACAATGTCAATCAGCGAGTACTTTTTTAAACGGTATTTAAGTACAATAAAAAAGCCTTCACCGATTGATTGGTTTTAAAGGAGTCGAGTCGAGTCTTTCTAAGCCAGTCCACAGACTAATATTATTTATAGAACATAGAAGCGGCAATCAGGTTAAAGATTCAATCTCGGCTGTCATTCGTGGATATTTGACAGTCGTTACGTGTCGTCAGAAGCCCGAAAGGCTGATAACCAGTCTTACTAAAGGATATCGTTTTACCTTTTTACTGGTTGTGGAGGTCAGATAGGCAGTCGCTCCATGTAAAATACTGGTATTCTCTGCATCCGGTAAGACTGGAAGCCGACCCCAACATAGTTGGGAAAAGGCTAGGTAGATTGAGAAGCGGCAATCTATATTCTTTACTTATAAAATATAATGCATTCGACAAAAAACTTTTTATTTTTTTATGTTTTTACACAGATTTTTCCGTGATTACTGAGCTGATTTACCTACGTGGTTCTTTTTTCATTTGGTAGAAGAAGCTCGCGCAGCGGTCTGATATAATTTTTTCAATACACATCCTCGAAAACTGGTTCATATCGCACTACGATTAGGTTCACAATGCAATGTATTTCGCATGCGTGCGATTTTTTATAAAAATTGCCACAGATAACTTATACCTATACTTAGTCCAAATTGGTTCAATGCCTCTATTCACAACTCTCTATTCGGAGGTGAATGTTTTTTTTAAATCTCGGCAAAGAGATCGGCGTCTTTACGGCGTTAATATTTTTTGAATATTTAAACAATGTTTATAAATAGAATATCATCAAAAACTATGATTGTTACAATAAAGAAAACGTTTATTAACAAATTAACATTAATTTGTGTTCTAAACTCAAAAATTTTTGAATTTTCTATTTTTCATATTAGGCTGTTTATCGGCTTTATACCTTTGCTTCTCCTTCAACCTGGCGAAAGCAAAGCGCGGAAAAAAAAAGAAAATTTAAATCATAGTTTCCTAATAATTCATGACAAAAATATTTTTTCGCTATTTTATTTTATTTCTTCAAAAGTGTATTGAAAAAAGTCGTTTGATACACGTGGACATTTGTTATTGCAGTTCTCGGCTCAAAAACAACCTCGCCTATACGGCTGGGGTGTTAATTCCGCCTCGACTGCAATAACAAACGTTCTCCACTTGTATCAAAATGTACTAGGTATTATTTTTTACTTTGCTTGAGTTAACTTCAATAATACCTATTTAATCCATTTTGTGTATGTTGATGATGTTATAACTTACTGTAACTGTTAGTGACATAGCAAGTAGTGGTATACGAATTTGTGTGGGGTAAGAGGTACTTACCACAATACTATAAAGTGAAAAAAATAAAACTTTTTTACAAAAAAAAAACAGCCGAATTCCAAATAAAAACACTACAAAGTGAAAAATAACTTTAATTCAGGAGTTTTTATGTCGGTGTCAAAAAACTAAAATAAAAACCAAACACTGAATTTTCTACCTACGCATCTACAGTCTTATCTCCCTCACAATTCTCTACTCTACGCCATCTCCGCCCAAGGCGCAGCAATTACACAGCGAAGGAACCCTAAACCGCCGCGCTTAGATGTTTTTCGCTTATTTTCAGCCCCGCTTGTTCTACGGAACCCGAGGCGGCTCACTTACTAATTGGTACGAGCTTTTGAACCGATATTTTGTTCAAATTCTATTCGAAAAGGATTGCTATTAGTAAATAATTGTTCTACTTCTGTTAATTTATAATGATTGTGATGTGTTTTTGTTTTTAATGTGTGTAATTATTTACAAGTCATGCGCCTCCCTTCGATAAAAAAAAGACGAACTTCCATATATAGTTTGATCCCCTATTTAATCTCCCTAAGGGATGAATTATCAAAAAACGGAAGGGTTTTTGTTAATTGAGATTTGTGCTCATCTTCAAGAAAGTTTTGTGTTTTCTTCTAGACTCAGCTGTTTATAGTTACTGTGCGTCTCGTCTGTCAGTGAATGAATGAATGAATGAATTTATTATTTTTATTAATTAGTTTTTTAATAGAACTAAGTTCTTTAACGCGGCTTGCGGTAGGAGTGAAGTGGTAGAAATCGTCACGTAACGAAATAGCGTTATGCCCGCAAAAGTCAGTATCAAGTTTAGTGTCAAAGTTTTTGTTTTTGATTTGATTATAGAGCCATCTAGTATAACTTAATTAGTTTTTAACTTCTAAAAACTGATACTAGATGGCTCTGTATTACTAAATAATAAACAGCGAAAGGAATTTCCATCCAACCGGGTGTCCTTCCGACTTTTTTATTTATTTATAGATTGTGGGTTCAACTTTATCCGTCTCATTACAAAATGAGTTCTAACTTTTGATCAAGGTTATCTCTTCGATCCAGTTTTCATATTTCAAACTTTATTCAAACTATGTTCATAATACAAAATTGACAACGGCCAACCTGCAAAACAGAGCACTAATTGCGTTTAGCGTTAGTCATCAACTTTCATTCATTTGGAGATGCCAGAGACAAATTATGATGATTTTAATAGGTTCAGAGTTAAATGCATTTAGTGATTTGTGATACAAGTGGCCATTAGACTCGGGTTTAAAATTATGTTTTTGTATTTAAAACTTTAATTTTGTCGGAATTAAGTTTCAAATTGAATATTGGCAACAGAAATAGCTTGCAAAACGTCTAAACTTTTGAAACATCTTAAAGATAATGCAATGATGAAAATAAAAAAAATACCAAGTGTTTACTGTACAGGATAGGATAAACTAGATAAACTCAAAGTAAACTCAAACTCAGAGTATTAATTTCAATTAAACCATTATTACAGACACTTCCGAATTGTCAAAGGAGTCGGTCAGTCAGAAAGACGAAGCTAGCTGCCAATTCCAAAGCGTATTAGGTTCCTATGGACAAGAACGAGCAAGAAACTCCATGGACACTCATAAAGTATCACATATCCTTAGAAAAGAGCCGAAACTCAATTTCTCGAAATACGAACCAGAATATAGACTTCGTATGTACTATGAAAAGTTCGTTTGTTCCAGCCTACAGCTAAGGTTCGTACCATCCTAGTTACCATTCATTATAGTGTCGTATTACGGAGGAAAATGTACCGGAGGATGCGGTTAAATCACTAAGAAAATTGCTCTTAATTCCATGCAGGAAAACGTTGGTAATTGTATTTCGAAGCTCGACTTTTTTCGTTAAATGTGGGAAGTGGATCTCTTTAATGAAATAGGGAGACGTTTGAGGTAAGGTATTTTAGGAAGATAAATTACATTAGTTAAGCAATTTGCAACATTAGAAAAATTTCACCTCTCGACCATAAACTGCTAATTTGAGAAATCTTGCTTTGGACCTCAAACTGCTATTATATATATCCTTCCAAAATTAATTTAAAACAAAATACAAATACCTTTATAAATTAAGCGTCGTAAAGTTCATGTTATATTTTTTTATTCATAAAACTTCTTTTGTTTTTCGTGGCAGTTAACTTAAAATAAATGTATGGCACTTGACGTAGAAATTACAGGAACGACTTTCTTGTCTTGTAGGCTATCTAAAATAGTACAACAGTGCACACTATTAGCACGTGTTTGAATAAAAATACAAATAATTTTTCAGACAGGATAGTACTTTGATAGGTACCTATTTAGTAGTATACAAATTTTTCTATGCACCCTTGCTTGTGTGACTCACGAGTTGTAGGTCGTAGGTTCGAACCCAGACAGGAGCTTTACTTTGTGTAAATTATTCCATCACCACTGCTCTCAAAACGGTGAAGGAAAACATCGTGGGGAATGTCCTAGAACCAAAAATTCGAAGACATGTGACATCTACAAACCCGCTCTCTCACCGAGAGGAGGCCTGGGACACCCAGCTGTGGAAAATTAAAAAAATAGGCTGATTATGCCTTGCTTGATGCGGATTTTTAACCGACTTCCAAAAAGGAGGAGGTTCTCAATTCGGTTGTATCTTTTTTTTTTTTTTTTTTTTTTTTTTATATGTTTGTTACCTCAGTACTCCGTCATTTATGAACCGATTCGGAAAATTCTTTTTTTATTTGAAAGGGTATACTTCCAGATTGGTCCCATTTTTATCAAAACTCAGTTCTGATGATGGGATCCATGAGGAATCGAGGGAACTCCTCAAATATTATAGGCATACATATAGCGATTATGGTATTTTCATCAACAAATCAAGCGTTTGCATTCAGAAAGTATCATCTGGTGAAGTGGAACTGATGAAGAAGACCACAGATGGCCACGGAAACTCCTCAACGATGATAAGTATTTCACGGATAGCGATCAGATTAAAATAGTTAAGCGACTATGACGAAGCTTCAAATAAATGGTTCTGATGAAAATGGTACCATCGAAACGATCTGATGAAGAAGCCGGAAGGTAGGCATCGGAACTCAGTAATAAAACAATGTATCCTAGCCGTGTTTGGGCTTATTGGAATTGTCATGAGGTGCACTCTAGCTATAAATGCTTTAATGGTAATTATATGCCGCTTCAATGATGCTCTAATTTATTTTGCAGAGTGGTATTCAAATTTGTGTGGGGTAGGTAGGCACCACTAAAAAGTGAAAAATAAAAACTTTTTACAATAAAAAAACAACCGACTCCCAAAAAAACACTACAAAGTGAAAAATAACTTTAATTTCGGAAGTCGGTGGCAAAACAAAACGAAAGTAAATAAAAAACCAATGACACCGACTTCCGAAATTAAAGTTATTTTTCACTTTGTAGTGTTTTTTTGGGAGTCGGTTGTTTTTTTATTGTAAAAAGTTTTTTGTTGTTACGGGTGTGTGATTTGGCTGATTGAATTAATGTGACTGTTCCTGAACTCCTAGTCGATCAAATCAGGTAAGATCTGTCTCTTTCTACCCATGTTATCAGACAGTAAAAGCAGTAACGTTCTTTTGTTTGACGTCACACGTTCCAAGGAATGCATCCAATTACCAATCAGCCTGTATATCCTAACATGATAAAGCAAGCACATGTACGAGCAGCAACATAAGTCGATAAACACTGCTACTTTTACACATCCTGAAAATTAATATAAAATGATTTGATAATCTCCTTTTTCCTAAAATACCTAAGAGACTAGTAGATCTTTACATTATTTTACTTCTGTTCCGATTTTAATCAGATATCTTGCTCAATAATTAAGATTTAAAAAACTGAAGTGTTAATCGACTTTTATTGCTGACTGTACCTCTTTCTTAAACATAGTCTACTGTCACAAGTAGATAAAACCTCATACATAAACCAAGTACTTGATAATACATTTGGCACTACATTAAAGTTACGAATAACATATTGTTACAAAATATGGCGGCTCAAGTTTGCAGGTAAAGTTTAGATTGGGTTTCCGCTGCATTGTTTTCGGGCACCTTGCAAGGTGGTCTCGGTTCCTAAATACGGAAAACGGATCGTTTGAAATACGGATCGTGAGGTGTGACATGTTTTCTTTTGTCAGCTGGCTATTCTTCATAGACGTGATGGATTTCGATTTCTCAACACGATTATTTGCATTTGTTTTTTGTTTAATCACAAAGCCGCTATGTATGCATCCTGTACATCAAGCTAAAAAAAATTGAACAAAAAATATTGCTGGGTAACGTCTTGGTGTGAAAAATCGCTGTACACGGTAGCGCGCAATGTAACGCTCGCAAAATATTTTGCTTATGAGTGCATGCAACGTTACAGGAGTTTTGGGGGTATTCAATCTAAAACGTCTAAAACTTGTTTTCGTAAAAAAATAAAAAAAAAATAACTTTGGCCTTTAATATTTCCGTAACCATAAGGTTCCCAGGATTGATGTAGTAGAAAAAAAAATCACAATGACGGGGAATACAAGTGATTTTCGGCTTCGTTCAGGGCCTTAGGACCTCCACTGCGAAACTATAGCAGCGAAACTGCAGTAGTACCATTCAACTGACTCGCATGATGTTCTGCTACTCGATTAGCGGAACATCAGTGGACCATCAGCGGAACATCAGCGGAATATCAGCGGAACATCAGCGGAACATCAGCGGAACATCAGGGGAAAATCAGCTAAACATCATGCGGTTTCGCAGATTTATGTGCTAAGGTCCTAAGCGTCTCGTCTTGAAGTATCGCCAGCTCATTTAATTGGACCCTGTAGGTATATCCTAAAAGCTTGAATTTAGCCGAACATCCCAATAATGTTCTATTCTAGCACTCTACATGAACAGTGTAACAATAGGTACCAGGTACAGTTAAGGACAAGAGTATGTCTGCACTGAAAAGTTCAAAAGCAAGTCTGTCGGTGATTATAGGTAGTAGGTATGTACCTATGTGTATGCAGATGCTATATCCACAATCTTATTTTACAACTATTATAAATGCGAAAGTTTGGATGACTACTACTCAATCACGCCAGAACGGATCTTATTGAAATTTGGCAAAAAGGTAGACTATAGTCCGGAACAGCACATGGACTACTTTTTATCAAGGAAAAATGTACGGTTCCCGTGGGAAAACTTCCGACTTCACGCAGGCGAAGCCGCTAGCAAAAGCTAGTACCTACCTCATAATTTCAATCAAGATTACTCAAGGAACAAAATGGAGGGGCTCGTGGCAAAATAAACACAGCAGCACGGGTCGATTGAAGGTTAAGCTACGACTTGCCGCGGTCTGTTCATGGATGGGTGACTATCTATTACGTAAAGACTCCTCCGTGCCTTGGAAAGCAGGTTAAGCCGTTGGTTTCGGCTGTCATTCGTAATAGATTTTTGAAAATCGTTATGGGTAATCAGAAGCTTAAAAGTCTGACAACCAGTCTTACCAAGGGGTATCGTGTTACTCAGTAACTGGATTGTCGAGGTCAGCTAGGCAGTCAATCCATGTAAAATACTGGTATTCAGCAACAGCCGGTTCGACTGGTAGCCGACCCCAACACAGTAGTATAGGCTGGGCAAATTGATTGACTCAAGGATCAAAAGACATTGTTTATATGCCTATTTTTGCTTTTCACTGCATTCCATTAAATCGTGCATTAAATAGACAGCCATGATGAAAATTAAACGGTGTGGTCTAATCAGCGAGCTTCGGACACGATTCATTCATAATAATGGCTATAGAATTTCATCGGTAACTGACAAAGGCAAGTGTACTAGCTAGCGGTGCGCGAATGTAGTTGGAGAGCTAGGTATGTGTGAAAATGCGTGATTAGTGAAACGAGCAAACCTTTGACTATTGCTATATCTTTTCTCTGTTCTCGTGTTGCCCCAAGAGTCAAATAAAAAAAAAACCTTCACAACCCAGTTACTGGGTAACATTATACCCCTTGTCAAGACTGGTTGTCAGAGTTTCGGACTTCTAACGACCTGTATGTGTCAAAGAACCAAGAATGACAGCCGGGACCAACGGCTTAACGTGCTTTCCGAGGCACGAAGGTACCGATGGACCCGTGCGGCTGTTATTACTTAGCCACGAGCCCCTAAATTGTATTCCTACCTAAAATATTTTTAAAAGATGATTTGGTGCCACGACCTTCCGAATCTGATAACTGTCCTAAAAAAAACTTTTATAATTCTTAGTGTTACTGAAATCGATAGGTACATTGTCACTTTTAATTTTATTCGAGTGCTAAACATGAACATTTACTAAAGGGAATTATTATTATCATGCCTGTACGTCGATTCTGTAAAATTAAAACAACAACTCGCTATTCACTCTCACTTCGCATCACTTCTGCTCACTTGTTTTTTATTTATTATTTATTTATTTATTTATTTTAAAGAAGGCTTACAGACTAACAAACCAATAATAAGAATAATGTAATATTTAAAAAATAGCTAATAACAAGCTATTATTAGCTATTACAATTTATTTGACACTTTGAATTTAGAATGCCAATCAAGAAACTCACAGCGGATTCTGCCGGTCGATTCTGTAAAAATCTCACCGTGAAAACTTAGGTGAAGTGAGTTTGTTTTTGCTAGGAATTGACACTATTGACAGCTCACTCCACGCTCACTTCACCTAAGTTTTCACGGTGAGATGGTTACAGAATCGCACTGCAGATTCGAAGTTTAGAATGAGGTCTCACAGAATCACACGGTTGCATTATTACTAGCAAATGTCAAAAACATGAGTAAATTGAGTATTTGAATAACAATAATTGATAATAGCAATAAGTAATCTTTTTCTCCACCAACTAGCTCTTACACTATACTGAATGTAGTAATTCAAAATACCTCTACTCGTCGGTCCAGACCCTGCGTACAGTTACGTACCGCGTCGTTACGTAAAATTTTAGATTTTATCTAGTTTCACTCCATAGTACAGTTGGCAATAAAAACCTTAAGCTACGGTTTCTTAGAAGTACGGTGGCCGCCACATATCGTCTGCAATTTACTGGCGAATGACGTCACTGAAACAAACGTTATTCATGAAAAACCGGCCAAGTTCGTGTCGGGCCACGGCGTAGTAATAGGGTTCCGTAGTTGTACAATAATGTGGACTAAGAAGAGGGCTTTTTGTTGTTTCATGAATAATTGACTATTACTCGGTAACTTGAAAAGCCTACTTAGCTGTGACAGTTTTCTTTATACAATATCCATGCCAAATTATAGCTCTCTAGTACTAAGAGTCTCTGAGCTAAGGTGCGGACGACCAGACGGACAGACGGACGGACATAGCGAAACTATAAGGGTTCCTTGTTGACTACGGAACCCTAAAAAGTTGGTGTGTTTTTCTAGTGACCGTTTTTTGACACCGTAACGTCAAACGCCGGTGACATCATTTTCATGACAGCTGTCACTGCTGTCGTTATGTGCCGGCCACTGCTCTTCTAGGCAACTGCAGCTTTACCCTTTGGCCACAGCCAACACACTCAAGCTACACGCGTCTTGCGACAGCGAGTGCGGAGAAAACAAAATGAAAACCGGTCAAGAGCGAGTCGGACTCGCGCACCGAGGGTTCCGTTCCGATTTCTGAAAAAGTGTGCTATTTAGAGACATCGTTTTATTTTTCCTGTAATCTTTACATAAACTTCTATCACATAGAATAATTTCAGATTTTTCCCTTTGCAAACTTCGGAGATAAGGGGGGGCATTTTTTTTTACATTTTTCATCAAAAGTCGAAAACTATGCGGCCTAAAAAAAATAAAAAAATGTTTAAGAATGTGCAAATAGCGTTCTTTCATATGATACCCCACATGCTCTAGTAGCCCCACTTTGAGTTTTTAAGACCCCCTTTCAGTACCTGTTACAAAAAAAATATAAATATTTTTATTTCTTTCTTATTTGCAAAATAGTTGCGTAAACGTCATATAAAACTGTTCCAAATTTCAAGTTGATAGCATTAGTAGTTCTTGAGATATCCAGCTGTGACAGACAGACAGACAGACAGACTGAGTGACACCATAAGGGTTCCTTTTTTACCATTTTGGTACGGAACCCTAAAAAAAGGCGATGTCGCAGAGATGAGATTGTGATTAGATTTTATACGTTTTAAATTTCGGCAATTGCTGTTCTGATGCCGAAAAAATATTTGAAACCAAGAAAGAACTATGAAAAAGTTCATATTATTTTTAAATACTGCATGACTTTTTTTACCGTCTTGAAAAAAATAGGCTATAACAAGTGAACGGAGTAAATGTTTTTTTTTTAAAATTTAAACAAATATCAAAATTCTAATTATATGCAGGTTGCATAATTATGATTCGAATTTCGATATTTTTAAACAATTAATTATTAAAAAAAAGCTGTTTAATACAAAAGTTCAATACATAATCGACCAAAATGTATGAAACAGCTGATTATTTTTTCGTGTTTTCAGAGTTGGTGCCTTATTGAAAGTTGTTCATATTCATGGGTAGAACAGCCTGTGAAAATTTGCGCACTGCTTAAAAACTTTTCCTGTACGTATATTTCATATATTAACACTGAACTAATTTATTATGACCATAATTACTTTTGTTATCTTTAAACAGCACGTTAATTATATAGGACTATTAAACTATCAATGTAAGGTCGAACACAAAAGTGATATATTAGTTGACAGAGAATGATAAATTAAAATACCTAATGATTTACACGATAATTTAACAAAAATGTCTAGATTAATTTCTTACTATTCGAGAAATAAAAGGAGTTTGAATTTATGTTATAAAAATTGGGTGGGACCAATGGGCCAGAGTCGTCCCGCAGTGGGAACCAGAAGACGGGCGTCATCGCCGGGGGAGACCAAGAAACGTTGACTTAGAGGCACTTATGGGAGATTGGCCGGAGAAGACAACATAAAGGGAAGAGTGGAAACTGTGGGGGAGACCTTTGCACAGCACGCTCTGGGTGGAGCGGAAGACTGTTACTGAATAAAACCCACCCATGTTCCTTCAGTTGCCTGTGCCAGGGCCACGGTATCTCTTTCGAACAACCCGCGATCCCGGCGGCATCAGCCCTATTGGACCCCATCATTGCTGACATCTCTTTGAGGCGCGTGGAACACAAGCGCCGTCGACCCGGGCCTGTTCCTTATCGGACGCCAAGCTACCCACTACTCGCCGTCCGCAAGCCCGCGCGTACGGTGGCCGGGAATCGGGTCTCGACTCCCGCCGCCCAGGATGTCTCCTGCGCCGACTGAGGGCGTGAGGTTGTCTCCTTCGCGAGAATTACTGCTTCGCAGAAGGAGGTAACGGCTTTCCATGCACTCTCGCTCCGCACCATGACCTGAAATCGATACAGTGAACTTCCAGAACTTGCATTTTATTATGTACATACTAATTACTATATTCGACGACACGGTTGGCGCAGTGGTTGAGCGATTGACTGCTGCGCAGCATGTCGCGGGTTCGATTCCCGCACGGAACAAATATTTGTACGACCTACAAGTATTTGTTTCGAGTCTGGGTGTTTTTCTATCTATAATATGTATGTATTTACAAAAAAAAATGTATATAAGTAGTTTATCAGCCATCTCGTTACCATAACACAAGCATTAGGTTGCTTAGCTTGGGACTAGATGGCGTTGTGTGAAATGTCCAAGGATATTTATATAGTCAATCACACTGCTGGCCTCTCCCAGGCTTCGCCACAACACCCTGTCCTCCGCCTTCGGCATCCGTCGTCGGTCCATCTAGCTGGGGGGCGTTCCACACTACGCTTGCCGATACACGGTGTCCACTACAGGACTCGACTGCCCCACCAGCCATAGGTCCTTCAACAAACATGGTCAGCCCACTTCAGCTTGCTCAGTTAGCTCACACTGCAAGCTACCTAAGTAGGTGAAAAAAAATCTGCTGTTTCCTGTAGGGAATCAGTTTGACCAGTTTGATGTAGACAAATGTACTGAACAGTTGATTTTTTTTCGCCAATTCAGGTTTGGTCCCATAGTAAAAGTTGTCCATAATCATGAGTACCATGACCCCTTAAGAGGATAATAACGATTAAAATTTCACCCTTATAGTACGGCTTACTAATTTACTGACAAGTATTAATTGTATTAATCACTTTTGTTTCCAACAGTACACAGTCGGATAGCTGTACGCATCAATTTATTATTGGAATCTGTTGTCGGTATTAAAGCCAATCGGAACCGCTCGCGAATTTAATTCGGATTCATATTTAGCGATAATTCGTCGATTGCAATTAAACATGCATTTAACTATCAATTAATTTATGAGTAAATACCAATTTATTAATGTACCTACTATTACGCGACAGTAAATGCTAATATCAAACTGGATTATTGCTCTTTCTGTACTCGGACACGTGTCGATTTATTGAAGTCGCAGACACAGTTTCCCACTGTGTCACTGTGTAGCTGTAGATCATACCTTAGATCCCTCCTTAAATCTCATCCTAATAAAACTAGCTACTATTCATATTCCTTCTCTGCCCATGCTGTAAGATTGTGGTTCTCGCTTCCACCTAGCATTCGCGTCAATTTTTGTCTTGCGTTATACGTGTGCGTGTGTGTGATATTTATATTTTAGTTTAAGACTTCGCATATTCATAAATCTTTCTCTTCTTGTTCTCGCACACTATTGTCTACATTTCTTTTTCATTTCTCTTTTCGCAGGTCTGCTGGAAGAAATTTCTTAAGAAATAAGCAGTACCTTTGTACTCCAAATTATAAATATGATGTATCTCTATATATTTTTCTGTGTGTACATAAATAGTAAAAAAAAAAATAAGTCATTAATAAAAATCTGCTGTGAACAAAGACCTAGATATACACGATAGACGGGACAAAGTGAATAACATCAAAATCTACTTAGGTATCACCTAAAGGGGCTACAGCGAGGCAATTGCGTAACACATTATCAATCGGAGTTGGTTTCATTTTGACAGTTCAACAACATTCATTGCGTTATTTAAATACGTTGTCGAGCAGACAAATTTTTCGAACCTAAGTGTCACGTAGAAGCCTGAATGAATACACGTGAGCGGCTGTTGGTTGGACGTCTTCGGGGAGATCTTGTATAAAAAAATGCGTGCGAGTGTCGTGGAACACTCGGTTGGAACGAAGTTCGTCGAAGCCACCATCTTGGATTTTCATTTTGACCTCATTATTATTTTCAGCGCCCTCGAAAACCACGGAAACGAACAACCTTATGAACAGCCTACTTACTCTCTCTCTTAACCTCTTTACTTTTGTGAACAACTTTTACTATGGAACCAAACCTGAAATATTGAAAAAAAAATCAGTTGTTCCCTACATTTTGACGAATTATGCGAACTTAAATGTACTGAACAGCAGATTTTTTTTTTCAGGTTTGGTCTCGTAGTAAAAGCTGTTCTTAATGGTGTGTACAATGACTCCTTAAAATATTGCCATTGTTTACACTTACACTCTGTAAATTATGGTCATCACGGCTTTATCTAGTTCTACCTCATGACTATTCAAGACATTGGTATCACGATCTTGTGAGGACAATGTTTTTCTAACAGGCCATTGAAAAATCGTGTTTTGCCTACCTGCAAAAATGCTAGAGTATCCTGTAATTTCTTGTTTACTCACTTAACTTGGTAAAAAAATGTCCTAAATACACACATAGCTAAACAGCTTAAGGGGGAGTAACACATAACTACGTTAAGGTGCACTTACCCGGCCCGGGCCGACGTCCATCGCAGTTAGTAAGATCGTCGCCTTAATGAGTCCGACTACGAGTGATGTTACTCACAGGATTTTAGGAGAAAAGTTTCGATAATTAGAGGGAATTAGAAGGGATAATATATAGGATTGTATTGTTTTGTTACTGTTGTGTAGATACAGATGCTTATAAGCTTATTTTATATGTACAGTGGGCTGCATCAATTGGGTACCCCAGTTGTATTAATATTTGAATACTACTGGGGTACCCAATTAATGCAGCCTAGTGTACGTATCTATGTACTAGTATTTATTCTTGTATTTTATAGTAATTTTCAAGCTCATCTCGTATTGTTTCAACTGCCAGGTTTTGTCTCTGCATCTAAGCAGGCCACTCCGCATTTTAGGTATGAAGCTACAAGTACGCGGCGGGCTCGACTTGTCGAGCCAATTCATTGTGGGCTGCCGCGCACCAGCACCCTAATTGCGTAACACATTATCGATCGGAGTTGGTTTAATCTATTGCTTCGTATGTTCGAAAAATTTGTCTGCTCGACAACGTAAATAACGCAATGAATGTTGTTGAACTGTCAAAATGAAACCGATTCCGATTGATAGTGTGTTCCGCAATTAGGGTGCAGGCGGGTCGCACTTTAGTTCGATACTCACTCACGCGCCGCGTCGTAAAAGAAGGCAAACCTAACGAGTGGCAACTTGTAGGTGAATATAACTGTAGCACAGATTAATACAGATGGCACACTCCGCAGTTTAGGTATGAAGCTACAAGTTCGCGGCGGGCTCGTCTCACTGGATCAATTCAGTGTGGACTGCCGTGTACCGGCCGGCTCGCACGTTAGTTCGATACTCACTCACGCGCCGCGTCGTAAAAGAAGACAAACTTATCGAGTCATCTGTGAGTGATTTCATCTGTCCTGAAATCTATTTTACTTTGTAGAACTAAGGAAAAAAAATACTAAATCCAGGTCTATTTCTGTCTATTTTTCTAGTTTTTACCATATTACTGCTACAATTTTCATTAAAAGTGTTCATAAATTTATACAGTTCTTAACGATATAATAAGGAATGATTTCATGTCATTACTTTTTTAGTCCAATCAATAGATTATTTGTAAATCGATAATTACTTCATATTTTGCAAGCGTTGTGTCATCGCGCTTCTCTTTCTTTTCGATGCAGTCCGACAGTGACCGCGCTTTTTACGGCGGACAAGCCTTAAGCGATAAAAAGAAAGGCAACTTCTAGGTGAATATAACTGTAGGTAATAATTAACGCTGTGCGACCCAAACTGTACTTTATTGTGTCGTAGCAAGAGTCATTATTTATTTATCTAAATGATTTTGCGTAGTGAATTTTCTGTGCTTGTACTAATATGAATTCTGTGATCTAAGATAGAAAATGCCTCAGGCATTAAGTCTCCTTTTGTACAGTATTATTTTACTTGGACATAAAGTTTTAATAATTATACTATTACTAAATGATTCACCAGCCATAGAGATAATGGTAACCTACCCCAAATGATTCACCAATGTGAAGTTTCGGACGCGCGGGTGTGATAGTACAGTGGAGCCTGTTATTTTTACATTTCAGTTTAATTTAAAGAACATGAACTAATTATTTTACTTTACATCAACGAGTATTTTACATGGAGCGACTGCCTATCTTACCTCCACAACCCATCCTTCTACCCCTTGGTAAAACTGTTTGTCAGACTTTCGGGCTTCTGAGGACCCGTCCCGACTGTCAAAGATCCACGAATGACAGCCGGGACCAACGGATTAACGTGCTTTCCGGGCACGGAGGGGTAATAGTATGTAAAGACGGTCACCAATCCACGGACCAACCGCGGCAAGCGTAGCTTAACCTGATCGACCGACTTGTGCAACTGTTATTACTTAAGCTCCATTTACACGGCGCAAGTTTATTGGCTGTGGCATACCATAAAATTGAAGAGCAAATATCTGGCACCGTCTAAACAACACGTACAATATTGTTGCACGATACGGGCAACTTTCAAAACTGGTATAAGCATGTACAATAAAATCACACAGCACATACAATAATTGCTCGTACAATAAAATCGCATTCAATTCTGGTATTATCTGACATTTGTGCTGTCATTGAAATATGAGTGCGGTGAGTGAGGGTGTGGTAATCGTTGTTGCTATTTTGAGGCTTCAAGCTGTTCTTGATTTCTTGATTTGATTTCTTTCAAATCAAGAAATCAAGAACAGCTTGAAAAATATCTTGAGAAGACGTTCAATAAAATTAAATGAAATATCATTTCTACGCAAAACTTGCATGCAATAATCGCCTGTCAATTTTATTGCCTGGTGTAAGGCGCATGCGATTTTATTGAATCGAAAAACTTGCATTCAATTATTGTACATGCCATTATATGGAATCGCACGCGTGTAAACACTTCATGCAATTCATGAATGTCAAAAAACTTGAACGTGCTTTATGGTAAGCAATTATTGCTCTTGAACGTTCCAGAAACTTGCACCGTGTAAACGGCGCTTTACACCAACAACCACACCACAACCACAACACAACGTATTTTAATTCATATTAAATTACAGAACTAGAAAGTTAACTTTGAATGCAAACTTAACATTATACTTTCGTGAAAATAAGACAAGCTTTTCAGTACAACAACAGTTCGTTGTAAAAGCCTCATGTCACGTGCACACATTTTTTTCCACGTTTCGTCTATAGAGGAGCATTGTGCGAGAGAAATGTTTATCTTAAACGTTTTGTATGTCGCGCACAGTGCACCACTGACTACCTGTCTGTTGTGTTTCTATAACAAATAAAATATCTGCCTACTGTCTGTTTCAAAAGTATGTGATAAAAGTGTAAACAAACCCTTTTCAGGTTAAATTCTAAAGCAATCTATACTAATATTATAAAGAGGTAAAATTTGTATGTAAGTTTGTAAGTTTGTATGTAGGGGGTAATCTCCGGAACTAATGATCCAATTCTAAAAATTTTTTCACTGGTAGAAAGCTACATTATTCCTGAGTGCTATAGGCTATAAATTATATTTATATCATGCATATTAGCCGAGCTATCACAAGTTTTGTCTAACAAGTCGGAAAGAAATACCTCTTTAAACAGACTTTTTTGCATGCGCTGCCTAAACGGTTGTTTATAATTGATAACAATGTATGGCAGTTTGGTCCGTCTTAAATAATTCTACAAAAAAGTCAGCGACACCATATTTCTATCTTTTATATTTTATCTTTTATACATCTTTTATTGTTTTAAAAAAGTATTTTTTAGACATACTTACGTTTGGATGATTATTTAAACAACAAAACATTAATCATTATCAAATTAAGATATTTTATGATCACAAGGACATCATGGAGATAAGATATGGCCTTTACAGTATGGCAATTGGTCATACAGTTTCGGAGATAATATAAAATTACTAAAACGCAAAATAACTTTAATTCATACCGGTTCCTCTTGAGCAAACATGTTTAGAGCGGACGTTTTATCAATTTACCCATAGATGGCGTTGTGCAAAATGTCGGTGGAATACAGCGGAAGAGTTTGTTTTTAGGGTTCCGTACCAAAATGGTAAAAAAGGAACCCTTATGGTGTGACTCAGTCTGTCTGTCTGTCTCTCTGTCTGTCACAGCTGGATATCTCAAGAACTACTAAACTTGAAATTTGGAACAGTTTTAGATAATATTTACCCAACTATTTTGCAAATAAGAAACAAATAAAACGATATGTATTTTTTTTGTAACATGGACTGAAAGGGGGTCTTAAAAATTCAAAGTTGGGCTACTAGGTCATGTGGGGTATCATATGAAAGAGCGCTGTTTGCGCATTCTCAAATATGTTTTTATTTTTTTTAGGCCGCACAGTGTTCGACTTTTGATGAAAAATGTAAAAATAAATACCGTCCCCCCCCCCCCCCCCTAACCCCAAAGTTTGCAAAGAGAAAAATCTGAAATTATTCAATGTGATGCAAGTTTATGTAAAGATAACAGGAAAAAAAAAACGATGTCTCTAAATAGCACACTTTTTCAGAAATCGGAATGGAACCCTGGCCTCGGTGCGCGAGTCCGACTCGCTCTTGACCGGTTTTTTTTTGTTAGTTTGTTTGAACGCGCTATCTCTGGAACTACCCCAGTCGGATTTGAAAAAATCTTTTTGCATTTTATAACCCAGTTCTTGAGGAGGGCTATAGGCTATTTAACATCACGCTAGGGCCCTTAGGAGCCGACCGCGAAGTAATAGCGCGGGCAGGCGATGCGGAAGGATATAGGGTATTTAACATCACGCTAGGCCCCTTAGGAGCCGAGCGCGAAGTAATAGCGCGGGCAGGCGATGGGGAAGGATATAGGCTATTTAAAATCACGCTAGGGCCCTTAGGAGCCGAGCGCGAAGTAATAGCGCGGGCAGGCGATGCGGAAGGATATAGGCTATTTAACATCACGCTAAGACCCTTAGGAGCTGAGCGCGAAGTAATAGCGTGGGCAGGCGATGCGGAAGGATATAGGCTATTTAACATCACGCTAGGGCCCTTAGGAGCCGAGCGCGAAGTAATAGCGCGGGCAGGCGATGGAGAAGGATATAGGCTATTTGACATCACGCTAGGGCCCTTAGGAGCCGAGCGCGAAGTAATAGCGCGGGCAGGCGACGCGGAAGGATATAGGCTATTTAACATCACGCTAGGGCCCTTAGGAGCCGAGCGCGAAGTAATAGCGCGGGCAGGCGATGCGGAAGGTTATAGGCTATTTAACATCACGCTAGGGCCCTTAGGATCCGAGCGCGAAGTAATAGCGCGGGCAGGCGATGCGGAAGGATATAGTATATTTAACATCACGCTAGGGCCCTTAGGAGCCGAGCGCGAAGTAATAGCACGGGCAGGCATTGCGATGCGATGCGTCGGGGTTGGTGGGTGGGGGGTACAAGAAATTTAACGCGGACGAAGTCGCGGGCAGAAGCTAGTTACTCAATAAAAGGAATTAGTAACACATTTGTATTTAGAAGGTTTCAACAATCTTTTTCCAACAATTATTAAATTGTTATTGAAAAATCATCGACGTAAAAGTAGGTTATAAAATTAACCTCAATATATTCCCCATATGCATGTAATTCAAAACTATTTAAATACAGGGTGTAAGGGATAGCCCTCCGCAAACTAACAGGGTGCATTCAGCTCCTCATTTTGAATCATATTCCACCGGAAATTTTCTCAGGAAAATTTTCATTTTTTCAAAAAAATTTTCAGTTACATTTTCATTATTTCAACGTAAAATTGCATTGTGTGTTCGCAGCACTCCATTTATGTAAAAAAAAACTGCAAAAAAAAACCAGCAATGGATGTTGAAATACTCTAACCAACGACGCGTGAAATCAGCTGTTCACTTTCTGTCTAGCTACAGAGTTCATCGAACTCACCGCATACCTATTACCTATCCCTCCCATTCCTCCCAACCAGTAATAGACGCTCCGATTTGTGCACAAAAACACAAACAAATCAGGATTATTGGATTCCCTTAACGTTCCTGAAAAAAATTCATGTACGGTCATCTTAGTATGACATACTGAATTCACCCTATCAGTTTGCCTTACACCCTGTATATATTTTATAGGAGTCAAGAAACAAATTGCAAATGATTAACCCTGCGCACCAGGGATGTGCATCATTTTCGCATAGTGGAATAGAAATAGTCTACTATGCGTGCCAAATAAGAATAGTAGGTACTGTCAAGATGCCATTTTGTTCCGCAATACTCGCTAACTTCAGTACCAATTCGAACTAATTTGACAGCTATCGTGCATTTGACAGCTATCGGCAGTACTAATTTGACAGCTATCGTGTGAAGTTGGCAGCAAGAGCAATCCTATTCTTATTTCGCACGCATATATTATTATCCCACCTATATTATCCCACCTGGGATCCAAGATTCCGGCTTACTAACTTACTTTTTGTTTTGCTTATGGTACAACCATGTACATGGTTAACAAAAATAAGATTATAAAACAATATCGAGTCGGGTCTTATCGCGATATTCCTTTTTTTACGAGGTATACAAGTACCAGGTTTCCTCGTAAAAAAAGGAAAATCGCGATAAGACCCGTTCTCGATATTGTTTTATAATGTATACAAATCGCGAAAGTTTAAAAAGGAAAATAAGAATCCATAGCTTACCTATTGACCATGGTTTCTATACCTCTTAAACACATCTTTATCCTCGCAGATTCTCACTCCTCACTTCCTAAAACCGAAAAACGTATTTTAAGGTCCCAAGTACCCGCATAAAATATATGCAATATCCATTCCGCTGGCGTGGCTAAGCATCCAAATTTATAGACTACATGAAGGGCAATTTTTAACCAATCCTTCTGGCTTGTTCCAGCATGAAATATGCCTTGATGCTAGAGTAAATTGAGTGGCGACTGAGGGTAGATGTAAAACCGGTATTAAGCTTTTAACGCAGGTACAGAGAAAAAGTTACGTTTGGAAAATTGGTAGCCGAAATGAAAATGTGTTTTTAATCTACTGGTTCAGTGAGGTTTTAATGGGAAGGATAAAAAAAATATTTTTCAAAGAGCGGAATTGACTGCGAAAGTCTGGAACTGAAAAGTTTTGATGAAGGCAATGTTAGTTTTGTGGGTTTTTTACTGAGTTCTCGGTACTAAATTAATTTAGTTTCGTCTTACAGAAATAGCTTATTTTCGACCAACTTTATTATAGTATTAACCTAAGTTTTAAAATAAAATAATAATACTTACCGTTTAGCTAGGTAATAAGTTATGTTTAGTTATCGGATTTAAAAGTAATTGTTATGAAGGCGGAAATATATTAAACTAGCTTTTGCCACCGTTTAAATGTGATAATATCAGGTTAAGCTACGCTTGCCGGGGTTGGTCCGTGGATGGGTGACCATATTAAATGTTCGTCCAGTTAAGGGCAAAAATAATATTATGCTTACCATTTATAAATCATCATCTATCTCTATAGCTAATTCTATAGCTGAAGAGTTTGTTTTTTAACCGACTTTTGATTGTTTGTTTGTTTAAACGCGATAATATCAGGTTAAGCTACGCTTGCCAGGGTTGGTCAGGGTGACCATCTTTATATACCGAGACTCCTCCGTGCCTCGGAAAGCACGTTAGGCCGGTGGTCCCGGCTGTTATTCGTGGATCTTTGACAGTCGTTACATCAGAAGCTAAAAAGTCTGACAACCAGTCTTACCAAGGGGTATCGTATTACCCATGCAGTAATATTGGGTTGTGGAGATCAGATAGGCAGTCGCTCCATATAAAATACTGGTATTCAGCTGCATCCAAATCAAATCAAATCAAATCAATTTATTCGCTTTAAGTGTTGGTACAAATATAATAATTATACAGACCCATAACACTTAGTCATAATAATGCGACATGCAAACATTTGGGTATAATAATTACTTAGTTACTATCCGATTAGACTGGAAGCCGACCGATAGTTGGGAAAAGGCTAGACAGATTGAGTATAATTAACACTACACAAAACCCTTCAAAATATCACACGCGAATGAAAAATCTAACAAACACGAAACTCTGTTACAATACAATCCGAATCGCTATCACCTAAAACGGACTAATCCGTCGGAACGTTCACATAATCATATTAACTCATCCCATTGCCTGTTCAGATACGGTACTCATTTCCCATCTACCACACAGCGGATATTATTGAAATGCATACCGGTATATTTGCGGTACAATACCTGTAGTGTTTTTAGATTTAATGACATGTACATTTTGATTTGAAAATATGTTTCAAAATGTGTTTATAAAAATGAATTTTATAACACATTTGCTAGTAAAGGGTCTCTTATTTCACGAATATCGTAATGTATGTCATTACGTACTTGTGCGTAATTGTAATTTAAAACGTACGGGTTTCTTTTTAATAAGGTAAAACGTAAGGTTTATCAAGATGCTCCGTCTAAAACGAACGGTACTTTTTAAATCTTAGCAAAGAGTTTTTATGTCAGAAAAGTGGTCAACATTTTATGAATAAAATTAACTTTGGGAGGTAAAATATAAAAAATAAACATTAATTAAATTAAAGAATTAATTCTTTAATTTAATTAATTTTGACAATAAATTGCAACAACAACAAACAAAAACAAAAAAATATTAATTTACTTTATTAGTAATACTAGCTGTTTTTGTGCCATTGCTTTAAAAAAAAAAGCGCTGATGCGCGCGCATCGCTAATTTGTGAAGAAGTAAAAATTATTCCGCGCGCTTTTTCTTTCGCTGTATTGTTTTTATTTGAAAATGTCGTCAAGTAATGATGAATTTATTAATTCGACCCCGCCAGAAGTCTCAGAGGCAGCGAAAAAGGTTACTCTAAGCCTCTTGCCTGAACAATCGACCGATAGATACTAACAAGCGTATCAAAATTTCATCTTATGGAAAACAAGCAAAGATCCAAATTCATTTTCAGAAAGTGTGTTTTTAAAGATTTATTCGTTTAAGAAAGTCCGAGTTTTATTTATTTCCTCGCAAATATGTTATAAAACGTCGTATGACATACGTGCGCTTTGATAATTACAGCTTCTGCTTTCTTGTAGCCCTCGCCTACGGCTCGGGCTAGCAATATCGCCTCGGTTGTAATTTTCAACTTACCGCACTTAGGTATATCATAATGTACTATAACAATAGACGGGCCTCAAGTCTGCTATTACAATAGTGTCAGAATGGTCTATGATCATTGATTTCATGATTGTTGATTTTGACAAGTTTGGTAATCTACTAGTATAATGGCGTCATTATGACTTTCTATTGGTCAACCACTGAAACTCCATTGTAAGAAATGGCATAGAATGGTAATTTCGTACATAATGTTAATGACAAATGAATGACTGGCGTATGCAGTAATCTGCTAAAATTTTCACAGTTCCTTTGATCACTGACCTTGAGTTTTTCGGAAATCATTTCTACTAACGGGTTTTATAATAATGGCAATATGACAATGTCATTCTAACACGATTCTATTACGAGACCACTGACCGACCAATGATCGACCATTATGAATTTAGCAGATTACGAACTTTTTGTAAAATGACAATGGGATCGCGTTGGAATGATATAGCAGACTTGGGGCCTGGGGTAATTCCGTAACACACAATAGCAATTTTCATTTTAACAGTTCGGCCACGTTCATTGATTTACGTTGTTCAGTTGAGTTAAAAAATAAAAACAGTTTGGAAAGTTATAAATATTGAAACTTTGAGTTTGAGCAGACGAATTTTCCGAACCTATGAAGCAATGGATTACTCAATACTCGATAATTTATTTGAATTCCACAATGTGTAAATTAAAATTATATGTGATCATTGATCATCATCATCCCTGTCGGGCACAGCAAAAATAAGTAGGAGAGAGGAAGCTTTAAGAAACTTGGCTTATCTTATCAGTCTTTTTAACTAAATTTAGTGTGTTTACCATGTTTTTTAGGGATCCGTACCTCAAAAGGAAAATACGGAACCCTTGTAGAAACACTTCGTTGTCCGTCTGTCTGTCTGTCTGTCTGTCTGTCTGTCCGTCTGTCTGTCTGTCAAGACCCTTTTTCTCAGGAACGCGTGGAGGTATCAAGTTGAAATTAATATCAAATACGTAAGTCTGTGGTCCCTTGTAGTTCTAAAAAAATCAAGCTTCTAAGTCAACGCAACAAAACAATACGGCCATTTATGCGACATATTTTGATGCTCGCAAGTAAATCAAAACCTATAGAGTACTTCCCGTTGACCTAGAATCATGAATTTTGGCAAGAAGCAAGGTCTTAGAGCACAAGTAATGGAAAAAGTCCGAAAATAGTTAATTTATAATTTTATCACATAAAAAAATATTTTTAAGTATGTCATCTGTCAAGGCCCTTTTTCTCAGGAACGTGTAGAGGTATCAAGTTGAAATTAATATCAAATACGTAAGTCTATGGTCCCTTAGATTTCTAAAAAATCAAGCTTCTAAGTCAACGCAATAAAAAAATAGGGCCTTTTATGCAACATATTTTGATACTCGCAAGTAAATCAAAACCTGTAGGGTACTTTCCGTTGACCTAGAATCATGAAATTTGGCAAAAAGCAAGGTCTCACAGCACAAGTAAAGTAAAAAGTCTGAAAATTGATATTATTTGTAGTTTAATCACATAAAAAAATCTTTTTCTGGCAAAATGTGGTTGTAGTACCTATAGGTACACCTCTGCCCAACCCTTCGGGGAAACAAGGCGTGATGTTATGTTTAAGAATAGTTTTTTCCGAATACAAAAGTTGGAGAATTGTCCGTGACGTATATCTATGTATGGAAGAACATGTTTTCAACTCAATGATAAATTCTTTTCAACTACGGAACCCTTCATTATGCGTGGTCCGACACGCACTTGGCCGGTTTTTTTTTATATTTGAAATTCTTTTAGCGTGCCGGTGTCATTTGCGATGTGTGTATGAAGGAGATTTCCACAAAAACATTCACAATTTTTTAATCTTGAAACGTTTTATGTATAGTCAGGGGAAATGTAATGTTTGCAGGTTACCAAACAATGCTATTTCATACAAGTATATTAATAATAAATAATAATAAAATTCTTTATTGCCATAAAAAAGGTGCACAAGTAAATTAAAGCCCTGACTCCTGTGCTAGGTATAGACAACTGACCAGCCGATCTAGGTATTCTGTAAAAACCTTGTGAACCGTGAAAACTTAGTGAAGTGAGCTGCCATTCCACCTGATGGATTGACGCATTAGGGATGATGCCATTGATGCCTGGAGGGGGGGCTCGCTACGTCATAACTAAAACAAACTACGTATAAAATCTAGCAAGAAGTGACGTCATGCCACGTTTTAACTTAATGTATCGCCGTAATCTTTTGATTACGTAAAAAAATAACCGGGCAAGTGCGTGTCGGACCACGCACAATGAAGGGTTCCGTAGTTGAAAAGAATTTACCTATCCCAAAAAGAAGCTTAACATTGAATCCCAAAAGTATTTTTTTTATGCCAAAAAATTTCAAATTCCCAATTTTCGGACTTTTTCCTTTACTTGTGCTGGGAGACCTTGCTTCTTGCTAAATATCATTATTCTAGGTCAACGGGAAGTACCCTATAGGTTTTGATTTACTTGCGACAGTTGCGAGTATCAAAATGTGTCGCAAAATGGCCATATTTTTTTATTGCGTTGACTTAGAAGCTTGATTTTTTTAGAACTCTAAGGGACTATAGATTTACATATTTTACATAAATTTCAACTTGATATTTACCACGCGTCCTTGAGAAAAAGGGTCTTGACAGACTGACAGACTTGAACCTTTTTTTATATGATAGAATTACAAATTAACAATTTTCAGACTTTTTCCTTTATTTGTGTTGTACGACCTTGCTCCATGACAAATTTCATGATTCTAGAACCACGGGAAGTACCCTCTAGGTTTTGATTTACTTGCGAGTATCAAAATATGTCGCAGAAATTGCCGTATGTTTTTATTGCATTGACTTAGAAGCTTGAGTTTTTTAGGACTCCAATGGGCCACAGACTTACGTATGTGATATTAATTTCAACTTGATACCTCCACGGGTTCCTGAGCAAAAGGGTCTTGACAGACTGACAGACAGACAGACAGACGGACAAACAAGTGATCCTATAAGGGTTCCGTTTTTTCCTTTTGAGGTACGAAACCCTAAAAATACGTGTCTAATATTTTTTAATAAACTACATGACGGACAAAAATAAATCAGTTTTAGTTCACCTAAATTTTCATGGTGATATTTTTATAGAACAGTAAGTTGTTTCACTAAACGATACTTAGTTAATTTGCTAAACAATCAATTTCCCTGACTATACAGTCAGACTGACTTGAGTACTGTATCTATGTATTAACCGCACATCAGTGGTAATTTAACATGGACAGCGCCTTTAATATGACGTAGCAAAAGGGCGGTTTTCGCAGTGCAAGTGTTTAACTAAAAGAAAGAAAGAAAAATAGTTCTATTTGTCACAGAAACTCAAGATAACTTAAGATAAGTTAACTCGAATAAAAAAAATTGCAAAAGCAGATCTTCGTCTCCGTTTACTGTACGATCTGAACTCAGTAAAACCTCAAAAACGAAATGATCCCTGAAAATCCAACCTCTATTATTGTTATTTATATACCTACCTTATAATAATATTTTACAAAAGGCAGCGCGGAGGAGTGAATCCGATTTCATTTCCTGTGGGTTCCGTGACGTCCAAGCCGCGACGCCCAATGGCGCTGGGGTGCGTCCAACGCATTATCGAATATCGACATAGATAAATATTTTGCGCCAGCCACTCCATAAATAACACATAATGGATTCTCATTCCGAAACGGCTTAGGGTGGAACTTGGAGGCGAAAAAGAGGATAGGTACGGTTGGAAATACAGTATAAATAGCCACGCCATTAATGTATGCGGCAAAATGAAGAACTAACATCGAATCTACTGGATTTGACAGGTGTTTGATATTCTTTTTACAATCAGCTCTGAGATTACATTCACAAAGATGTTTTTCGGACTAAGCTCATCTCGATATTTTCTCATTATTATTGCTAGGATACAATACAATACATCAGTACTTTTTGAACGTCAAAAAGCCTATAAGCACGTTAAGCCATTGGTCTCTGTTGTCATTTTTGGATCTTTGACAGACGTGAAGAGTAGTCAGAAGCCCGAAAGTCTGACAACCAGTCTTACCAAGGGGTATCGTATTACCCAGTAACTGGGTTGTGGACGTCAGATATGCAGTCGCTCCATGTAAAATACTGGTATTCAGCTGGTGATTGCTTATCAAATTAACTATCAACACATGTTAAATAACCGTGAATTTAAATCACAGTAACAGGGTTAATTGACGTAATCATTCTGCTAAACAATTAATTTCTCTGACTGTACATGCACGCGAAACCAACCCACTTCAATACTTCCGCCACCATACTTGAAATCAATTCTGCCCACATCCTTTCTTATTGAATAACATCTTGCTCATGTCAAACGTCCATTCCGATTTTACATTATCCATGTCCAGAATCGAATAAAACTGATTTTCGCTGGTCCGACTTCGGTCCGTTTCTCGATTGTTATTTAAATGTGATATATGATTGAGTATGATGTTTTGTGTTACGGCAGTACCTATACAGTATTACATGGTACATGGTTAAAAATACTGAGAAAATATATATTTTTTTAATTGATTTATTGATGCTACCGTATTGATTATACCGGGCGCGTCACGTCAGCCGCGTGAACGATGACTGCTGGGCAAAAGTGTCCACACAATGAGTACCTGAAGATGGGTGGCGTGCCGTGAGGGCTGGTTCGAGGTGGCGCGGGAAGAGTTCCTGGAAGGACTTGGGGAGGCCTTTGCCCAACTGTGGGATATAGGCAAAGTAAAAAAAAAAAATTAGAATATCTGCAATTTATATGATGTGCATAATAAAGAGTATTCTATACTATAGTATACTATAGATACGTCAGAATATGTACCAGTATATGTCAATAGTTGCTACGGCAATTAAGGCGAGACTATACGCCAATGACCTTGAGTAGTTAGCTTGCGCGTTCTGTGCTGAGCTCTCGCAACGCGTCGTACGTCCAGCCAGTAATAGGACTCGCCCATCAAGGAGCGCTGTCCCAAATTAGACGCATTATTAATTTATTATACATAAAACAAAAGGCATTTTAATAAAACACGTATACTAAAAGATAAATAATTGAATTACCTTTAAAATGGTGAAGATTTCATAAAAATACGACTGACAGTTTTTGCGTGATTCTCAGTTTTTTTATCTGCGTTAGACATAACTTTACAAATTAATTACACTATGTAATATAAACATAATCTAAAACATTCACATAACAAGTTATTAAGAAAATGCTCTAATTTGACATATATTTTTTTCCAAATCATTAACACTACTCGTTTAGACGTGATCTTCAGTTTAAAATCATCAAAAGTCAGATAGCGTCGCCTTAAGTTAGTTTTAAAGTTTAAACTTTTGTTAATACTTTAATTATTATTGACAAAAAAATCGCAACACACTTGAAATAACTAAGCATATTTTTTTCACTCAGTCAACCGTAGAATCAAATCCCCAAAAATAGTTAGTCACTAAAAACTATACAATCCCTTAAAACCGACTATCAAGATGTCCAAACCGGCACCCAGGCCGTAACGAAACGAAATAGTGTGAAAAAGTACAAAAAAAAAAGTAAAAAATGAGCCCGGGCTAGAATCCCGAGTGAATCCAACGAGAAACGGAATGAAAATTGGATTTGCCTCTGATTGGATTTTTATTTACTTAAGACAAGAAAAATTCTCCTCGTCGCGAAGGCTACGGTCTTATAAATGATTTAGAGATCCTCTCGTCTCGACTGACTGATTAACTAGCGGGTTCTGTACGTTTCGCTGCTGGATCATTCGTTTGGGAGGGAGATTTGTGGACTTTTCGCCCTGCTGTGATACATGAGAATAAGTTTTCTGCTCTATTACGTTTTCAGAGGTTCTGTTTGCATTTGGTTCGTACTATGTTTTGAAGGTTAGACTGTAGGAATGATGTAATTATGGCAACGTTGCCATTTAAAAGAAGATGTAGTGACTAATATTGAAAAGAGTATGCTTATTTAATTTGGAGCAGTGATGGTCCAGTGGTAATGGCCGCGACTTACCGAGTTGTAGGTCGTAGGTTCGAACCCAGACAGGCGCTTTACTTTGTGTAAATTATTTCATCACCACTGCTGTCAAATCAGTGAACGAAAACATCGTGAGAAAACAAATGGCGGTGCGGTGGTGGCATGTCCTAGAAGCAAGTATTCAAAGATATGTGACATCAGTGGTGATGAAATAATTTACACAAAGTAAAGCGCCTGTCTGGGTTCGAACCTACGACCTACAACTCGTAAGTAACGGCCGTTGCCACTGGACCATCACTGCTCCAAATTAAATAAGCATACTCTTTTCAATATTAGTCACTACATCTTCTTTTAAATGGCAACATAGAAAAATTCAACTTAACGATAATCAATAAAATGAAGAATGTAATCGAACAAATCCAATATTTAATAATTCAACTTATTACTGTGGCTAAATCACAGATTAATAATTTTGTAGATTATAGCTAAGACTTAGTTAAATATTTACTTATTTCTAACATTCTATATTTTTTTAGTTGTTTCATTAGCTATATTCTACAAAATTATTAATCTGTGATTTACCCAAAGTAATAAGTTGAATTGTTAAAAATGTGATTTGTTCGATTTCATTCTTTATTTTATTGATTACCGTTAAGTTGAATTTTGCTATAACTAAGCGCTTTGCGTATAACAATGCTCTGAAATACAACGACTAAGAGCCGGCAGACCAACTCGTTTCACCTGTGGAGACACCATACTTCGAATAGGTACTAAAACTGACCATTTCTCTTATCGACACCTCTTGACACCTCTAGCTTTTTCCCTATTCCTTTACAGGGGGGACGGTCGCGCAGCGGGTGGTTCTCGGCGCAGGTGTATGGTGGGGGTACGACACCGGCCGGCGTGCACTTGAAAAATTCGCCTATTGTCTCCCTTTTCGATGTATTTTTTTGGCTTTCTCCACAAATAAGCGTCTTGCATATACAACGATTGCTCTGAAATACAACCACTGAGAGCCGGCAGACCAACTCGTTTCACCTGTGGAGACACCATACTTCGAATGGGTCCTAAAACTGGCCATTTCTCTTATCGTTACTTTTTCGCAACAATGTTGCGCGCATCATAGCTCTGAAATGCAACCACTCAGAGCCGGCAGACCAACTTGTTTCATCTGCGGAGACGCCATACTTTCAATGTGTACCAAAACTGACCATTTCTCTGATCGTTTTTTTTTCGCAACAATGACGCCTCTTGTAAGCGCTATAACTCGAAGTTGCAACCACTCAGAGCAGGCAGACCGACGTCATTCGCATTAGGGGACTACTCTACAACCCATCGAAGTAAATCTAACCGTATCCATGATCGTTATGAAAAATCCTGTCACCTCTCGG
This sequence comes from Cosmia trapezina, assembly GCA_905163495.3. Taxonomy (NCBI): domain Eukaryota; kingdom Metazoa; phylum Arthropoda; class Insecta; order Lepidoptera; family Noctuidae; genus Cosmia; species Cosmia trapezina. Next base: position 17,659,253 of record LR991027.1, read on the forward strand.
TCTACAACCCCCACTGTGCCCGCGTGGTGGATTACGGTTACGGATCACTCCCTCTCACCGAGAGGAGGCCTGTGTCCCAGCAGTGGGAACGTTTTAGGCTGATGTGAGTGGAAACGGCGGGAGGGGACGCCCTAGAAGGACATTTATAGTGACCTTATTGTGATGTTCTTCAGAAAGGTCAGGACGCACCTGACCTTTCTGAAGTACTCGCGTGCGTGTATGACCAGATGTAGGAACGCAAAATAACATAAGGAGTATGTAAGGATGGTAGCAGGTGGCTTTCTATAGTTCATGGGAAGAATTCGTCAGTTTATGTAGGTATGTATGTACCTACTTATGTGTATGTTTTACGGATCGGTTGTAATTGTTAAGTACTTGTATCTCCGCAAATATTGATGCATAGGTAGTTTTAGAGCTGAGATAATGATAGTGCCTAGAGTATATTTTAATGCTATGTGCAACAGGTTTGTTAAAGGTTAATCAACAACAAAACGTCAAAATTAAAGTTATGACAAGTGATTTATTAGTGTTACATTTTTTCAAAATCCATCAGATTGTAAAAGAAAGTTTATTACCTACGCAATGGGGTACGGGTTGGGTCACTCTGAAGTAGTTGCACGAAGGCTGTGCTAACGTTCATGTTCGGGGCACCAGTATAGAGGAATGAGGAACAAGGTGTCCTCTATAGAAAAGAGAGGATCCTCCAACCAGATGTGTGTTGTGTCTGGTAGGCTACTGCCCGACTGTTGATGTCGGGGCGTTGTATAATAGGACAGTGGCGCGGTAAACTCTGCTTGCGCGATGCAGGATTTGTGTGACGTCAGGTCTTTGATGCGTAGTTCGCATGTGGCGTTTTAGATGCCGCCGTAGTCTCATTCCTAATTTCATGTATCTTTGATACACAGTTTCAGGACAGCTTTAGGTCCTACTAGGAACCAAAAAATAAATTTTGTCTTTCTGCACAGTATTTCTCACTTAAATACATATTATTCAAGTTCTATTGACCGAACAATATTCAGATTAAAACCCTTAACACATTTCATAGTAAATATGAAATGTGTTAAGTCCAAAATCAACTAAACTTACAATTTCTGGTCAAATTCAAAGCTTATACTCACACGTCAGTACGTAATACAAAGTCTCTACGGATGGAAGTTGCTCACAAATTTCAATTGAACTCTGCCCGTGGAAGTGCATCGAAGTGTTGGCCCAAGGGACCCCACGGCACTTGTAGCTATGGCCGACAAATTTAATCATTCACGTTGTAACAAATTTTAGAATTTCTACCGGGGAACGAAAAGTAAGTATTTCTCTATGATGGTATAAAAAGAAAGTAAAATTGTTTGTTCTACACAGTATCCAAAAAAAAACTCGTATTCGACACTAAGAGAAATGAAAAAACTTACATAGGTACGGCGCCGCCGAGACCGGCCAGGAAAAAGTGGCGAGACGACCTAGACGCGTACCGCAAGGATTAGATGGAGGTAGTCCTGGAAAAGGATGCCTGGATGGATTTGGGGAGGCCATTGATCAGCAGTGGGACAGTGTAGGTCAATAAAGAAATAAAAAAAAACATACATACCGTATATGGTTCTTCAACAATCTTAATTAGCCGTTTAGTTAACTAACGACCTGAAAAATATTCTAGGTTAGGTTGGAACTGTGACCAACCACGCGCGACCCGAATTGGTAGCAGTAACTAAGCCAGCACCCCGAACAGAATGCGTTAGGTTAGAACTGTGACCAACCGCGCGCGAATCGAGCGCGTGAGTCGAGCGGGCGAAGCGAGCGGTGCCGATCCAGCGGCCGGCGAGCGCTACTTCCAATGGCTATACTGGCTTGTTGTCTATGACATATACACGACAGGCGACACAAAATAATAATGTAGATAATAATGTTGTCCTTCTTTTCGGCAAATATTTATCCAGCATACCATCCCTTTCTATAAATAATTTTGTGTTGATTAATAAAACTGAATCCATTGCTACTTCCCCAAAGTTCCTTAAATTTTTCGTAGTACAAAAAAAGTATGCGTATTTTTGTGCTAAACTTTGCAACTTTAGCACAAATAGGTAGGTACTCTTTCATGAGAAAAATAACAGAAAATTTTTCATAACAGAGGACAAAAGTAACAAAAGTTAAACTCCTGATTGAAGCAGTAACAGTGTGTTCTTCACTTTTCTATTCAATTTGCTTTTCTGAATTAATTCAGTTTCTCCCTTCGACCGTGCAGCATTAACCAAATGTATTCATGACGCTCGCGCCAACATTATATAAGGGAAAGGTAGTAAATTAAAAATATGAAGGATGGTTGTGTGCTGGCGGTATTTTAGAACGATGATCATTATTTGATCAAGAGTGCATTATTATTATTATCTCGATTCAGTAGGCTAGGCTTAAGAGGGGACAGAGCCTAAGAGGAGTTTGAAAAATAGGTATTTTAAGAAACTATTGCCGTCGCGCTGCGCCCGAACAGTGATAAGAGAGTGCGACAGAGACAGCTGCAGCTCATACCAATTATGTCACAAAAATTTAGACGAGATCGACATTTCGTATTCCCCTTTTTTCTCCGCAAAAACTGAGCTGATACAATTATTTTTTAACACGCTTTTATTAGCTTCACCTGTATGTTTATATGTAACGGAATCTTTGAACTCGATTTTTACACACTTTAAATGGTCAGATTAATTCGAAATTTTGCACACTTATCAGGGCCCGATGACAATACAATAATTTAAAAAAAATATCCTATTGTCCTGATCAGGATCATCAGGATTAACGATTTCCTTCCGAAGAGCCTGGAGCCTCAGAAACCGCTACCATATCCAAGTTTCGGTTTCCAATATAAATATAATAATTATAGAATAAATTTCATTTGGGAAATTCGACTCTAAAAAGCGTGTTTTTTTGTTTTTTAAACTATAATTTATTTTCATTAAAATTTTAAGAGTATGTTTAGGTTCTTATCATTTTCTTCTATGTTAAAAACTTTTAGAATTTGTCTGGTAGTCCTCTAATCACGGCGGTAAAAATGGGGCATTTTTTATAATTTTTGGAGGATCATATTTTTTTTACTAATAGCTCCTGAAAAAAAGGAAATGCCAGGGACGTGTCTACAGCAGATTTGATTTTATGAAAAAAAAAATTATTGCTCTAGAGGAAGAAAAACGGGGAATACATTTGTATGGAGAATTGCAGGCCACCTTCCCTCTTAAGGCGTTGTTCACGGCCTTGAACTGTGCCTTGTGACGCGACTAGCGTCAAGTCACTCACGCGAGTCAACAACACTAATCTCTGTGTCATCCACCGACAACAATACCCGGACTGATAACTTTACCGTACAGTCACCACGGCGGGAAACCAGAATAATCTCCACCTGATTATTCTGAAATAAATAAATGTGTGGTCCACCGATTTTGAAAAATCACCCCCTAAGGGGGTAAAATAGGGGATGATTTTAAAATTCACAGAACTGCACGGATATCGATAAAATTTGGCAAGAATATACAGAGTGTAAGTGGCAATCTTTTCAGAGGTCATTGTACTCATCATTATGAACTACTTTTACTATGGGACTAAACCTGAAATCGTGAAAAAATATCAGTTGCTCGCCACATTTTGACGCGATGCGAACATAATTAATGTACTGAACAGCAGATTTTTTTTTTTCGCGATTTCAGGTTTGGTCCATTAGTAAAAGTTGTTCATAATTATGAGTACAAAGATGGTCACTGTTTACACTTACACCATTTATAACTAATTAAGATAGCGATTATTACAAATGACTAAAGTAACTAATGTAGGTATAATCAATCTGCCTAGCCTTTTCCCAACTATGTTGGGGTCGGCTTCCATTCTAATCGGATGCAGCTGAATACCAGTATTTTACATGCAGCATGACCTCCACAACCCAGTAACTGGGTAATACGATACACTTTTAACTGGTTGTCAGACTTTCGGGCTTTTGACGACCCGTAACGACTGTCAAAGATCCACGAATGACAGCGGGGACCAACGACTTAACGTGCTTTCCGAGGCACGGAGGAGTCTTGGTATGCAAAGATGGTCACCCATCTATGAACCAACCCCGGCAAGCGTAGCTTAACCTGACGGATCGTGCCATATGTTAGGGCCTGCGTGCCACATGTTAGGGCCTTTTTATTGTCATGCGTGTTTGCGCCCGCGTGCATGCCAGGCACGCATGCGTGCTGCCCACAACCTATCGTATCATACATGTTGTTATTGTCATGCGCGCCACACGCACGCGGATCGCGGGTGGCTCGCACGGATGCGTGCCGCCCGTGTGCGTGTGGCGAACCTTGACAGTCAGTGTTGTTTTTACTGTCAAGCGGCTCGCACGCAGGTTGTATGATCAATATGAAAATTGATACAGAGAGAGTTATATTCGAGGTTCATTTACGATGTTGCCTGTGGGAAGAAAAATGTATTATATAAAAACAGAAATGCTAGGGACGCAGCGTGGTCCGAAATTTGTAAGGAATTAGTTCCTGAATTTGAAAATCCTGAGTTCTCTTCCTGGCGACACGCACAATACTATGGCGGCGTGGCGAAAATAATGCTCTGCGTGCGGCCCGCAGCACGCATGCGTGCCTGGCCTGCACGCGAGCGCAAACACGCATGACAATAAAAAGTCCCTTAGCCGACGTTCGCACGGACGTAAAAATATCGCGGCAATTTTTATACCGCCGCGATATTTTTCGTCCGTGCGAACGTCGGCTTGGTGTTTAAGTAATCCGATCCAGCCTGTCTTCTGCTCTCGTCCCCCAGCGACGCCCTATGCCGAGACCCGTAACCCACAGGGGGTGCCCTTAGCGAGTAGTCGCTTAGTTTATGGCCCGGCAACCTCCTACTTAGGTTGACCTGCGAGACGACATCCAGAAAAAAAAAGGGTTAGTATTCATTACCTCATTGACTTCAGCTAAGTCATCGCTTGTAGGTATTTCTAACTTTTTTAAATGTAACAGATCAGTTTTTAGGGTTCCGTACGGAAGGGTCCAAACGGAACCCTATTGCTGTCACTCACGTGTCCATCTATCACACAGGTTTTACAGCCAAACGATTGATGCTACAGTCTTCAAATTTTCACAGTATAAGCATCTTATGAACCTAAAGCTATTTATAAAATGCAAAAAAAAATTCGAAATGTTTTTAAGGGAGACACCCATTCTGCTAAAGGGGGGTGCGAAAAAATTTTTTTGACTTGTCCCATCGAGCTCGTTGAGTAGATAAATACTGTACCTATTTTTTTTTCAAATATTGGAAAACAAAGGTACCACCACCACCAAACCACCAAATACAGCTTTTTTTTACAAAATTATGATCCGAAGAGTATTTTAACTTCCCATTGACATTATGAGCTTGAAATTTGGTGATAATGTTTATTATTACGTACCTACATTTTACTAAAAAAATATCAATAGGTATATTGAAAAATCAGATTTGATACGGAACCCTAAATGTGCGAAGCCCGACACGCACTTGGTCGGTTTTTAGGGTTCCGTACCAAAATGGTAAAAAAGGAACCCTAAGGCTGCCTGTCCACCGGAGCGGAGCGAGGCTGCGGAGCGGAAAAACGGAAAAATATTAACCAATAGGAGCGCGAGCGGACGGCGGAGTGGAGCGGACTTAAGATTCTATTGGTTAATATTTCTCCGTTTCTCCGCTCCGCAGCCTCACTCCGCTCCGGTGGACAGGCAGCCTTATGGTGTGACTCAGTCTGTCTGTCTGTCTGTCTGTCACAGCTGGATATCTCAAGAACTACTGATGCTATCAACTTGAAATTTAGAATAGTTTTAGATGACGTTTACCCAACTATTTTGCAAATAAGAAAGAAATAAAAATATTTATATTTTTTTGTAACAGGGACTGAAAGGGGGTCTTAAAAATTTAAAGTGGGGCTACTAGGGTATGTGGGATATCATATGAAAGAGCGCTCTTTGCACATTCTCAAACTATTTTTATTTTTTTTACGCCGCATTTTTTTCGACTTTTGATGAAAAATGTAAAAAAAATACCGCCCCCCCCCCCCTTTTCTCCGAAGTTTGCAAAGCGAAAAATCTGAAATTATTCTATATGATAGAAGTTTATATAAAGATTACAGGAAAAATAAAACGATGTCTCTAAATAGCACACTTTTTCAGAAATCGGAACGGAACCCTCGCTACGCGAGTCCGACTCACTCTTGACCGGTTTTTTTTTTTAACGCGACCGGAGAAGCTCCGCAATTCGCGTCTCGGAGACACATGGCATGCTAAACAACTTCTTACACTTGTTATCTTCGTAGGCGCTGTCGCACTCGCGCAAGTGACTAGCGTGTAGGTTGTGATAAAGGGGTAACTGTTACCCCTCAAGTGTCGAATGCACCCCATGTGTGCATAAGGAAAACCCTTTTTTTGTTAGGTATATAAGCTTTTATCACATAGATATAAATGTTAAAAAACATCATCTGATGGAAAACCAATAATCATCATTAGTTGTGAACCTATGGAGTTCGCAGCTAACCCCCCCTCCCCCCTAGTGTGTCAAATGCACCCCAAGTGTGCAAAAGGACAGAACTTTACATAATAGGTATAAAAGCTTAGATCACATATATATAAACGTAAAAAGACATCATCCGATGGAAAAAATATCATCATCAGTAGTTGTGAACCTATGGGGTTCGCAACTAACCCCCAACCCTCCCCACTCGCTGGGGTTTTGGGTCTAAAATTAGCCAAACTCAGACACTTGAGGGGTTAATTGACACAAAACAGTATCTACAGAAGATTTGTCATCTGAATTTTGTCGTCTAAAATACCAGTCACAAAATACGACAGAATATTTGTTTGGAAACGTGTATATAGTCTAACAGAAATCACCCAAGAACTGATATTTTCGCTATTTGTGACAGCGTTGTACGCACGGCTACAGATCAAGCTATACATTTTCAGTATAAGCTGATCTCGCATTGTATAGGATTTCCTTACAATGAGAGGTCAGTGTAAACTGGAAATGTATAGCCGTGTGTACTTCTAAACCACACAACGGATTTTGATGCAGTTTGCACCATCATTTAGAGAATGTATTCTGGAAGATTTAAGTGTAGGTACGGTCAGCAACGGAAGTCGGTTAACACTGCAACTTTTTGACATCATCTAAATTAACACAAAATTATACGATAACCTGCTTTTTAGCATTTCATTTATTAGATAAGTTAATTTTCTTTAAAATTTACATCTGTTCCGATTTTAATGAAGTATTTTTCTCAATCATTAAGATTTAGAAAACACAAGTGTAAATCGAGTTTTGTTGCTGACTGTACAATACATTAATATAATAAATAACTTACATACCTATAGATAGTAAATAAATCACCATGTTTTGTCAAATCGTAAAAACCGTGCAAAGAAGTTCGAAATAAATACTTAACTGTGTAATTTACATTTCAATATATAAAATTCTAAAAATAAACACACAGGACTCGAATCTGTAATGAAGTTCTTATCGAACCGTCTGCCTTCGAAATGAAAATGTTATTTTCCCGCCATTGCATTAATGCGAAAACTGTGTATTGTGGTTTTCTGTGATGGATCGCCGCAGCCTGTCAATTTATAATATGATGAAGAGATTCTGAATGATGCATCGATCATGTGAACTTATTTTGAATAACGTGTGATTGCGGTGGCGAATAATAACAGTGATTTATCGGAACTAGTATTTTGTTCTTTTTTTAAAGATGACTGTCAGTATTTTGTTCGTAACTGACGTGTCGTTCTGTCGTTACATTTAAAGTAAAGGTAAGTAGTCAGAAAAATAACAAGGTGCAAGAAAAAATAAGGAGCTCAACATTTTCATTCTTGACTGTACATGCATGTAGGTAACGTAAAATGTAAAAATATGCCAAAATTAGGTACCTATACGGATACTTACTAGGACAGTTAAATATTTAGTAAGTACGACTAGTACGCACGGCTACAGATCAAGCTATACATTTCCAGTATGAGCTGATCTCGAATTGTATAGGATTTCCTTACAATGAGAGGTTAGTGTAAACTGGAAATGTATAGCTTGATGTGTAGCTGTGTGTACCTACGAGTGAGAGTGACGTCAGCTCTAGATATACAAAGTTGTTAAACTTTGTATAAAACTCGACATACGACATTGACTGCCTCTTTTCATAGTAATTTTAAAAAAATTATAGTACGTAGTAAATAAACCAAAATACCAAAATGTGCTTCAAAAAAGACGTTCCATAAAAAAAAAACCGGTCAAGAGCGAGTCGGACTCGCGCACCGAGGGTTCCGTTCCGATTTCTGAAAAACTGTGCTATTTAGAGACATCGTTTTATTTTTCCTGTAATCTTTACATAAATTGCTATCACATAGAATAATTTCAGATTTTTGTCTTTGCAAACTTCGGAGATAAGGGAGGGGGAACGGTATCTGTTTTTACATTTTTCATCAAAAGTCGAAAACTATGCGGCCTTAAAAAAGAAAAAAAAATGTTTGAGAATGTGCAAACAGCGCTCTTTCATATGATACCCCACATGCCCTAGTAGTCCCACTTTTAATTTTTAAGACCCCCTTTCAGTCATTGTTGCAATAAAAATATAAATATTTTTATTTATTTCTTATTTGTAAAATAGTTGGGTAAACGTCATCTAAAACTGTTCCAAATTTTAAGTTGATAGCATTAGTAGTTCTTGAGATATCCAGCTGTGACAGACAGACAGACAGACAGACTGAGTGACACCATAACCTACTTTTTTACCATTTTGGTACGGAACCCTAAAAAACACTACAAAGTGAAAAATAACTTTAATTTCGGAAGCGGTGTCTTTGGTTTTGTAAGTTTTTTTCTTTTTTTTGCTCACAGTTTTTTTAAGAAGTTTAGGTTAAAAATGTCCACAAAAAAAAACATAATTTTACCACACAAAAAAAGAAAATAAATTCAAAAGCGATGATTAACCGCGCCTTCGCATTCTTTTATTCATTCTTTATTCCCAACAACGTTTACTCAATGTATTCATGGAGTACCGAACGCGAACTGACGCCATGACACTTCGTGAATTTTTTGCCGCCATTTTTGCACCAACATTTTCTCGCCAACCTTTTCCATGTTTTTCCGCTCTCTTTTGACGGATTTCGACGAACGACTAATCTGTTGATATTGATACAGAGTCCTGTGGATGTTTAAAGAGGCTTTTTTGCGTCACCTTTTTGCCTATTTTTACTCATCTGTGAAGGGGGAAGTAATGTATTGGCTACTTATCTTTTAAAATTCGTCGAGGAAAAATATTGGTGGCAGTGCGGTAGATTTTAAAGGAATTTGTATAATTTTTAAAGAAATTTGAAACAACCTAATATTGATGTTTATGATGTTATACAGGGTCAAATCAAACTAGCTAGCGAAACTCTACAGGGTGTACGCACGGCTACAGATCAAGCTTTACATTTCCAGTACAAGCTGATCTCGCATTGTATAGGATTTCCTTACAATGAGAGATCAGTGTAAACTGGAGATGTATAGCTTGATGTGTAGCCGTGTGTACCAGAAAGGTGTGTTATTTTGGGTGTGTTACAGACAATCAAACTGAACAACTTTCTCCATTGGACCAACATTGTAATCGCGAAACAATTATCAACTGTCTCATACAAAACTTCAATATTTACCTACTCGACCCAAATGTAAAATGCCGTAATCTTTTATTTACGTAGGTAAAAAAAGAAAAAAATACGTGTCCATTTCTTTTTCAAAAATCTACTTTACGGACAAAAAAAATGTTTAGTCATCATCCTTGTTGTAATTCCTTGTTGTCGTCGTTGGCCGAGGACAGTCTTAATTAGTTGATTGATCGTTTATCGAGTACCTACCTAGTGTTATTTTTTGGGTTATCGGCCAGGAATTTTTCAGTGACAGCCACAAAGTGTGGATTTGGGCCAAATTGATGGCAATAGTCTCGTCCATACTGCATGGGACTTAAAAAAACAAACTGACAAGCCCTGCTTTCTGAGGCACGGAGGGGTCTTGGTATGTAAAGATGATCACCCATCCACGGACCAACCGTGGCAAGCGTAGCTTAACCTAATCGATCGACCCTTGCGGCTGTTTATACTTAGCCACAATTCCCTTCTAAAATTATAATTCTTTACACGTAAAATCTACATCTTTAGCTACACAAATGTAAGTGTTTTGCAAAACGCGAGGTATGAATAATTCGGCTAAGTAGACCTCCTTTTATTTCTTCAGTAGATTGCAATTTTACGCGGGCTGCGCACGGATATTAAAAATTAAAGTTAATAAGCAAAGCAGCGCTTTGTGCTGCAAAGTGATACAGTTTGCGCTTTTGTATCGTGTATACCTACACCTACCTCTTTATGATAACATTTCTGATGTTAGGTTACGTAGTTATAATGAGGGGCTCGTGGCTAAATAATAACAGCCACACGGATCGACCGAAGTTTAAGTTAATCTTGCCGCTATCGGTTTGCGGTTGGGCGACCATCCATTAGGTACATAGAGTCGAGCCTCTCCGTTTGGTCCCGGCCATAGATATGGTCGGTCAGGTCCCGGCTGTCATTCGTAGATCTTTTTCATTCGTTACGGGTAGTCAAAAATCTATTCTTTCTTTCTTTTTTATACCTCATAAGTACGTATTTATACATAATTTGATCTAAAAAATATTAAATAAAATAATCCACTCAAAATAACAACTTAAAACATTTCCTTTTTCCAAGACAAGTACAGTTGCGCGCTCAAGTGTCGAGTGGCTATATATTTTCATTTTCGAGAGGCGACACTCGCGCCGCCTGTAGGTGACTGCCGGAATTATTACACTTCAACAAGAGTGGACCGATGTGTCTATATATCCTTTTTATTGCTGTTAGAAAAAAGGAATCGCGCAGAGCTTGCAAGTGACGTAAAGTGTGACGTTATTAAAGTTTTATGTGCAGTTCGGTTCGGAAATGTTAAATGTTTGTTTCTGGAATTGTAGGATTTTGATATTTTTAGAGAAATTAAATTAAATGCACGCGCTATGAGAGTCGTCATTACGCCTGTATTCCCCAACGGGATGGCCAGAGGTGTACCTACCGGATGATTTTTTGTCGAAAAAAATAGGGTATAATTAGGTGAATGGAGTAGAAGCCTATGGCATACCTAACTTTTTTTTTCTTTTTTTTTTTAAATAATCAAAATCCAAATCATATGCAGGTTGCATATATGATTTAAATTTCGATATTTTTAATCGATTTATTATTTTTTTTTCAAAATTTCTGCTTTTATTGTTCTAAAATGAAAAGTGTACATCGAATTTGTAGTATTTATTGATTCTTAGATAATTTTTTCTAACTAAGCTATTAAAAAAAAAACTAGGTATGCCAAGCTTCTACTCCCTTCACCTAGTATACCCTATTTTTTTCGAGACGGTAAAAAAAGTCATCCCGTATATTACACCCTATCTTTAATTGTTAAGCAAATTGATACCCTTGGTCAATTTGCCGTGCAATAAAATATCTACCAATGTAGACATCTTATACAAATATCAAAGAATTGCTGTTGATTTAAATATACGGATAACTTAAGTTATTACTTAGTTAATTTGTTTAACACCTTTTCCTGACTTTACTGTGTAATAGAGGGCGAACTTATCACTAATTAGGCACAGATCTAGACTCCAGGGTGCTACTTAGCAAATAAATTAATCTTATCTTATCTTACTGAAAAATTAATTAATCTTATCTTATCTTACTGAAAAATTTCTACTGGAAAAACCATAAGTATAACTTTTGGCCGACATGGGTCGAACCCATTATCGCACGCTTATAGCAGTTGCACTAATTACGTACTTGTGATACCTTTCAAAATATATCTATGCATTTACCAAATACATTCCAAGCATATTAAATATTAAATTTATAAGAATAAGAATAATTTATTTGCTGAAAATAAATTAACAAACTAGCTTTTGCCTATCTATATTTATAATCTTCACCCAGGGGGCTAAAACGGCCACTTTGCTTCTTTTTTTTTTTTTTAAGTGGCCGTTTAGCCCCCCATGTCATGGTCAATCCCTGTGTTAATTTCATCCAAATCCGTCCACCCCCTAAAGAGAGGAAAGCTAATAGACAGATAGGCAGACAGAGTGATTTTCGGATTCATAATATAACTCTCCTTTGGCTTTGCCGTAGTCGGGTAATTAAGAATGGATTAACCAGCTTTAACATGTATAAAAAAAACACGACCTCACTCACTTAACACAGCAAAAGCAATGTTTAAACGTACTTATATAAAGAGTAATATTCCACAGTCACTCTCGAGGAAAAGCCAGTGAGCCCTTTAACAGTGAGAAATATAAATAAATGACGACAAAAGTGTCTGGTCACTGTAGCTGAGACGAAGTACAGTCGTCGTCAATATCAATATTACGTCGACGCGACGCTGTATCGTACTGCCTTATTCCGTCCTATTGAATTAATAGTACAGACCATGAGAGAAGCGTTTTTTTATTGTTTTTGCTCCTTTTGTAGCATTTTCTGGCGTTTAGTTAATTTTGTTTTTTTAACTGTTTGTATTTTCTATGTAAGTAAATGTGAAATTTTAAGTTGGTTAGTAAGAGTCAAGTCACAGACGCACTTAAGTTTTCTATTTAAGTAGATTTTAATAATAGAACAATCTATAATGCCGGTTTTAAATCATATACAGATAAATTTATACCTAAGTTTGTGAAGTTTTCACATTGATTTTGTGCACTTTTTTTGTTTACTAGGATGATGCTCAAAATGGAAGACACAACTCGATAAAACGCTAAAAATATTGATACAGACCTAAATCCAGCACCAGAAAACCCATAAAATATTTTTTCTAATTTACATCTTCCTAGTCTTGCTATTACAATAACAAAACAGTAATAAATTATATGAGACACTTTTCTCGATAATTACACCGCTCTCTAGGGCGGTGACTGCTACAATAAAAAAAGTCATCTGTGATTTTTCATTTCGTTCCATGGCCCGCCTATGTTAGGCGCACTTTTGTACGGTATACTCGGATCGCGATGATTTGATACTTTTGAATATTATTTTTTCCGACACATTTAAGGTCCTTTCGGAGAGCACGTTAAGCCGTTGGTCCCGGCTGTCATTCGCGGATGTTTGACAGTCGTAGCGGGTCGTCAGAAGCCCAAAAGTCTGACTGACCAGTCTTACCAAAGGGTATCGTATTACCCAGTTACTGGGTTGTAGAGGTCAGATAGGCAGTCGCTCCTTGTAAAATACTGGTATTTAGCTGCATCCGATTAGACTGGAAGCCAACCACAATAGAGTTGGGAAAAGGCTAGGCAGATTGATTTAAAATTGTTAAGGTCCTTAGAAAATACCTACCTGCTGGTCTGTTCTATAAAAATCTCACATTGAAAATTTAGATGAAGTGAGCTGTCATTCATGAGAGATGTCATTGTGTCTTGTAGGGATTAGCACTATTGACAGCTTACTTCAAGCTCACTTCACCTACATTTTTACGGTGAGATTTTACAGAATAGTCCGGTTGGTATCAAAACTAAGCAATCAATGCAAACCTGCTAACAACGCGGTCTTCCCGTAAATTATTCCTTCGGCCATTAAACAAATATATCGCTATGCGGCCGGCCCACAGCAAGCCGTTGAAAAATGCGGAATCGATACTTGCAGAGCATGGGTTTTATTAAAATTATAAATATTATGGTTAAGTTAAATTGGATAGAAAAATGGTCCTGGTTTCAATCTGGATCGAAAGACTAACGACGTTAGCGATCAAAATCAATAACAATATTTAGGGCGCGACGGGACAGCGCGAAACGACTCTAGTACAGTACAACTACTTTCTTAATGTCCCTCGGCAATTAAAACTAACTGTCAGTTTTAGCAGCTTTCCTCGAGAGAAAAAGGGTCTTGACTGACAGATAGGCGGACAGACAGACGAACGGACAATTAAGTGATACTATAAGAGTTCTGTTTTTTTCTTTTGAAGTACCGAACCCTATAAAAGAGAATCTTAATAAAAAACAGGGAATAAATAAAAACCCTACTATAACAGCGTAAAGATCTCCTGTCTGTCTGTAGAATATCCCGTTGCAAAAGGATGTGCTCAGGCAAAGGTATCAGTTACTTGTTAAGGAAACTAGAGGTGTTTATTGCAAAGGAGGTGATATATTTTCCTTCAGAAACTTGTCATGGCTGCCATATGATATGCTTTTTATTCCGTGTGTATTTTAGGCAAAAAAAAAAGGTACCGTCAATAATTATTGTCACGGTGGTTTTACAGTTATTTTTATTGTTAGCGTTTTTATCTATACCAATACTATACAGAGGAAAGATTTTTTTGTTTGTTTGTTTGTACCGAATAGGCTCCTGAAACTACTGGACTGATTTTAACCATTTTTTCAGCAATAGAAAGCTTAATTGTCAGGAAGTAACATAGGCTATAATTTATTTTCAAAAAAATTAGAGATCCTTAAGAAAATTGCAATAATGTAACCCAAAGTAGCAAAATTTTGCCTGTAAAATTCATTGGTGAGTGGAGGAGGGGGAGAGGGAGGGGCCGGGGTGGTGAGGGAGAGAGGGGGAAGTGGAAGTGGTGAAGAGGGTGTGACAGTGGGTGAGAGGGGCAGGAAGTGGTTAGCAGGAACCCCGATACGGTGAACGAACGTGCTAATCTCTGGAACTAACAGACTTTGAATTTTTTTTTTGCATTATAACCCAAATCTTAGGACATGCCGAGCTAAAAGAAAAAAAGGCAGAAATAACGGTAAGATAATACCGCGGCAGGCAATGCGATGCGACGGGGTGGGTCGGGGGAATAAGAAATTTCACGCAGACGAAGTCGCGGGCAGCAGCTAGTTTAAAATAAACGTCGAATACTTAAAGCGATCGTAATTCTTACATAGTTATCAATCAATCACTCTTATGACTTTTTCTTAACACGTTGGCGGACAGTAACATCCACAGGCGTCTAGGTAGCTAAAAGTCATACGACAGTACGCCTGTCGACGTCTGAATTTTTACTAGCTTAAAATCAGTACGCCACACGACGACCGATTTTCCATACGAACGAACGAAACGAACGAAAGAACGACATGTTGTACTGTCACCACAGGTATAATTAAGACTTTCGTACTGTCACTACACAATTTTTGTCGTTACGTCAAAGAAAGTACCTCCAGGCACACATTCAAGTTTCGATGCAAAATACCATGCGTTGTGACACTACGCCCGTGGGCAATGTATGAAAATAAGTAGTTTCTCAGTAGCCGAAACCACTGAGATAGTACTGTCCGCCAACGTGTTAATCCCAATCTAAGTAGGTGCTGACTTATATTTTAAAGAAAAGCTACTTAGATCGCTACAAAGTTATGTTGGCGTGTGGCCAAAATCGGAACTAACGCCGCCATGTTGATTTTTGAATACATTTCATGTGATATTTCACAAAACAATTGCACAAAATGTTTACCGACAGCGCCCCGCCCCTGGGGGCCTACTCCCTAAGCACGAAGCCCGTAGTTTCGGCCTTCGTTATGGGCGTTTCTTACTGCGTATCACTTACGGATGGATGATAGGTTCGGGGCCCGAACGAAGTATGAATACAACATGATTTGCCAGTTGTCCCTACTCCCGACGTGTTTTTGCCTGTCCGAAAAATTTAACTTTTACACTTGTTTTGATGGATCGTAATGTCAGACGGACGGATAAACGGACGGACGGAAAGACGGACGGACTTAGGGAGTAGGCCCCCTGACACGTCATTCGAGCGCCCGAAGATACTTGTAGCAGTGTATTAGCATAAACTTCAAAAACAAAGAAGAAATGGCTCATAAAAAGTACCTACTCTAAATCAAAAGAAAAATTCTACTTAGCGCATGAAGTACGCCACATAGTATTGCCAACATAATCCTCCGCAAATTGTTGCCTGATCTAAATAAAGAAGCAACATCAACTTTTGTTGTTGTTTATTCACTTAAAAATCCATTACGCACAAAAAGACCAACTAATAAATATGAAAAACGAAGGCTTTCTTGATAAAAACCTTTTGGAAACTTCCAATCAACCCCCAACTTTATTCTTACCACGACATGGTTGAAATTACAATGTGTGGTTATACCGAGACATTTTAGCGTGTTTTAAAGTGGGAGAGGAGCATGTCAGAATCAATTCTTGCAGCCATTTCTCAATAAAGTTCGCGAAGGAAGTGAACACATGCATTGAAGCTTTTAGACTTTGACGTATATTACACATGGCTGCGGCTAAGTTCTTAGAAATAAACAATGTTCGATCTATTCGGAGTGACGGGTACACTTGCTATATTATAGAGTATTTTGAATATAGCAGTTAACACTTTAGCATTACTCACATTTTTAGGACCCTGTTTCTCGAAAAATACTCTTTTTTTTTAATACGACTTTTCTTAATTGCTAGTACAATTAAGAGAAGTCGCCACTTCTCTCAGTTGTTAGTACAATTGAGAGTAGTCGTTTGAATCTATACCTTTATATAAAAATCAATTGCTGTTCGTTTGTCTGGCTAAAACTCGAGAATGCCGGGGCCGATTTAGCTGCTTTTGGTTTTGAAGTGTTTGTAGTAGTCCAGGGAAGGTTTAAACGCTGAAAAAATTTGGAAAAGTTGCTGGGAAAATTGGAAAATTAGGAAAAACTGAAAGTGGATTTTCTAATTGTGACAGGACAACGTCTGTCGGGTCAGCTAGTAAGAAATATTTATTTATAATAGCTCACTTAATTAATCCTATTGCTATTAAGGGTTGGGGCAGATTATCCCATTCTATTTTTCGTCAACTTAGGGCCTATTTCACGATGTCCGAATAGCCACTACTCACCGAATAAATTCAAAAATGGAACAGAATTGGTATGAAATTATCTGCCAAGTAAGTTAGTAAGAACTTAATCGTAGGTGGTGAAACAGTCCCAAATTATATGTGGGGGTATTAAGATCGGGCTTTTTAATTACACTAAAAAGGTGCAAATGAAGAGCTATAGCTTTAGTTTCTATAGATTATCCCATAATATTACTAAATAAAAAAATAATAATACCAAGTAATAAATAAAATAAAGTTAATTAACTATAAAAGATATAGTTAATTTTCAGATCACTTTTAGTTAAGTGGCATTCCGTTTAGATCACCAATTTGAAGAACGGGTGCGCCATATGGAATACTATGGGTGATATTCGCATATCTTTATTCTTCAAATTGGTGATCATATAAAAAGAATGCCTCCTATTTTTATCCCCAACCAAAATCAAAGTATTATTAGTAGTAGTAGTACATATTTCACATAGGTACTTACATAATCACGCGTTTTGTAACTTCGTTATGAATTTATGATTCTCTACAGAGTGGTCTGACAGAAATTGCTTTTAGCGATAAAGCCGCAGTCTGTATCACTCTAAAGTATGTTGCGTCCTTCCAATGTCCTATAAAGAATATCTATCTATCTATTATCAAAGTAAACACAGTCATTAAGTCACTTCCGGGCAATAAATCAGCTCACTACGATATCCTGGGAGTCATCACAGATTTACCCAGCGTTGGGCGTTCCAGAACCGCCCTGTAAGAAAATTACGACTGTATACTTGGATTTATAGTGTTGATACTAGATTTTGTTTAATTTGTGAATGGAATATGAATTAGAAAATAAGTGCGTACACTTATTTTTGAAAATGCTCGTTTATATTTACTAAAGGTGTTGTATGTTTACAAAAGGTGAAAAATATAAGTCAGTTTTTTTAATAGTTATGAAAATCATACAACCTTTAACTGTATAAGTAAGTACAGGTCTACTTTTTATTTACTTCTAGTATGGCTTATGGCGTAAAAAAAAGAAATTCCATTTAGTCCATCAGTCAAATAATAAAACAATATTAGACAAGTAATTTTGCATTATCAATTTATCATATGAATAAAAAATTACTTAGATAAAAACCATTAAAGTTAAAGTGGGGGTTCGCTACGTCACGACTATAACAAACTTCGTATAAAATCTAACAAGGAGTGACGTCATTCCACAATTTAACTCGATGTATCGCCGTAATATTTTGATTACGTAAAAAAAGAAAAAATACGTATCCAATATTTTTTAGTAATCTACATGACGGCCAAAAAAAACTATAATTATAAAATAAAAAATAAAATATAAAATATCCTTGGACATTTCACACAACGCCATCTAGTTGAGAGACGAGATGGCTGATAAACTACTTATATACATTTTTTTTTTTTGTAAATACATAGATACATATTATAGATAGAGAAACACCCAGACTCAAATTATAAAAAAATATTATATTAATAAATTATACATCATCCCTATACATAAGTATAAAATATCAAGTCGGTGTGTTACGTGCTACCGCTAGCTACATTAAAAACAAAAAACTGATCTAAAATAGATGGTATTTTTCATTATTTCAAAACCATAACATAAATGCCTATTACCAATCTCAAATATTTGTGTGCATAATTTATTTATTTTTTTCACAACACCTAAAATACAATTATCAAGCTAACATCACTTGGTTCCCAAAGGAGTTGCCAGCATAAAAAATGTTATGCAATTTTAACTCCCCGTAATGCCCTCTCAAGTACAACGAAATAACCCGAAAAATGGCAGTGTTACCAGTGGATCGTTGGGGGGAGATAAAAAAATATGCGCCTCGAAATGACAAGTAGGATGCTATGTATTTGTAGATTAGATAAGGTCGGGATTGGGTGAAAATGGCGTGATAAGTTGGGATACCCTTCTGCCTTTTGTTAAGGTTGTCAAATCTAGTTTTTTTTGGTTTGATAAGGGGACGGCAAAGTTTGCATATTCTGGGTAGTCTTTTTTTTTTGTTAAAGATTTTATTTTCCAATGCTGTCTATTACTTCTTATTTCCGTATGGTGGACTTAAAAATGGCACCACCCTATTTCTTCCCGTAGGTCTCGTAAAAGGCGACTAAAGGACTTACAAATACTTAGGACTTAGGAATGGACAGCAGCGTTGTAGCTTTTTAACCGACTTTTCAAAAAAAAGGAGGAGGTTATCAATTCGTCGCATTATTTTTTTTTATGTTTGTACACCGATTTCTTCATCAATTGTGGACCGATTTTAAAAATTCTTTTTTTATTTGATAGGGTATGCTCTCGGAACTACTCAATTAAATAATAAGAATTCACGGGTTGCGATTCGATTACCAATTTATGCTCGTCCGTCACAATGCATATGCTGAAGTGGAGCTGATGGTGACTTCACCATCAGCTCCAGTTCTTCTGGTTCTTACTAGGAGAACTTCTCAACAATGAACGTCCCAGTATCGGGAAAAGCAATATTTTGTAAAAGAAGATGCGCAGTTGACATTAGGATATTGTTACTTAGGTAAAATTACAAACTGACCCACTAAAAAGTGAAAAGTAAAAACTTTTTTACAAAAAAAAATAACCGACTTCCAAAAGAAAAACTGCAAAGTGAAAAATAACTTTAATTTTGGAAGTCGGTGGCAAAAAACTAAAATACAGATCCAAAGACACCGACTTCCGAAATTAAAGTTATTTTTCACTTTGCAGTTTTTTTTTTTGGAAGACGGTTATTTTTTTTTTTGTAAAAAAGTTATTTTATATACCAAACTGTGATCGCCAACCCACCTGCCAAACGATTATGTTAGATCCCCGATGCCCCCCAAAATGACGAGCACTAAGAAAAAAAATGCTACCCTTAGCTGCGGTAGCGGTCAAGGCCACGGGTGGACGTCTTTCGACTTAAATGTGTTTTTCTATCTATGTATGTATTTACAAAAAAAAATGTATATAAGTAGTTTATCAGCCATCTCGTTACCATAACACAAGCATTAGGTTGCTTAGCTTGGGACTAGATGGCGTTGTGTGAAATGTCCAAGGGTATTTATTATTTATTTATTTAAATACTGATTCCATCAATTTCATCATATTGTATTTCAGTACTTCGGTCCAGCTGGAATCAAGATTTGAGGTCTTCAGTTAGGTTATATGATTATGATGATGATGATGTCATTACTTATTAATTAAACAAACGAACTGCACTTTGATCTCTGATTTTAACGCACTATCACGCCTCTATTCCGACGGGACATACAAAGATGTTTTGTTGAACTCACATTTCGCCAGTTAGTCCCATGTCTCCTGTTACAGGGACTAAGTAGTGGCCTGTCTAGTGCCATCACCCGGGCACTAATCCAAAAGGACTGATAGGCTGATACTCAAAAATCCTTAGGGCGACTATTTATACCAACTAGCGCCACCATTGAGGAAAAAATCATAAGGCTGGAGATATGAAACATTTTGAAATTTCCTATGATGAAGTAGTATGTTTACTATCAAAAAAATCAATATTAAACCTCATAGGGTCGAAGCCTTAGCAGTTAAAGCCCGTTAACTGCTAAGCCTCTCGACCGTAGGAGGATTAATGTTGATGTTTTTGACCTCACCTGACCTACCTCATCTAATAGTCAGATGTGAGCATAGGAAATCACAAAATGTTCCATATCTCCAGACTTATAATTTTTTCTCAATGGTATCGCTAGTTGGCGTTACTACTCGCCTTAAGGATTTTTGAGTATCAGCCTGTCAGTCCTTTTGGATTAGTGCCCGGGTGATGACACTAGACAGGCCACTACTTAGTCCCTGTAACAGGAGACATAGGACTAACTGGCGAAATATGTGTTCCACAAAACGCCACTGCCTATCCCGCCCGAGTAAGGCAGCACTACTCGCCTTGAGGAAAAACACAGTAACACTGCCCTACCTGTGGTTAGAACTTCAAACCCATGCTTAAGAATCGCGCTTGCGACAAGTAGTACGAAATTATCCATACATCAGCATACAGCACAATATTAAAGAGGAGGCCTGTGTACCAGCAGTGGGAACATTATAGAATTTTCCCACTGCTGGTACTCAGGCCTTCTCTCTGGCTGCTCTCTGTCTGCTGGGACATGGCTTCGCCCTCGTTGAAAACGAAAGTTATCCCGCGGAAACGTAAATTATAAATATCATATGTCCTAACCTGGTAGTCTACTTGTGTGCAAAGAAGAGCAGTGGTTGCTCAGTGGTAACGACCGCAACTTCCGAGTTGTAGGTCGTAGGTTCGAACCCAGGCAGACACTTAACTTTGTGTAAATAATTTCATCACCACTGCTCTAAAAACGGTGAAGGAAAACATCGTGAGGAAACCAAGCATGTCCTAGAACCAAAAATTCCAAGACATGTGACATTCCCAACCCGCACTGGGCCCGCGTGGTGGATTAAAGCCCACTGACACAGAGAGGAGGCCTGTGTCCCAGCAGTGGAAATATTCTATAATGTTCCCACTGCTGGTACACAGGCCTCCTCTTAATAAAAGGGAGTGGGATGTAATCCACCACGAGGGCCCAGTGCGGGTTGGTAGATGTCACACGTCTTCGAATTTTTGGTTCTAGGACATGCTGATTTCCTCACGATGTTTTCCTTCACCGTTTCGAGAGTAGTGGTGATGAAATTATTTACACAAAGTAAAGTGCCTGTGTGTTCAAACCCACGACCTACAACTCGTAAGTCGCGGTCGTTACCTCTAAGCCACCACTGACTACCAGGTTAGGACATAGGATATTTATAATTTACGTTTCCGCGGGATAACTTTCGTTTTCAACGCGGGCGAAGCTGTGTGCAAAAGCTAGTAACAAATAGCTATAAACCTACAGGTACCTAACAGCATAAAACTGTACACTACAACGGCCATAGCAAGTCAAAGCGACACTTTCTGTGAAACAGCAAATCATTTCAACATTCCCTCCCTAACTCATAACGTTACTTTGAAATAGGTACAGGAAGTGACGTAAAGTCCAGTTACCGGAACTGCACACACCTTTTATTTTATGAAGTCAATAAACCGTCTGTGTCCATACCCCATGTGCAACGTGAAAGAGCGAACTTTGAAAAATATGTTACTATATGACCAAAGGGTTTACGATTTTGTTTTCCTATAATAGCCTTTGCGAGTTGTAAAAGCTTGATCATATAATAACATCACGCCTGGATTCGCAGAAGAGATAGGCAGACGTGAAGCGTAATGTAATGTACCTATATTTAAGTATAAGGTAATTCTTTCAATGTAAATCAATCTGCCTGGCCTTTTCCCAACTATGTTGGGGTCGGCTTCCAGTCTAACCAGATGCAGCTGAATACCAGTATTTTACATGGAGCGACTGCCTATCTGACCTCCACAACCCAGTAACTAGGTAAGCAATACGATACCCCTTGGTAAGACTGGTTGTCAGACTTTCGGGCTTCTGACAACCCGTAACGACTGTCAAAGATCTACGAATGACAGCCGGGACCAACGGCTTAACGTGCTTTCCGAGGCACGGAGGAGACTCGGTATGTAAAGATGGTCGCCCATCCACTCACCAACCCCGGAAAGCGTAGCTTAACCTGATGGATCGACCCGTGCGGCTGTTAGTACTTAGCCACGAGCTCCAAGTAATTCTTTCAATGTAGCACAACATTTATATTTGCTTCAAATCGTCATATTTTCACGAAATAGTCTTTTAAGGAGCAAATATAATTTTGTCAGCTATAGTAATGTTTAAAATGATTTTAATTTGGTATTTATGTTATCATCATGGCCGCGTATTGAATTTTGATCGATATACAAAGGAAAACAGAGCTGCAATTTGCAAAAAACCTAAGAAATTTTGAATTTCTCGGGCTACTTTAAAGCTCCATTTACACGGCGCCATTTTATTGCCTGTGGCATACCATAAAATTGACAGGCAAATATCTGGCACTGTCTAAACTACACATACAATATTGTTGGACGATACGGGCAACTTTGAAAACTGGTATAAGCATGTACAAGAAAATCACACAGTACATACAATAATTGCTCGTACAATAAAATCGCATTCAATTCTGGCATGATCTGACATTTGTGCTGTCATTGAAATATGAGTGCGGTAAGTGAGGGTGTGGTAACCGTTTTTGCTATTTTGAGGCAAGAAATCAAAACAACTTGAAAAATATCTTGAGAAGCGTTCAATAAAATTTAATGAAACATCATGTCTAGGCAAAACTTGCATGCAATAATTGCCTGTCAATTTTATTGCCTGGTGTAAGTCGCATGCGATTTTATTGAATGGCAAAACTTGCATTCAATTATTGTACATGCCATTTTATGGAATCGCACGCGTGTAAACACTTCATGCAGTTCTTGAATGTCAAAAAACGTGCTTTATAGCATGCAATTATTGCTCTTGAACGTTCCAGAAACTTGCCCCGTGTAAACGGCGCTTATAACGGATCCCTTTTAAGTGAGCCAAACACTGAGCTGCTTTACAAACTAAAACAAAAACAATTCAGTCTTCATTACGTTCATTTTACTAATACATATTTTACCCAACTGATTTTATAACTGAAAAAATAAATTTTTGAGTTATATCTTTCTTCTCTCTCATGTCACGAAATGTGCCTTAACCTAACGCGTCCTTGAAATTTCACTCTCAATTCTGGTCCAATTATCGAATCGCCGCCAAAGAAGTTTAATCACTTAAAAAAAAAAGTAGAATCCTATACCGAAATACCTCATTCCCAACATTACAAAAAAAAAATGAAATAAAATCTAAAAATTAGCTTCAGAAACCATTTTGCCACGCTTAGCGGGCTACAGTGTCGGCTCACGCACTTTGACACGAAATAAACTGGCAATCAGAGGAGTGCGGCGTCGGAGGGAATCCTCATAAATCCGGCGTCGACTTCACTCTGGCCTTATTCAATCTCCGGGGGAATGGGGGACGAGAATGTTGGGTGACTGGATGGGATAAAACGTTTTTTTGGTTTTCCATCAGAAATTTCTTAGTAGCAGCCCGGAGTCTGGATTTGTGCCCTGCTGATGGCAATAAGCTCACCCCATAAGACTTATTTATTGACTTACTAACTGCGCCCCGCGGTTTCACCCGCATAAGTCTCAATCCCGTGGGAATATCGGGATAAAAAGTATCCTATGTCCCTAATGAATGGTCTTGGTCTATCCATGTGCCAACTTTCATCCAAAATCTGTTCAGCCGTTTTAGTGTGAAAGTGTAAAAAACAAACAAACTCACTTTCATATTTATATAAAACTAGCGGCACCGACAGACGTTGTTGTCTGAACGATACTAGAAGCTGACTGCAGCGCCACCTACCGGGTCCAATTGTGTTTTCAAACCATTCAGAAACCCATTCAAATATACACACAAAATTTCATCTAAATCGGTCCAGCCTTTGTTATTGTGTGGTCCACGTTTTATACGTTTTTTTTTAAATTATCCTATGCTCGCCTTCTGGTTCTAAGCTCCCCACCAATTTTCAGCCAAATCGGTTCAGCCGTTCTTGAGTTATAATTTATAAATAGTGTAACTAACACGAATTTCTTTTATATAATATAGATTTGTTTGGATAGTTAGGATTAGGCTTTTCAACAAAATAAACTAAACTATTCTTAAACTATACTTAAACTTAATAGGCGAAATGTGGCGGGAGTACTATAATCTTTGTAGCCCTTCGGGGAACGTTATCATATTTTTTCTTACCTACTTACTCGAGCTTCTCTTTTCGTATAATTGGTTAAAATTTCTTATGTTTTTTGCAATTTGCAGGTCAATGTCAGGTATATGTTGATTAAAATACGATTCGCGGCCGTAACAAATATGGGTTTACAGAATTATATTCATTAGAACCAGCAATACAACTCCATAAGTTAGAATTGGCCTCAAATCTCATGATTTCATGAAATAGTAATTCAAGAGGGTAATATGAACTTAGAGAGTGGTATTGATGATGTTTATGATTATAATTCTATAAATAAATATTTAATACGGCCGCGAACCACATTTAGATCAACATACAACACTGACTTGCAAATTACAGAAAACGAAAGAAATTTTGAATTTCGCGGGCTAACCTGGCGCTTTCGCCTTACATACTGTCACAGCCGTTTCTTTGCGCTGCAGTTAATATACAACCCGGTACGAAATGATTAATTCAGATATAAATTGGCAAGTTTCTTGTCCATTCTAGCGCAATTAACTCCGTGTAGTATACTTTACGTAGAGAGGTCGTGTTTCGCGCGCCGATATAAAAGTCCACTTTATAAAGGCTGACCGCAGACGATCGCTTCTGTACGTTTGTCTTGTACTTGTATAACCTCAGAAACTTTTAATGTGTAGCTTTGGATTGGGATTTTGAAGAGAAGGGTGTTCTTTTTGTTAGCTTCACTTTTTAACGTTTAAGTATTTTGTTTGTATTCTTTTACAAATCTTGTAACGGGATTTTGAATGACTTCTACTTTCTATACTTCTACTTGACTTCTACTTTCTATACTTCCAACTCCGTACTCTGTAGAAGATAAATTGTGAGATGATATATATAAGATGATTGTGAGATAGTATTGAATCAAGAGAAACTAGAATTCGTCGATAAAACCGTTTTCC
Organism: Cosmia trapezina; assembly: GCA_905163495.3. Taxonomy (NCBI): domain Eukaryota; kingdom Metazoa; phylum Arthropoda; class Insecta; order Lepidoptera; family Noctuidae; genus Cosmia; species Cosmia trapezina. The sequence goes on from LR991027.1 coordinate 17,684,747, forward strand.
TGGGGATTACGTTCGACTCAAGGCTACAATGGGATCCTCATTTAATATCACTTGCAGGACGGCTAAGTTCAGCAGCTTATGCTGTCAGAAAAATCCGTCAATTTACTGATGTAGATACCGCGAGGCTAGTCTATTTTAGTTACTTTCATAGTATCATGTCTTACGGTATTTTACTTTGGGGACGGGCTGCAGATATCGAGTCCATTTTTATTCTGCAGAAACGAGCCATCAGAGCCATATATAATCTTCGCAGGCGCGATTCTCTAAGGGAACTGTTTAAGGATATTAACATCATGACGGTACCTTGTCAATATATCTACGAAAACATCATGTACGTAAGAAAAAATTTACATCTTTTTAATGAAAGAGGTGAAAGGCATAATTATAATACTAGAAATAAGGACCTATTAGCTCAACCAGGTTTCAGGCTGGCTAAAGTAGACTCATCGTTCATGGGGTACTGTTTAAAATGTTACAATAAAATACCTCCACACATACTTCAACTAAATGAGACGAAATTTAAAACTTGTATAAAACGCACACTATGCAGGCAGGCATATTATAAGTATTGGGGTATTACATAAATGATAAAAATGCTTGGCTCCATGCTGGTCCTGCTCCACAACCTCAACTATTTAATTAACATTTGAAGATACTGTTGGAACTGCTGAAGATTGTAAGAATAGCTTTGCATTGTGTAGACTCAATCACCTTTGTATTGTATAATTGCTTAGCACATGTGTGAGTACTATGTACCTACTCTAAAGCTATCATTTACTGGGTACGTCTTTATTTGACTTGGATGTGCCCTGGCGGCTGAGAGTGTGTCATGCTCACTCTAATGCTTCGCTGATGGTGGCGCGTGTGTTGGATCATTTAACGAATCTATACGTCAGGTTCGTGAACGGGCGCTGTTGGTGGAGGCTGGTCATACCTTAGCTGCCACGGCTTATTTTAATTTTAATTTTGAATTGTTTTTTTTATTTTTTTTTATTACGGACGCTTTTAACGTTCATCGTTCTCACATGTATAATTTCAACATGAATGATGTAACCATATCTAGATTTAAAAGAGTGTCCGTGGAGTTTCTTGCCCGTTCTTCTCCATAGATCTACGTTTTGGAATGGGCAACTAGCTTCAACTTTCTGACTTACCTACTGACCGACTCTTTGACAATTCAAAAGTGCCTGTAATTGGTTTAATTGAAATAAATGCTTTGAGTTTGAGTTTGAGTGAGTTTGATATTCTTAGGTGCCAAGCTGAGTGCGTGCAAAAATAATGAAATTCCATACAAACTTTCACGCCCTATTTACCCCCTAATCAGAGGGTAAACTTTCTAAAACCTTTAGTGGTCACTTTCGCTATACCTATAAGGAACTCAAAATGCAAAATTTCATGCTACTAGATACATCGGTTTTGTGCGTTGCCTGTCAGTGAATCATCATCATCTGCCTAGGCTTGTCCCAACTATGTTGCGGTTGGCTTCCAGTCTAACTACATGCAGCTGAATACCAGTATTTTACATGGGGACTGCCTATCTGACCTCCACAACAAAATAGTTACTCGGTAATACAGTCAATGAATGAATACATTTAAGAATTATAGTATATTTTTTTAATGTTTTCTCGTTTATTTCCGATCACACATAAAAATATACACAATCCATTTATTATTGTGATAAGTAGAGTGATTTGACTATAGACATTACTGTAATGTTCACTATAAGGATTGTGAGGTTGATATAAGGAAAGAACAAGTAACACTAAATACACGGATATCGGCTCTAAGCCAGCACCAACACGTCTTCCCCCAGCGGCGGTCGGGAGGCCACTCCCCTCCACACCCCGCTTGTCACCGCGTGTGCGCTGCTTCGAGACGACAGATTATAAATGTATAAATGTCTATACACTACATCCCTCCCTTATTATTGTTTTTTTTTTTTTTTTTTTTTTTATATAAATATATCTGCCTACTAAAAATATTGATAATTCAATAATTGACATTGTATGGGTAATTGTTCAATTTCCATAGAAACAGTTATGGATCCTGTCAAACTGTACGCTTGCAAAGTTCTGGGATATAGGGCTTTGCACCTACCCAGCACTTGTACCATTATGAATTGTATCCAAAATTACTTTTAAAGCATTATGATTAAGTGTGCAAGTTGAAATCGTTCTTATATTATGGCACCCACGACAATTACCTACAAGGCTCTGAATGCATTTTCCATTTCGCAACAACAAGACCGAGTCCCATCGCGATATTCCCTTTCACGACGCGAACAGGCAACTAGTTGCCTCCCGACGCCTCAACAGCCCCGCAGCGATCGCGGCCACGGGAGGACCGACGACAGCCCAGCGACGTCCTCGCAAAGTGCGGCATAGGCATCTACCCTCACTTGGTCTCCACAATTTCAACCCAGCATTGGTACCTAAGCAAACGATTCTACTCTGTTTGTAAGAACCAAGCATCAGTAGTCCAGACACCAAACATAAACTTGACAGTCTAGCTTTATTGAACCTGGTTCGGACCACCCAAAAGAATTCATTAAACAAAATACCAACACTGTTTATTGTAAGATTCTGGTCACTTATTGGTTAGTTGAAACATATTGACAAACATCCGCCTGTCCTTCCCCAACCATGCCGGGGCCGGCTGCCAGAACCCCGGGCCCCCGACGCCCCGCAACCAAGGTCTCACGAAGCACAGCCGGGACCAACGGCTCTACTTCGTTATTACCAGTTTCAAGCCTTGCCAAAACATTAATTACTGTCAGAAATACTGAGTATTTATGGTAACTTGGAGGTCTGTCAACACACATGGCACACCATGACATGCTTATCTAGCTCGACACAAGAAAGTTCAAAGCTATGTTCAACAGATAACCTACCTTGTCCCATGTGTGACCAGACCCCACCGGCGTAGCCGCGAGGAACACACTCGCGTTCACGTTCTTTGTCCAAACAAAGTTCATTCCCTACTTATTTTCTCTTTTCTTTTGATATCTCATCCCGTGTCTCTTATCTTATTGACCACTAAAACTATTACAGTAATAATAGCATTAGGATTATATCCATACCTTGTTATTGATAAAATTATCTATTTGTAGGAAGTCTGTGGCATAGAACATTTTTGAGAAGAATGACTCGGTTTGTTCCTATGCCATTTCCATAACCCTTTTCCAAAAGTATCAGAAAACTACCCAAACAAAATAAAATGGAGCAGTAAAAAACTTTACCTACTACAAGGAAGAGTACAAGTTTCTATCTGAACTACTTGCAATGGACTCTGTTCAACGCCTGACGCATCTCGACCAGGGGCACAGACTCAAACACCTCCCGATTAGGACGGCCCTCCGCCGCCCCAGTCTGAAGAGCGCCAAGTCGGACTTCCCTAGCAAAGAACATTGAGAGCCGCTGAGTGTTAGTGAGTCCACTTGTCTGCATTAGATTTGCACATGCCCACTAACTTATTTGCAGCAAGGATATGCTCCTGAAGTGAATGTATTGACTCTTCTTATACCTGAATTTCAGACCAAGCATTGAGTGTCAATCTCATAAATGTTCTTTGTCTTCTCATTTAATTTGATAGTAGTTTTATTTATTTATTAGCAAAACATGTTCTTTTGTTATAAGTATTTCAATTCAACTGCGTGGTTGGTTCCTAATTGCATTTATGATTTTATGTAGTTTTGCATATTTTTTCCTTTTATTTGGATTTACTTTATAACTACTATTATTATGTTCCATTACAGAATCTTCAGTAAGGTCTATTTTTAGTAAGGAATAAATGTTGAAAATGGTATTCAATTATTAAATATGACTTACTAGTTTCCTTTAGCCTGAGTAAATTCTTTTTGTTTCAGTAACTTAGCAATTCGTACATTTGCATGAATTAATTCTGCTACTTAAATGTATACCTACTTACATGTTTTCCTATTTATCTGGTACCATTCAGATACAACTGACTTACCACTATAACAATAACTCATTTATACGACTCGACTCGTCTTACTCACTCGACTCTTGTCTTGACTATTTTTTACTCGTTTTCGTTTATTTTTTATTATTATTATTATTATTATTTTTTTTTAACGAAAGATATTCAAAACCATTCTTCAATTTCAAACAGAACAACAAGATCACAGTATACTAGCATTAAAAAAGGTTATTATTATTATAGCGCAACCATAATGAAAATAATTAAAATTGTCTGTATTTAACAGATAATTGATGTTGTGTCCGTGGTTTCTCGACCACAGCTTCGACGTGACTCAATAGGTAAGTCACCTCATAATTTTACATATGTTGGTATTTTACAATTACGCCCGAATGCCTTCAAAACACCTTGGGCTACCTGCTATTATCATCTTTGTTCGTTGTTCATACTACTTATAATAGTTTCGTTTGTACCCACCGATTCCAACAGTTTACTATTCAATCCATACCAAAATATCCCCGCTACTATACAATTTAGGTACCCACTATTCATCCAATAGTTCATCTCTTCAAAGCACTTTGCAATGTTCATTATCAATAGTTAATTTTCCTTCTTTTTACTATCCGTGAGATATTCACGGTAAATAAACAAAGAAAATTAGTACCTAAACATATTATACAGTCGTTTATTTTCGACTTGAATTGAGTTCAATAACTAACTCATCAACCGTTCGTCTACTAGAAGCCATTTCAATTTTAGCTCAACGGTTTTCACGCCAATTAAGCAAATCTAAACATTTTAGTATATATATTAGCAAGATTTTCATAATATAATGTTTGTAATTTATTCATTCGGATATTTTTGGTCTTTTGTCATTTCGATCGCGATGTTAAAAAGTTCGCCATCAGTTGCATTAGATCCCGGGATGTTGTAGAAGACTTCTGCAACTCAGGACCACCAAAATATAAAGGAATAGTCCTATTTTTTGCCTCGATGTCTATGCCTGCCGCCTCGAGGTAAATGTTTATACTTCTTTTCTATTGTGGCCTCATCTACATCGCCACACACGAACCACGCATCACAGTGACACGACGACACGCAACCCGCATCGCGAAGCCAGAGTCCACCGCGCGTCCAGCATACACACAACGTCCCGACATCAACCGTCGGGCTGCAGCCCACCAGACACAACACCCGTCAGGTCGGAGGATCCTCCCCCCTCCATGGAGGACGCACGTAGTCGTTATGGCAAACACACCCTGTGTGCACATGACGACACGTCGTCGTCATACTGTGCAGTACTGTGGCACTATCACGTGAGTATTCCCAGTGCGCGGCCGCCAAGCAGTATATGTAGCGGGCTATGTAGGTACGTCCGCAATTTAATGCTATACCAGTAACTCTCCGCAATTTAATGCTATTTTGGTACGTCCGCAATTTAATGCTATACCAGTTACTCTCCGCAATTTATTGCTATGTTGGTACGTCCGCAATTTAATGCTATACCAGTAACTCTCCGCAATTTAATGCTATGTAGGTATGTCCGCAATTTGATGATATGTAGGTATGTCCGCAATTTAATGCTTTACCAGTAAATATCCACAATTTAATGCACTTCGCAATTTAATGCTATGCTATGTAGGTATGATTTCACTCCCCTGATGTACACTAATAGAAACCAATTTAATGCTATGCTATGTAGGTATGATGTCGCTCCCCTGATGTACACTCATAGAAACCAATTTAATGCTATGCTAAGTAGGTATGATATCGCTCTCCTGATGTACACTCATAGAAACCAATTTAATGCTATGCTATGTAGGTATGATGTCGCTCGCCTGATGTACACTCATGGAAACCAATTTAATGCGATGCTATGTAGGTATGATATCGCTCCCCTGATGTACACTCATAGAAACCCATTTAATGCTATGCTATGTAGGTATGATGTCGCTCCCCTGATGTACACTCATAGAAACCAATTTAATGCTATGCTAAGTAGGTATGATGTCGCTCTTCTGATGTACACTCATAGAAACCAATTTAATGCTATGCTATGTAGGTATGATGTCGCTCCCCTGATGTACACTCATAGAAACCACTTCAATGCTATGCTAAGCAGGTATGATGTCGCTCCCCCGATGCACACTCACAGAAACCAATCCAATGCTATGCTAAGTAGGCATGATGTCGCTCCCCCGATGCACACCCACAGAAACCAATTTAATGCTATGCTAAGTAGGTATGATGTCGCTCCCCTGATGTACACTCACAGAAACCAATATACAGTAATACTCAACTAATAAGGCGCGTCGTGAATCTTCGCTCGCACAGAAAAGAAAGTATGGCCCCGAAGATCAACGAGAGCACTTAAAACCCACAATCAACCTTAGATCACTACTATAAGGCTCATAATACACTGCAGCTGTTAGCTCCGTCTCACCCGCAAGTATGGCGGCTGTCAAGCGGCGCGCGCTAACATGGCGGCAGCCACCGACCAAAGGGAACAGGAAAAAGCGTGGAGCGTGCCGATTGGTCAATAGCATTTCCCGCGCTTTGAAAATTCATCTTCTGCGCAGGTACATCGATAAGCCATATTACTTGGGTACTCCTGTACCTAAGACGCGAACAAAAGAATACCTACGCAACTCACAGCCAAAGCCAATTGTGTAGGTACCTAGTTACATACTCCACATCTTCCTCTACCTTTCCCCAGTCAAAAACCGTTATATACAGTCATCATTAGTTGGTAACTATGATAACCGTACATACACACTTTGTTGTATAAGTAAGTAACTAATTAATACTGTGGACTAATTCATTAACTTTAGGATACCTACCAAAATTGATTAACGAAACTCGTGAGGCTCTGTGTTTCATTTTACCTACCAAAATTTGTTATACAGCTATTATGGGTAATAAATACTGAGGCTCGAACTCAAGTAGGTAGGTAACTTGTGGGCTACTCACCCACCACGGGCATAATCGAATAAAACAACATCAGATCTGTTAGGAAACCCAGCGGGTAACCTAGCTACCCACATAATAATAACTTTCATAAAGGCTTGGTAGTTTGTCATGCATGAATTTACAGCCAGTGCCTCGTGATCCGTATGTTCTATTTATTCAACGATTGTAGTCGGTTAATATTATTTGAAGTAAAGTAGTAGTGAGTAGTTAAAGTATTTTGTCCACGTATGTATTCTCTTTTCTTTTGTTATTACCTAATGTAAAAAGTCCTTAAAATACTCACCGTTTACCTCGTCGCCACATGTAATGTTCACTATAAGGATTGTGAGGTTGATATAAGGAAAGAACAAGTAACACTAAATACACGGATATCGGCTCTAAGCCAGCACCAACACGTCTTCCCCCAGCGGCGGTCGGGAGGCCACTCCCCTCCACACCCCGCTTGTCACCGCGTGTGCGCTGCTTCGAGACGACAGATTATAAATGTATAAATGTCTATACACTACAATTACGACTATAGACTATAGTAATTTATAGCAAATCCAATTTAATTACGACTTAATACGCACTACTTACTTAAAGATTGTAAGAAAAATAAGTACTTATTTACTTACATTTGATTTTGACCCTTCCCCCTTCCTATTGGAAGTTGCCGACGCATTTTATGGTCTCTATAAAAAGCAAGCATAAAACGATGCTCAGTTCGTACCGATTGTTTTCTGAGAGTTATCTCACGAGGTGCCGAACTAAGGCATAGGCACCAATTGTACTGTCTGTCTTGACCGCGGTCTGAGGTCTTTAAATCCAGATTGATAATAGAGGCTTATGATTGCTATCGAGATTGAAATTGTAGGTAAGTAGCTTTAGGGCTGCCTCAAAATATGTAAGTAATCTACTTTTAAGTCCGTAGTTTTTATATTTTTTCTTTTCAGTTTTTTTTTCCTCGGTTGAATTTTTTGTTACTGTCGTTTATGACCCGACGACTCAGATTAAAAAAGTAAAATTCATCTTCATCTGTAAAAAAATGTGTAAATACATGACATGTGTAGTTAAAACGTGTATTTTTTTTTTTAAATTACCTGCTTCGCATTGTCAAGTTATATTCGAAACGTTTACCTGACAACCGTCTCATCCTAAATGATCACCATACTATACTGTAAGACCCTGAAACAATCATAAAGATGGCAGCTACATAATCTTCCTCACCACATTTTCACACTATCCCGTTTACTAACTTTTCGCCCATAACTTAGAATAACCGTAAAACATTCGACAAACGACTAAGTCGTTTAACTTTAACTCATTTTCAGCTTAGCCACCGTAAAAGATCTGGTTTAACGCCATCTAAGGCGACAGGAGATTTACCGCTGTGTTGCCAATCTCCGCCGCTAGATGGCGGTGTGAGACACGCTCGTAAACGGTTTTATAGTCACTCGTGTAATGACAAGCAAGCAGTGCGCACGTTTATCGGATATTGAATCGGCGATGTCATCGTGTTGAAGGAAAGTATGTCCATATTTTGACAAACCATTATTTACCTTATTTGATTTCCCTAGCCAGTGTTTAATTAAGTTTTTTTAACCTTCAAATTTTGCCTAGCTATAGGTATATCATCATTTAGCCGGTAAATATATCGCTGGATATAAACTGCTTTAAAAGTAAAAATAAAACACTGTCTTCAAAGTCAAAGGCAAAGTATTTATTAGTGTGTTTTTTGGTGATACAGTAGGTCGTGACTCAAAAAACTACCCAATATTTAACAATTTATGAATTTAAAATCAATATTACCTACATACAATAGATTAACAAAAATTTCAATATTTAGAATAATTACAATATTTTTTTTTATAATAAACATTTAGAATACAATTAATTAGTATAAGTAATACATATTCAGAATACAATTAATAAGTCATGTTTTATTAAAACCACTGGAGATAGAGACATGAAATTCACCCAGGCGAAGACGGGCACGAACAGCAAGTCACTGTCACTATCACTATCACTATCATCACTATCACTTCACTATCACTATCACTATCATCACTATCACTACATATTATAAAATAAAGTCGCTTCGCTGTCTGCCTGTCCCTATGTATGCTTAGATCTTTAAAACTACGCAACGGATTTTGATGCGTTTTTTTTTAATAGATAGAGTGATTCAAGAGGAAGGTTTATATGTATAATACATGTGCGGGCAAAGCCGCGGGCAAAAGCTAGTAATAAATAAATGAATCGTAGCATCTTGAGACGGTAGCTAACAGGCACATTCAGATTTTGGTCAGATCAGATGAAACGAAAGGTAGAACTGGTTATGAATAACACCCCAAAAACTGGCTCCGGATCCTAAGAACAGACTTAACATTATCGTTAAAAAACATGTTCTCCCATTCATTCCAATAGTAAATGTACAAAAAAAAAAGTACGTTTGTAAGTTTGTACTCATAATATTGAGAGAATTACCATGTTATTTTAAGGCTACAAACTTCTTATAGGTTTTCCTGTAATCTACAGGTATAGAACTATTTTCTCAAACTTTTTCAAAATTTTAGACCGAGTAGTTTTGGAGTTACGGGGCATTTAATTTACCATTCCCCAATGGTAAATTTTCGTCAATTTTCTTGAATAACTTTAAAACGATTAATTTTAAAATTATAAAAAAAATATATTTGAGACCCTCAAGTACAGTTTGCAAAACTTTTTTTTTTAATTTTCTTATTTCCCCCCTAAAAGTGACCCCCATATTCAAAATTCATTTATTTACTTATCCGTACGTGTTTGGGTCACAGAAATCCATATGTGTCCCAAATTTCAACTTAATCGGTCCATTAGATTCGGAATAAATTGGCTGTGACAGACGGATAGACAGACAGACAGATACACGAGTGATCCTATAAGGGTTTCGTTTTTTCCTTTTGAGGTACGGAACCGTAAAAAGGAGAAGGAGAAAGTTTTACTTCCTTCCGACGTTGTGACGTCACATAGGCTAAATGGTGTGATACACAAAGCCAGTAACAATTATACCAACAGGCATAGCTAATAAAGTTGGTCGGTGCATCCGCCGTGCGCCCCTTTACGAGCAAACCCCGGAGGAAATTGAATGTTGAATGCGGATAGAATGCATACCACGCCGATAGGTTTTAGAGTTGCAGTTTGCTAAGTTACTTTGCTCCATATTTCTATGATGCATTGAAACCAAGGGACGTTAATATATATATATTGTAGTAAGTAAGAATATACCCGTAATTATAGGTTTTATTTAACAAAATTAAACATATTCGACATATTGATAAATTGACACTATAATGACACAATTGATGAAATGACCAAGGAGTTTATAATTACTACATTCTCCTGGGCTTATCTATTGTGCCACGTAGTCAGTTAGATGAGCAGGTGGACGTCGTACTCTTTCAGAACGACGACGCAGAGTCTCTGTCGTGGTGTTTTTTGGCTGGAACATCTCATTCTGGGAATCTCGCTGGCCATCTATGATACGATCATCGCCATCGACTGCATCGATGAACTCGTCGTCATCATTGGAATCAGTTTCATCCGTTTCTAAAGAAGATTGTCCAGCAGGAGCTAGGTGTCGATTAGATACGACAACTTCTCTACCACTGCTCAAACGCACACGAGAATGTGTTTATAATTACTACATATACCTACATTCTTAAAACAGGGTCAACGGGGTCAAAACATGTGACTGTTTCTAAATCATCATTTGCCTAGCCTTTTCTAAACTATGTTGGCGTCAGCTTCCAGTCTTACCTGTTGCAGCTGAATACCAGTATTTTACATGGAGCGACTGCCTATGGTAATACGATACCCCTTGGTAAGTCTGGTTGTCAGACTTTTGGGGTTCTGACGACCCGTAACGTCAGTTAAAGATACAAGAGTGACCGGTCTGGGACCAACGGCTTAACGTGCTTTCCGAGGCACGGAAGGATCTAGGTATGTAAAGATGGTCACCCATCTACGGAACAACCGCGGCAAGCGTAACTTAACCTGATCGATCGACCGGTGTAGCTGTTATTACTTAACTACGAGCCCTTTTTGTTTCTAAATGCCCTTAGCTAATAACATTTTTGTTTTTCCGAAGAGTGCTGCGGCTTTTCAACAAAAAGTAGAATGTTATACATAATGCAATTATGTTATTATTATTTGTTTGTTTTTTATTTGTTATTATTTTTTTTTTTCATCACGAGGAGCTCGTGGCTAAGTAATAACAGCCGCACGGGTCGATCCGTCAGGTTAAGCTACGCTTGCCGGGGTTGGTCAGTGGATGGGTGACCATCTTTACATACCGAGATTCCTCCGTGCCTCGGAAAGCACGTTAAGCCGTTGGTCCCGGCTGTTATTCGTGGATCTTTGACAGTCGTTACGGGTCGTCAGAAGCCCGAAAGTCTGACAACCAGTCTTACCAAGGGGTATCGTATTACCCAGTAACTGGGTTGTGGAGGTCAGATAGGCGGTCGCTCCATGTAAAATACTGGTATTCAGCTGCGTCCGGTTAGACTGGAAGCCGACCCCAACATAGTTGGGAAAAGGCTAGGCAGATTGATTATTATTTTTTTTTTGTTTTATTTTTGTTTTTTTATTTGTTTTGTTGTTGTTGTTGTTATTGTGGTATTATGTTATTGATAGATAGATAGAATACTCTTTATTATGCACGCCATATAAACATAACATACACAACACATAGACTCTTACACACATACACACATATATAAATATTGTGTTATTTTGTTATGTATTGTAATACTTTTTTCAGGATCTTTCATCCTGAAAAAAGTATTACAATACATCCCCTAGTACCCTATGTCCGTTTCTGTACACCTGACAATGTATAAGTATGCAAAATTTCAGGACGATCGGTTTAGGCGTGAAAAATTGACAAACAAACAAATAAACTTACTTTCGCATTTAATTTTAATACTTAAACTATAAATCCAAATTCTGTCCAACTCCAATTGTCATATTTGAGTCGCCCATAAAAAAATATAAAGGCAAACTGTATACGGGTCTCTTTTATGTGACATTATAAGGCAGAGGCTTGGTCGTCCGACTTTACGATGGGTGATACGACGCGTTTTATTTCGTTTTTATTGACAGACTACGGATCACTATGGCTAGAAACGTAGGCCAGTAGAACTTACTATGACGACTACGAGATTTGTGTGAAAAGAAGTGGAGTTTTGTGTTACTTTTGATAGACCCTTCAATAGTACAATCAACGCAATGCGAGTAATTCTACATCTATACGTACCCTTTTAAGGGGTCATTGTACTCATCATTCATCATTACTGTTAGACCAAACTTGAAATCGCGAAAAAAATCTGCGATTTCCCTACATTAACTAGTCAAAATGTAGGTAGGGAACATCTGATTTTTTTTTCGCGATTTCAGTTTTGGTCCCATAGGTAGTAAAAGTTGTTCATCACGATAAGAACAATGACCCCTTAAAAGGATGCACATGAATTCAATTTACCCTGTGTATGTAGCCTAAATTATGCGGCTCAGCTTGTATACTCTAATTAGGGTTCCATACCAAAATGGTAAAAAGGAACCCTTAATATGGTGCGACTCAGTCTGTCTGTCTGTCTGTCACAGCTGGATATTTTTTTTAATTGGACAGAAGTGGTTCCCTCTTCTGCTTCTCCGTGGCAGAGTGGACCGTAATCCAACATGCCCAGCTGGTACCTACCAATCAGCGACTGTGAATGTGATGTCTACCAAGATGTCACATGTCTTCGAATTTATGGTTCTTGGTTTCCTCGAGATGTTTTCGTTCATGGTTTGTGATGTTTTTCTTATTCTTTGGTGGTGGTGATAAAATAAATTGCACAAAGTGCATGCAGGTGCCTGCTAAAACAAAAGAAAAATAATTGAAACACGTTATACTCTCCGCCCGCGGCTTCGCTCGCGTGACATGTCTATAAAAAGTAGCCTATATCCTTTTCCAGGTCATGGTCCAACCGTGTGCGAAATTTCATCCAAATCCAGTCAGTCGTTTGAGCGTGAAAAAGTAACAAACACACACACTCACACACTTTCGCCTTTATTTAAAAACGAAAATTATTTTGCTTCGAACTGTCAAGATATTGAATACGATTAAAAGTCCAAGTATACAACCAAATACATGACTTGCAAATTCAGTTCAAAAAACCCGCGAACTTCTCCACATAAGTGGTAGCGAGCTATACGGTAGAGGATGCGATGCGTGGTCCGCAACGCGCAAGTGCAACGCAAACATTGGCCGACAACCGGACAAACATTACTTCTGTGCCTATGGCGGGTATCCACCACGAGCCCACGCCGGACATAAGAGGCATAATATTGATAAAAAGTAGTCACGAAATCAAAGTTATAGCTGTACAAGGATCTTCTGGCGCGTACCTGGAATTTTAATTAACGCCGCCATCTTGTTTTTTCAACTGTCAACGTCATTCGAGCGCCAAAAAAATCATTGTACACACGACACGGAGAAGAAATCCTACACAATGACAGATCAGCTTGTAAGTAGTTACTAAAAATGTAGGTATAGCTTGATATGTAGCCGTGTGTAGAGAACTGATGACAAACATAAATGTTTACAAATCCGACAAGGCTGTTTGGGCACCGTTCTTTTGCCTCTCCACCGAACCATCGTTTTTTGTGCTATCAAAAACGTTGACAACTTGTACCTAACAGTTACTCTTTTTGTTAGTAATTTATGAATTTAAGTAAACATATAAACTTTGCTGATATATATATTTTTTTTAGGTAGACCATATAAATGTGTACAAAATAGATATGTATCTCATTTCTGGGAAAATTCCTTTTCTCTATTTTCAATCTAGCAAAGCTCGCTCGCCCAGCTACTATGTAGTTTGTAATATGAGGCACTCGCAGATCAAACATGGGGTTGTCGGCTGCTTATGGACTATCCTGTGGATGCCTTAATAAATTAAGGCGGGCATCAAACTTTATAAGTGCTTGCGACCACTAGACCAGTGCTAATTAATCATTTTTAATCTTGGCCTTAAACCCTTCTCAAACTTGAATCTAAAGAATAGAACAATATTGCAGCATTATGAATCGTGAATAGTAAATCGATGCTGTATAATATCTATATACATACTTTAGCACATAATATCGAGGGGAGAGAGCCAATAGATTTACTGCCTCAGGCGAGGACATGTTAATATCAAGAGCCTTTTATTGCCTCACACAGATCGTGCGATGTATAAGAACTTATAACATTTTTATTTGACCTATCTTCTTCGTTTTTGGCAATCAATTCAATGAGAATGAAGAATGACTTTGCGAGTGGATAGACATGTTTTTCTACGGCGCGGTTTATACGCCGCCGTACCGAAAAGAAACCGTGCCGTGTACAAAGGGCTTTAAGGCTTGTCCATCGCAAAAAGCGCGGTCACTGTCGGACTGCATAGAAAAGAAAGAGAAGCGCGATGACACAACGCTTACAAAATATGAAGTAGGTAATTATCGATTTACAAAAAATCTGTTGATTAAACTAAAAAAGTAATGACAAGAAATCATTCCTTATTAGTTTGTAAAGAACTGTATAAATTTATGAACACTTTTAATGAAAACTGTAGGAGTAATATGGTAATAACTCGAAAAAATAGACCGAAATAGACCTGGATTTAGGTTTTTTTTTCCTTAGTTCTACAAACTAAAATAGATTTCGGGACACATGAAATCACTTCTTATGTATAGATTAGATTAATGTGTATTTTTTCCTATCAGAAAGATGCTATAGTTACTGTAAAAGAGAAATGAATAAACTAATTACACATTTTAAATACTAAGACTTTATACCCACTGCACCTGAGATTAATAATTATAGGAAGTACAGTACCTATCAGCAATGGACTGGATAAACTACCGTAGTACCGTTTGATTCAATGGTGCAGTTTATGCCTCACAATAGCGAAACGAATTCACTCTTTAAAAACCAGAGAGTCAATTTGCTAAACAATCCGTTTCCCTGACCGTACGTTCCACTTAACCGAAGCAACTACCAAGACACCATAATAAATAAGAAATCACAATAGCTTCTCCGTCCATTCACTTATGTTTATTTACAGAATTGGGGTTTACTGCAGCCGAAGCCGTATGGATTTATTTATGAAGTATACCATCTACCATATAGTTATATCTAATATTGTGTATTGCGATGCTCTTCCCAATGGACAGTCACAGCCAAAATATGTTCATCACCTTAAGTGTTATTTTTGGCTGCTCATTGCACGTAATCTCAATAACGCAGAATGACATTCAGCCACTTCTTTACATGTCAGGCCAATGAATACACCTGAACCCGAACCGAACCGAACCGATAGGTCTAGCCTATTAATTCACCAGTGGGGCTCCTATTTCTATCTGCAGGGTTTAAAGGAACCTAACCAAACAGAACCTCGGGGTGCCCTTGACGTCGACAGTCGTTTCGTGCTAACAAGTCTGACCTAACCTACCTTTCAGACTCCACCTAGTTTTAGCCGGCTAAAACAGTAACAGATAGATAGACAGACTGACAGACAGATCGACAGACAGACCGATAGACAGATCAAAAGATGGACCGACAGATAGAGTTACTTTCGCATGTACCACTAACACGACTCCCCCCTCCCCCCACGTGACAACATCACAATTGTACGAGACTTTTTGTCGGCGCGCGACGGGGTGCCTAGCCACTTATACACGGCTTGTACACAAAATATTAATATGAAAGGACAAGAAACTGATGACTGTCTTAAACTAAACCAAAATGATTACTCTGAACTATTTCATTACTGCAACATATTGCCAATACAAAACATGATCAGACTTTCAATACTAAAAGAGGATGCTAACAATATTAATAAATTAATTAGGAGAACACGTCATCATAAACTAAGAACTTTAGCTAACTTAAAAACCTTTACCTTACCTAGATGCAACAATACATATGGTATGAGAACACACACCTACATACTACCAAAGATAGTAAACGACCTACCTGCGGACATACAAAGTAAATACCTCTGTAACCCTAAAAAAGCTAAATGTTTATTAAAAAAGCATTTTCTGCAAATTACAAACTATGAATATGTACTTTAATTTGATACAATTCTTACTACCTCTTTAATTGTGATATTATTAGTTTGATACACTTACCACCTTTAGTTATGCTATTCTTGTATTATATAAGAAATTAAGACTTAAAATATTAATCGAATGTTAAAGTTATATACCTACTTACAGTCTAAAGTTATCTCATAAATTAGATACATAAACATACATTTCCGAACTCACTAGCCACATATAAGCCATCAAAGGCTTCTGTGGTTTTTTTAAACAAATAATTTGGAAAAAAAGAAAAAAAAAATGGATAGACTAGGCTAGATTACGAATTTTGTCTTAGAACAATAGATGACTTAATTTTTTTCAATAAAAATTGTCGCGTCGCGACTGGTTATAATAACAGAATGGATTTATGAGCTACCGATCAAAAGCACTTACAAAGTAGAACCATCTACATAGTGCATTCTTTCAGTAACTTCCCAGCACTTCCATACAATCGCTATTCTTCGCCCGTACCAACGATTTACAGTACTCTATATACGTACATTTGGCACAACATAATCACTAAAGAAATACAGGAGCAAAGTTAAAAAGTTCGCACGTACGTGCGTTGGGTTCAAACACTTTTCCTCACTAGTAAAGTGAAGTGAACTATCTCACTTTCAACGGCCTTACCTCTCGAAATAAAGTAGCTAAGTTAGATTCGAAGGCTTGGTAAGGGTGGATGTGACATTTTAAAATGCTAAAAAATATTTGTTTACTATAAAATCTTCTGTTCTTCTATAAAGCTGAAGAGATTTTTTTGTTTGTTTGTTGGTTTGAACGCGCTAATCTCGAGAACAGTCGGATTTGAAAAAATATTTTTGGATTTGATAGCCTAATTCTAGAGGAAGCTATTTAACATCACGCTATGACTCTTAGAAGCCGAGCAAAAAGAAGAAAAGTCAGAAAGAACGCTAAGCGAAAACTAAACTAGCGCGGGCGGGCGATGCGATGAGATGCGATGAGTCAGGGACAAAAAACACGCGGACAAAGTCACAGGCAGAAGTTTATAAATTGCTACAATGATCTTTTGGAAAGTCACATGAGATGTATTCAAAAAACAATATGGCCGCATTAGTTCCGATTTTGACCACACGCCAAAATTACCATTTAGCGCTATAGATGATATTATGAGTTGTTACCGCCACTTAAGAACCTCTGCAAAAGCATCGCAGAATCTGAAATGTTAATGTATTTTACCGATCAAATTAAACAGGCTCCCAAATTGGAACACAGCGATGCTGCTTGGCGACAGGAATAGAAATGGTGGAAGGAACCGAAGAAAAATATCAAAAGTATATAATGTGACTCGCACAAGAAGAGTTAAAGAGCTCTAGTAGTACTACATCATCTTCTGCTTAGCCTTTTCCCAATTATGTTAGGATCGGCTTCCAGACTAACCTATGCAGATGAATAGTCCAGTATTTGACATGGAACGACTGCTTACCTGACCTCCACAAGTCAGAACCCAGTTACTGGGTAACACGAAACCCATTAGTAAGATTGGCTGTCTGACTTTCAGGCCTCAGACTACCGACAGTCAAAGATCATGGATCACACATCATTATCATCATCATCATGATCTGCCTAGCCTTTTCCCAACTAAGTTGGGTTGGCTTCCAGTCTAACTAGACGCAGCTGAATACCAGTATTTCACATGGAGCAACTGCCTATGATCATGGATCACACATAATCTGCCTAGCCTTTTCCCAACAATGTTGGGGTTGGCTTTCAGTCTAACGAGATGCAGCTGAATACCAGTATTTCACATGGAGCAACTGCCTATGATCATGTATCATACATAGTCTGCCTAGCCTTTTCCCAACTATGTTGGGGTTGGCTTTCAGTCTAACGAGATGCAGCTGAATACCAGTATTTCACATGGAGCAACTGCCTATGATCATGGATCACACATCATCTGCCTAGCCTTTTCCAGACTATGTTAGGGTGGCTTCCAGTCTAACCAGATGCGGCTGAATACCAGTATTTCTCATGAGGCAACTGCCTATGATCATGGATCACACATCATCTGCCTAGCCTTTTCCTAACTATGTTCGGTTTGGCTTCCAGTCTAACCAGATGCGGCTGAATACCAGTATTTCACATGGAGCTACTGCCCATGATCATGGATCACACATCATCTGCCTAGCCTTTTCCAAACTATGTTAGGGTGGCTTCCAGTCTAACCAGATGCGGCTGAATACCAGTATTTCACATGGAACAACTGCCTATGATCATGGATCACACATCATCTGCCTAGCCTTTTCCAAACTATGTTAGGGTAGCTTCCAGTCTAACCAGATGCGACTGAATACCAGTATTTCTCATGAGGCAACTGCCTATGATCATGGATCACACATTATCTGCCTAGCCTTTCCTCAATTATGTTGGGGTTGGCTTCCAGTCTAATCAGATGCAGCTGAATACCAATATTCCACATGGAGCTATGATCGTGGATCACACATGTCTTTAATTTTCGTGAATGCCTCATCCACACCTTCAGAGCTCTGAAGAAAAGGATGCATCAGTATGCGCCCCGTCGCCTCTAAATGCCGGACCGACTTGCAATACTTATAGCAGTTTAGTGTTGGCCCCGGTATTGTATTACACGGAGTATTATGTGCATAGCAGCGGAGGGTTGCTTACGTGACCACCCGCACTTTGAATATTTTTCAATTAAATTGCTTTGTTTCTTTATAAAGTTGTTAAGGGATTATTGTTTTGCAATGTGAAGGTAATTGAAAACGGATAATATTTTTGTGTTCACCAAAAATATTATCCGTACATCAAAATACTGATCGTGCACCAAATATTCCTGAATGTTACACAAAACACCCGCTCGTCCGAAACTTCACATTGGTGAATCATTTGGGTTAGAATCATTTGGGTTAGGTTAGGTTAGGTTAGGTTAGAACAGTGACCCTTAACGCGCGACGGCGAGCGAGCGAAGTGAGCAGTGCCGCGGCAGCGGCCGCCGAGCGCCATATCCAATAGATGCTCGTAATGACATATTTTAATGAACATATTTTGGTGCACATTCAGTATATTTGGTGGAACACAGGCAAAATTAGGTAAATGAAATGGGAATAAATTGAAGTACTTTTAAATACCATCCATTGAAAACAATGGTGTAGTACAAGGATCCTTTGTTTGAATTGGATGAAAGCTCGGAGTCAACCATGGCCTGTAGTCTTGACTTAGATTGGGATCGCTTTACGACCGAATTCGCTCACAAAGTCAAAAGACGGTCAAAATTTCTTGTCAGGCACGTGATTTTTTCGTGCTTGTCTTGACCTTAGGACTTAGGACTTTGCGACCCAATTCGGTGGTAAAGCGATTGCTATGTCGAGACTGCAGGCCCTGGTATTTGAAAGCTCTGTTATGATTATGGTGGCATCTCTATGTTGGCTAGAGATGCTATTTCAGGTCGCGGGTGCCGTCAAGATCGCGGGTTGTTCGAAAAAGATACAGTGGCCCTGGCCCAGGCAACTGAAGGAACACGGGTGGGTTTAGTCAGTAAAAGTCTGACACGCCCTCCTGCTGCGCCCAGAGCGGCATTTGATGATTTCCAATACACAAAAAAAAAATGGGTTGTACTCTGAACCAATCATCCTGAAATTTTGCGTATACGTTGTCAGGTGTACAGAAACGGACATAGGGTACCTTTCATCCCGCAAAAAAGTAGTGTTACCGGGGAAAACTACAATAACGTTCTTATTATAGAGTCCTTTCGAATCATGAAAGGCACGTGGCGGCATCTATTATCATAAGAACGTTATTGTAGTTCTCCCCGGTAACAGTACTTTTTTGCGGTATGAAAGGTACCCTATGTCCGTTTCTGTACACCTGACAACGTATACGCAAAATTTCAGGATGATTGGTTTAGGCGTGAAAAGGTAACAAACAATGAAACAAACTTATTACTTTCGCATTTATAACATTAGTTAGGTTGTTCATAATGGTCTCCGGCGTGACATTTTGCGATGTAGTAAAACCATGAAGGCTTCTCATTGACACTGAACTGTCTTCCAATGTATTAAAGCTGATTTACACAGGGTCAGTAATGTAGCTTACTACAATCTCGAAGCAAGTCAACACTGACCCGTTACTATCTTCATGTAAATTGATTTGAAGTCACTAGTACGAAGTGACGACAACGTAGGTATTACTGCATGTAAACAGTGTGAGAGTCAGTTCTCAGCGCCTGCTCAGCCGTGTGATTCTTTAAGACCTCATTCTAAACTTCGAAATCCGCTGTGAGTTTCTTGATTGGCGTTCTAAATTCAAAGTGTCAAATAAAAAACAAGTGAGCAGAAGTGATGCGAAGTGAGAGTGAATAGCGAGTTGTTGTTTGAATTTTACAGAATCGACGTACTGACTTCATTTGGAATCAGCTACTGACCTTGTGCAAATCAGCCATTCTGCGGAGAAAACAAACGTTTTCGCGGACGCTAAACGACACACAATAGAAGTTTTATTGTTATGACGACTGTAGACTTCAAGCGCCCGGGAAAGCGTTAAACCTGCACTACAATACTCGTGAAGTTGATCGAATTTAGGGAATACCTACAATGCGTTTCATATAAGAATATGATCGACTTAGCGCCATGTTCTGACGTCATAGCTGTCAAATCGAATAAATTGGGTAGGGTGAGCAAAACAAGATATTTTTTAATTAACATTTACGAATAATGAACGAAGAATTTGTAAAAAATGAAAAAAATTGTTGCCAACAATGAAAATACGAAAGAAAGAAGTATAATTTATAAAAAAACTAATTATGAATATTTTTTTTGATGTCTTTTTTCACTTTGATTTAACTAAGACTCGGCTAAACAAAAAAAAAAACGTTATTGATACGCTAATAAGTTTTCTTTGCAAACCGTACTTTTCAATCAACATTTGACAGATAGAGGTCATTGACTTTCCTATTCTTATTTGAAACGCATTGTACGAGAGTATAGAAGGACACTTCGGTTCGCTTCGTGCAACCTCGGCCTGCCTCGGGCGACTCCGATCGTTGTCAGTCGTTGCGCCCGAGTGAAAGGAGTCCAAGCGTCCTGTAGTTCTTTCCATGAGTCACGTACTTCGGACTTCGGTCATTTTCGACCAGTACTTCGTCGATGCAATTTCGTAGTGTAGTCCAGGTTTTTAAGCAAGTCGCATCGCTCGAGGTCGTGAACGGGGCCAAAAAGCTATAGTGACTGAACTGACTTGCAAACTGGCCTCGTATCCTGAGCCCTAAAGCCTAGCTTTAAAGAATTTTTATTTTCATAAGAACTTAAGTAACAGTTCACTTAAACTGAGATACAAAGTGCTTACATCTAAGTAAAATAAATTATCATATTTGCCTCTGGGGTGTGGGTGATTTTATAGGGTAGGGACATACATGTTTCTTGAGTTTTGTCTTAAATATATTTATACTATCACACTTATTTATATCTTCCGGTAAATTGTTGAACAGCCGTGCTCGATCAACCAATTTCTTTTTTTACCGTAATTAGTCCGCGCAATCATTGCATAATAAGAAATTCTTGAATTGATTCAGAATCTGTACAACGCGTAGATAGAGGTTTCTGTCAACAGAAACCAAGATACGCTACAAGGTTCATCGCGTTGCCAAAATTATAGTATAGTTAAAATCTCGCTGCAGACTCGGTCATAAATCATTCGAGTGTTTCGCTCTCTTTCCCACTCACGGGCCTTATGGGCAGGCCACGCCCACACGTAGTCCTGTGCATTACTGCAGTCGATGAGTGATATCGCTAGTTTTATATACATATTTATAAATGGGTGATAGAAATAAATACACATTTTTTTTTATTTGATTACCAAATTTATTACAAAGCATATTAAATATATAAACAAAAGAACGTATATATAAAACTAAAATAGAAAATTAAAATTCTTCGTCATCGTCATCATCTGTTATCGATAATGGCCTTGAGCGCGCGCAACTAGCGCACATTCTTACTCCGAATATGATTTATGACCAAGTCTGCAGCGAGATTTTAACTATACTATAGAACTAACGCCTTTTATGGGTTCCGCCTACTTCAAAAAGAAAAAAACGGAACCCTTATAGGATCTCTTCGCTGTCCGGCTGTCTGTCTGTCAGTCTGTCAAGACCCTTTTTCTCAGGAACGCGTGGGGGTTTGCGACATATTTTGATACTCGCAAATAACTCAAAACCTATAGGGTAGGTACTTCCAGTTGACCTAGTATCATGAAATTTGGCAAGAAACAAGGTGTGAGACCTTGCTTCTTGCAAAATTTCATGATATATTCGCACAAGTAAAGGAAAAAGCCCAAAAAAGTTTTATCACACTTTTTTTGCGTTTACAAACTTACATTTGCAGTTGAAGAATTGACCGTCGATGGGAGAACATGTCCTTCAACTACAATGTTAAGTTTTTTTTTTTGATATCTTCGTCCCTACTGCCCATCACTGAACCCATCATTGTGTGCGGTCCGACACGCGATTGGTCGGTTTTTTTTTTTCAATATTTAATATTTATGACACTCAATTCACAAATGTTTACCAACAACGCCATCCTGTTAACAAATAAATAAATAAAATAAAATTCATTTAATTCAGATAACTGAGATCCATAAATACAAAAACCAATTCTGAATTAAAAATATTAAAATTAAATTAAATCAAATTCACACACACACACACACAATACACACACCCCCACCCTCACACACACACACACAATAAAAATTTACGCATTCAACAAAATTTAAATTATCAATAAAATTAAAATGATATCAAAATTATTAAATTAAAATTAAATTCAACGTCATACAGATACCAAAAGATCCTAGTTGCACTTTACATGGTGCTGGTGTACTGTTTTCATTATCGCCTGTAAATAATATCATTGAAAACGACAGGTCAGGCTGCTTTGAAAGTCAAACAAGTTACCAAAGATCTACTTCCTGGCTCTCTAACTATCTAACCGCGAACACATTAACGAGCAACACGGAGTAAATAACAAATGAAGAGCTCATACGCTTACGATCGGATAGTATAAATAGAAATGGTAATGGACTTGGTCGGCCCTGCCGCGTTTGGTCTAGTAATTTCATCTGCGAATGTTGAGCGTGGGGTCCTGAACTTGATTCCCCAATCGGGAAAAGTGTTATGGGATAATAGCATGTCAATCAATCAGTGATTCATCAATAAGGAATTCGTCAATTAAGTAATAACTTTTCTCCATTTATAATTTACGTATTTAGAGCCCTTTTACATTTTAATAGTCATATTTTGAATAACATTACGTACTTTATTGTGAATTTGTGGGACACTTATTCAGTTGGTAATGCCCCACAAAACAATAGAGCACTTACCTAATGTTGATAGAAAATTATTAATAGAGAAAAGTTTAGAACGATATGCTTCTAATCCTCCGACTGTTGGTGGCGATCGATCTTGATTCCGTAACGGTACATACGCGGTAAGTATTTTCATCAGATCAGATGGATTTGAAGATAGAACTGACCATGAGCTTTCAATCTTTACTTATTGACCTAATCAAAATTAGAGTTTGTGTCCGGACTTATAGCATTTACCCACGTAAAAGATGACGACTCTCTTTGTTCGCTCATCCGTGTCAACTACCAATGTGTAGAGAAGGCACCAAACTTTTCTAATTAAGTTCCCCCAGAAGTTTTTGCGTTATCCGTAGTTCCAACACTTTTGTTATACTTCTAACGTTATCTTTCGTTAGCCAAATACTTGTTATCACATGCTTCCTCTATAGAAATGTTGGTCTTATTGACATACAAAGAAATCTCGAACACAAAATCCTCGAGTTTTTCAACGTTTTTGATCTTAGTACCACGGCCTCACATAGACAGAGATGCCAGCAGCCTTTGGGCTAATCATACCTGCTGTCAAGTTTGATGCGAGAGAGATAGAAGACTCTCACGCGCACTGGAACTAAACGCGCTTCGTTTAAATGTAGATTTTATGTCAAAATGCTAAACTTAAATAAATTTGTCATTTTTCATGAGGAACAGGGTGTAAAGTTCACTCATCCTCTATTGCAAAGGGAGGATCCTCCGACCAGACGGGTGTTGTGTCTGGTGGGCTACTGCCCAACGGTTGATGTCGGGTCGTTGTATATATGCTAATCGCGTGGTAAACCCTAATTGCGCGATGCATGTTTGCGTGACGTCGTGTCATTGATGCGTAGTTCATATGTGGCGATGTAGATGCCGCCACATCACTCCCCTCCGGAGACCGGAGGTCGATAGTGGGCTGAGTCGTGTATCTTGCGATGCTTGCCAGTGCCAGTTGTGGTTCCAGTGAGTCGGAACCGGGTGCCGCATAGTTCCCGGTGAGTCGGAACTGTCTGCGGTGATACCCCAGTGAGTCGGGGTGGCGCTGCGTTATGCTCCAGTGAGTCGGAGTGTACAGCGCTGGGTTGAGGCTGAAGGTGATGACCAGGAATGCGCGTCCCTGCATGCTGGTAGTCAGGATACCTGTTGAAGCCGTGGATGCTGGCGGGCTGTGTGACTCGCCGCTTGAAATCTTGAGGAAGTGATGCTGATGACGTCACGCTGATGTAGTTGCACGAAGGATGCGCTGACGTTCATGCTCGGGGTCACCAGTTTAGAGGCATGAGGAACAGGGTGTAAAGTTCACTCATACTCCATAGAAAAGGGAGGATCCTCCGACCAGACGGGTGTTGTGTCTGGTGGGCTACTGCCCAACGGTTGATGTCGGGTCGTTGTATATTTATGCTAATCGCGTGGTAAACCCTAATTGCGCGATGCAGGTTTGCGTGACGTCATGTCATTGATGCGTAGTTCATATGTGGCGATGTAGATGCCGCCACAGCTTAGTAAGTTCTTAACATATTTAAATACCTTCGATTTAAAGCAAATTTTACTGCACAATAAGGTACTGTTTACATATAATTGCATGAAACAGAAATTATTATTACTTTGGAATTTTTTCTATAGAAAAAAAATCAAGTACATAATCATGTTTCGGTTTTAGTACAACAGTAGACAATATATATTCATAACACATTTATGGAAAATCCAAATGATTATCGTTGAGTTGCACGGAACCAACATTAGGAGACTTTAAATTCATGTCTTTCCTTACATTTTGTATCAAAAAGAAAGTGACAGCAGCAATTTAAAGTCTCCGTTAAGACCCTGCATCTAAGCGTGGTTTAGCTCGGTGTGTAAGTGAAATAGCGTCTGTAGTGGCTGTCTTAGCACAAGATAGAAGACTCTCACGCGCACCGGAATTATGTCGTAAAATTGCAAATAAAATCGTATAAAATTAGAAATTAACTGTTTAATAATAAATAATCCATCACTGGATGCAGGGCATTTGACATTTTATGGTATATTTTTAATTATAATTACAATTGCTAATGAAAGGATAAACATCTTTTAAAGATTATTAAGAGGTATGTTTCAAGATTTTTTTGGTGCATCACAGTATGTTTAATTATGTTTTGAGAGAGATTCTTCCGTTCCAAAAGGACCTGAAAATATCATATGTTATTTATTTGTCAAAATTATTACGGTTTATGAGATACACAGCATTACAAAACCACTTTTTTGACCGTTTTCAAGAAATTTCCGCCTTAAACTAATGTTGGTTTCGTGGTTTAGTGCAACTCACCGTTAACATTTGGTTTTAAAGGAATTTTAAAAATACAAAATTTTCATTGTATCCTCTTAAGTCGCCTTCTGAGACTTAACTTAGGGCCTATCTCTTGTGTTTGATCATGACTTATATGAAGAAAATGGTGGCATCGATATATCGCCTCTTAGATAAAAATCTTCAGGAATAAGCGGAAGAGTGCCTATCACTAGGTGACGTCATAATGTATCCCCCCGAGCGTTTGGTGAAATCCTCAGATGTACGAAACTTTATTAGAGAAGGCTTTTTCCATCTTGCTAAGAGGGAAATAGAAACATGTTTTTTTTACTCGTCTGCTGTTAAGTATTTTTTTTATGTATTTTCGTTACGAGTGCCAGAGAATGAATATAATATTCACTGCGTTGGGACTGTCAAACAAAAAAAAACCGGTCAATAGCGAGTCGACTCCCACACCGAGGGTTCCGTTCCGATTTCTGAAAACGTGTGCTATTTAGAGACATCGTTTTATTTATCCTGTAATCTTTACGTAAACTGTTATCATATGTAATAAGTAATTTTTCTCTTATCAAACTTCGGAGATAAGGGGTGGGGGGGACAGTATTTTTTTTACATTTTTCATCAAAAGTCGAAAACTATGTGGCCTAAAAAAAATTAAAAAATGTTTGAGAATGTGCAAACAGCGTTCTTTCATAAGATACTCCACATGCCCTAGTAGCCCCACTTTAAATTTTTTGTCTAATGTAATATTGCAAATAAAAATTTCTTTTTTACAAAATAGTTGGGTAAACGTCATCTAAAACTGTTCCAAATTTCGAGTTGATAGCATTAGTAGTTCTTGAGATATCCAGCTGCGACAGACAGACAGACTGAGTCGCACCATAAGGCTTCCTTTTTACCATTTTGGTACGGAACTCTAACAAACTCAAATAACAATTTTTTTGTTAACTTAATCACACACACACTCTCTCACAGAGAAGAGGCCCGTGTCCTAACAGTGGGAACTTTATAGGCTGATTATGCTTAGTATGTAACTTAAATACATACATAACATCACGCCTTTATTCCTATAATATAATTTCTTTTTGACATTGGTTGTAATTTGAATTGGATTTTTATGTCATTTTTGTTTCGTGTTATTTTTATTATGAATTTGATTTTATGACATTTTAATTTAGAATTTCTTTTTTTATTGCATTATTTTGACTGTGCTTTTAAATCTATTTTTGTATTTAAATTTGATTCTGTTGTTAATTTTGATTCTGTATTTAATTTTATTTTGATTTTGTATTTAATTTAGATTTTTAATTTGTTATTGATTTAAATTTTGCTTCAAACCTTAATATAACTGGTAACATCTATTAATTTATGGGGCATGCGGTGCTAAACTATAACAGATTGTTATACTAACCTTTGATATAAGAATGTTTATTTTAGCATGTAACAGTATGAACAATTGTTGGTTGGCCAGAAACAAATAAATAAATAAATTCCGCGAAGGTTAGGCACAGGTGTACCTCGCCCACAGTTCGCCAGTTATGTTGAAGTCCCATGTAATAGTGGGTGAGCCTATTGCCATCAACCGAGCACAAATCCAGACTCTGAGCTGTAGCTGAGAAATTCCAAATGGAAAAACCCAATAACACTTTTCCCGACCCAAGAATCGAACCAAGGACCTCATGCTCAGTACACTTATAAACGTTTTGGTATACATATCGCACACCTAGATCTAAACTGAGACAACTCAAAAAAGGTCATTTTTCAGGAGACGATAAAAACGAAGGTATATCTGCATTTCTTGTTAGGGGAGTTATACAATTTAATTTGATTCTAGATAATAAATAGCTTGTAAAATGTCACTGTATACAAACTAGGTCTAAAATTCAATAATTTTTATCGATAATCACTGTTTTTCAAATATAACTCAAAATTAACGATTTTTGAGTTGTGTCAGTTTTGATCTAGGTGTGCGATACACTGTAAGCTTACTTTGTATTTGAATAAATAAAGACAGCAATGATTCAATCATTAGTTCGCCGGCACTCGTCAATCTTCAATGACTCACCTCCCATCTTGCACCGCATGCACATGTGAGGCCCTTGAACCTGGCTGCGTCACCGAATGCGGTTTTCACGTTGCTGAATTTTGGGCCGCAAATTAAAGGCGGCCAAGTGCGTGTCAGACCACGCACAATGAAGGGTTCCGTAGTTGAAAACAATTTATCCCAAAAACAAACTTGACATTCTAAGTAGGTAAGTAATAGCAAAAAAAATTTTTTTTTCACTGATTAAATTAGAAATATTAAATTGTATTGTGAGACCTTACTTCTTGCCAAATTTCATGATTCTAAGACGACGGGAAGTACCCTATTGGTTTTGATTTACTTGCGAGTATCAAAATATGTTGCATAAATGGCCATATTTTTTATTGCGTTGACTTAAAAGCTTGATTGTTTTAGGACTCCAAGGGACTATAGACCTACGTATTTGATAATAATTTCAACTTGGTACCTCCACGCGTTCCTGTGAAAAAGGGTCTTGATAGACTGACAGACAGACAGACGGACCACGAAGTGATCCTATATGGGTTCCGTTTTTCCTTTTGAGGTACGGAACCCTAAAAACTATATGTTTATTTTTCTTGTTATTTTTGCTATCGAGACGCTAAGAAGAAGTCGAGACTGGAGCTTTATCCGTCCCTTGTCTGACTCTGACCAGCCTACGATCTAGTTCACTGACTAACCCTGACCCAATTCATAGAGATATCCAGTCCAAGTCTACTGTGCCAGATGTCAGCACTGGAAGCTTTCAATGTCAAGATCGCAATCGTGTTGTTCATATCTCGGAGTTAAGAGAGACAAGTAGGTCATTGGTACTAGCTATCTTGCGAATGGACTAGCTATAAAGCATCTATATTAAAGCTGAAGAATTTGTTTTTTTTTTTTGCTTATATGTTTGAATGCGCTAATCTCCGGAACTACCAGTCGTATTTGAAAAATTATGTTTATAATGTTTGTATTTGAAAGCCCAATTCTTGAGGAAGGTTATAAGCTATTTAATATCACATTATGACCCTTAGGAACCGAGCAAAAAGAAAAAAAGTAAGAAAGAACGCAAAAACTCAATCAAACTGCCTAGCCTTTTCCCAACTATGTTGGGGTCGACTTCCAGTCTAACTGGATGCAGCTGTATTTTACATGGAGCGACTGCCTATCTGACCTCCACAACCCAATAACTGGGTAATACGATATCCCTTGGTATGACTGGTTGTCAGACTCTCGGCCTTCTGAGGATCCGTAACGACTGTCAAAGATTCACAAATGACACGGAACGTGCTTTCTGAGGCGCGGAAAGCACGTGAATATGGTACTAGTTATTCTATGTTTTATAGTAGGTATTCGACATTACATTCTCTTAGAGTTTAGTTCAAAAGTCTACCACAAACTTGCACCACGAAAAACAACTCCAAAGTCTTCGTAACTCCTGGGTCCCGCCGTAGTCAATACAAAGAGGTAGTAAGTAGATTTGCGGAGCCCCCACAAACGCGGCCCGCGGCTCCGGCCGCTCTTATTCAATTACTGCATTTTGTACGCATTCGATAAAATATACCATAGCTCCTTTATGAAGGAGCTCTTTGGTACTACGGAGAATACCTATCTGTCGTCAAACTGCGTTCTGCTGTGTTGCCGTTTGAAGGACATGGGTGCTATGGGCAGCACAGTAGAGGACATCTTATGATAAATATAAATTGTTTCGTGTTTATAATCTAACAGTCTTAAAAAAATAATATGTTGAAGTATATAAAAAAGGAGGGGAAATAATCATAATTAAGGACAAGCAGAATTGATTGTCAAATTCTAAATTAACGGCAAAAGCTAGTGTTTTAAGAGGGGAGGTGGCCTACAAGGGAATAAACTATTGCCGTCGCGCTGTGCTCGAACATTGATATGAGAGTCCGATACAGCTGCAGCTCAGACCAACTGGATCGACGTTTCGTATTCCCCTTTTTTCTCTTCGAAAACTAAGCCGATTCAATTTTTTTTTTCATTAAAATTTTAAGAAAGAGTATGTCTAGGCTCCTATCATTTACTTTCATGTTAAAAACTTTTAGAATGTGTCTGGTAGTCCACTAATCACGGTGGCGTTTTGTAATTTTTGGAGGGTCATATTTTCTTTATGAATTACACATTTAGCTTCTAAAAACTATATTATGCTAAATGCTCTATATTAAAAAACAAAAAATTTTGACACTTGTAACTGGCTTTTTCGAGCATAACGCTTTCTAAAGCTGAGCGTCCATTGGTCCGCGCCGGCCGCACCGCACGCACGGCACGCAACGGATTTTGGTTTGCTCTGTATGAATTCATATAGCACTGCGTCCACTAGCGGTACCAGCCGCACCGACCGCCGGCATATATTAGCAAAAAAGGCGTTGCGTGCCGGTGACGTCACAAGGAATGCCGGTGACGTCACACGGAATGCCTTTTGACGTCATCGGCACGGAACTGTGTAGTACGAGAGGCCATGACCAAAACCATGTCGCATCGTTTTACGACCAAAACTGTATAAAATCGTTACCTAGTTTAGATGATTCTGAACCCGACTCAGTGAGCAGCACCGGTCAAAAACGTCATAGTTTTATGGAAGTCCATTTCTGCTAAGTCAAAAAAAATAGGCAGATGGTTTTATCACAATATGTCTGGTAAAAAAAAAAAAAAAAAAAAAAAAAAAATGTACATAGGTTTCGTAATTTTATTACGAAAAGTTTGTTTTCAGACATTTTGCGCGTCACATGTGGCGAGAGCGCATTTTCAAAAATGTCAAAAAATTTAACCGATCTGTATCATAGCAAACTGCTTCAATATTTCATTAAATTTTTTGTTAGTTACCTGGGTTACCATAAACCTCTTTTCAGAAATTTTAAATGTCACGTTAATTCCAAAAACCAAAAGCACGTTTCGGAGTCGCCCGACAAACGCGCGCGCGGTGCTTGTTACGCTCTTATCTTTCGCTTCAATAGCGCAAGCGTCAGCAGGTTATTCCCACCATTTGTAAGGTATATTAACATATATGTATATGCTCTGTGGTATTGTATGAAAAATGGCTAACCTGAAAAAAAAAGACCTACCACGTGAAAAAACATCTCCGTTGAGAAAAAAAGATGGTGCAATAGCTCCGTCTCTCTCTCACACTGGAACCGTTCAGCTTCTGCCCTGCTTTAAGAGCTCATAGTAAGCCCCCTGATCTGTGTGTTTTGCAAAGATATATAAAAATCGAGAAAGTGAAGACATTTACGCATTAGAATTTTTAAAAGTGTACAGAAGTAGCTGACTATCGGAGTAAAAAGCATTTTGCGAGGAAATTGATTTACTCCGACATTGAGTTACCACATGGTGTTGAAACGGATACACGCCGCAATACTTTGACTATTTTTTACTAATTTTGACTATTGAAAAAGTAAGGCGCGACAATAAATTGTCTGACATCAGCTTTTTATACATCTGGGCAACCTTTTTAATCATGTTCAATAGTTTTCAGACACTTACTGATCGGCAAAATTTTTCGACACGTTCAAAATGCTTTTAACGCATACGATGCTCTTTCTTCTGAAAATTGTTTTAATAATAATAATAATAATAATAATAATTTATTCGCATCAACTGATCAACGTACACCTGAAAACATGATTTTCAGACGGGTTGCTTTGGGTTTTTTTCTGCCTCATTTTTAATTTTCTCAAATGGTCTCCTGGGTAGGTACGTGTGACGCTACTAGTTTCTGAAAATTGTGTTTTCGGTATCTAAAATCTATCGTTCAACTACATTCTGAAAATCAGATAGATTGCTATGAAACAGTATTTTTTATTTTAATATATATTTGAAAATGCGGTCAGGTCAGACGTGACGCGGAAAATTTCTTAAATTCATATTTTTGGATTCAGAATAACCAAATCTATCGATTCTATACAGTTTTGATCTTAAAACGATAGGACAAAAATTTTGGTCATGGGCTCTCGTACCACTCACCGCATCTGTCAGTGTCATCTCTAGGTGATTCTAGGGATTGACCAAACATAACATTTACAATTTTTTTTTATCTAAACTAGTCCTTACATGTATAAAGACCAGTCTAGATAAAAAAAAATAAAACAATATTGATTTTCTGACTGCATATCTGTTGTGCTTCATTATTAAAATTAAGAACAAAAAAAAAAGGTTTAGACTCGTGCTCATAAACATGAGCGGCACGCATCAACGGGAAAGGCAACTGCACTGCAGTCGTCGACCTGTCGACTTGTGCAGTTGCTTCTGCCGTTAGAGCGTAGGTTTGCAATAATAAATAAAATCATCAATAGAATTAGCATAAAATTATTACATTACTCTTGCACTGGTACACACCGCTAGAGCTAAGCACTTACAGCTCTCGACAACTACACGTTGTTCTTGTTAGTCAGTCAGGGTCTATACGCACTCAGCAAAACACGTCTGACGCGATCACGCGACGCCCCACGCCGCCAAGTACTATTATTTATTCTGTGATGTGTGCGTGTGTTCTGTGATTTATTGTGTGTTGTGTGTGCTTGGTCAATCCCTAAATTCAATTCAAATTAAATTAAATTCCTAATTCAAGTCAATTCAATCGTGAACCCACTTTCTACGTTTAGTTTTACGTTCTTCTTCTTCTGCCAACAAGCAACTGATAATAATAATATCTTCGTCAATCTTCATGATAGACGACGTCTACTGATAACAATAAAACACTCAGAATAAAAATAGTGGATGCATGACACCCCGAAAAAGGTTGTGGGAAAGAGATAAAAATGATTTACTCTTGGTTTTACTTTTTTGGCATGACTCAAGATGAACTGTCATTTGGTTATATTGGTTTTCATTCAACCCGGCAAAATTTGATAGTAGGTACTTGCTTTAATGTCTGACAATTCGTTCATTGAACTACTTGACTTATTCGCGTGTTCATTGTCTATGTATTTGTCGTAATCGTCCATGGTTCTGGGATGTTCTAACAATAATATTTCTACTGTTTTTTGTTTAACCCCTCAAGTGTCTGAGTTTGGCTGATTTTAGACCCAAAACCCCAGCGAGTGGGGAGGGTTGGGGGTTAGTTGCGAACCCCATAGGTTCACAACTACTGATAATGATATGTTTTCCATCGGATGATGTTTTTTTACGTTTATATATACGTGATCTAAGCTTATATACCTATTATGTAAAGTTTTGTCCTTTTGCACACTTGGGGTGCATTTGACACGCGGGGGGGGGAGGGGAGGTTAGCTGCGAACTCCATAAGTTCACAACTAATGATTTGATTGGTTTTCCATCGGATTATGTTTTTTTACATTTATATATATGTGATATAAGCTTATGTACCGAACAAAAAAAAGGGTTTTTCTTATGCACACATGGGGTGCATTCGACACTTGAGGGGTTAACTACAAATAGTGTGTGGACGTGTGGAGCAATGTCTAGTGTGGTTTGGGGCTGCAAGTTCTATTCATCACGAAAAGAAAATAAACAAGAAATATTAACCTTCCATCGATAAGTTTTTGCTCAATTTCTTGCCGAATATAAGCTCATCAACGAATATAAATACATAGCAACTGTGTTTTGATGATGACGATGATAACGAATTATTTAATTCATACTTATTAAAGTATCGTTTCATTTTGAACTAACTTAAAAAAAAACGATGAAGATACATATTATGTATTCCCTCCTAAGTAGGTATGCTTAGTAATTTATAAATTTTAGGTACCTACGGGCATAGACTTATAAAAAAAGATGGACTCCGCACCACGCATATCGAAAGTGAAGCACCCTACCGATCTATGTGTGCGTGATTTGAGTACCTGCAAAGACGCCGTCGCTCGTGTAACGTAATGGCGGCCGGTAGACTTACTATGGTGTGAATGTGTGCGTGCTGGCTTGTAGACATTAGCGCACTGACTTACTATGGGTGCTTCAGTTATTGTTAAAGGAGACGGCGTCCGCCTTTTTTTTTAGGTCCATGCCTACGGGTATTATTTTTGGCAGCATACAAATGCATGTCATTGTAAATTCTATCGACGTTGAAATTTTGTGGATCACATCACTAGTCAGAATAAAATGAATAACAACTTACAAAATTTCGAAACGTCTTCTGTAGGTATACGTGTCCTTTTCTAACATCATACCGGCTCTATAAGTCAAAATGAAACAAATATATTGAGTTCAGTTGCTATTTTAGCACTCCTTCCATGCTTTGTTATTATTCTAAAATGACACCGGCAAATCCGTCCAATACGCTGCGTGCCGGCGGCGTCCATTCCGGCCGGTGCACAGTGGTCTGGAAATCGAGCTCCATACTCTTAAAAGGAATTTTAAAAAATGTAATGCTTCTGGTTTACCTCCCTTTACGTAATTTAACCATAATCACGGTGATTAGCAAGTGAGTTAATTAGTTCTTGGAATGCAATTTTATAGAAGAAAACGGATACAATCAAAATTCATTTAACCACGTCAAAGAATAGAATCGAAAATTCCAAATTTAAAAAAGCGGCACCCAATCAATCTGCCTAGCCTTTTCCCAACTATGTTGGGGTCGGCTTCCAGTCTAACCGGATGCAGCTGAATACCAGTATTTTACATGGAGCGACTGCCTATCTGACCTCCACAACCCAGTAACTGGGTAATACGATACCCCTTGGTAAGACTGGTTGTCAGACTTTCGGGCTTCTGACGACCCGTAACGACTGTCAAAGATCCACGAATAACAGCCGGGACCAACGGCTTAACGTGCTTTCCGAGGCACGGAGGAATCTCGATATGTAAAGATGGTCACCCATCCACTGACCAACCCCGGCAAGCGTAGCTTAACCTGACGGATCGACCCGTGCGGCTGTTATTACTTAGCCACGAGCTCCTCTAAAAAAGCGGCACCCAAAGGTGCAAAATTGTATGTCATCTTGATCGCCGTGTATGGTATAATAGCTCGTGTGAGCACCAGCCTATCAGTTTCATTCAGTTTCAAAAAAAAATACTAAGTATATGTGTTTTCTCCCGAATAACACAAAACTTTTTTTCTCACGCGTGGAGCTACTTATACCATCCATAGGTAAAAACAGGTATACCAGGAGGCATTACATTTTTCTTTTAATTCCTTACTTTAAGTTTCTATAAGGCGAGGAGCTCATGGCTGAGTAATAACAGCCGTACGGGTCGTTCCATCAGGTTAAGCTACGCTTTCCGGGGTTGGTCCGTGGATGGGTGACCGTCATTACAAGCCGTTGGTCTCGGCTGTCATTCGTGGATCTTTGACAGTTACCCAGACGTCGTCTTTGACAGAATCCCGAAAGTCTGACAACCAGTCTTAAATAATAAAAATCAATCAATCAATCAATCTGCCTAGCCTTTTCCCAACTATGTTGGGGTCGGCTTCCAGTCGAACCGGATGCAGCTGAGTACCAGTATTTTACATGAAGCGACTGCCTATCTGACCTCCACAACCCAGTAACTGGGTAATACTCAAATATTGGGAAAAGGGTAGGCAGATTGAATTTTTGACTTTAAGTTTCTATGACTATGGTACTAGCTTTTCAGACCACTGTGCGGCGCGGATCGGTGGACAGTGGACGCATGCCATCGGCAAATCCGTTCAATCCGTTGCGTGCCGTGCGTGCGGTGCGGCCGGCGCGGACCAATGGACGCTCAGCTTAAAAGTTTACTCCTACAGCAAGCCGCGTTGAAAAGCTTCATTCCAAAATTACACACCGTCAAATATACATACAGGATAACATTTCAACACGAACTCCAACAAATCTCCGCAATGTACCAACAGATTTACCAAGACGCCGATTTCGCTATTTCCAATCAGCCGTGAACATTTTTATGTTGGTACTAATTGAGCAACCTCTACCGCAGAAAGCGATAAAAGTTATTAATTGGTTTCAGCCACCCCCGGACCGGAAGTTGTAAATACAAGGCTACTATTTCCGGTCAATCGACACGCATCGTGCACACGCCTTTTTCCCGGAAACTTTCAAAGATGTATGAGCCCACTTTTGGGGTTCCGTTTTTGAAATGGCGAGAAAGGAAGCCTTCATAAATTATTTGTAGTGATTTCGTGTTGGTTTGTTGGTTGGTGTAACAATATTTTTGGATTTAAGGCGAGTATAGTCGTGAAAGGGTCGTGTTTGAGAGGCAATTATTATTGTGACCTTGATCTTAGCGCTGCTAAATGTTCGCGGTTCTAACGCAAGCGCTCAATTATACCTTGATCGTATATCTTAGGTGATCAAACTACCTAGAATTAATTACTAACCTCTAACCTGGCGAAATGCGGGTGCCACTATTATTCTCATCTGCCTAACCATTCTGGGAGAAGGAGCGTTTTAACAACAATTGTTTGTTTACAAAAAGCATTCAGACATTTTTTTTTTTGTGAATTACGTCAATTGATTGTCAGACGGATATTTTAGTACATTTAGCTCTCGCCGCTCTTACTAAAGAACTGAAAACCTCATTTAATTCGCTAAATACCAAAATAATTTCCATTTATCATTGAATATATCCACTAAATCCTTATTGGGAGTCGCAAATAACTCTAAATAACATAGGATTACACTTATTTCGTCCAAATTAGATTAAACTAAGAGCATTCCATTGTTTTTCGAATTCGGAATCTAAATAATTATTTTGTACAATGGGCAAAAGTGGTATCACCAAAAGCATTGCAAATGCGTTGTTATCCTAGAAACCGAACTGAAATGTCTCACGTTTATAACTGTAAAATAATATAAATAATGCATTGATTTTGGTTTTTTTTTTCTTTGAGGAATTTCTTATTATCACCTCGGAGTTTAGATCATAACATAATAACAACAAGCTTGTAATCCCCGAAGGGTTAGGCAGAGTTAGTACGGTCAGCAATAGAAGTCGGTTAACACTGCTACTTTTTGACATCATCTAAACTAACACAAAATGATTCGATAAACTGTTTTTTTTTTTCGTTGAACTGTTAAGAGTTAATGTTCTTAAAATTTTGAGAAACAAGACATCTCCCCGGAGAAGTCTTGTTTCTCATCTCTCGCTTGCCTTCATTGGCCGGCTGGAGTGAATAATGACGAGGAACAGTGCTCCTACCTCTTTCTTGCCTTTATTGGCTGGCTTGAGTGGAGATTCGTAAGAGCAAACGTGCTTGGAGGAAGGAAGTACTCCAGTAAGATGCTGGTAGGGATCTTGACCGTACTTC
This sequence comes from Cosmia trapezina, assembly GCA_905163495.3. Taxonomy (NCBI): domain Eukaryota; kingdom Metazoa; phylum Arthropoda; class Insecta; order Lepidoptera; family Noctuidae; genus Cosmia; species Cosmia trapezina. The sequence goes on from LR991027.1 coordinate 17,721,653, forward strand.
CGGGATTGTTCTGATAGCCGTGGGATACCTCTCCACTCCTCGCAAGCACCTCAGGACATGTTGCCCCTTGCCGCTACGACACTGTGTGCTAGTGACCGTTTTCGGGGGCCCATTATTGAGTGTGCAAGTCACCCCCTGCCATTTTATCTGTGTATTATATACAAAACATTGGTCAGGCAGGGGCCATAGTGTTTCCATAATTCTAGGTAACCAGTCCACAACCACCCAAACCCATAGCCCAATATGTTTTTTTTCCATGTTCTGCAATAGTCCTGCACCAGCCGGGGGTTGTCCTTGGGTGCACTTATTGCATAGTGCATACTGGGATAATCGTCGGTTGGCGTCTCCTCATAATTTAAAATTGTGTAAGGGGCCTCTGCGAGTTGGCTTCGGCCCCTCGTACGCCTTCCAAAGGTCCGGGAATAAAAAATAATAATAAAACATTTCCACGACTAAACTACAATTTCCTGGCTATAAAATTATTATCCACCTGGCTTTTAGAGGCCGAGGAGTCAAGAGGAATACTTTCTTTGATCTGGTCGTAAGTGGGCGAGCTGTGTCAGCCACTGGAGTCGGAAATCACTGTAATGGATGGGATGGCTAGGGCTGCCACGCAAAGGTTTAAAGAAAATGATCAAAAGTGATTCTTTGTATTTTTTGGCGGCCGTTAATGAGACTCTAAATTCAAATCAAATCTTTATTGCTGAACACAGTAGGTATTTATAGCAAGATGTTGAGAAAATGCGCACTTTACTGTGTTCTACTAATATATGCATGTACCTAGGTATATTTCATAAATTACAATTAAAAAATGATTGACTGACATTGAAAACACAAAACTCACTAACAAAAAAAAATACGGTAAATTATATATTGATGTTTTTGGTAAAGCTGAAAATAAGTCCTCTCTTATTTATTTAATTGTTTAAGTACCTATACCTACAGGAATCCTGAATCTTGGGAATGAGACTTCAGGTCGAAATCTGAAATTATTATGAAAACAACAGCAAAGTTGTCAAAGCAAACACGAATTAGATTTTGGAGAATTTGTTTTCACAAAAACTTTTAAACGCATTTTTTTTTATTCTGTGTGTTATTCAAAAATCGGACCCTATATCTCTAAGTTATATTTTTTGGGAATCTGACGATTCATTTTCATGAAAATGTCATTTCAAAAAACAATCAAAATGTGAGCAATTTTAATTTCGCGTGACGCCTTTATTTTTCCCTCTCAATACGATTCTGGAGTTGTTTGAAAGTTTTTTTTTTATTTTGCAAATTCAGAATACAGCCAGCCCTATGACTTGCCCGCGCCTGCGGCTAATAGATAACCATTACTGGGCACTTGTCCCAGCAGAGCACGCAACTCTAGATAAACGACGATATCTTACACACTTTGCCAAACGTGCACACGAAGAATATGGGCCTTTGTGGCGAAATGTACGAGAAAACCGACTGTGCTATGCGGGCTACATGCAACAAATAGGCACTCGGAAAGCACGTCAAGCCGTTGGTCCCGGCTGTCATTCGTAGCTCTTTGACAGTGGTTAGGGGTAGTCCAGAAGCTCAAAAGTCTTCTAAATGGGAATCGTGTTACCCAGTAATTGGGTTGTGGATGTCAGATAGGCAGTCACTCCATGTAGTATACTGGTATTCAGCTGCATTCGGTTAGACTTGAAGACCGAACATAGTTGGGAAAAGGCTTGACGGACTGATTACTTGGCACTCGTGTTGGAGTATAATATCAAAAACAAGTCGATCCTACTTCAACACCACAGTCTTTCTCATTCTAACTCATAAATATTATTTTTATTATTCGAGGCCGTGCTTACCACTTGACTGAAATCCTTACTTTCTCATAGTGACTGTGTTCTTTGTCCATTGATATTATTATAATACGATGAGCTTCGAAACTTCCATATTATATTCCATATAACCAAGTAATGTGGTAACGCGGGGCGCTCACACGCGGACTGAATTAAGTTGTGTTTGTTTTTTAAATATTTATTATTTGTGTTTGTAACGTTTTACATTTTATCTATTTGTACCTATTTATAATTATTTATGTAGGTATATCTGCCCGTGACATCACAGCGGGCCCTATCAGAATACCAGCGCTGCGACACTCATGTTAAGTGCCGCAGCATCATGCCGAGATAGGGACCTTTTGGCCTCGTACAGGACTTTTTTGTTTTTTATTTACTTTTTTTTTTAATATATATTTTGTTTGTTTTCAACTTTTATTTTGTGTTTTAGTTTTAGTTCTGTGCGAGTCACAATAAATACTTTTTCTTTCTTTCTTTCTTTCTTATATTTCTACACTAATTTTAACGCATAAATATATAGCTTCCGGAGTATAAAAATGGCAAAACTATTACCCTCTTACAAATAAAACACGGAATAAAGTTATATCAGGAATAACAAAGGAATAACCATACATTTTCATAGGTTTAAATTTGGTATAACTTTATTCTGTGTTTATTTATAAGAGGGTTACAGAACAGGGATAGATAATTTATTGAAAAATTCAAATAAATTTATATTTAATAAACATATCCAGTTCTTTTTACCCGACTGCGGCGAAGCCCAAAAGGAGGGTTATGTGTTTGTTTCATAATATCTATATGCCCAAAGGTCTGTTAATGAAATACGCACTCGTTTTCTTAATAAATCTTTGGTCTATTTCACTAAAATACATGAAAACTAAATAAATAAAACTAATTAAATAAATAGAGTACCTAACTATGGTCGGACTTTTAAGTAGCTGCAGTGTGTCATTTTACATGACACTTCTAATGTCATTTTTACTGTCATTTCGCTATCAGATGGAAACATTTTTAAGATCCCTCTTCCGACTAATTTTCCTTCTTTACTAACATACTCCTCTCCAGATCTGCATGTGGCGCTGATGACTTTCATCCGTCACAATAACATAAAATTATGAATTACTCACAATTATAATATTACAAAAAAAAAACAATTATAATATTTATTTATTTCTATTTTTTGTTTGTTTCAGTCCTGTACTAATCCAGCAAGTTGTATCAACTGGATCAACAAAATATTTTTTTTTGTTTTTTTTTTTTTTTTTTTTGTAATATCGTGCAAATGCTCTAAGTATCGTGCACACTTGTTTCTCTAGCTCACTTTAGACATTGGCAGAATAGTCGACATCGGCTTTGCTTGCCATGTTATAAAAAATAGAATAGAATAGAATCGAAATGACAGATAGGAAGTGTCATTTTACTGCAGCTAATTAAAAGTCCGAGTCATAAATAGCACGTATACTTAGTATCCACGCCACCAACGAGTTAATTCCTCCTTAAATCACATTACGTAGTAGAAAGGATTAATTTAACAGAATACTAAATACCAGTAGGTATCGTTAACCAGCAAACCAGGCAGGCGCACCGGTTATCAGTATGCTCACTCTTACTACGGAAATGAGATTTTTGTCTACGCTCCGTCGTGCAACGAAGCCATTTAACATAGCCTAACAACCTATTATTACACAGGCTGCACATTTTTAATTTGTAGGTATCTTTACTATGCTACCTCATTGGAAAGGGGTTTAAATTGTGTGTCAATCACGAGCAAGGGAGATCAATTTTACTGTCGATTTAATAATATATATTGGTAGTGTGTTGGGGGTAAATTTGGCAGTAGGATAAGACCGTACGAATCAAATTCCCGGATAATTTGGCAATGTTTTTTTAATGCTGACAACATTGTGTTCTGTGACATTTTATCTTTAGGCCTAAATAAAAATGAAATGCTGTTCGTTGGTAATTCAGATCAACAAAAAAAGGAAGATGAAGCGCCGCGAATATAAAAAGTGAAGCCACAAAACCGTGCTCGTGCTCCTGCAAGTAAAATACACGCTCACGCACATGCAACTAAAACCATGCTCACCGCTCTTAGTACGTGACGAGTCGTCGTCTAGTTAACGTTGATAAAACATTGATAAAACAAAAAAATGCCTTACTGTGCAGTGAAAACTTGTAAAAGCAATAGAAAATCATATAAAAGTGTCACAAAATCACTTTTCACTTGCAAGTACTTGAAATAACATAGTTTTTTATTACTTAAATAAACTATGAGCATGAACGAACGCAGTGATATAAAGTTGGGTTGCCATAATATACGATTGAATATTTCCACATTCGATTAAACAAATTTAAATATGATACCTTCCCTATATTATAATATATTATTCCCCAAATTATAGGGAAACATTTTAACAAATGGCAACCCTTCGACATACACATAGATAAAAAGGTGGCTTCACTTTTGATATTCGCGGCGTCATCTTCCTTTTTTTGTTGATCTGAGGTTGTTTAGCGCATCATTTGAAAATGGCTGGACCGATTCGGTTAACTTCCTTTTTTAAATGTTTGTCAAATAGGGTTTTTATGGAAAGAAAAACTGGAAAAGTTGCCCGAAAATTGTATGGGCTTTTTGCATGAATTATTGTTTAGACAGGGCAACGTCTGTCGGGTCAGCTAGTTCTGCTTATGGCACCTAAGGACTAGTCCTTGTTGAAGGAGTCCAGCTCATCCCGCCATCTCCATCTGCCGCGATGTCGCTTGCCATTAAGAGGGACCCATTGGGTTGTAACTTTAGCCCATTGGTCGTCTGATATGCGGCAGATGTGATGGCAATTCCATTTTAGCGAGGCTGCATTCTATGTGGCATCAGTTATCTTTCTGATGGAAGGGATGGTCGTATTCCTAACCCGGTCTGTTAGTTTGTTAAAATACTCGGTTCATCATCATAGCCTTCTGGCAAACCTCGAGTGTGGACCTCTGCTGATTTGTCAAAGACCATTACTACTCGTATGAGAGCCAAATAAGAATAGTACTGTCAAGACGACATTTTGTTCCGCAATACTCGCGAACTTCATTACCAATGCGTACTAATTTGACGGCTATCGAGTATTTGACAGCTATCGGCACGGCATCGGCAGTACTAATTTGACAGCTATCGTGTATTTGACAGCTATCTGCACGGCAGAACTTATTTGACAGCTATCGTGTATTTGACAGCTATCTGCACGGCAGAACTTATTTGACAGCTATCGTGTATTTGACAGCTATCGGCACGGCATCGGCAGTACTAATTTGACAGCTATCGTGTATTTGACAGCTATCTGCACGGCAGAACTTATTTGACAGCTATCGTGTATTTGACAGCTATCTGCACGGCAGAACTTATTTGACAGCTATCGTGTATTTGACAGCTATCTGCACGGCAGAACTTATTTGACAGCTATCGTGTATTTGACAGCTATCGGCAGTAGGTACTAATATTTGACAGCTATCGTGTGAAGTTGGCAGCAATTAAGCGCGACCCTATTCTTAGTTGACTCGCATAGTACCTAAAGCATAACACAGCTTTCCAGCTGTGGAAAGAGAACGTCACAGAATGGAACTAAAAATGTACTTACCAAGTGATTTCAAAGGCTATTTTTTATAAAACAGAAATGTTAAAAAGTTGGCCAAAGAGCTGTCAACATTATTAATTAAAAACATCCTACTATTCAACATAACTATCGATATAACTTTACAATAATATCGGTGGAAGGTGGCAGCGGGGGTGAGGCGGGTGGCGGAGGGGGCTCGATGCTCATTTCTCAGGTTCGACTCCAGTATTGATATTGCACCGTATTACGCCCCAAAAGCTTCTGGAATCCACAGACCTAACATTGTCTAGAGAGTTGAGTCTTTAATTTCTCTTGCATAGTTTGAATATTGTGTCTGATGATAAGCATATCATAATACGCTAACGGAGTAGTAGCCTATGACATACATACTTGTTTTTTTTTTTATAAAAAAAAATCGAAATTCAGCAAATTCGAATTCAAAAAATTGCAAATCGGAATTCGCAGGGTGCTTATGATTTGAATTTCCATATTATTTAACGATTTTTTTAAAGTTCTGTTTTTATTGTTCTAATATGAAAAGTTTACTTCGAATTTGTAGTATTTATTGATAGATCAATTTCTGTCTAAGCTGTTAAAATAAAAGTTTAAAAAAACTAGGTATGCTATAGGCTTCTACTCTGTTCACCTATTATATTATCCAATTTTTTTCAAGACGTTAAAGAAGTCATCCGGTATAACGCGGTAAATGATTTTATTACTGTAAGTAGGTTTATACACACGTCAACAATATTTTAAATAAATAAAATAAAAAACTTTATGTCGGACCTTGATCCATAAATATGATGTTAGTAATACTGGTAATACCATAGAAATATAAAAAAACAGTATATCTAACAGTAACAGTATATCTATGGGTCATACACACTTGAATTCATTCACTCACCTGACGCACTGGGTACATCGCACATTACCCAATGCGCCATAATGTCGCAACACGACTTCTCACTAATTACCTTCAGAAAAACTATATGAAGTCGCTGTTCCCTAACCGGTTACTCTGAAAAGAAAGACTGAGACAAAGTCAGAGGTCAACGTCTCTTTTAAAGTGCAGACGTAATTTTGGTCACATCATGTGAGGACCATGAAGACTAGTGTCTGAAATGGTCTTTTGAGGAAAGAATTACACAGATTTGAGTGGACCTGTCCTGTCATAACCTCTTATTTCCCTAAGGGGACTGAAGCTCTACACTCATATTTTGTCAGTTAAGTTTAAGTCCTACGTAATAGGGGCGAGCCTATTGCCATCAACCGGGCACAAATCCCGATGCTACTGAAAAATTCTTGAAGGAAAACCCAAATAAAAGTGCCCCACACTTTTTTTTTTAGGTAGGAAACCTTCAAATGACTTCTCCCGATCTGGGTGGAGCGAGAGCACCTGTCAGACTTTTACTGACTAAAACCCACCCGTGTTCCTTCAGTTGCCTGTGCCAGGGCCGCGGTATAACAAAAATAAAGATTACTGTGATTTTGGCAGTGATGCAAAATCAGAGGTATATCGCTAAAAGGCCATCATCTTGTTATGTTAATACAATATCTGTGACAATTTCACAAATGCAACAACGCCGCCGTCAATGTCATTCAGGCGACAAAAGTTCCTTGTAGCACTCTACATAAAATTCTATCCTTGGAAGCTGTAATATCTTCATAGTGCACGTTGATCGGCGGGTAATATTTGTTTAATCTGCAAGCAGGGGCGACATCCAGCCGCAGACTATTGCCGCATAATCTAAGCGCTATATTTAACATCTAGCACGACATCGGTTATATCACAAATATTAAACGGAAACTGTTTGCCCGATTTATACTAAAGTTTTGGTTGTGTTGATTAAATTTTGCATTTCAGAAAGTGCATTACAGTTTACTTTAACATGTAGATATTATACAGGGTGTATCAGAAACGTGTGGTCAAATTTAAGGGTGTGGTGCAGACCATCAAACTGAACAACTTTCTCCATGTGACCAACATCGTAATCACGAAAAAATAATTAGCCATCCCATACATTTGGGTCGAGTATGTATTGAAGTTTTTTTAAGGGACAGCTGATATTTTTTTCGCGATTACGATGTTGGTCCCATGGAGAAAGTTGGTCCGTTTGATAGTCTGTACCACACGTTTGGTAGGTACAACCTGTTTTAGAAATAACTGGAGAAATGTGGGGAGTATACTAACTTAACACCATTACACCTCTATACAGTCTAAATACTGGCTAGTGAGAGGGGCTGGTGGCTAAGTAATAAAAGCCACTCGGGTCGATCGGTCACGTTAAGCTGCGCTTGCCGCGGTTGGTCTATGGATGGGTGACCATCTTTAAATTATAGCACATTAAACCGTTGGTACCGACTGTCATTCGTGGATCTTTGACAGTCGTCAGAAGCCTGAAAGTCTGACAACCAGTCTTAGCAAGGGGTAAGTATTGTATTACTTAGTAGGTACCTAACTGGGTTGTAGACAACGGTTGTAGAGGTCAGATAGGCAATGGCTCCATGTAAAATACTAGTATTCAGCTGCATCCGGTTAGACTGGAAGCCGACCCCAGCATAGTTGGGAAAAGGCTATGCAGATGCATTTGTTTTCTTTGCTATCAAACCAAAAAGTCGTAAATTTTCTCTGATCACATTATGAACATGATAATGATAAAGTACCTTTGTTACATTATTTAAAGGTCAACTATACGTAGTGTATGTAAAAAGTAAAAAACATAAGTATTATTTAAAGTCCAAATAAAAATTTTAAGACTAAAATTTTGCACACGTAAAAAGTATTAGATACGAGTGCAACATTCCCGGGGGAAATTAGCGATACCAGTTAGCTAGGTCACTCGAAGATTTGCCGTAACGAACAGGCAGCCAGAAAAAACGGGCAAAACTTAAAACTGCACTAATTTAGCAAAATGTTTGCGATAGAAAAAAAACCGGCCAAGTGCGTGTCGGACCACGCACAATGAAGGGTTCCGTAGTTGAAAAGAATTTATCCCAAAACAAACTTAACATTGTATCCCAAAAACAATTTTATTATGTCAAAATATTACAAATTCACAATTTACGGACTTGTGCTGGGAGACCTTGCTTCTTGCCAAATTTCATTATTCTAGGTCAATGGGAAGCACCCTATAGGTTTTGATTTACTTGCGGCAGCTGGGAGTATCAAAATGTGTCGCAAAATGCCCGTATTTTTTTATTGCGTTGACTTAGACACTTAATTTTTTTACAACTCTAAGGGACAATAGATTTACGTATTTAATATTAATTTCAACTTGATATCTCCAGGCGTCCTTGAGAAAAAGGGTCTTGACTGACAGACTTAAACATTTTTTTTTTTATGATAGAATTACAAATTAACAATTTTCGGACTTTTTCCTTTATTTGTGTTGTATGACCTTGCTTCTTACCAAATTTCATGATTCTAGAACAACGGGAAGTACCCTAAAAGTTTTGATTTACTTGCGAGTATCAAAAAATGTTGCATAAATGGCCGTATTTTTTTATTGCGTTGACTTAGAAGTGTGATCTTTTCAGAACTCCATGGGAACATAGACCCGCGTATTTGATATTAATTTCAGCTCGATACCTTCACGCGTTCCTGAGAAAAACGGTCTTGACAGACTGACAGACAGACAGACAGACAGACGGACAAACAAGTTAGTGATCCTATAAGGGTTCCGTGTTTTCCTTTTGAGGTACGGAACCCTAAAAACATGGTAAATATCCCGTTCATCCCGTTTGTGTTAATAATAATGTTAGTGACCAAGTGACCATGACAGTTTAAAAACTTATAGCTATCGTGTATTTGACAGCTATCGTGTGAAGTTGGCAACAAGCGCGATCCTATTCTTAGTTGGCTCGCATAGTAATATGAATAAGTACCTATACCATGCATTTTCTACGATGAGTAACATGTGACTAACTACATATATCCGCCTACCCCCTATACTTAGAGCATTTAACCTATAAGATTATGTATGAATACATCGAGACTATTCCTTACTACAGGAAGACTATTTTGCATAGAGGTTTACTCGGTGGAAAATTGTGAATTTGTAATTTTATGACATATTTTTTTTTTTTTTTTTGATATCCAATGTTAAGTTTGTTTTTGGGATAAATTCTTTTTAACTACGGAACCCTTCATTGTACGTGGTCCGACACGCACTTGGCCGGTTTTTTTTACTGTTATGTTCGAGTTCCCGATATTTCGGCACTGTTGCAAGCTTAATATAAATAGTAAAATAATATCAAATAATAGTATACTTACTTAATAATAATAATAAAATAATAATAGTAATAGTAGTGTTGTAGTGTGCTGTTGCAAGTTTATCCGTGATCATGGTGCTTGCAACAGTGCTAAAATATCAGGAACTCGAACATAACAGTAAAAGACATGGTATACAACGTGTAATGCTAAATGCGCAAAACCTCTTAAGGGGTCATTGTACTCATCATTATGAACAACTTTTACTATGGGACCAAATATGAAAACGCGAAAAAAAAATCAGCTGTTCAGTACATTTTGACGAATTATGCGAACATAAATGTACTGAACAGCTAATTATTTTCCCGATTTCAGGTTTGGTCCCATAGTAAAAGTTGTTCATAATGATGAGTACAATGACCCCTTAAGAGGTTTTACGCATTTGACGTTACACGTTGTATAAACATATATATCTGTAATTTTTTTATGGTGGGCATAATAAAGAGTATTCTATCTATCTATCTATCTATTAATGTAATGAAGTTCGCGAGTATTGCGGAACACAATGGCGTCTTGACAGTACTATTCTTCTTTGGCTCGCATACCTAGTACCTACGTCGCGAGTGCTTCCTAAGGATATCGGTATATATCGGTACGTGTTGTTACCTAATTACTACTGGGTTGTGGAGGTCAGAAAGACAGTGGCTCCATGTAAAATACTAGAATTCAGCTGCATCCGGTTAGACTGGAAGCTGACCCCAACCAAGTAGGGAAAAGCCTAGGCAGATAATGGTAAGTTCTACAACAGAACAACAAAAACTGTTTCAAGGAATCCTATAATAAATTCAAATCCTTAAAGTAAATCAGCAAATTGCGTCGCGTTTCACTCAGAAATAACGCAAACATTTATTTCTCCTTCTGCTCTCGTATATGGACCAACAATATAATGTTATTAAAGAGAGAAAAATCTGAAGCGACTCCGAGCATGAACACGGCTTACAAGACGACATTATTAAATTGGCAGCGGCATGTAGACACTCGCTCTCGCAGCTCTATTCAGATTCTGAAGAATAATATCTTGGAATTACACATTCATGATTTTTTTAGCTTTTCTGGATTTCATTTTGGACAATTCATGTTTTTCTTGAAGTGAAATCACGGTAGCTTTTGAAAGGTGTGGTAATTACTTAATTCTCAGAAAAATAAATTAATTTATAGTTTCAAACTGATAATAAATATTAATTTCCAATCCAAGTGATTTTATCACTCAACTGATGGTCGACACAATAATTTCAACGCTGCGCTGACAGCCACCAATTTTCTGGTTCAAAATTAATTTAAAACAGTTTTGAATTATAACGATTTCAATAAACAGGGTGTAAGTTTAAACAGTGGCAATCTTTTAAGAGGTCATTGTACTTATTATTATGAACAACTTTTACTATGGGGACCAAACATAAAATTACGAAAAAAAATCAGCTGTTCAGTACCTACATTTTGACGAATGCGAACATAAAATGTACTGAACAGCTGATTTTTTTTCGCGATTTCAGGTTTGGTTCCATAGTAAAAGTTGTTTGTTAGAATGAGTACAATCCTGTGTTTAAGGGCGGGTTGTTTCATGTAGGTATATGTTAATAATGGCGGTAACTATCGTCAAACCAAAAAAAAAACCGGCAGATTTTTTTTTCGCGATTTCAGGTTTGGTCCCATAGTAAAAGTTGTTCAAAATGATGAGTAAAATGACCCCTTAAAAGACCACTGTTTACACTTACACCCCGTTTATTAGATATTAGAAAAAAAAGTACCTAAGTCTTTGTTCGACGTAAACACGGTTGCATCACTACAAAACACAAATGTGAATTGAGCAACTCTAGTATCGCATCCAACCCTCGCTCGCGACGGAGATATCTTCAGCCCATTTAATAAATTTATGTATTACCAAGTTCAGTTCCGTTTTATATCGCAGTTTAGTCATTCAACTCCCCGGTTACACATTTGTTTATCACTTTATTCGTCTGTTTGTTGATGTCGTAAAAATTCAATCTGGAAATTGCTTGGATTAGGCGTCGCTTGGATTGGTGAAAGATGACGTGTGTGATGTGAATTGTGGAGGAATGTTACGGAAAACAATACTTATACATAAAAGGTCCCAATTAAATAGATGGTCAAACTTTTACACTTAAATAATTCAGACCACCAAAATAAGGACAATGGTAAAAAAAAATGATAAGAAAAAGGCATTAGATACATAAAAGAAAAAATCTGCTAACGAACGTACACTAAAAATGTTGGTTACCCAATGCATAAACACATCCATGACTTTGCACGTGACCACGTCACCGCCCGCGCCCGCCGCGTTTTTTTAAATTATTATAAGTAAAAAACCGGTCAAGAACGAGTCGGACTCGCGCACCGAGGGTTCCGTTCCGATTTCTGAAAAAGTGTGCTATTTAGAGACATGGTTTTATTTTTCCTGTAATCTTTACAGAAACTTCTATCACATAGAATAATTTCAGATTTTTCTCTTCGCAAACTTCGGAGATAAGGGGGGGGGGAACGGTATTTTTTTTACATTTTTCATCAGAAGTCGAAAACTATGCGGCCTAAAAAAAAGATGATGATTTTTTTCAGTCCCTGTTGCAAAAAAAACTATAAATATTTTAATTTCTTTCTTATTTGCAAAATAGTTGGGTAAACGTCATATAAAACTATTCCAAATTTCAAGTTGATAGCATTAGTAGTTCTTGAGATATCCTGCTGTGACTGACAGACAGACTGAGTCACACCATAAGGGTTCCTTTTTACCATTTTGGTAAGGAAACCTTGTCTCCTGTGAATTAAAAACAAAGTTTATTTTTATTCAGTAACTTTCCCGGTTTCCGTTGTGAACGGCGCCTTACACAGTAAAAGCATCGGAACGATCTCCGCGCAGTGACTGTAAGTTGTAAATGAAAAATGTATCAACACGATATTGTATTATTAATTTCGGGCTTACAGCAGCCATTTTTGTTGCAATTTCAGATTAGATAAAGCCTTTTTATTTTGTTTTCTGTTATAAAAAAATACGCATTACTCACCACGTCTGCTCGCTACTTTATAGCAATTATCTTTTAATATAATTATGTACTATGCGAGACCTTTGGCTGTCGTTACGGGTAGTTAAAGTTAAGGGGGATGCGCTGTGGTAGCCCGCGAAATTCAATTTTTTTGGGGTTTTTTGCAATTTGGATCAAAATATGATACGCGGAAATAAAACATATGTATTTACATAATTTTAACCATAAAAATCATCAATACATCTCTTTAAGTTAAATTTCGTGCAGATTCTTCGATTGAATGAAATCTAACGAATCTGCACGAAATCTGATTAAGATGATTTTCATGGTTAAAATTATGTAAATACATTGTTTTATTTCCGCGTATCATATTTTGATCAAGATCAACCTTGACCTGACACGGACCTGCAAATTGCAGAAAACGCAAGAAAATTTGAATTTCGCGGGTTACACAGCGCATCCTCCTTAAAACAATCTAAGAAGTCCTATTTGACATGAGCGTGTCCCTCTTTGTCCCGCTATTTTTGTCTCTCTTCGGCATATGAAACAATATGGGCTGTCAAAATGAACCTATTATTTTGTAACAACATTAGAAGCCCAAAAGTCTGACAACTAGTCGTACCAAGGTGTTTAATGTTACGCAGTAACGGTTATGGAGATCAGATGGCAATCACTCCATGTAAAATACTGATATTTAGCTGCATCTGGATAGACTGGAAGCCAAACTCAACATAGCTATTGATTGGCATATTCTTAACATATATTTTTTTGCGAGGAACCATTTTAAAAGTCACTAAGTACCTACAACTTTGCACCCAAGATCAATACAGACGAAACGTAAACAAAATCCCAAAGAAAGCAAAACTCCGCGTATATTGTGTTGTTTTCAATCAAACCCATTCGGTATCGGTGTAGGGTTCCTTATGGTTTTGGTTCACTTCGGCACCCCAATAAACAGTGACAAAGGGTTACGAGCCACGAGCCACGTAACCCAACTCGATGGGTGAACGTATTTCGTATCGAGAGCGAGAAACACATCGTCTCGCAAGTATTTATCGCTCGTGAAAAGACCTCCGCTTTTTAAGGGTTAACCGTTTGTTTTTGTTGTGATGTTCTTTATTTAAAATTAGCGAATCATCTAGTTTGGTTTTGACGTTCTGGAGGATAGAGAAGGCCGCTTGATTAACAAAATAAATTATGAATAAACATTAGCAAATGCAGAACTTGTTTATTTTCACTCGTTCACCAATTATTTATTTTTTTGTAAGAGAACCTTACCTAGTAAGGACCTCCTGTAAGTACCTACTACCTAGTAAGAGTATTTATAACTGTACCTATGAGAAAAATCTAAAAATATTATTATATATTTTGATAGCTTTTTGATAGCAGTCGGAAAACGTTAGTTTTATTTAGTTCGTAAAATAACAATATAAATTTTAAAATTCAATTCAAAGTTTTCAGTTTTTTTAATCTGTTTTCTAACCATGAAAGTAGCCGCCATGTTATTACGTCATACGGCTGAGTGAATTTAAAAGTGTCAATGTCAACTGTCAACTGATCAGCGTACGGTCTATATAAAGTGTTTGTTTACACTGCCAACTGACGTCATTACCACAGAGCAATATGGCGTCCACTGCGTCCAGCGTTTTCGGGAAATGCATTTTTATGGCATTTATCGATCGAATAAAAATTTTCTGTTTTTATTAGTGGCTTATTAGCACTAAGTATAGAATCTAATTGAGACACTTTTCAAAAATGGGTGTAATACCCTATTGCACAAATGTTTACAGCCCGGCCGTCGAGAGGTGTTCCTGACACCTGTCAGTTGGACAACTTCTAAATAGTAGGTAGTAATAAGGAAGGAGGAGGGTATAAGGATCAAATTCGCAAAACACATAAAGCTACTGACAGACGTGCTCATTACTAGCACGAAAGCATGCCTTTATTGAGCAAGTGCTCATTAGTAGCATGTGTGACTAGTAATGAGCATGCTTATTTCTAGTATGTTTTCGAGTAAGCGTGCTTATAGGCATGCTTTTTATGAGCACGTGTGTCAGTACCTTAAGTATTCGTTAGTATGAATCTGACAAGAACTCATTCTCTCGACGGCTGGATTGTACAGTAGCGCCCCCCCGTCAACGTACTCCGAGCGCGCAACGTTATCCTTGTAGCGGTGTAAAAAACAAGCCAAAAACCCAAACAGTTTTCAACCGCGCGTCTCGCCGCGTCGACTGCCCTAGCAAGTATCCCAGGCACTTATCGTGTCCCTTGATGGCACCGTGTCTCATTGATAACTGTTCGCATTTGCTCCGTTTCTTATCGGACCAGTATCGACGATCGCGGGTACTAATAAAACCGAACGGTCGAACCGACCCTCACTATGATTATTTTTATCTTTTCGAGTTTGTTTTTTTTTTCCTTTTTTTTACATTTATGAAACTAGCACAAGTCTTACGATTTAAATAGGAACTTTGGTACCTATTTCAATAGCGATTAAATAATTCATAGAATAGAATGGAATATCTTTATTTTTTAGTAAAAAAACTAAAAAACCCCGACTGCGGTATAAGACTTAAGTTTACAAAAAAACTGAAAAGCTAAAAACAGGCCAATTTTAAATTAAATAAAAGTGGAAGCAGGCGGTACCCATTCCATTTTTATATTTTCAAACTCAAATGGGTCCTGCCTGCTTCCAACTTTTATTTAATTTAAAATTACCTTGTTTTTAGCTTCGGGTTTTTTTTAGTTTTTGATTTTTGTGATTTTTTGTTTTTCTAAACTACCCCCTTTTTTTTTTTTTTTTTTGAGGGTGGGAAATCGTCAGACAACCCGCGACCCCAGCGGCGTCGGCCCTATTGGACCCCGTCACTTGCTGACATCTCTTTGAGGCGCGCGTGGAACACAACGCGCCGTCGACTCGGGCCTGCCGGTCGATTCTGTAAAAATCTCACCGTGAAAACATAGGTGAAGTGAGTTTGTGTTTGCTAGGAATTGACACTATTGACAGCTCACTCCACGCTCACTTCACCTAAGTTTTCACGGTGAGATGGTTACAGAATCGCACTGCTGGTCCTTACCGGACGGCGAGCTACCCGCTGCTCACCGTCCGCAGGCCCGCGCCTACGGTGGCCGGAAATCGCACCGCGATTCCCGCCGCCCAGGGCGTCTCCTGCGGCGACTGAGGGCGTGAGGCTGCCTCTCCCTCACGCGTTCCGCCTCTTCTTTCGCGAGCATCACTGCTTCGCAGAAGGAGGTGACGGCCTCCCATGCACTCTCGCTCCGCACCATGGCCTAAACCAGGCTCGGACGCGAGAGATCGCCTCCGTGAGAACACGGCGGGGCTCTGCCCAAGCCGGGCAGACCTCCACTGTATGTGTCCTCCGGCCGATCCATACAATCGTGACACCCGGGCGTTTCCTCTCGCCTTATGCGAAACAAGAACCTCCCGAAACAGCCGTGTCCGGTGAGGACCTGCGTCAGGCGGAAGGTGAGGACGCCGTGGCGCCGCTCTAACCACTCCTCAAAGAGGGGACTTATCACCGCAATTGTGGCGTGCCCAGCGCTGGGTTGCGACAGTCGCGCTCTCCATGTCGCCGTGAGATCCCGCCGGAGCTCTGTCCGCTGTACCGTGATTTCTCGCGGCAGCGGAGTTACGCCCCGGCGTTTCGCGTCCTCGCGCCACTCCCACACGTGCGCGAGGACCTTTGCCTCCAGATCCCACGGCGGCAAACCCCTGTGGGGGTGAAAACAGGGAATACAATTTACATGACAAATGTTATTCATTTGGTTTTAATTGACTTGAAACTTGGCACAAATATTTGCCTAAGTTTGTCATTATTAGTTTTTTAAAACTACCCCGGAGGAAGGGTTAGAGGGGGAGGGGCAAGGGAGGGGTAGTGAGGAGTGTGAGGGGGAGGATGATGGACGCAGGGAGAAAGGGCAGGAATTGGTGAGGAGAGGAGGAAGACATGGTGAAGGCTGAGGGGTGGGGAGGGATTAGTGAGCCGGAGGTGGAGGAGAGGGGGAGAGGGAGGGGACGGGGTGGTGAGAGAGAGAGAGCGAAGAGGAAGTGGCGAAGAGGGTGTGAGAGTGAGTGAGAGGGGGAGGGAGAGGTAGCGGAAGGGGATGTGGTGAACGAACGAGCTAAACTCTGAAACTACCCAACCAGTCGGACTTTAAAAAATCTTTTTGCATTAATGATAGCCCAAATCTTATAGAAGACATATTTAACATCACTCTAGGACCCTTAGGTGCCGAGCAAATAGAAAAAAAGCCTGAAAGAAGGCTAAGTGAAAACGTAGTAATAGCGCGGGTAGGCAATGCGATGGGGTGGGTCGAGCAAAAAAGAAATTTCACGCGGACGAAGTCGCGGGCAGAAGCTAGTCCTAAATATAGGACATCGCGAAAAATCAGTTTCCCATGTGTTATAATTTTTATTTCATTTTTCCTTGCATCTACAACGTGTAACGTTAAATGCGCAAAACCTCTTAAGTGGTCATTGTACTCATCATTATGAACAACTTTTACTATGGGACCAAAACCGAAATCGCGAAAAAAAATCAGCTGTTCAGCACATTTCTGTTCGCATTATTCGTCAAAATGTACCTACTGAACAGCTGATTTTTTTTTCGCGATTTCAGGTTTGTTCCCATACTAAAAGTTGTTCATAATAATGAGTACAATGACCCCTTAAGAGGTTTTGCGTATTTAACGTTACACGTTGTATACGATGAAATTATATAATGTTGCAAAAATCAAGGCATTAAACCACAATATCATACCCTCGGACTCAGGAGGATAGGGGTAGGTAGAACCTACATAACAGCATCTACTACAATCCTTCCATATATTCCTAGGCTTCGTTTACATTCGTACAGTAAACACTCAAGCCGGTTACGAGTCCCTCACCTGACCTTTCTGAAGAACATCACCAATAAGGTCAGTATTATTATTATGTCCTTCTGGAGAAGTGGTGGCCCGGTGGTAACGGCCGCGACTGACGTCATAGGTACTTAAGCTCATGGGTGCATGTGTGGGTTACATACCACTACAGTCAATCAATCTGTCTAGCCTTTTCCCAACTAAGTTGGGGTCGGCTTCCAGTCTAACCGGAAGCAGCTGAACACCAGTATTTTACATGGAGCGACTGCCTACCCGACCTCCACAACCCAGTAACTGGGTAATACGATACTCCTTGCTCAGACTTTCGCGCTTCTGACGACCCGTAACAACTGTCAAAGATCCACGAATGACAGCCGGGACTTAACGTGCTTTACGAAGCACGGAGTAGTCTCAGTATGTAAAGATGGTCACCCATCCACGGACCAACCCCGGCAAACGTAGCTTAACCTGATGGATCGACCCGTGCGGCTGTTATTACTTAGCTACAAGCTCCTCCTGTTATTACATACCACTACAACTTTTTTTTTTTTTTTTTTGAGGGTGGGAAATCATCAAATAACTTCTCCCGCTCTGGGTGGAGCGGAAGGGCGTGTCAGACTTTTACTGACTAAAACCCACCCGTGTTCCTTCAGTTGCCTATGCCAAGGCCGCGGTATCTTCTTAAAACTACCCGCAACCCCAGCGGCGTCGGCCCTATTGGACCCCATCATTAGCTGACATCTCTTTCAGGCGCGCGTGGAACACAACGTCCTTACCGGACGGCGAGCTACCCGCTACTCACCGTCCGCAGGCCCGCGCCTACGGTGGCCGGAAATCGCCCGGCGATTCCCGCCGCCCAGGGCGTCTCTTGCGGCGACTGAGGGCGTGAGGCTGCCTCTCCCTCACGCGTTCTGCCTCCTCCTTCGCGAGCATTACTGTTTCGCAGAAGGAGGTGACGGCCTCCCATGCACTCTCGCTCCGCACCATGGCCTGGACCAGGGGGTCTACTCCCTAAGCACGAAGTCCGTAGTTTCGGCCTTCGTGGCGGGCGTTTCCTACTCCGTATCACTTACGGATGGATGATTGGTTCGGGCCCGAACAAAGTATGAATGACAACATAATTTGCCAGTTGTCCCTACTCCCGATGTGTTTTTGCCCGTCCGAAAAATTTAATTTTTACACTTGTTTTGATGAATCGTAATGTCAGACGGACGGATAAACGGACGGACGGAAAGACGGACGGACTTAGGGAGTAGGCCCCCTGGCCCGGACGCGAGAGATCGCCGCCGCCGATCGCCTCCGTGAGAACACGGTGGTGCTCTGTGCAAGCCGTGCAGACCTCCACTGTATGCTCCACCGTGTCCTCCGGGCGATCCACACAATGGTGACACCCGGGCGTTTCCTCCCGCCTTATGCGAAACAGGTACCTCCCGAACATACCACTACACCTACAGTATCAATAGCAAAACAAAACACGTAATAAAACTACCCTTCATAATGAGATAAAGATTCCGTCTGAAAGCACACTGTATAGGTACTTACCTATATCCGTAGATCCTTAAAGGAATGTATTGTATTGATATATAGGGTGCGTTTTTAACAGGGATCACTCTATGTAAGCTTATATTAATGTAGCTAACCATCTTTAGTTTTTTCAGGATTATGAAGAACTAGTAGCGCCCCACGGTGTCACCCGCGTAAGTCTCGAACCCGTAAGAATATCGAGATAAAAAGTATCTTATGTGTTAATGCAGGTTATAAACTAACTATCTGTGCGCTAAATTTCATCAAAATCCGTTTCGTGGTTTTTTATAACAAATATCCAACCATCCACCCTCAGAAACTTTCGCGTTTATGATATTAGTAGGATTAATACTCGTATGTAATTTAATATTTCTCTTCTTTATGCACCTTTCCCACAGCCGCGCCGCCGCCGCCCGCCGGTTAGCGAGAAGCTAGCAGAACTAGCAATTAAAAGCGAGTTGTTCGTTTGACAGAATTCTAGCCGAGGTGGTGGGAACAGTCTACGATCAACTATTAATATATCTCTTTTACTAACACGGAACCTACAATCTTTTGTACGTTTGTTAAGACGCAAATATGTGCCAACGGCCTTAAGTGGTTTGCGTACGTGTTCTGTGCTGAGCTCTCGCAACGCACTTTATTCTAAAAACTATATTTTCAGCATAGCAACGTTCCAAGAATTCGTTATTATTATTATTGACAAGAATTCGAATTTTCTCATTCGATTTTTAATTTCACCTGAGGGGCAAATCTCGTATTTTAACAACGTTCGCAATCTCATCTCAGTCTCAATCTGTCAAAAATTGTATAGCGTTTACCTACATTTTTGACATTTGATTGACGCTGGCATGAGATTGTGAACGTTTTTAGGTACGAGAATTGGCCATCAGACCTTGTAACTATTACTTTTTTTTTCAAAAATATTCAATGTACAGTTTTGACTCTGCTACGATTTTATTATGTAATGTAGGTAATATAAGAATTTAAATAGAATAAAGTCACTGTTCGTCTGTGTGGCCGCGTTGGTCTTCTAAATATACAACGGATTTTGATGAAATTAGATAATTTATTTCGGAATGTTCATGTGTATAGTTCACTGATGTAAACTAACATAATAAAAATGTACTTAAGATATAAAAATTATAATAAAATAAATCTCGATGTTCTGTCAAGTCGCAAAAACAGTGCGGGTATATTTCGGTAAAATTCACATTTGTCATTTACTAGTAAAGATATCTCGATAATTATATCATACTAGCTGACCCGACAGACGTTGTCCTGTCCCAATTTCAATCGTTCAAAATTCCCATAGAAAATCTACTTTCAGTTTTCCCGAATTTTCTAATTTTCCCGGCAAATTTTCCAATTTTTCTCACCGTTTAAACCTCCCTGGACTACGACAAACACTTCAAAACCAAAATTAGCTAAATCGGCCCAGCCGTTCTCGAGTTTTAGCGAGATAAACAAACAGCATTTGATTTTTATCTATAAGTATATATAAACATTGTTACAAATTGATGAAAAGAATCAGTACAAAATTATAGCTGCTTTAGTGATGTAGTCAGAACCCATCCTGTACACAAACATACAGTAAGTATATTACGTTAACCGTTGTTTGTCCTGCTAAACGAACCGGACGCCGGACAAACTACGAAACAAACGTGATGTTAGGGAAGGGTTAATAATAAATGTAGGTAGTATTTTTACAAGAATTTTTAAAAGAAGAAAATACAGCATGAATTAAAATTAGCTGAGGAAACTATAGAGGCGAGATGGGTATCGAATATCGATATCTGAACACGATAAAACTAAAAAAAAACTGATTTTCTAAACTCATCGCCTCGAGTTTGGGGCGGTCGGTCAAGGGTGTGATTGGTCAAAAGTCCTTTTCGTCAAAATTGTACTTCGTCAAGCCTCACATCGATCGGGGCAAAGAGATTTAAGATACTACTAGCTGCGCTCTGTCGTTTTACCCGGGTAGACCGGGATAAAAGTAGCCTATGTATTAATCCAGGGTATCAGCTATCTGCATACCAAATTTCATCCAAATTTGTCCAGCCGTTTGAGCTTGAAGAAGTAACAAGTATGTTTGTTACTTAACACACACACACGAACTTTCGCCTTTATAATATTAGTGTGATAGGAGAGGTTCTGCCTATTTCGCGATGTTCGAATAGCCACTACTCACCGAATAAATTCAAAAATGGAACAGAATTTGTATGAAATTATCTGCCAATTATGTTAATAGGAACTTAATCGTAGGTGGTGAAACATATCAGAAGAAATGTCATAGAAAAAAACTGTTATCCCTTTTCACATTAGACCAACGTCATTCTAATATGTTAATACTGTAGACGCTAACGCCATCTTTTATCAAGTAGCAGAACTACACGATACGTCGATTCGTGACAGATTTTTCTAGAACATTCTATACCCTTCCAGAATATTCTAGATAGTTAAGTGTCATTTTGCAACATTCTAGATCAGTCCTGTAAGTACTACAATGTTCTCGAATCGAGAAGCTTATACACTCGTCATATAAATAGTAGAGGGTTGCCAGCGGTGCATGGCGGGTCAGCTAGGAATGCGAAACAGTGAACTACAGGGAAATAACAGTAAACTACAAGTGATTCTGCTTAAGTTTCTGATTACTGTATTTGTGATTATTTAAATATAGTGTGTCTTTAGTGTAAACTGGCATAAATTTATTTATTCCGAACCCCAGCCCGTAACAATGCTTTATTATCTTTTCTTTAATTATGAGAGGCTTGTGGCTAAGTAATAACAGCAGCACGGGTCGATCGACCAGGTTAAGCTACGCTTGCCGCGGTTTCTCCGTGGATGGGAGACCATCTTTACATACGAAGACCCCTCCATGCCTCGGAAAGCACGGGATCTTTGACAGCCGTTACGGGTCGTCAGAAGCCCGAAAGTCTGTCAATCAGTCTTACCAAGGAGCAGGGGCGGACCGTGAGTTTGTGGGGCCCTGGGCTAATACTACTTGGAGGCCCCCAAGTCTAATTAACCAATAATCTAATTAACTAAGTACCTAATTGTCATTTTGTCAAAAACTGTTTTCGACGATGATGAACTAGGTACACGGTTTAGTTTAGCAAAAAAACCGGTCAAGTGCGTGTCGGACCACGCACAATGAAGGGTTCCGTAGTTCAAAAGATTTTTTTCCCAAAAACAAACTTAACATTGTAATCCCAAAAAAAAAAAAAATTATGAGATAAAATTATAAACTAACAACTTTCAGACTTTTTCCATTATGTGTGCTGTTAGACCTTGCTTCTTGCCAAATTTCATGATTTTAGGTCAATGGGAAGTACCTACCTTTTGAAAGAAAGAAAGAAAGAAAGAAAAACCATTTATTCCCGCGAAAAATGACGCACATACATTTGTTGACACATTTTTTTTTTGTTGTTACATTTGTTGTTTTGTTAATTTTGTTGTGTTGAAGTTTTAAGTTTTATTGTAATTCATTATATTGTCCATTGTCTTCAATGAGGGCTGGGGCTGGGGCTGGGGCTGGGGCTGGGGCTTACATCCACGGGGCCCTGGACTGCAGCCGATAAAGCCCTTATATAGATCCGCTCCTGACAAGGAGTATATTTACCCTGTATGGTTTAGGCTGAGCAGATGATGATTATCCTTTCATTAATTCACTTTACAAGTCTAACATGATCTGCGAAGTAGCTACGATACGTGACTTGAGCCCCAAACAGGATCTTTAACGAATACTCTCAAAAGAGATCGTATAGATTACCTAATCCTGTTTTCCATTGTGACTCTGTATTTGGGATACGATGCACGTTTCTTTACGTACCTATGAGTACCGGGACCTTTGGATAAACTTGTTAATGGTGTTACGTTGACACCTTTTTAACCGACGAAAAAAAAGTAGGAGGTTCTCAGGTTGACACATATATATTTTTTTTTATGTATTATCTTTATCAGTTAACACGCATAACTTTTTACAGAGCATTATTAATTATTCCGCAAGAATTAAGGTACCTTAGTGTAATGATAATTTCCCTTACATAAACCAGCCAACCCACTTTATAGGATTCCCATAGTTGAAAAGAATTTATCCCAAAAACAAACGTAACATTGTCGTTGAAAAATTAAATCCCAAACAAAAATTTTTGTAAGTATACGAAAAAAGTATAAATTAACAATTTTCGGACTTTTTTCATTACTTTTGCTGTAAGACCTTGCTTCTTGCCAAATTTCATGATTCTAAGTCAACGGTAAAATATGGCGCATTAAATGGCCGTATTTTTTTACTGCGTTGACTTAGAAGCTCCAAGGGATCATGACCTACGTATTTGATATTAATTTCAAATTGATACCTCCACGCAATCCTGAGAAAAAGTGTCTTGACAGACTGACAGACAGACGGACAACGAAGTGATCCTATAAGTAAGGGTCCCATTTTTTCCTTTTGAGGTACGGAATCCTAAAAAAGTTTTATTAAATACTTGCCATAGAAATTTTTGTACAGTTGTCGTGTTTGTAACTCTATACCATTGAGCGATGATCACTCTGGAAGCTGCGAGATATTGTCTCCCGGTGTCTCGTGAAGTAAAAGGAATATGTAGGTATACGACAAAGGACTTGCTGAGAAAATCCTTTGTCATAGGTACACCGGTAACAAAAGTTTGCATCGCTTACCTAGATACAGCAGAGGAATGACAACGTATAAGCATTTCAGGATGATCGGTTTAGGCGTGAAAAGGTAACAAAACTTATTCTCGCAATTATAATATTAGTTTAGGATAGTAATAAAATTTAAATCACTACAATATTCATTTGTTTCTAATATAAAAATGGCTGGTTTGTACTTACTCATAATTAGCCTATAATGTTCCCACAGCAGGGACACAGGCCTAAGGTTGTGAGAGGGAATGAGCCGTAATATACCACGCGGGCCAGTGCGGGTTGAAAGATGTCACATGTCTTCGAATTTTTTAGTTTTAGGACTTCTCAACTCACGCCTTCTTTCCATGAGGGTAGGCAGAAACGACAGAACGCCACCTGCTACGATCCTTATACATAATTAAATACTCCGTTTTCCGGATTTCTACATATTATAATTATAACTCTTATAATATAATTATACAATATAAATATAAGAGGAGCTCGTGGCTAAGTACCTAATAACAGCCGCACGGGTCGATTCGTCAGGTTAAGCTACCTACGCTTGCCGGGGTTGGTCAGTGGATGGGTGACCATCTTTACATACCGAGATTCCTCCATGCCTCGGAAAGCACGATAAGCCGTTGGTCCCGGCTGTTATTCGTGGATCTTTGACAGTCGTTACGGGTCGTCAGAAGCCCGAAAGTCTGACAACCAGTCTTACCAAGGGGTATCGTATTACCCAGTAACTGGGTTGTGGAGGTCGGATAGGCAGTCGCTCCATGTAAAATACTGGTGTTCAGCTGCATCCGGTTAGACTGGAAGCCGACCCCAACATGGTTGGGAAAAGGCTAGGCAGATTGAGATAATTATAACTCTTATTACATACTATCTATAAGTTATAAGAACTCAGTATTTTAATTAAATGAGCTCTTGCGCTTTGCAGACTTCATAAAGATAATAAAAATCAAAACAAAGACCTTGCACAAAGTCCATTCTCCATTCTACAACATTCTCAATGAAAAATTGCATTTATTCTGTAATAAAATATCTCATAATACTAGTAGACATCGCACAGAAGAATGTGTGCCCCTGGCGGTCTCTCCGGCAAATATTTGATTACTATAGCCCCTCGGGACTCCCCGCATTTGATCCCCAACTAAACAATATTAGCTAATACCTACGTTGTTATAGTTTTCCTAATAAAATTAGCTGGATAAATAAACCTGCGGAAAATGGATGTTCATTTTTCTTCCGTGTGTTATGTATAGACGTATAAAACACATGACGTTTACAAGGTCAAACTCAATTAGCTAGTAAAACTCCGGAGTATCGATATCCAAATACGATAAAACAAAAAAAAATAGATTAATTTATGTTTTTGGGGTCAGCGACCGCTGGGACTAGTTACTTGAGTTGAGAAAATTAGTTTTTTTTTAGGTTTCCTTACCAAAATGGTAAAAAGGAACCCTTGACTCAGTCTGTCAGTCTGTCACAGCTAGATATCTCAAGAACTACTAATGCTATCAACATGAAATTTGGAACAGTTTTGGAACAGTTTGCCCAACAATTTTGTAATTATGAAAGAATTAAAAATATGAGTCCGCTTCGTGACCTCGAAAAATAGTAGGTAGGTACGCCAAATAACGCAGTACCGAAAGTTTGCAGTAACGAATAACATTTTTTTTGCAATAAGGACTGAAAGGGGGTCTTAAAAAATCGAAGTGGGGCTACTAGGGCATGTAGGTATATGAAAGAGCGCTGTTTGCACATTCTCAAACATTTTTTTTCTTTTTTTTAGGCCGCATAGTTTTCGACTTTTGATGAAAATTGTTAAAAAAAAACCCTCATCTCCGAACTTTGCATAGATAAAAATCTGAAATTATTGTGATAGAAATCAATCTGCCTAGCCATTTCCCAACTATGTTGGGGTCGGCTTCCAGTCTAACCGGATGCAGCTGAATACCAGTATTTTAAATGGAGCGACTGCCTGTCTGACCTCCACAACCCAGTAACTGGGTAATACGATACCCCTTGGTAAGACTGGTTGTCTTGTCAGGCTTTCGGGCTTCTGACGACCCGTAACGACTGTCAAAGATCCACGAATGACAGGCGGGACCAACGGCTTAACGTGCTTTCCGAGGCACGGAGGAGTCTCGGTATGTAAAGATGGTCACCCATCCACTGACCAACCCCGGCAAGCGTAGCTTAACCTCATGGATCGACCCGTGCGGCTGTTATTACTTAGCCACGAGCTCCTCCGAGCCGAGAAATTATTGTGATAGAAATGTATGTATAAATTACAGGAAAGATAAAACAATGTCTCTAAATAGCACAGTTTTTCAGAAATAATCAACAAAAAAACTTTATTACAAAAAAAAAAACCGACTTCCAAAAATCACTACCTGCAAAGTGAAAAATAACTTTGATTTCGGAAGTCGGTGTCTTTCGTTTTTTATTTAGTTTCTTTTTTTTTGCCACCGACTTCCGAAATCAAAGTTATTTTTCACTTTGTAGTGATTTTTGGAAGTCGGTTTTTTTTTTGTTAAAAAGTTTTTATTTCTCGCTTTTTAGTGGGTCTGTTTATAATTTATATAAGTTACAATAGTCTAATGTCAACTGCTCATCACATGTTACAAAATATTGCTTTTCCCGATGCTGGGACGTTAATTGTTGAGGAGTTCTGCTGGTAAGAACCAGGAGAACTCCTCAACAACCACTCACCACACGCATTGTGTGACGGGCGGAAATTGCTTAGCAACCATATTAAAGTAATCGAATCGCAACACGTAAAATATTTATCATTGAGTAGTTCCCGTAGCCATCTGTGGTCTTCATCATCAGTTCCACTTCACCAAGTGGTGCTTTCCGAGAGCAAATGCACGAGCTACTATAAAAAATACCCAAATCGCTATAGGTGTGCCTATAATATTTGAAGAGTTCCTTCGATTTCTCCAGGATCCCATCATCAGAACTGGATTTTGACAAAAATGGGACCATTTGGAAAGTATACCCTTTCCAACAAAAAAATAATTTTTCAAATCGGTTGGCAAGCGACGGAGTTATGCGCGAACAAACATAAAAAAAAAAAAAAAAAAAAAAAAAAAAAAAATACAAACATCCGAATTGAGAACCTCCTCCTTTTTTAGAAGTCGGTTAAAAATTACATAAATGATATTAGTACGGAACCCTCTTGACCGGTTTTTTTTTGTTTTATTATGTTTAGATAAGTATATACTTCGATATATTTGAGGGGCTCGTGGATAAATAATAACAGCCGCACGGGTCGATCGATGCTACGCTTGCCGCGGTAGGTTCGTGGATGGGTTGCCGTCCTTTACATATCGAGACCCCTCCTGTGCCTGTGACGTTAATCCAGCTGTCAGTCGTAGAGGGTTTGTTTACACTTTCATATGATAGTGTTGATTTATTTGATTTAATTATTTACAAAAATCAATCTTTAGTCGATTCTGTAATAAGCGATATGTCGTAGGTACTTACTTATTATATAAATACTACCCACCATTATTATTACTTCACTTCTCGTTAGCGCCTTAAGAAAGACGGACGTATAAACTTCCTAGTGACTTTTAATTGGCTAATAATAATCTATACATTTTAAAAAGCCCATAACTCGTTTTATTGAAGTGTTAGAACCTAGATTTCCTACAGGTTATGGGCCCAGGTTACGTCTTTACTGCAATATAAGTGGTTAAAATTTAAATAAAAAATATGGGCATTGTCAAGTGAAATGGACGTGATAAAAGGTGCAAAAAAAAAAAGTTCTTCATCGAATTGTTAGCCGGCACCAAAGACTACAGTATATTATAGGGTACGGCAAGACGCCACGCCGCCGCCGCCACGCCACGCCACGCATTTGTTGCTCAACCTACCCTCAAATTATGATGGCGTTATAACTGCGATCGAAACTTTATCGGAGGATAATTTAATGCTAGCATTCGTTAAACCAAGGCTTTGGATCATTAAGTCAAATTTAGAAATGAATATAGTGATACTAGCGTCAAAGTTTTGCAATTTGAGGGAAAAATGGACAGGAATTTCGAAAAACAAAATTCGATAATTCTCAAAATAATAGAGGGAATAATAGCTTCTACTAGGAGGTTAACAAGCAGAAGAATAAGTCTCAGTTCATGAAGTGTTATCACTGTGGCTGCAAGAAGCATGTGAAAAACAACTGCTTCTACTTCAAAAGAGCTCAAACATTACAGCAGCAGCACAAAATATGTAGAGGACAAGGACGGTCCAGGCAGTTGGAGTCAGTGAACTATCCACGTCGAGCTATTTTTCTGGCTTTGCTTTTATGATGGCAGACTATCAAGCGGATCATGATGGAAGTTACTTTCCTGTTGGTTTCTGGAGCATCGGACCATATTATAAACAGGGAAGATCTTTTCATTAGTCACACCGTCTTGAAACGCCATTAAAACCATTAAAATTTCTATTGCTTAAAATGGTGAATTTATTTCAGGGAACGATGTATGTGACCAGCAACATGGGCGTTCAAGAAGTTTTGGAGAACGTGTTCTACTATGCTGCGGTACCACCGGTGCGGTGCGGTTCTTAACGAAAATGCAACGTGCTGGGTTGGCAGTCATTTTCGACCAGCAAGGAGCACAATACGTAAGGTTAATAAAACTATCATGCAAGGTATGTTAAAAAAAAAAAAAATTAATTGCTGTAGACTTAATGGCATCTGTAAATAAGTGTCAATCTGTTTCTCAAGTATGCAGTAATAAAAATATGTACAAACTATGGCTTTGGTCATAATAAGAAAAAAAAAAAAATAATAATTCATCGAAATTAAAAAAATAATAATAATAAAATGGTTGATGACACCAGCCAAATCGAAACTGTTATGAGAGCCTGGATGATAAATTGTGTGAGGCCCACGGAGGTGAGGCCTGTATAAATAGGAAACAAAGTCGACTTCCGTTCATATCAGATCAAAAATAAAAGTCATGTTAAACAGCTATTATTTATTGTGCACTCAGATGTTTGTGGACTATTGTTACTGTTTATACCTACCTCCAACTAAAAACTACCTTGTAATTTGTGTTGCTGAGTATACGCAATACTTTGTTACGTACCTATTTAACCTATAAAAATCAGACGTGCTTGCTGTTTTTATAGATTTCGTGGCTAAAAGCGAGGCTAAGTTTAATTTAAAATTAGTCAACTTGTACTGCGATAATGGTGGCAAACATTTATCGACTGAAATGAAAGGTTATTTATTGTGTAGAGAGAGGGATATCAGAAAAAAATATCATATCATTTAATAGTTCCGAGACCACCACAGTTGAATGGCGTTTCTGAATGTATGGTCAGAATCATTACTGAAAAAGCTCGCTCAATATTAAACAAAGTGTTTTGGGGCGATACGCAGTATCAACTGTTGTTTATTTGATTAATTTGACCCCAATTAAAACTTTGAAAGTTTTCAAAAACACCATTCGAAAAGTGGCATGATACAAAACCTCGAATAAAAAAATAAAAAAATATTTGAAGGTAGTTGGTTCAACTGTTTACGTTCATAATAAAAGCAGTAAGGCCAAGTTTAATGAAAAATCATGGAAAGGGATACTTGTGGGTTATGAACCAAACGCTATAAAGTGGAACCCAGAGTGCGAAAAATTACATAGTAGTCAGGGATGTTATTGTTAATGAGACTGGGTTTCTTCAATCCAGGCCAGACCTCAAGTCTGAAGGGAATATTTAAAAAATTCTCACGGCAAAGCTGATGATGTAATATCCAAGTCAGTGCTGGTCAAGTCTCATAACTCTGACAGTTCTAAATCAGATATGTCTATGGTCTAAATCTGATGAGCACGAGTGTCCTAGTAAAGTTCGCAAATTCAACCATGATAATATAAAATTGAATCGGAGCAAATAAATGATATACTTTTTGATAACCCATCTTCACCAAAAGAAAACACAAATAAAATCCTGACGTTAGATGATGGAATAGGTTCAAAAGTCGTCTACCTATGTCGTATAATGAAGACGATGATCGCCATTTTGTGTGCTCAGTCTATTCTATGTAAAATACCAAATTCATTACAAGACATCAAAACTCGAGACAACAGATCTCAGTGGGAAAGTGCAGTAGGGACGAACTAAATTCTTTAAAGCTAAATAATACTTGGACTTTAGTACCAAGACCTGAAAACAGTCGGGTAATAAAAACATTGTCAATTTATTGTAAATGAATGTTTCCTGTAAAACATGACGAATTTAGAAAACCTTTTGTTGCAAGAGGTTTCAGTGAAGAATACCTCACGGACTATACATAATGAAACTTTCGCACCAGTATTAGCATGAATAGCTAGTTTCAGATGTATCTTACTTTTGCGAATCAATTTAATTTGCTAGTTCGTCTTAGGGATGTCAAAACTACCTTCCTAAATGACAAATTAAAGGAAGATATTTATAAGAAAGTCTCTGAGGGTATCTCTTGTTTAGATAATTATATGTGTGAATTAAATAAAGTAGTTTAGGGGCTGAATTATGCAGGCAGCTAGATGTTGGTTTGAAATTTTCAAACAATCTCGTAAAGAAGGTTTTCAAAATTCTTCAGTCGAATAGGTGTCAATATAAGCTAAACAATGAAGATGTACATACCAATTTGTCGTTTTATATATAGGTGATTTAGATATAGTATGCGCTGATATTGAAATAATTATAAAAAAAAGGTATTTATTGAGTAAATTTAAAATGACGATGAATGAAATGAATGATGATGATGAAATAATTTTAATTTTATGAAATAGCTGAATCAAACGCAGATTTTGGCGCAATACCGTTTAATTTTTGGTATAAAATCGTTACAAAAACCACCGATGAAATGCCAGAAAGGAGCGTGCGGCTTACGTGGAGCTCGAATTTGCACTAGTATGTTCCACTAATTATCGTGGAATCTTTCACCTAAGCTGCGTCCCGCACCGCGCGCTCCTTCCTCGCTGACACATTCACACATTTAAAAAACAAAACCACACACAGATATATCGCGCCGTTCACATCCCCCACCCCAGTGCTGCTAGCAGCACTCATCAGTCAAAGGGATCCGAACGACACGTGGGGCGGACCGCGTCATCATTCCAGACTTCGTTTCAATTTTTACCACTCTGACGCGTCCATCTTTCCCAGGGCACACCTCCCTAATCAGGCCTTTTGGCCATACGTTTCTAGGGCCGTTTGGGTCGACTACAAGTACCAGATCTCCCACTTGCAGTGGTCTTTGGTCTTTGTTCCACTTTTTCCGTGGTATAAGGTCAGGTAGCACTTCTCTCACCCATCTGTTCCAAAACATGTCTGCTAATCGCTGCGATATTCGCCATTGCTTTCTTAGGAATAAACAGGAATCATCAAATTTGCCGAGCTGCGGTGAGTTCAAAGACGTACCAAGTAGAAAATGGTTTGGTGTCAATGTTTCCATGCTGCCAGGTTCCACTGAAACATGGGTCACTGGTCTACTGTTTACTATGCTTTCGACTTCACTTAACAGAGTATTTAAAACCTCTTCCCGTGGAGCTCTTTCTTTGAGTATAATTTTTAATGACGTCTTCACACTACGGATGAGCCTTTCCCATGCCCCACCCCAGTGAGGGCTAGCCGGCGGTATGAACGACCATTTAGTGCCGTGATTCTCAGCCTCGTTCTTCATGACTTCCTCATCCAATTCCGTAACTGACCTCTTCAGTTCAGCGTCAGCTCCTCTAAGGTTAGTCCCGTTGTCAGAATATATGTGACGGGGCCATCCGCGTCTTGCGGCCATGCGTCGAAGAGCCATAATGAAGGAGTCAGTCGTCAGTGAGGCAACAGTTTCTATGTGAATGGCTCTTACTGTGAGGCAAGTGAACAGCACTCCATATCTTCGTTCGTGACGTCTTCCAATAGTGACCTCCATTGGCCCGAACAAGTCTACTCCACAGTAGGTAAATGGACGTTGATGGTGACCCACCCTTGCTTCAGGTAAGTCTCCAATCCTTGGTATTTCCGGTTTACTTTTTCTTAACCTGCATAGCATACATTTAGTTACTACGCTTTTTACAGTTGGTCGCAATCTGATAACCCAGTATTTTTGTTTTACCTCATTGACAACGGTCTCTTGATTTCCATGGGCAGCGTTGACATGGTGGTGCCGTATAATCAACCGAGTTATATAATTCTGTCCATCTAATATTGCAGGTCTTTTCATTTCAGGTAGCACGTCTGCAGCAGCATCGATTCTCCCTCCAGCTCGCAGTACTCCATGCTGATCAAGGTAAGGTGACAAGGTAAGTAATTTACTAGTGGTAGGTATTGATTTCAAAACTTTTAGCAGGGCGATCTCTTCACTGAACGACTGCGCTTGTGAGTAAATAAGGAGCAGGCGCTCAGCTCTGTCCATGACGTCATCTTGCTGCTCTAATTTATTTACAACCTTTAGTCCCATATCAACAAAGGTAAGTACTCTTGATGTAGATCTCAGTAAGCGCAACCATGATGAAAAACGCGTAGGCTCAGGCACAGGTAAGTTTGCGGTTTCATTTTGAAGCATGACGGTTAAACATTCCAGTAGTACATCTTCTTTTCCAGGTTGTATAATATTTTGCGGCCAATGGGCGCAGTCTCTGTATAAAAAAGCAGGTCCATACATCCATTCATTTCGTAAAACAGAGCAGTCATAGCTTTCTCTTGTTGCGATGTCAGCGACATTTATTTTAGTGGGTACGTATCGCCATTCACTTTTATCTGTGAGGTCGTCAATTTCACCCAACCGATTTGCCACATATGTTTTATAATTACGGGCATCGTTATTTATCCAATGAAGCACTGTTGTTGAATCGCTCCAAAAGACTCGTCGCTCAGCCTTCATCTTATGTTCTTTATTAATTGAGTCCGCTAGTCTAGCTGCTAACACCGCAGCTTGTAGTTCTAAACGTGGAACAGTAATCGGTTTGCTCCCCACAACTCGACATTTACTGGCGATGAATGCTATGCGCACATTTAACTCGTTGTCAATCCACCTCCAATATGCGACGGCGCAGAACGCTTTTGTTGAAGCGTCACAAAATATATGCATCTGCAGGTGCCTATACCCACATGGCGTAATAGTCTTTCTATTGTCACTGTTACTAGGCGCGTGCGACGTACCCCGCGTAGCACTCGTAGAATCTGCTACGCTCGTAGCGCTGTACTCAGCTGTAGCCGTAGCACCCGTAGACTCAAGGTGCGACGATAGCCGCACGCGGCCCGTCACGCGGGTTTGATTTTCTGTCTCGCTCACTCCAATGGTAGCTGCTGGATAGTGTCTCGGCAATCTTTCGTCACGCAGTGATTTTAGTAAACAAATCCATTTTTGCCATTTTTCGTAGATTTCGTCGCTAACGGGATCATCCCAGCTGATATTGAGTTGCCATGTCTCTTGCAAAATGATTTTTCCATTAATTGTAATCGGCGATAGAAAGCCGTAAACATCAAATATTGACATAACAACGCTTAACATTTCTCGTTTCGTAGGCCTTTTTTGCCCGCTTATAATAGCAGTTGGGATACGTTTGAATGACACGTCGAATCTTAATGAGTCGTCTTTTGGATTCCATATTAATCCTAGTGTACGTTCACCGTCGTATTCTGTTTGTCCGACCTTGAATGTCACGTCCGTCGAACGTAGGCTTTCTTGTGGCAATTTATTTAACACGGCTTGACTGTTGCACGTCCAATTTCTTATATCAAAACCTCCTTGTTTATGGATGTGTATGACGTCATTCACAAGCTTGATTGCCGTTTCTTCGTCTTCTATACTGTCGATATAATCGTCCATGTAATGTTGTTTACAAATAGCTTGTACAGCGGCCGGCATAGATGACTTAAACTGTTCGGCATTTTTATTTTTAATAAATTGTGCTACGAAGGGTGAGCAGTTAGCACCAAATATAAGTGAACTCATTGCATATGTTTTCACTGGTTTGTCTGGTGATTCTCTCCACAAGAATCGTAATGCATCTCTGTCTTCTTGTATAATTTTTATTCTAAGAAACATATCTTTGATGTCGCCAGTTACAGCGATTTTGTTTTCTCGGAATCTTAGCATGGTTCCGTATAATGAAATAAGTAGGTCGGGTCCTTTCAAAATGTAATCGTTCAAACACACTCCATTTGTTTTGGCGGCAGCGTCGAACACCAATCTTAGCTTTTGTTTGTTGGGGTTATCGACCCCGAAATGAGGTAAGTACCATACTTTTCTTGAGAGGTCAGATGTAATAGATTTGTTATTTATTTCAGAAGCGTAGTCATTGGAGATGAGATGTTCGATCCGTTCCTCGTACCGCGAAGCATAGCCTGCGCTGCAGCTCATCTTCCTCTCGACGCCTCGCAGTCGTGACATCGCGTTATGGTACGAGTCAGGCAGCGTACAGTTGTTGTCTTTCCATGGTAAGCTCACGTGCCACCTGCCTTTGATTAGTGTAGATGTTTGTTCCAGGTGGTTCCAGGCACGCTGTTCTTCAGAGTTCTGCCGTGGTTTAGTAGAAGAAACCCCCATAGATTCGACGGAGAAGTAACGTCGAACGTCTTCGTAAAGATCATGAAGGTTGCGGCTCACAGAAGTATTTTCTGTATCATTATCCACAGTGATGAGGAACGTGGAATGCTGAATGCGCGCTGGTAAGTATCTATGTGGCACTACGCCATGGAGGCACCAACCCATGGCCGTACGGGTGGCGCATGGCTCGTTCCGTCCGCCTGCTACTATCTCCAAAGGTAAGATTAAATGACAGTTATCCTGTCCGATTAGCACTTCCGGTTTAAGTTGACCAGTACTCAGGACGTCTTTAAGCTTGCGTAAGTAATCATAGTTCTCGCATCTCACTGACGCTAAGTCTTGTTTAGGTAAGTTGAGTTCATTTACACTACGTGCACTGATGTTATATCTTTCACCGAGTGTATTAGATACAGTCAAGTCCATTAGTTCTGTGTCGCACAATAGTTCAGTGTTATCCCATGCACCGCGCACCCGCATTGCCTGCTTATGCCCACTCACTCCGGCGCGCGATGCTAGTGAAGCGCTTATCATTGACACTGTCGAGCCGTCATCGAGTAACGCGCTCGTGCTAAACACACCGTTAGGTCCGTGAATGTTTATCGGCACTACTTTTAATAACACTGACCAGTTATTATTGTTCGAATTAACATGAGTAACGGTTTCACTTTCACGGGTTTCAGTCTCATTTGTGGCGCTGTGTTGCTCGGATTGCGCCGCCACTGTTATGTTATTGTTACTTTGCCGCGAGCTCGGCACAAAATGCAGCAAGCGGTGGTGGGGCTCCGCGCAGCCGTCGACGTCACACGCGGCGGCGGTACACGACTGCCTATCGTGTTTAGATAACAGGCACTTGTAACATAACCCGGAGCGTTTCACGTACGACCACCGATCCTTACGTAAGGATTTTTTAAACTTTTTACAGTCTGTCAAATCGTGTTTTGATGTACGGCAGAAGCGGCACTTGTTATCACTAACACTTTGTTCGTGTTTTTTAGTTTGCAACAACACAGTTTGTTCGTTATCATGATATTTACGTTTACTGTCCCATCGAATGTTCATCAAACCGGCACTACTCGTAGCTATCTTAACAGCTTCTTCACTCAAAAAGTCACTTAGTATGTCTAGCCTGCACTTTTGTTGCTCCTTTATTAACGGAAAACTGTAGTCTGCCCACTTTGATAGCAGCACGGTAGGCAACTTAGTTAGCACCATGTTGACTACATCAACACCCTGTAAGTACTCCTGTCGTTTGAGTTGTCGAACCGAAGCAACAAAGTTTTTTATTTTCACACTAAATGGTACTATGTCTTTATGATAATCTTGCGGTAGTGGATTTAACTTTTTCACGTCATGTAGAATTCTTGATATTATTATGTCCGAGTTTCCAAATTGTAGTTCTAACGTAGACATGATTATTTCTGTCGATGTAGAACTTATCAACAGCGCTGACACAGCCTCTTTAGCGGGACCTCGGAGACATTTTCTGAGACGCCATAAATTCTCCCTCTCAGTAAAATTACACATGATCGTCGACTCCTGGTACGCACTTTTGAAAAACAGCCATTCCATTGGGTCACCCGTAAACCAAGGTAGTTCTCGTGGTGTGCTGATGCGGCTGAGTAGATTTGCATTGTGGCTAGTGGGTATGGAAGTGGTGACTAAATCCTTGAGTGCACTGGCTAACTGCTGAACTGCACCGTTAGTGCCGCCGCCCTCCGGCAGCAGCGGGAACAGGGGGTCTGAGGTTGCTCCTTGTGCGTCAACCCTCTGTTTCTCCAGTTCGTGTTGGCTGCGCTCCAACCACTCCTCTATGTCCCTGCCACCACATTGTGCTTCCGACGCTGGTGGACTGTATTTTGCCTCAAGAGCCGCTATATCAGCAGCTAACTGCTTATCTACGAGTTCCATTTGAATTCGAGCTTTTTCTTTCGCCGCCTCCATTTCGAGCTTCTTTCTTTGTGCAACTACCGACGATGATGACGTCCTTGTTTTTGAATGTTTCGATTTCTGAGACGTGTGTTCGCATTTTTCCTCTACTTTCACACTTTCAACTGGTGTCTCTGATACTCTTGAAGAATCGATCACCCTCGACTTTCCATCATCTGCTTTGGTCGATGATTGCTCTTCATCCATCCGAAGTCTTTGTTTCTTTGTGGTACTACGCGTGTTAACCATCTTGTTCTGCGGCGACGTGTGGTGATAGAATGATCCGGCTCGAAGGACCACTGAATCAAACGCAGATTTTGGCGCAATACCGTTTAATTTTTGGTATAAAATCGTTACAAAAACCACCGATGAAATGCCAGAAAGGAGCGTGCGGCTTACGTGGAGCTCGAATTTGCACTAGTATGTTCCACTAATTATCGTGGAATCTTTCACCTAAGCTGCGTCCCGCGCCGCGCGCTCCTTCCTCGCTCACACATTCACACATTTAAAAAACAAAACCACACACAGATATATCGCGCCGTTCACAATAGCATTAAATCAAAGTGCATATAAACGGTATTAAATAAATTTAATATGCACGATTGTAAACCTGTCAATACACCAATGGAAAATAAACTTAATTATGACGCATTAAACTCTGAAGAAAATATAATGATTCATGTTGAAACGTTATAGAATGTTTAATGTATGTCATGTTATGCACTCGTCCAGATTTAATTACTTACAAGCGTTAATATACTGAGTAGGTATACGAACAAAAATAGTAAAGAACTCTGGCAGTGTCTAAAGAGAGTGCTTCGGTACTTGAAAGGTACTATTGATTTAAAATTAAGTTATAGGTAAAAGATGTGCCTACACTAACATTATATGTAGCTACGTAGATTCAGATTGGGGTGGCAGTGATTCAAATGACAGGAAAAGTACAACTTGGTATTTCAAGCTGCAAGCAAACCTGGAGTACAAAGAAACAAATGTCAGTTGCTGCCTCTTCAACTGAGGCAGATTGTATGGCATTGTATTTATTTATTTATTTATTCTTATGGCAACTACAACAGGTAACAAACAAAGTAGATATATAACTAAATTCACATTAAAGGTTTCGACCTGATTATTACCCAAAACGTAATCGCACAACATGACCAGCAGCACAATAAATATATAATTAACACAACTACAGTAAAAAATGAAACTAGTTCACAAGTTACAGCCACAAGGTCATCTGCCCTCCGACACACTGCTACCTAGGCAGAGAATGTGTAGGAGACCAAACACCAGGTAAAGTACTTACATAATAGACCAAAAAATTACATTATTAAAATAAAACATTACAAGATTAAAAAGAAAGAGTACAAACAAGTCTTTTGAAAGCAGCGGCACGGGAATCGAAGATGTCAATACTGTTATTGTCTTTTGAAATTTCATTGTAAAGTCGACACATTCTAACGATAGGGTTGTAATAAGAGGTGTTATTTGTAAAGACCAGCAGTGTAAAAGTTTTCGGTGTACGGGTGTTGTACCTAGTATTAATGTTAATGAGAGACAACAGAGCTGAAGAGTCCAGCGTGGAATGTAGGATCTTATGCAGGTTTATTAAGTCTTGCTGTTTGCGACGGGCATGCAAAGGTTCCAAATTGAATTTAACGAGGCGATCGGAATAGCTTTGTAGCGTTCTAGAGAAGCCGTACCGATAAGAGACCCACTTAACACATTTTCTTTGCACACTCTCAATTCTGTCAGAGTGTACTGCATAACACGGTGACCAGATTATTGAACAGTATTCCAATAAACTTCTTACCAGGCTTTTATAAAGCAATACGAAGCTTTGAGGTCTTTTAAATCCTTTGGTGGACCTATATATAAAACCGAGAAGAGTCAAAGCTCTGTTCGTCATGTTTTTGTAATGATCTCTAAACGATAGTTGTTCATCGAACAACACGCCGAGATCTCTGGCTACGTGCTTTCGTTCTAACGATTGGTTCTCGAGTCTGTAGTCATAGATGATTTTTAAACGTTTCTTAGTAAAGGTTATAACAAAGCATTTATTTATGTTTAATTTCATACGATTAAGTGTACACCAGTCAGAAATTATATTTAAATCGTTCTGAAGGGATTCACTGTCGGATGTGTTTTTTATCGACGTGAATACCTTCAGATCGTCGGCATACAACAGGCAGGGACAAGCCAATTTTGTCACGAGATCGTTAATGAAAACTATGAAAAGCAGGGGCCCTAAATGCGACCCCTGTGGAATGCCTGACGTAACATTAACCGGCAACGACAAGTAACCTCTGACAGAAACGAGTTGGCTTCTGTTTTTTAAATAAGACTGTATCCATCGGAACAGGGAACCATGTATACCGTACGATTTCAGCTTCAAAAGCAGCACTTCATGGTTAACTTTATCAAACGCTTTCCGAAAGTCTGTATAGACTGAATCAACTTGACCACCCTTCGCGAAAGCAGTACACAGGTAGTTTTTGTACTCGAGCAGGTTTGTGAGAGTTGATTTACTTCGAACAAATCCATGCTGGGATTGGGAAAGATACGGTTTAAAGTGAGAATAAAAATGCTGATACAAAGACGCTTCAAAAAGTTTTGCCATTCCAGATAATATACTTATGGGTCTATAATTTGCGCAATCTGACCTGTCACCGTCCTTGTAAATGGGCACAACGTGCGCCTTTTTCCAGCATTTTGGAAACGTACCCAGTTTCAGCGATCGATTAAACAAGTAATAGAGTGGCAATGATAGCTCTTCAGCACACTTAACCAGGAAACGAGAAGGTATTCCGTCCGGACCAGCGCATTTATTATGATCCAGTTGCTTCAATGCTCGCAAAACATAGTCATGCTCAATATAAATCTCCGATAAAGAAGAGTGACATTCAATATTTGCGCATGCCTCACCACCGTCACCACTAGGGGGAGAACCAGATGCATCCTCAAAAACCGAACTAAAGAAGCCCGAAAATAATTCGCTAATAACCTGACTGTCAGACGAAATCACTCCACCGAACTTCATCGTTTGTGGCAAGCCATTCATACTTTTTCTGCTATTGACGAACTTCCAAAATGATTTGATATTATCAGTTAAACAGTCCTCCGTGGATGTTATAAAGGAACCGTAACATTCTTTTGTAAGAAACTTGCACCTACCACGCAACAATGAGAACGTATCATAATCACGGGGGTTTTTATATTTTTTGAAACGTCTGTGATATTTATTTTTCTCATTGAGACATTTTTAAGAGCTGGTGAGTACCAGAAAGGCTGTGCTGACTCACCCAACTTGGTTGTGGGAGTATGCTTGCTGATTATAGAGTTGAGAGTCATGTAAAAGTCATCCACCGCCCGGTCGATGTCACTTGACAATAATAGGGCAGCCCAATCAACCTCAGCGATAGCCGCCCTTACCTTCGCATAATCACACTTATTGAAATTTAGTCGTTCGATGTTATTAGCTTTCATTTGTTTAGTAGGAATGCTGCCTTTTATATGTACACTCAAAGGAGGGTGATGATCATCAACCCGACTGAGCGGCTCGTCATTTAACGTTACTTGGACACTATCGGAAGTACAAAGGACAAGGTCTAAAAATCTATTGTTTTTGTTAGGTATATGATTAAACTGAGTCAAATTACAAAGGGCCAACAAATCCAGCAAGAGAGAGGACTTACAATCAGTAGCTGCAATACCATTCGTCAATTTGCTGCATAATGGTGTGGGGGTCCATACCAAACCCGGAACATTAAAATCTCCAATAATTAGATTTACACAATCGTCACGAGAATCCGTCACAATTCTCTGTGTGTTCGTATAAAAAGCTTTAAGGTCACCAATTGGTAAATCTGGGGGAAGGTAACATACACAGAGGTTGTACCGATCCTCATGTGAGTTGTTAGGTAAAATACTTACCCAAATATCTTCCACTCTGCTGTCCCATGAGGAATGTCTTATTACTTTGTAATGTTTTTTAATAGCTATTAAGACACCCCCTCCGTCAACCTTCGTTACACATGAACTTTCGCGGTCTCTTCGAAACACGTTATACCGTTGGTCAAACAGCTCGTTATCAAAAATACCAGAATTAACATTTGTCTCCGTTAAGCAAATTATATCATAATTACAATTCAGTGAGTTAACATACAAATCCTGCAATTTTGATCTTATTCTATTAACATTCTGATAATAAATTAACATAAAAAGTTACAGAAAATTGATCCAAGTAAATAACAATCGTGTGAGTTTAAATTAAACAAGTTTAGCCAAGCAACTAGCGTCTTTAATAAGTATAGCCTGCTCTTGTTCGATTTTCCTAACATATATGCGGCCGTATTTTACCCATACAAATTTATAAGAGTGTTCCTTAGCTGCCAGTTTCGTTGCGGCGTGAAGCTTCTTGCATTCGGGTGAAAGATGTTCCGCCAAGTAAATAGTACGTTTATCTCCAGGAACGCCCAGGTGCGACGAGTTCAAGACATCGTCTTTTTTGCCTTTATTATATTGCGTCAGGGCTGAGAGAAGCAGATCTCGTTGCTTTTCTGATGGTAATGTTGCCAGTATATTTCTTGGACGGACAGATTCACTGTTTATTTTTGCAACGCGACGAATTGCTTGCAAGTCTGTATCTGGAATTGACACTTTTAATTCGTTACACAGATTCTTAAAAATCGCAACTAGGTTTTCATTTTTCCTTTCCGGCACACAATGAATTTCAATATTGCGGCTTCGCGATAATTTTTCAACCGCTTGTATTCGACGTGTGAGTTCAGTCATGTCTGAGTGGAGTTTAATGTTCTCAGATTCAAGCGACTGGATCGTATTCTTAACCGAAGCTAGATTAACGTTAAGGTCATTTTGTTCGGCCGCTAAAAAATCTGTAGTGCGTGTAAAATCCTCTCTCAAGCTGTCGATCGCTGCTGCAATTTCCTTCTTGATGTCTGCGGTTAGGGCAGCTCTGATGGTTTCCAGCTTATAATCCAGAAGTTGACCAAATTGCTCGTATGAAATAGTACAAGAAGCATCCGGCGGACTAATAAGCGTTCCAGTAGTAATTTTACGCGAAGACTTCTGCGTGGACACCTTCGAATCGCTATCGGGAATGTCTAATAAATCGTCGCAGGACACGTTAAGATCTTCACGGAGAATATCAAATTGATTTCGCACCGGAGTATTGTCGTGTTTGCGACGGGTTATGTTGTTACAGTTAGGGCAAATCCAGCTTCGCTTGAGTTCACTATGATGACTTGTATAGTAATCCTTAGTCATACTCAGGCACTTATAATCATACAGACTACGACATGACGAGCATACCAATAACTCCCCGCGATCTATGACTTTACTACATGCCACACACTGCATTCTATTACCAGTCGGCTATTGTTTTGGTAGAAAATATAGAATTGACAATAAGTAAACGCAGCGAGTAGGTAGATGTGTTTAAATATGAATGTTATGTGAGTCACTTTGTCACAGCGAGCGATTTGCGGGTTGCCCCAGGTCAGGGACACGGCCGATAGTGGAATTATGAATATAAGTTTTAGCTTATAACTCAGGTGTTTGTGGATCGATTTAAATCAAATAACCATCACTGCACACACTTTGTATCCGTTCACATAATTATATCAGTTTTAGTGTGTTAACGACACTTTAAACCACTACAATCGCGGCAAAAACAGCGAAGTAAAAAGTAAGATGTTGCTCTGTACGTGACCGAACGAGGAACTCTATGAAACTGTCATGGGAGGCTTTAGTGCTTAAATCACTAGCAGTTAGTATTAAGATAGATATAATTAAATCTATCATATTCTGTGAGGATAACAATGGCTGCATAAGCATTGCAAATAATCCAACCAATCACAAACGTACAATACACATAGAAATAAAGTATCATTTTTCTAAGGAACAGATTGAGAGTAATAAAATAAAATTACATTCCAACAGTTCACCAGTTGGCAGATGTTCTGACCAAGGCATTACCCGCTATCACTTTTCAAGCGATGAGAAGTAAAATGGGCTTAGAATAAGATACTGATTGAATGTTTAGTGATTCTACATAATAATATGATTTATGATTAATTCAATTATTAGTAAGAATAATTTAATGAAATGGTTTTATTAAGGTTTTCTGGGTTTCCCTTAATCCTTGGCAGCAAATGTTGGACCACATGTATTTCCCAGCAAACACTAGGAAGTGAATATGTTCCGGTCAATTAGGTAGTATCTACTATGACTTATTTTGTTTGTATAATTGGTAGATTAATTTTTGAGGGGGCGTGTTGATTTATTTGATTTAATTATTTACAAAAATCAATCTTTAGTCGATTCTGTAATAAGCGATATGTCGTAGGTACTTATTATATAAATACTACCCACCATTATTATTACTTCACTTCTCGTTAGCGCCTTAAGAAAGACGGACGTATAAACTTCCTAGTGACTTTTAATTGGCTAATAATAATCTATACATTTTAAAAAGCCCATAACTCGTTTTATTGAAGTGTTAGAACCTAGATTTCCTACAGATAGTTTAGGTACGGACTATAGTGACCTATAAAGCGTCATCTAGTATGAAGAGCGCCCACGTCCTACTTTACGTTTGCCGATTCTCAGTCTCTACTCCAATATACATACATACACACAGAGGAGCTCGTGGCTAAGTAATAACAGCTGCACGAGTCGATCTATCAGGTTAAGCTACGCTTGCCGGGGTTGGGCAGTGGATGGCTGACCATCTTTACATACCGAGACGCCTCCGTGCCCCGGAAAGCACGTGGTCCCGGCAGTCATTCGTGGATCTTTGACAGTCGTTACTGGTCGTCAGAAGACCGAGAGTCTAACAACCAGTCTTACCAAGGCGTATCATATTACCCAGTTACTGGGTTGTGGAGGTCAGGCAGTCCCTCCATGTAAATTTACTGGTATTCAGCTAGGCAGATTGATTGACACACCGCACACACACACACACACACCCCCACACACTTACAAACTCTTGCCTTTATAATATAAGTGTGATTACTTGTACTCCAACCGTCATAGATTCTTCGGCCGCTGCGCTCGGTACGAAGACATAATGTATGTGGGTTTTGTAATATGCGTATTCCGTGTATCTTTTTGAAAGGGGTACCAGAAATTACACAATTTACCCTTGGAAAAATAGCATGGTGGAGGTCTCCACTCCAGGACTCGTCTGCTCCACAGGCCTTTGACAAACATGGCCAGCCCACACTTCAGCTTGCTTAGCCGTCGTTCGCACGGACATAAAAATATCGCGCACTGGATTTTCAACCCTCGGTGTTGAGCCGAGCTTCGAGAATCCAACCTAACAACAACAGAGTGCATCCCAGCGCGACGAAAAAACATACTGTTGGAATTTCAACTCTCGGCGCTAAGCAGAGCATTGACAATCCAGCCTGAGAAAAAAAATCGTCGGCTTACTCTGCAAGCTATGACGGTTACTCTGGTTCGGTTCGGTTCCGGTTCTTCCGGGGCAAGCGTAGTGTGGGATGGGTCCCCCCAGCTAGATGGACCGACGACCTGAA
Organism: Cosmia trapezina; assembly: GCA_905163495.3. Lineage (NCBI taxonomy): Eukaryota > Metazoa > Arthropoda > Insecta > Lepidoptera > Noctuidae > Cosmia > Cosmia trapezina. The sequence continues at coordinate 17,765,421 of LR991027.1, forward strand.
GAAAGTGGCTGGGACAGACTGGATGCGGAAGGCTGAGGATAGGGTGTTGTGGCGCAGCCTGGGAGAGGCCTATGTCCAGCAGTGGACTGCGGTAGGCTGAGTTGATTTATTGAATATTTTTTTTTTTTTTTAAATATAATATCCTTGGACATTTCACACAACGCCATCTAGTCCCAAACTAAGCAACCTAATCACAACCTAAACACCCAGACTCGGAACAAATACTTGTAGGCCGTACAAATATTTGTTCCGTGCGGGAATCGAACCCGCGACATGCTGCGCAGCAGTCAATCGCTCAACCACTGCGCCAACCGTGTCGTCGAAATAATTATTACCAAAAAGGATAAATAAAGGTACACAAAAATAATGAATACAACAACATGATTTATTTAATACGTCCTTGTGGCATATTTTTACATTGATTCAACAATTATCTAGATAAGGCTTTACTTAAGCAAAGTAACTAAAGTTTTGGTGTCTTAAAAAAGCGGTGAACGGTATCACAATATCGGTTATCCAAATAATGTTTTATGACACCTAAGGGTGGGTTGCACCATCTTACTTTAACAGTAACAAATATCGCACCTTCAGTTAAAGTTCCTGTTATGTTATTAAAATTGTGTTGCTCCATTTGATAATTTGTTATGTCTGGGCCACATCAACCGGATATGCCGATGATTATCGCGATGAAGGACAGGCCGTAGGTGTAGCTACAACTTATCGCGATAATTTGACCGAATTTTAACCGAATTTAATTACCGCGAAGTTTATAGCGATGATGGGCGTTGACGTTGGCGTGGCCAGGGCATTAGCTGACTTGATTAACCGCCTACGCTTCGCTGGTTAAATAATGTAAATATTAAATATCTGTCACTTCTGTCAGACGCGTCGAATGTCATGTCCCTGCTCCGAACTTTAACTTTTACATTTGAAATAACGACGCACCAGCAGGTAGTTAGATTCAATGGTCATTGTTAATGTTACTGTTAAAATTAAGTATGACGGAAACTATAACTTAGCCCTGGTGCAACCCACCCAAAAAAAAAAACTCAAATACTGGTGGGAATAACAGATTTTCATGGCGGCCGTTATAACATAACGGAACCGCTTTTCTAGGAAACCAAAGCTTTCATTAATACTATGTACATAGTTAACATTTTCTTATTACTAAACGGTCTGGCAAGTTTTTAATTACCTAGAAACTGCGATTTTACGAGAGGACAACCCTTAAGAATAGCAGTATGATTCGATTACGAACAATTTAAGTCGATAATGAATTTGCTTAGCAATACGTTTCACTGACTGTAGGTACAGTGGGCTGCATCAATTGGGTACCCCAGCTGCATTAAAATTTGAATACAACTTGGGTACCCAATTGATGCAGAAAAACGTCATAATGATTCTTCTGATTGATGGAGACGGTAGCTGTTTGATTTTCTGCGTATAGAGTTGTTATTATAATTCTACTTCCGGATTCTGAAGTAGTACTTCGACATTCGATCGTTTCCGATGTTCGCCGAGTGAATAATTCACTTATGTACCTACCTATAGATGTTTCAACGATAGAATTTTTCTTCGGCGAACTTTTCGCCGACACAACTGTTTGAACTCCCTGAAACTAAAAATAAAAATCTCTATACCGATTTTAAAATTTACAGATATATCCACAAATATCTAAAAAAAAGTTCGTAACTACATTTATAATCTGACTGCCTCCTTTTAACTGTCAAAGGCTACGAAGGTCCGATGTCAAAATCGTTCTTTCTGTGATTCGGACCTTAATGGTCCTATACTCCTATCGGCTCCCGAAGTTGTTTTGACTGTTTTTGTATTCATAAACTGTATCTTTCTTTACTGCTCTCACTTGCACAAAGTGTAGGGAAAATAACAAGCATGGCATTCCTTCACATGTCAAGTCTCTATAACAAACTAACAACAATAACAGAATTTTAAAGATAAATACATTGTTACGAAGGAGATATAGCAGTCTTGAAAAGCTGGTTATTGTTTTTATGACTGAAGGAAAGAGAGCACGAGGCCGGACGCCAACACGATGGCCAAGCAAAAGAAGCAAAAGAAGCCACAAGCTCCTCAAGTAAATTTCAGCAGGTGCTGATGGCAACTTTGGACTGGAGTCGATGGAGGCAGATTGTCCGCTTAAAGGGGTAAAGTGACCACGATCCTCAGTAATGAGGGACCGATTGAAGAAGAGATATGTACAGTGGGCTGCATCAATTGTGTACCTACCCCAGTTATATAAAAAATTCCATACAACTGGGGTACCCAATTGATGCAACCCACTGTACATTGTTGGAAATATTAATATTACATGAGTAATTAACTAAAAATCATATAGGTACCTAGCAATAATATTAAGTAAACCCGAATCAGGGAGTTCAAACTAACAGTCGATTCGGCGAATCGTTCGCCGATGAAAAGTTCTATCGGCGAAACACTCACAAGATAATCATTTTGCCGGCGAACAGTTTTTCGGAGAAGCGAATGTCGAAGTTTCAGAATCAGAATCCTACTTCTGCATACTAACTTAGGTACAGCATATACCTTATTTAGGGCTGATTTTTCAATAGTCATAGATAACTCTTATCTGAAGAGTAAATATGACAGTTTGAAATATTTTTGTTTATACAAAAGCTGTCAAATTGAGATATTTATTCTTCAGATAAGAGTTAGCCGACTATTGAAAAATTTGCCCTTAGTTATTTACATCGGTGGGCATTTAAGTACGCCTTAATTATCTAGGTAATAATGTTCTCAATTGCCTTTAACAATCAAAACAAATAAGATATAATTTCCTATTTATCAACCCCTATTACTTATTTATTTTAATTTACTTTAATCGCATTTATTTGACCGTATTTCTTAAAATAAAATAAAATTATTACTACTATTGGAAATTCGCTGTAAGAAAGCTTTATTTATTACCTACTTATCTTAATTTTAATTAATAACACTAAGCTCAACAATTGTAGGTACCAAATGGAAGTAACGAACATTTTAAATATTTAAAATTATTTTAGTACCTACCTACCTATACTTAACATACCTATTATTATGTAAGTACCTCATCCTCATCATTATACTGCCAATAACCCAGTGAAAGTTTTCATGAAGGTTCACGCCACTAGTTGGCGCCACTTTGACAAGAGGTCTTCCATTTCGACAATGATTAATAATAGTACATTTTGATACAAGTGGAGAACGTTTGTTATTGCATTCGAGGCGGAATTAACACCCTAGCCGTAGGCGAGGTTGTTTTTGAGCCGAGAACTGCAATAACAAATGTCCACTATCAAACGATGTTTTTAAATACACTTTTGAGGAAATAAAATAAAATAATGGAAAATATTTTTGTCATGAATTATTAGAAAACTATGATTTAAATTTTCTTTTTTTCCGCGCTTTGCTTTCGACATGTTGAAGGAGAAGCAAAGGTATAAAGCCGATAAACAGCCTAATATGAAAAATAGAAAATTCGAATATTTTTGAGTTCAGAACACAAATTAATGTTAATTTGTTCATAAACGTTTTTTTTTATTGTAATAATCATAGTTTTTGATGATATTCTATTTATAAACTTTATTTTAAATAATTTTATATTTTTTTAAAATATTCAAAAAATATTAACGCCGTAAAGATGCATATCTCTTTCTCTTTGCCGAAATTAAAAAAAAACATACACCTCCGAATAGAGAATAAGAATAAGAATAAGAATTATTTATTGCGTAACTGTGTACAATCAGATCTTATAATATAACATAACAGAGAGAGAGAATAGAGTTGTGAATAGAGGCATTGAACCAATTTGGACTAAGTATTAGGTACAAGTTATCTGTGGCAATTTTTATTCCCGCACACGGGTGGGAAAATGAAAAATCGCACGCGCGCGACATACATTGCATTGAGAACCTAATCGTATTGCGATATGAACCAGTTTTCGAGGAAGTTTATTGAAAAATATATACTTATATGATGACGTTCATCATTCAGTAACAACTAAAAAAATATAAGCGCTTCATTTGACACTTGACAGGTGCCCGGACCTGCAGTGCGATTCTGTAACCATCTCACCGTGAAAACTTAGGAGAAGTGAGCGTGGAGCTGTCAATAGTGTCAATTCCTAGCAAAAACAAACTCACTTCACCTAAGTTTTCATGGTGAGATTTTTACAGAATCGACCGGCTGACGTCACAGTGCTGTCACCTAGTGAACATCATTTCGGAAAACCCTCATTCATTTGGGGTCGGCGCAACATGCAATTGCCTGTACCTACTGAAATAAAATATTAAAAAGTTCTTTGTGTATTTTGAAAACCGTTGCATTTCAAGTTATAGGTACAGCGTTATTATAATTTCAAAATAACTTTGTATATATTTGAATATACAGGACTACACTCCTTGCAAAATTGTATTCACTATTATGGCAAAATTGAAGAACACTAATGCGGCTTTTTATTATTTGTCCAGACTCTAGATCTTTCCAGCCATAGAATTAGAATATTTTGTTTCAAGTTTTCACCGACTTCAAATAATAAGAGTAGGTAGTTTCTTAATTAAACCTGTATTATGTGTGCTTGTATGAAATAAGTATTAAAAAAAAAAGAACGTAAAAATATAAAAAATTAGAAATTGTATGTAAAATTATTTTAATCACAGTTAAAATAATTTAATAAAAAAGAACAAATTTTGCTTATATTTTTGTAACACTGAAAATGAAATTATGAGCGAATATGAAAATAAATGACTAAGTCCAAAAAGTAAAAAAAAAAAAAAATTGATGAAATTCTAAGTTTTAAGTAATGGTTGTTAAAGCATTTTTCTTGTGATAATTTTAAAGATTTTACAAACAAAACAGTTAAAATCTTAAATATTTTAAAATGTTTATACTTACTGTATAAAAATTAACTTGATTTTTGTGTTCAGTAGGTAATGAAATAAACTACTAATACTTTTACACAGTTTTCAGACATATTTATATTCTGTAGGTACCTATTACGTCTGCGGAAGCCTTTTACACTCCAATCTTTGAGATTTTTAAATTATATTTGATTCGTAGACTTACAAACGTTTTTTTACTGTCATCGAAACTAAAATCAACATTTTTAACAAACATAATTTAACACAATACATACTTTGGTATTCTTCAAAAGGTGTAATTATTATTAAAATAAAAGTTTAAATTTACCGACTAACATTCTTTGGAAGATTCTAGACACTGAAGGCAAGTGGTTCTTGAACTTATATTACATTCAAAAAGGTTAATTATAATTCCTTAGCAAAACTTTACAGATGGGTATCAATAACTAATCATGATAAAAAAAAACAATAATTAACCCAGGTCCGATCTGGCGATTTTTAAAGCGGCGATTTTTTATGGCGCACTTGATTTTCAACTCTAGGTATTGAAGCGAGCATTCAGAATCCAACAGTTCGCATCCCAGAGCGTCAAAAAAACACACTTCGATTTCCAATGTCGTCTGTCTGTCGGTGCAAATCATTGAGTTGATAATACAGTGCGCAAAAAAAATCTCTGCAATAAAAAATCGTTAGTGGTTACAAAGGCTGAAATGCAACTCAGTTTTACTTTTCACTTTAAGTTGAAAAGCAGAGACAGAGAACGTCAAAACGGCCTTGACGCAGATCGTCCGATTATTATAAAAATCAAACAAAAATAATAGTGCTTAAGTATGAACAAATGTCACTTTTGACATTATTTAAAGCAATAAAAGAAAATTGGAGCTTTTGCGAATCAGATTTTTTTTTCAACGCGATCTTTTGCGAATCGGACCTTCTGCGTCAAGATCGTCAAAACACTCGTTGAGAAAGTGAAAAATGTCAAAAGACTTTATTTCTTAAACATGGAAGTTCAAAAACATCTTAAAGTAAAGTATCGTTTTAGAAGTCGAGGGTTATTCTACAGGATGGCGATTGATTAATTTCAGGTGACTTTAATATCTCGCCACCCTGTATCCACTCGTTACATAGGTACTTGTAAATAGCAAACACCTACGATTACAAATAACTACTTAAGTAACGGAAGCCATGTCTAATAGAGAAGGTTATGAGCATTATAAACGTTCGTTGATGTAGAAAAAATAATAAGTTCCTAATGAAAATGTTTCCAGAAAATCTTCTGGAACAATGAAGACTTTATACTGTTTTATCTACACCCATGCTATAAATCCTTTATAAAAGTTCCTGAAACAGTTAGCTTACTACCAACATTAAAACAGCCAGTGTCATAGTAACCATGGTAACCATAATAGCATCCAAACGGGTGCTTTAATGTTGTACTGAATTTCATAATGCAACTCGTTTTCAAAAAAAGAACATTGTAATGCACGCGCGTTTCACTACAACAGCGCCGTAATTTAAAAAAAGAACTTATTCGCATTCACGTCGTTATACTATGACGCCGGCCGAGTACCTATTCAGTATTGCAAAAAACTGTTTCAGAACTTTTTTTAGAGGATTCATAACAGGGATGTAGATAAAGTCTTGTATGCAACTGTACATAATTAGGTATTAAAACACTCATGTGATACTATTATCACACTCGGCTTTCGCCTCGTGTGATAAACCCACGTTCGTGTTTTAATACCCCTTATTATACGTCAGTTGCATAAATAACTATTAATGGCTACCATCAATTATACAAGGTGTCGTTTAGCATCCTCGTCAAATTCAAGGAGATAATTAAGCTAATAATTCTCGACACGAATCAATAATACTCGTAAAATAAGTAGGTACACATGGCTACACATCAAGCTATACATTTCCAGTTTACACTGATCTCTCACTGTAAGGAAATTCTATACAATGCGAAATCAGCTTATACTGGAAATGTATAGCTTGATCTGTAGTCGTGCGTGTTTACTTACTTTTTTTTTTGTTTTTTTTTTCTAATTTTTCACTCGCCGCTGATAAGTGGGCTTCTGCTTCTGTTTTTGCAAGTGGTGTATTCTAAAATACTGTCAAACTTAAATAACTAAAAAAAACAAGTAAGTATGTATTAATTATTGAGCAAGAATCGTAATGTAACTTGATTATTTATGTCTTTCATAGCAGCCTTCTGAAATATGACGAGGATGCAAATCGATACGTTGTATACAGGGTGTAAGTGTAAACAGTGGCAATATTTTAAGGGGTCATTGTACAACAACTTTTACTATGGGAACAATCCTGAAATCACGAAAAAAAATCAGCTGTTCCCTACATTTTGACGAATTATGCGAACATCAATGTACTGAACAGCTGATTTTTTTTTTCGCGATTTCAGGTTTGGTCCCGTAGTAGAAGTTGTTCATAATGATGAGTTCAATGACCCCTTAAAATATTGCCACTGTTTACACTTACACACTGTATAAGTATGGTCTGTTCTAAAAGTATCTGATAATCTTTTATCAGATACTTTTATTTTAATCTAAGCAAACCCTGTTTAGGTTAAATTCTTAGGCAATCATTAAATACCAGATCAAAATAAATTAGATAGCGAAACTCCGCGGGCGTGATGGGTTATATCTAAACAGTATAAAACAATGATAAACAAGATTTTGATGTTTTATTAAGCGCTAAATGCGCAAAACCTCTTAATGGGTCATTGTACTCATCATTATGAACAACTTTTACTATAGGACCAAACCTGAAATCGCGAAAAAAAAATCAGCTAAGTATACCCTACATTTTAACGAATTATTCGAACATAAATGTACTGAACAGCTGATTTTTTTCCAGGATTTCAGGTTTGGTCCCATAGTAAAAGTTATTCATAATTATGAGTACAATGACCCCTTAAAATATTGCCACTGTTTACAATTACACCCTGTATATTTAAAAGATTTTGCGGAGTGAATCTTCTGTACTTGTACTATTATGTATTCTGTGGTAATAGTAGCCTATTATGGTCCCGCTGCAGGACACAGGCCTCTTCTCATACACAGAAGGCACGAGCATTGAGCACCACACTTGCTCAAGACGTGTTGGCGATTTCAGACTTATATTTACCATTAACTATAAGTGAGTACCTATATACAGTGTACAGACCACCAAACTGAACAACTTTCTCCATGCGACCAACACCATAATCGCGAAAAAAGAATCAGTCGTCCAATACAAAACTTCAATATCTACTCGACCCAAATGTATGGGAGAAAGTTGTTCAGTATGATCGTATGTACCACACCCTTAATTTAGCCCTGTATAGATAAATAGTCCAGCACCCTAATTGCGTAACACATTATCAATCGGAGTTTGAATCATTTTGAAACAAATTGCTAATCCATTGCTTCATATGTTCGAAAGATTTGTCTGCTCGGCAACGTAAATAACGCAATGAATGTTGCTGAACTGTCAAAATGAAACCAATTCCGATTGGTTATGTGTTACGCAATTAGGGTGCCGGTTTCCTCACGAGGTTATCCTTCACCGATGTCCGTAATGGCCAAAATAATGCGAGCCAACTAAGAATAGTAACGCGCTTGCTGCCAACTTCACATGATAGCTGTCAAAATAGTACTGCCGATAGCTGTCAAGAACACGATAGCTGTCAAATTAGTACGCATTGGTAATGAAGTTCGCGAGTATTGCGGAACAAAATGGCGTCTTGACAGTACCTACTATACTTAGTTGTCTCGCATAGTACACGACTTATTTTTTTCTGGTAATAAAAATTAGTTGTTTATCATGAGATTTGCTTATTTAAATAAAACATTATAGCAGAATCACTTCGTATCACTAAAGTAAGTAAGTAAGTAACTAAGTAAATGAGACCAGTTAAAATGATTATTTCTTTCGTTAGCTTAGTGTGCTAGAATTTTTAACAAATTCACTTATTACTAAAATCTACAAACCTCGATATGAGCAACTTTCATTTAAGTACATCGAATTAGCTCAAATCGAGGCACAAGGCGTTACTTTGGAAGCAACCTTCGCTTTTAGCGATACAGCCTCGAATTTCATAATTATTATAATACTAAATTCAAATAAAAAATAAGAAAAGGAGGACTCCGCGCCACGCATATCGAAAGTGAAGCACAGTAAGTATGCCGGGACAGTTTGTACAAACACGCCTCACGCACACATTTACATCATAGTATGCCGACCGGCCGCCATTACGTGACACGAGCGACGCGACGGCGTCTTTGCAGGTACTCAAATCACGCACACATAGATCGGTACGGTGCTTCACTTTCGATATGCGTGGCGCGGAGTCCTCCTTTTTTTATACGTCTATGAGTAAATTCAATAATGTTTGTTACTAGGGCATCGTGTCTCATAATTGGGGTTCCACCAGTGTCGGAAATCGTCATAAATTGTTGTTTTTTGAAGCATTTTCTTGTCGTGAAGAGCTTCACAGACAGCGCACACGTTCTCAGCGGCTGAAGGGTCATGATAGTTGTAATGGATCTTCCACTTAAAATACTGACTGTATTCTTTTGGGGAGTGGATCAGTCTGTTCATCATGGCCGCTAGTTCTACAACGTGCTGCTTCCTGCCGTCGATGTAGGACCCCGGTGGAAGAAATCTGTAAAGAGAATTGCCATTTTAATTTGGAATGATAGTTTACGACCAAAACCCCTAAAATTACGGCACAATTTCTCCGAAAAGTTCTTGACAAGGGAAGCCTACCACTTGACTATATACAACTATATAACACTTTTTCTCGCGCCTTCACCCACGTGGATGTCGCAAATTATCCCACGGGAACGTACTACCGGGACAAAAGTATCTTATGTCTTAACCCAGGTCATGCTCTACCTGTCTGTCAAGGTTCATCCAAATCCGTTAAGACGTTTTAGCGCGAAAGTGTCAAACAAACTTACATTCGCTTTTATTGACTGAGCGAGCGTAGCGAGTGAAGAGAAGTCTGGCAAAATTTTCATTCGTCTGTCTGTTTGTTGCTACACTTGCTACTCCTCTACAGGTCGTATTTTACAACCAATCTTGACAAAACTTGGTATACATTACAGGTTTTATGAATTTTTAGAATTTTTTGTCCTCGATGATTTTTAGGGTTAGGTAGGTAGGTAGGTACCGAAATTGTAAAAAGGAACCGTTATGGTGAGACTCACACTGTCTGTCTGTCACAGCTGGATATCTCAAGAACTACTAATGCTATCAACTTGAAATTTGGAACAGTTTTAGATGACGTTTGCTCAACTATTTTGCAAATAAGAAAGAAATAAAAATATTTTTTGTTTTTTTTTACAACAGGGGTTAAAAGGGGGTCTTAAAATTTTGAAGTGGGGCTTTTAGGCCGCATAGTTTTCGAGTTTTGATCAAATATGTAAAAAAAATACATAAACTTCTGTCACATCAGATTTTTCTCTATGCAAACTTCGGAGATAAGGGGGGAACCCCTTATCTCCGAAGTTTGAATCTGATGTGACAGAAGTTTATGTAAAGATTACAGGAAAAATAAAATGATGTCTCTAAATACCACACTTTTTCAGAAATCGGAACGGAACCCTCGGTGCGCGAGTCCGACTCGCTCTGTACCGGTTTTATGATTAGAGGGGTACTTTCTCCAAAAAGGGGGGCGGCGGGCTACTGAGTATCTCCGCGTTAGGAAATCCGATTTCGATGGTTCTCACTTGAAAGGTAGTCCTTAACTTTAAGTTAGTCTCATAAAAATTTAGTGAATATCTGATGAGGATCTTCAGCGTGATGAGCAGAATAGCTCCTCAAAATCACTTTTAGATTTCTATCACTGGAATCGGCCCTTTAACTACTAGGTAAGAAATGATGGAGACCTGGGACCACCTTCTCATCACAAAACTACTTATAGCATTCTGAATATAATTATCAGAATTCTCTAAAACGTTAATTATTGTTAGTGGTTGGTTGGGTCAGTTTATTTCTGTTTAATTATCGTCTTGTCACTTGCCATGATTTTTTGGCTAAGCGCGATAGCTTCAAAAAAATAAAAAACATGGTAAACATCCCATTTTAAATAACTTTGTGGTATTTTGTAGCAAAAAAGTTTGTGCTTGCCAGGTTCGTACAAATACTAGTAATAATATAGGTATCCCATGGTATTCAAAATTACTGCCAATTTGTATCGATATGTTTTATTAAACACCCCATCACTAGAAGCTACCGCAGGTGGTCAAAAGGGAATAAAGTTGAATATTTTTTATTATTCCCTTTTGAGCACCACGTTAAAATATTGATTGGTGCTTAGATGGGAATACCTTCGGTGCTCAAAAAATAGGTGTTCAAACGGGAATGCTTCGTGAAAATGCATTAGCCATACCAAACATATATGTGGCTATAATGGCCGCGACATGGCAGCCACATATTCCAGTAAAGTATTGCCTATTCAGAAGAACTTTAAAGGTGGTCACTTTACATCAAGGTTTGTTTGTTAGCCAACCGCATAGTAATTCAATATGGCCGTTCATAATATTGCAGTGGTCACTCGACGATAGGGAATAGTATGACGAACACGACAATTAACGACTAACTCATTTGACATTGCTTAATTGAAACCCTCATTAGTTGCAACCAGTCTTTTAATTGGACGGTACATTCAATTAATAAGTTAAACGATATTTTAAGCACAACCGGACTTTCCACATGCTAATATCTTCAGAGTTAATCTATATATATAAAACAAAGTCGGGTTTGTTCGAACACTTATAACTCGAGAACTACTGGACCAATTTTCATGGTTTTTGATTTGTTGTATTTGTCTTCGTCCCGAATAGCAGAATAACTATTAAAAACATAGGAAAATTCACAAAAAAATATGAAGAAAATTCATTTTCTCATACATGAAAGGGCAGGGCAATGTCTGTCGGGAAACTTTCATTCTTTTTAGAATTCCAAATTCAAATTCATTTTATAATCAGTTGTTCATTTGTTTTGCTGCCGTTCGATTTATTGAATTTTTGACAGGTCGTCTGGCGGGTCAGCTACTTATGTAGTATTCTAAAATAAAAATCAATTGCCGAATGTATGTAGGTACGCGCATCACTTCAGAACGGATGCACGTATTTGGCTAATTCTTTTTTGTTGTATTTGTAATTGTCAGGACAAAGTTTGTATGAAAGAAACTTCTACACAGTTTATTGTTATAACGTCAATTTACTAACACTACTGTACTAAATATGTGGAGATTTGATACAAGTAACAACCTCAGATTTTTTATAGGCCTACGGTAACAACCTACTATCCCAATTTATTTTGGGTCTGCGCAACATGTCCCTTTCTTCCATACTTCTCTATTAGTCGTCATCTCGGTAGTCACCCCCTTTATAACCATATCATCTTTCACACAGTCCATCCATCGTTTCTTGATCTTCCCCTACTCATATAGCCATTGACATTCATACTCAAAACAATTTTTTTTTTCAAATTAATTGGCTCCAATTAATCATTTTCATGTTCTTGACTTTTTACTAAGTATAAATTTATTCCGGTATTTTACTTTTCAGCAAAAAATCTTAGGTTCATTCTTAAAATATAAATTAAGTTTTCCTAAACAATTCAAAATGTACTCAGCTTGCGCCTTCAGGAACTTCGCGCGTTTACATTAGAATATTCATAGCTAAGACAGGACAACGTCTGTCGGGTCAGCTAGTTAATAATATTTGGGCTGTGACTTATATTTATAGAATGTGAAGATGATAATTTGACAATACATTAAAACACACTTATGTAGTATTGTCAGTGTTTTGTATGTACAGTCAACAACAAAAGTTCAATCTAAATTATTGAGAAAAATACTTCATTAAAATCGGAACAGATGTAAATTTTAAAGAAAATGAACTTATCTAATAAATGAAATGCTAAAAAGCAGGTTATCGTATCATTTTGTGTTAATTTATATTATGTCAAAAAGTAGCAGTGTTCATCGACTTCTGATACTGACCGTACTAGCATCGGAATGGTTTGAAACCATCAAATACCTAAGTATATCAAAACATCGTATTTTTTTTTTACCAATCTAAATGATAGCGAAGCCGAAGTGACAGTGGGTTTTTCAAATTATCCGACTAGATATTGTCAATCATTAGATGGAATCAATAGAAAACATCATTATTTAGATATGCGTAGTTTAATATATAAACTGTCGTATTGACGTCCCCGACCTGTATACAAGGCGTAATTGAAATAACTGAAAACCTCTTAAGGGGGATACGTCGATAATTCTGTGTTTTTAAATTTCATATAAAATGTAAGTATATGGTTAAATCATTTGCCGGGGTTCTTCAGTAGATGGGTGACCATCTTTACATACCGAGATTCCTCCGTGCCTCGGAAAGCACGTTAAGCCGTTGGTCCCGGCTGTTATTCGTGGATCTTTGACAGTCGTTACGGGTCGTCAGAAGCCCCAAAGTCTGACAACCAATCTTACCAAGGGGTATCGTATTACCCAGTAACTGGGTTGTGGAGGTCAGATAGGCAGTCGCTTCATGTCAAATACTGGTATTCAGCTGCATCCGGTTAGACTGGAAGCCGACCCCAACATAGTTGGGAAAAGGCTAGGCAGATTGATTAATTTATGGTTAAATCATTTGAATTTTCCATAATTATGTGTTATTTGACTATATTATTATTGTCTTCTGCTATACTAATACCGAAACATGATTACTTGAAATTTTTTCGGTAGAAAAAAATTCCAATGTAGCACCCTCTATTTTCTGTTTTATACATAACATACGTAATCACAATCAGACTATAACGTTCGACGCGTTCCCACTGCTGGGACATAAGCCTCCTCTCTGTTTTATACGATTCGTAAACAGTTCCATAATGTGCAGTAAAATTTGCTTTTAAATCGAAGATATTCAAATATGTTAAGAGGAAATGCGGGCGACCAGACTTTTGAAAATTAGGTATTTTAAGAAGGTATTGCTGTCGCTCTGCGAGCGCTCCGCCCTGGAATTCGTGCGATAAGGACAACTGCAGATCCGACTAAATAGCCTATGTAAAAAGTCACATTTCGAGGTTTGGCTCTTGCCTATTTCCTCCTCCAATATTAGACCAATTTAAAAGATATTTCATAAACTGAATAAGAAGGATATACAGGGCTATGTTTAAATGACTAGCTAAATTTTCACAGGGTGTTCTACCCATGAATATGAACAACTTTCACTATGGGACCAACTTTGAAATCGCAAAAAAAATATCAGCTGTTTCATACATTTTGATCGAGTAGGTATTGAACTTTTGTAGGAAACCGCTGGTTTTTTTTTCGTGATTTCAAAGTTGGTCCCTTAGTGAAAGTTGTTCATATTCATGGGTAGAACACCCTGTGAAAATTTAGCCAGTCATTTAAAAATAGCCCTGTATACTATGCCCCTATGTTTTTCTTTTTTCGTTAATAGTTGTCAAACCGGTACACTAGGAGTCTGTTGACAGCGGTCTGAATAGGCAATTTTGAGCATTTTTGGAGGGTTCTAGTTCTTACAAAAATAATATATCATCAAAAAGGAAAACATAGGGGCATTACAAGTAGCTGATATTTATATTTCTGTAAAAAATCATTGCTTTACGGTCATTAACCAGAAAGAAAACAGGCGATAGCGTTTGTATCTGTTTGTATGGAGAAAAGAGCACCCACATTTCCTCTTAAGTATGCTAGAAATTGTTCATAGCCAGTGTTTTTCGTTCACTGTACTTATAGAGCATTTTGTCATAAATCTACATTTAAAAGAAGCGCGTTTTAAATTCCGGTGCGCGTGAGAGTCTTCTCTCTCGCTCGTCAAATTAGACAGCCATAACGCGATTTCGCTTAAGGCTACTCTTTCGAAAAAAGCTTAAAAACAGCGTGCAGATGAAGCAGTTTTTCGCCGGAACCTACAGAGAAATTACATCTGAAAAAAATTGTTAGTAATCTACATGATATGAATCGTAATTTGGTTTAGCCATAATTTTTCTATCGGTATCACATAATAAGAAAAAAAAACCCCAAATCACCTCCAAATCGTTAAGATGAAACCATTTTACTCCTTCATTTTTTATCAAAAGAATATTAAAAAAATATCTACTACTTTGCAATACAAACGAAAATGATTTGGTTTTGTTACTTTTTAAAAACATGTATATTTTTTATTATAATAAATTAAAAATGCGTCTAATTTGGGACAGCGCTCCTTGATGGGCGAGTCCTATTACTGGCTGGACGTACGACGCGTTGCGTGAGCTCAGGCCAGAATGCGCAAGCTAACCACTCAAGGTCATTGGCGTATAGTTCGGCCATAAACCACGCTTCGATGTAGGGCCTTAAGGGGTCATTGTATTTATCATTATGAAAAACTTTTAACAAAGAAACGCGAAAAAAAATAAGCGGTGTGTGCCCTACTACCTATTGGAAGAAAATGACAATGGTCCAACCCCATTACAGTCGTCTGCAGGGAAGGTGGTGTGGAGGGCAGCAGGTCAAGGTAACACTTGCCAGTGCACACATGGTACAAAGTCGCGTGACAAACTTCTATAAGTATTAAATAAATAATAATACCAGCCTATTATTGTCCCATTGTATAGCAACATCTAGCCTCTTCGCACACAGAGAAGGCACGAGGATTGATCACTGAGCTTGCTCAACACGGATTGGCGACTTGACTAATAGTTTCGTCTAATGTTCACCTACTAATTGTGATTCTATAAAACTCATTCTAAACTTTGATCCACTGTGAGTTTCTTGATTGGCATTCTAAATTCAATGTATCAAATAAAAAAACCGGACAAGAGCGAGTCGGACTCACGTACCAAGGGTTCCGTACCATCATTTGTATGTAATTTTTGTTGATGATTTCTGAAAAACTGTGCACACACACACACTGTGCTATACATAAACTTCACATAAAATAATTTCAGATTTTTCTCTTTGCAAACTTCGGAGATAAGGCGGGGGGAACGGTATTTTTTTGACATTTTTCATCAAAAGTCGAAAACTATGCGGTCTAAAAAAAAGAAAAAATATGTTTGAGAATTTGCAAACAGCGCTCTTTCATATGATACCCAACATGCCATAGTAACCCCACTTTGAATTTTTAAGACCCCCTTTCAGTCCCTGTTGCAAAAAAAATATAAATATTTTTATTTCATTCTTATTTGCAAAATAGTTGGGTAAACGTCATCTAAAACTGTTCCAAATTTCAAGTTGATAGCATTAGTAGTTCTTGAGAGATCCAGCTGTGACAGACAGACAGACAGACAGACAGACAGACAGACGGACAGACGGACAGACAGACAGACAGACAGACAGAGTCACACCATAAGGGTTCCATTTTTTCCATTTTGGTACGGAACCCTAAAAACCAGTGAGCAGAACTGCAGAAGTGATGCGAAGTGAGAGTGAATAGCGAGTTGTTGTTTGAATTTTACAGAATCGACGTACAGGGGTTTAAATGGCCACATTAAGCAATTCCTTTAAAAGCGCTTCATTTCCTGAATTCCCAGCAATTTATTATGATTGACGTATTTGACATTAAACTTCCATAAAGTAATTCATAATTTGTGGACCATTTTACGAATCTCCATACAAAACTGTCAAACAGAAGAATTGCGGGCTATGAATTGTACGCAAATAAATTGTGAATTGTCGGTTTGTGACCGTTTTAAGATTTTAAATATGATTCATAAATATCTATTATCCTATTCTGATTCTGCCAAAGTGGTCATTTTATTCCCCCTGGTCACTTGTAGAAATTCAGCAAATGCAAAAGTATGGTATTTATCTATGGGCCTGTCGGTGAGTTGCACAAAACCACATTAGTTGGAGACTTTAAATTGATGCTGTCACTTTTTTTTATACATAATACAGTGTGAGTCTTTATAATGTGCACATATCGAAAAGGGAGGCTATGCTTAATTTTATCGACGGAAAAAATGTTTAAAAAAATTAAACTTTTTACAGCATTTTTAAAATTCTTGTTTGCCTGTGTAAACAAAAAGGTATAACTTTTAAACGAAGTACCTATCACGATGAAACAAACTCATAAAATAAAAATAAAAGAAAAAAACTGCCCTCAATTGAGAATTATGGTGTTGTTTACCCGACTGCGCCAGAGGGAGGGTTATGTTTTTCGAGAGTATGTATGTATGTATAATTGTTTGGCACGCTCTGCGGCCTGAACGGCTCGATGGATTTTAGCTTGAGAGGTGTCGTTAGATTCGTATTTACTGTGAGAGTGACACTGGGTTTATTAAAATAAAATAAAAAACAAAATGGCAGATTTTTGGCGCCAAATGATGTATTTTTTTTTTCTCAAAACCTGTCGAGTGGGCTATCAAAATAAAGGGTTTTAAAAGGTGCTTACAAAAATATACACAACTTATATGGTTAAAAGTACCTCGAAGTGACAAATCTTAAAAAACACGTCAATAAAAACGTCTGCTAAATCTTTCACATTTGTAAATTAAAGAAAAGTTGGAAGCAGGCGGGACTCCCGCCTGCTTCCAACTTTTCTTTAATTTAAAATGGGCTTGTTTTTAGCTTTTCAGTTTTTTTTAAACTTAAGTAAGTCTTTTACCGCAGTCGGGTTTTTTAATTTTTTTAATTACTTTTTTTTTAACAAAAATCTGGTATTATTTCATCAATTTTTACAATAATTGTAAAATTTCTCAATAAAACCCGCTATTATGCACCTTTTTTATTACTTTAAATTATTTACATCGTATTAACTTTCTAAAAGTAAAAATGCCACGTTTATAACTCAGTCACAGCATTTCCTATCAACTGTTAAAGAAAGGCCTTGCACGCTGCTATGTACAATACTACAGCAAGTAGACACTTAATTTTTTTTAACATATTTTCCATGTATAAAATTAAGCATTGTTTCCCTAATTACGATATGTGCACATTATGAAGATTCACACTGTATAAGGGATGGCATGAATTTAAAGTCTCCATTAAACTAATGTGGTTTTGGGCAACTCACCGTATGCCGCCTGAATTTTTTTTTTTTTTTATAAGAATCATAATAGAATAGACGCAGTTGATCGCTCCGCCCCTATAGCTCTGTAGGAGCATTGGATAGATAATGAGGAAGTGTTTATCACTTTAAATTTTTTTGTATTGCCGGGGCCACATTATACGGGATGTGCCGTTGATTATCGCGTTGAAGGGCGATAACCGTAGGTGTCGCCACCAGTTACCACGATAATTTGACCGAATCTTGACCGAATTCAACTACCGCGATGTTTAAAGCGTTTAAGGGCATTGACGTTGTCGTATAAGGTATACCTCGCACAGTAAAAAACCCAAATGATAAGCACATCCTCATACGTATCACTAAATGTTTTATGCTAACAAAGTATATTTTTCGTGACTGTTATCTCATGATAACATTATGTTTGTAACCAATATTTTAATTCTCTAAATAAGTACTATGCAAAGGTTCACGATTTCACGAATGCTCAACAAAGAAGTTATGTTTGTTGTCAATTTTGATGATGATTAAACAAATATTTTTCTCTCTGTCAATTAGATTATTAAAAAATATTCGACACGTATTCTTTTATTTTTTTACGTAAGTAATCATAAGATTACGGCGATAGATTGAGATAAAATATGGCATGACGTCACGCCTAGCTAGATTTTATACGTATAAGTGACGTAGAGAGACCCCACTTCCCAAATTTAATGCGTGTTATATCATAAAATCATAAAGCAAAAAATACGTGTCTGATATTTTTTATTATCTGACTGACGGACTAAATAGAATTTCTTTTTTTTTACCCAGGCATCATACCTATTGCCATATAGGAATTCATATTTTATCATGAAAAGCATGTAACCCGAGTCGTACTTATTTTCCGAAATGAACGAATTAAATAATATTGCATAATGAAGTATCTAAATGAAGTTACAAACTACATAGAACTGGCCCCCTACTATGCGATCTTATAGCAGTTGAACGTTTCCAGTGAGAAATAGTGATGGTGCTATAGATCGCATGTAGCTCCGTCTCTCTCTCTCACTGGAAACGTTCAACTTCTGCCCTGCTATAAGACCTCATAGTAAGCCCCCTGAGCAGCTCAATTTACTCACCTTGCATAATCAGCTCCACCATATACAATAGGTACGACATTATTCTGTAGCGCCGTCAACAGCTTCTCAGTCACGTAGTCCTCGTCGAAAGAGTTCTCCATCGACATGTAAAAGAAGTAGTCGTTCTTCAACAGGTATTTGCAGTTTGACTCAACGTTTTTAGGACACTGCAAGGTACCACACTTCCCATACACATCTACCGTAAAACCATATTGTTTTAACGCATTCTTCAATGCTTTCACATAACCTTGTCTACCACTTCTGGTCTTACAGTTAGACACAAACCAAGCCGCTGCCCTCGTTTTGTTCTGTATTCTATTTCTATCAACTAAGTCATCGTCAACAGTTGCCAAGACGTCTTCTTTCCATCGCATTTTTCGTTTTGGACCTACGATTTCGCCTTTATTATCCCGAATTAATATGTAAGGGTACGGTATATCCGAATCAAGTTTATAAGTCGATGTCCAATTGAAAAATCCATCGAATTGAGCCGCACATACGGGATAGTTGTCAGCTGATTCCAAATTGAAGAATATGTACTGTTGATGGCGAGACCGAGCGTTGGGCAAGTCAGATGCCTTCATATTTCGTCCGTTAAATGCTATAGCATCGAACTTCGTTAGGTCACCGTCGAAGAACTTTCGGTTCGTGGTGACGTAGCATTTGATCACCGAACAGTTTTTCTCGAGGAACGCTCTCTGTCCCTTGCCGAGGTAGTAGAAGGGAGCGTAGTCACTCCGCGTCCAGAGTAAGATATATTTGAAGTCTTTCGGGAGTGCAGTCGTCTTTCTGTAGACATCCTGGTATCTGTAGTCCCGCCCGACATTTTCGAGAGCCTCTTGGATTAGGCTTTCAGTGACGGCAGGCTGATCTGGTCTGGAAGCAAGTTGTAACCAGAAGAGGGAGAACGCGAAACTCGTGCAGCTGACCAGAAAGAAGAACTTGATAGATCGCATTTGTCTTGGGAACTGTAGGAGGCAGCCGTGGCAGGTGGCCTGAGTACGAGACATCTCATTGGCTTCATACTCGGACACACCGACCTCACCGTATGTGCGGCGTCTGATTGCATTTGTGAGTTTATAATGTGCCAATCTCCAAATCTTGGGTACCTGTAACGAAAAATTAAGCATTTAAATAACTTTGTTAATATACATACCGCCACTAGTTGCACTTAAGTCCATAATTCCCCATTAAACATAATGCTATCTCTGTCTAACGGAACGTATTAGAAAGTGACAGCATGACTTTCAATGGGGAATTAAAAATGGACTATGTGCAACTGGCACACAGTGTTCGCGAACTACTTTACATTTTTCACATCAATTTTTTTTGTCTTTATTACAATTCGATTTTTATGTTAATAAAGTTCTACGAGAAAAAACGTATGCATTGGCAGAATTTGCACATATTTGTCGGTCTGTCTGTCTCTAAATCAGATTCTTTTATAGCTTAATGTAATAAGTTTTGTTGTTGAATAAGTGGCATAGTGTGAATTATACCGAGCTGTATGAGGTTTTTGCTCGTGATTATGATGAAGATGATGGTTTACTTAGATTATAAGAAAAAAAAAAGTAATTAAAAAAGACTAAAAACCCAACTGCAGTAAAAAACTAAAACTGAAAAGCTAAAAACAAGCCCATTTTAAATTTAATAAAAGTTTTAAGCAGGCACCCGTTTGAGTTTGAAAATATAAAAATGGAATGGGTTCCGCCTGCTTCCAACTTTTACTAAATTTAAAATTGGCTTGTTTTTAGCTTTTCAGTTTTAGTTTTTACTGCAGTCGGGTTTTTTATTTTTTTTTATTTCCAGCTTTTTAGTTTACAAATGTTAAAGATTTCGCAGACGATTTAGTTCTTGCAAGGAGTTTTGGCCCTGAGGGTTATTTAAAAGCTTTTTTGGATAAGTGCACACTGCACAAATAGCTAAGCCTTCGAGGTCCTAACTCTGCTCAAAGCAATTTTTTTTATCAAAATTCGATTTGTCACTTCGAATTACTTTTAAACATGTAAGTTGTTTATATTTTGTAATCACCTTTTAAAACCCTTTATTTTGATATCCCACTCGATGGTATTAGAAGACAAAAAAATTTCGAACTCCACAATACGTCACCCCAAATCCGCCATTTTACTTTATTTTTGATGTTAATGTAGCCAGTGATACTCGCGCCACCAAGACAAATCTAAAGACGTGTAATTTATCCAAATCCATTCATTCGTTTAGGAGTTACGAGGGAACATAGAAACGGACATACACACATACTACATACATACTTACATACCCACAGGTCAAACACATAACCCTCCTTTTGGGGTTCGCCGCAGTCGGGTAAAAATGAGAACAAATAGTTTTAGAACATAAAATTTCTTACTCCTACCGCACAGACGGCACAGTTTAAACCACAATACGTTCGAAAGTAAGATAAACATACCTACAAACAAAAAATAATTATTCTGTAATGTTGGTATGCGTTGGAAGTTTTTTATACTCTGCGAAACTTTAAAACTTATGGCAAAAACATTACATTTTAAATAAAAAAAAATAAAAAAAATATTTTTATTTTTATTATTATTTTTAATTATTGTTTTTTTTTTTACTTATACATTTGTGTTTTACAACAAACTAAAATGCAAATAATAACAAAAAAATGGTTAACTCTTACCTAAAGAAGTGGAAACCATGATGCACAAAAATTTTAATCAGTAAGTAATTAACGGGAGCACTTATAAAACAGCACATAAACACATGCTACAGTTAGCGTTAAAACAATGCAACTGAACAGGTTTTGTGGTCGCTTGGGCTTGGGCTTACTAAGGTAATTAGCAGTGTCCATTTCAATGAATTGGCCTGATATTCACTGTGGGATTCAGATGACTAATCAGCTGTATTAACGACCTAAAATCTTCCATTTTTATGACATTGATTTTTTACTTAAAAGGTTGTCTGTAAAAGATCGCTTTTAGCGATAAGAGCGCCCATTGTGTCACCCTACGTAAAATTTCAACATTTATATCTGTAATTTTTATGGTGTGCATAATAAAGAGTATTCTATCTATCTATCTTAAACGAGCTCCAGTGGCGTAAACAGGGTGGGAAGTCGGCAAAATGCCACGGGCCCCCAGCCAGAAGGGGCCCCCGATCAGAGGAGAATCCCAAAATAAATAGAAACGTCATCTTCTATAAGAGAACTTGCTGACTTAATATATTAATAATAAAGAATCATTTTATATCTTCTGTGACTACGGCTAGTGCCGAGCGATCATTTTAAAAACTGAAATTGATAAAAACTTATTTAATTTAAGAAATTCTATAGGACAAGAAAGGTTAAGCAACTTGGCTATTCTATCCATCGAAAATTCTATGCTTCGAAACAACTACCTAACCAACCCGCTAACCAGCCATTAACCAACCTAACTACCTAATTGCTGAACAGAAAGTCCGAAGAAAGGAATTTTAATAATTAAAATTGTGTAAGTACTTAAACTACAATTGTGATTTCACTTCATTAAGTACTTTAAATTAGGTAATTTAAAGTGAATTATTAGAAAATGAAGTAATAATTATTATAATTGGTGGTTTGGGGGGGGGATCCGACGAATTTGCCACGGGCCTCGAACGGTATAGTTACGCCACTAACGAGCTACACTATGTGGCAGATAGGCATCAAAAAGGAGGTTTGAAGCTTAGGTACTCAAATAGGAAGTAAACTAGGAAATAATTATTTTTTATCATCTTTCAGTTGCCTTTCTTTTTGTGTGAAAACGATGTAATAGCGCGGGCAGGCGATGCGATGCTGGTGACGGGGTGGGTCGGTGGAACAAGAAATTTCATGCGGACGAAGTCGCGAGCAGAAGCTAGTATAATATAAAATTAACCTAAAACTACGTCGATTTATGTGTTGCTTATTTCAAAATTCCTGAGAACTTGATGATGTACGGTTTCTTTTGCAAATGTTTTGTTATACAGCGTGTAAGTGTAAACAGTGGCAATATTTTAAGTTGTCACTGTACTCATCATTATGAACAACTTTTACTATAGGAAATTACGAAAAAAAATCAGCTGTTCAGTACATTTATGTTCGCCTAATTCGTCCAAATGTAGGGAACAGCAGATTTTTTTCGCGATTATAGGTTTGCTTCCATAGTAATAGTTGTTCATAATGATGAGTACAATGACCCCTTAAAAGATTGCCGCTGTTTACACTTGCACCCTGTAGACTTAATTATCAATTTATTATCAATCACCTATGTGTTATGTTATAACACAGTGAAAGACATAGGTACTATACAGGGTGTAAGGGACAGCCCTCCGCAAACTGATAGGCTGAATTCAGTATGTCATACTAAGATGACCGGTACATGAAATTTTTTCAGGAACGTTAAGGGAATCCAATAAACCTGATTTGTTTGTGTTTTTGTGCACAAATCGGAGCGTCTATTACTGGTTGGAAGGGGTAGGTAATAGGTATGTGGTGAGTTCGATGAACTCTGTAGCTAGACAGAAAGTGAACAGCTGATTTTACGCGTCGTTGGTTAGAGTATTTCAGCATCCATTGCTGGTTTTTTTTTTTTTTTGCTGTTACATAAATGGAGTGCTGCGAACACACAATGCAATTTTACATTGAAATAATGAAAATGTAACTGAAATTTTTTTTGAAAAAATTAGAATTTTCCTGAGAAAATTTCCGGTGGAATATGATTCAAAATGAGGAGCAGAATGCACCCTGTTATTTTGCGGAGGGCTGTCCCTTACACCCTGTATTATTATATCTGCATATTATATTAATTGAGTCCGGCCATGTGTTCACGCACATGTTATAATGAAACACTTCAAAAGATATTATTTGAAATATATTGTTCGCAAAAATAGATAACATTATTGTGGATGCTTTAGGAACCGGACGTGTCGATATGATGCTAGTTTGTTAATTTCCTGTCAATTGTGATAGCAACTGGCTGCTACTCGCATCTCAGTGGCATAAGGTCGTATGTGTCACGACTCACGACTCTCGACTCACGAGACAGATAAGGCCTTTACACCTCTGTACGTATTCTACGTACTGTCTATAACGGCTATTTTTAGGGTTCCGTACCAAAATGGTAAAAAAGGAACCCTTATGGTGTCACTCAGTCTGTATGTCCGTCTGTCCGTCTGTCACAGCCAATTTGCTCCGAATCTAATGGACCGATTAAGTTGAAATTGTATTGGTGTACACCTATATGTATAGCTGTGACAACACGTACGGGTAAAGTAAATAAATGAATTTTGAGGTCACTTTTAGGGGGCAAATAAGATAATTAAAAAAAAAACAACTTGAGAGGTGTCAAGGGACACCCGGATGGAACGAAGTTCCTTTCGATTAATTAGTGAAGGAATTGTAACAAAATTTTATTTTTATACTTATCATCACCACCATCATCATCATCATCATCATCATCATCATCATCATCATCATCATCATCATCATCATCATCATCATCATCATCATCATCATCATCATCATCATCATCATCATCATCATCATCATCATCATCATCATCATCATCATCATCATCATCATCATCATCATCATCATCATCATCATCATCATCATCATCATCATCATCATCATCATCATCATCATCATCATCATCATCATCATCATCATCATCATCATCATCATCATCATCATCATCATCATCATCATCATCATCATCATCATCATCATCATCATCATCATCATCATCATCATCATCATCATCATCATCATCATCATCATCATCATCATCATCATCATCATCATCATCATCATCATCATCATCATCATCATCATCATCATCATCATCATCATCATCATCATCATCATCATCATCATCATCATCATCATCATCATCATCATCATCATCATCATCATCATCATCATCATCATCATCATCATCATCATCATCATCATCATCATCATCATCATCATCATCATCATCATCATCATCATCATCATCATCATCATCATCATCATCATCATCATCATCATCATCATCATCATCATCATCATCATCATCATCATCATCATCATCATCATCATCATCATCATCATCATCATCATCATCATCATCATCATCATCATCATCATCATCATCATCATCATCATCATCATCATCATCATCATCATCATCATCATCATCATCATCATCATCATCATCATCATCATCATCATCATCATCATCATCATCATCATCATCATCATCATCATCATCATCGCGACACTACACTGTTCAATGCGAAATAGAAATGAAAATATCTGGCTTGCTTTCTATAAGAGAGAGAGAGAGAGAGAGACAGACAGAGAAACATGCGCACGCCGCACGGCTTACAATAGCTACCTATAGCAAAAAGTGTCGTGACAACTTTTCGTGAGACTTTTTTCCGTCTAGCCCCCTTCACAACGCGCGATAAGGAACTTCGTTCCAAAAAAAGTTTTGCAAACTGTACCGTGTAACATATCAAATGAAAGGGCTTAATAAGACGGTCTCAAATATATTTTTTTATAATTTTAAAATAAATTAATTCAAAGTTATTTAAGAAAATAGACGAAAATTTACCAATCCCCCCCTTGTCTCCGAAAAGCCTAAAATTAAAAAAAAAATACAGATAATAGTTATGTGGTCTCAAAATAACATGGTACCTACTTAAATGTCTCAATATTGTGAGTACAAAATTACATTTATTTGTTCTTGCTATAGATTCATCCCAACTACGGAACCCTTCATTGTGCGTGGTCGGACACGCACTTGGCCGGCTCCTTTATTTCTTAAGGGGGATGCGCTAAGGTAACCCGCGAAATTCAAATTTTCTTACGTTTTTTGCAATTTGCAGGTCAGTGTCAGGTTGTATGTTGATTAAAATATGATTCGCGGCCGCTACAGAATTATAATCATTAGAATCAACAATACAACTCCATAAGTTAGAATTGACCTCAAATCTAGCGATTTCATGAAATGATGAGGTTTGTGGTCAATTCTAACTCATGGAGATGTAGGTAACCATTATTTTGATTTAAAAGCGTGTCCATAAAGTTTTTTGCTGGTTCGTTTTTGGAAACTGGACCATTCGAAAGCGTCTAACTTCATTGACACTCTGTTAAATCAAGGGGTCGGTCAGTCAGATTGAAGTTAGTTGCAAGGGTAACTGTAGCTTCCTTCATCCGACTGACCAAAAGTGCCTAACTATACCTATAAGTACTAGAAAGGTTTAAGTTAGTTGCAAGGTTAACTGTAGCTTCCTTCATCCGACTGACCAAAAGTGCCTAACTATACCTATAAGTACTAGAAAGGTTTAAGTTAGTTGCAAGGGTAACTGTAGCTTCCTTCATCCGACTGACCAAAAGTGCCTAACTATACCTATAAGTACTAGAAAGGTTTAAGTTAGTTGCAAGGGTAACTGTAGCTTCCTTCATCCGACTGACCAAAAGTGCCTAACTATACCTATAAGTACTAGAAAGGTTTAAGTTAGTTGCAAGGGTAACTGTAGCTTCCTTCATCCGACTGACCAAAAGTGCCTAACTATACCTATAAGTACTAGAAAGGTTTAAGTTAGTTGCAAGGGTAACTGTAGCTTCCTTCATCCGACTGACCAAAAGTGCCTAACTATACCTATAAGTACTAGAAAGGTTTAAGTTAGTTGCAAGGGTAACTGTAGCTTCCTTCATCCGACTGACCAAAAGTGCCTAACTATACCTATAAGTACTAGAAAGGTTTAAGTTAGTTGCAAGGGTAACTGTAGCTTCCTTCATCCGACTGACCAAAAGTGCCTAACTATACCTATAAGTACTAGAAAGGTTTAAGTTAGTTGCAAGGGTAACTGTAGCTTCCTTCATCCGACTGACCAAAAGTGCCTAACTATACCTATAAGTACTAGAAAGGTTTAAGTTAGTTGCAAGGGTAACTGTAGCTTCCTTCATCCGACTGACCAAAAGTGCCTAACTATACCTATAAGTACTAGAAAGGTTTAAGTAGTTAAATAAAGGTAAACAATGATGTGTCTTTTATCTTTTTATGGTATCGTACCAAAATGATAAAAAAGGAACCCTTATGGTGTCACTCAGTCTGTCTGTCTGTCTGAATGTCAGTCGTTCTGTCTGTCTGTCTATCTGTCTGTCACAGCTGGATATCTCAAGGACTACTTATGCTATCAACTTGAAATTTGGAACAGTTTTAGATAACGTTTACCAAACTATTTTGCAAATAAGAAAGAAATAAAAATATTTATATTTTTTTGCAACAGGGACTGAAAGGGGTCTTAAAAATTCAAAGTGGTGCTACTAGGGCATGTGGGGTATCATATGAAAAAACGCTCTTTGCACATTTTCAAACTTTTTTTTTCTTTTTTTTAGGCCGCGTAGTTTTCTTCTTTTGATGGAAAATGTAAATAAAAATACCGCCCCCCCCCCTCCTTAACTCCGAAGTTTGCAAAGAGAAAAATCTGAAATTATTCTATGTGATAGAAGTTTATTTAAAGATTACAAGAAAATAAAACGATGTCTCAAAATATCACACTTTTTCGGAATTCGGAACGGTACCCTCGGTGCGCGAGTCCGACTCGCTCTTGACCGGTTTTTTTTAAATATGTGTTTGTGTAAAAAGTCACATCAAGATTGTTTACCTTTATACAGGGTGGAAGGGACGCGCAAACTGTTACCGCATATTCAGTACATCATTCTGAGCCCCCCTATACAACGTGTAACGTTAAATGCGCAAAACCTCTTAAGGGGTCATTGTACTCATCATTATGAACAAGTTTTACTATGGGACCAAACATGAAATCGCGAAAAAAAAATCAACTGTTCAGTACATTTTGACGAATTATGCGAACATAATGTACTGAACAGCTGATTTTTTTTTCGCGATTTCAGGTTTTGGTCCCATAGTAAAAGTTGTTCATAATGATGAGTACAATGACCCCTTAAAAGGTTTTGAGCATTTAACGTTACACGTTGTATAGAAATTTTTCATCGATTAATGAAAAAAAAATCTGCTCTTCCATACATTTTGACCGCGTAGGTATTGCACTATCGTTGATTGTAGGTGATAACTATTCCTATAAAGAGGGTGTTAAAACACGCACTAGTTATTTAAATTACCATATATTTCTTCGGAAATCACACTACACAAAATCAAACGCGTTACGTGGCTTCAGAAACAACAATGCGTCAAAATGACAAGTCCATTTGTTCCAAAACTTCACGGCCATTCCCCCGAATAGCTACACTCGGTGTTGCCACTGCCATCTCTCGAAGTAGCTTCACTCGGTGTGGCCAACATAGGAAACTGCAGATTTTTGTTTTAATAACCGATGAAAAATGTCTATGTAGTGGGGGCTCAGAATGATGTACTGAATACGTGGTAACCGTTTGCGCGTCGATGTCATTCTTTAGAGGCATGAGGAACAGGGTGTAAAGTTCACTCATCCTCCATTGAAAAGGGAGGATCCTCCGACCAGACGGGTGTTGTGTCTGGTGGGCTACTGACCAACGGTTGATATCGGGACGTTGTATATATGCTAATCGCGTGGTAAACTCTAATTGCGCGATGCAGGTTTGCGTGACGTCATGTCATTGATGCGTAGTTCATATGTGGCGATGTAGATGCCGCCACAATTCTACCCCGTATATCTACCTAAACCTTTCCAGTATAGGTTTGCTTTGAGTTTGATTGAGTTATGTTTACAGCAACAAATCGTGTTTGAGCAACAATGTCCCTCAACTAAGTATTGTTTAGCAAAATCCAAGAAATGTTTGATTCATACTCATTAAGGTAACAACATCCTCGAGTTATAAATAGCGAAAACCATTGTTGTGTTTATTGTGTTACCTACACTATTGTGCTAAATATGTAAAGTCAGGGATATTAATTGTTACCAAAATGACTCAATCTGCCTGGCCATTTCCCAACTATGTTGGGTTCGGCTTCCAGTCTAACCGGATACAGCTGAATACCAGTATTTTACATGGAGTGACTGCCTATCTGACATCCACAACCCAGTAACTGGTTAATACGATACCCCTTGGTAAGACTGGTTGTCAGACTTTCGGGCTTCTGACGACTCGTAGCGATTGGTAAAGATCCACGAATGACAGCCGGGACGAACGGCTTAAAGTCATTGCTTAACGTGCTTTCCGAGACACGGAGGAGTCTCGGTATGTAAAGATGGTCATCCATCCACGGACCAACCCCGGCAAGCATAGCTTAATCTGAAGGATTGACCCGTGCGGCTGTTATTACTTAGCCATTACCAAATTGACTACGAACTTAAATTATATGTATAACTATATAATATAACTTAAATACAGTGCTACAAGGTTATTTTGGCGCGTAGCCAAAATCGGTACTAATGCCATCTTCATTTTAGGGTTCCGTACGTCTGAAAGAAAAAAACGGGACCCTTATAGGATCAAGGCTCTTACAGACACAGGCGATATCGCGAGCGATATTGCGATATCATCGCGTCGCAACACCGCTACGCGACACGTCGCGACGCGATATCGCCTCTGTCTGTAAGAGCCTTCACTCATGTGTCTCTGTCTGTCCGTCTGTCACAGCCGATTTGCTCCAAATCTACAGGACCTATTGAGGTGAAATTTGATACAAATATGAATTTCTATAACCCAAACACGAACGTGTAAGGGTGTTTCTCAATTTTCGTGCATATTACGCGTCCAGGTTAAAAATCATTATTTATTAATAAAAAAATCTGTATTCCTTATTAAGGAAACCAAACATAATCAAGTTGTGCTTACATGCATGGAACATTTACAGGTCAAAACAACACAATTAATAAATTATAAATAAAAAACTTAATGTATTGTCATTTCCTTCTGTGTCCATTTCCTAATTTCCCGGTATTATTGAGTGAGTATTTATGATAATAATTATTCAACAGCTAATTAAGTACCTTCGTGGTTTAGAATATGCATGAAGTTCGTAATGTTGATATTATTTAAGAAAAAAATAATCAACCAAACCTAACCAAACCTCAAACCTTATTACCTTCTTCCTCACTGCCTTCGTTTACCGTCGTTTTTTTTCTATGTAATTTCTTTGTTATCCGTAGAAATGATGTATAAATCACAAAATCTTGACAGATTATCTATATAATAATATAAGAAAAAAAAACAACGTTATTCGCCAATTAATCTGAAACTTAGAAATATCACGGAATATGCACGTTTGAGAAATACCCGTAACGTAAATAAATGAATTTCGAATATCGGGTTCACTTTTGGGGGAAAAATGAGAAAATACCTGTGACTTAACAAATGAACGTGCTACTTGTTATAAAGATTTCAAATCTATTTTTTATAACTTTAAAATAAATAGTCTTAAAGTTATTATAGAAAATTAACCATTCCCCCTTTTCCTCCGAAACTGCTGGGCCAAAAATTTTGAAAAAAAAAACAAATAATAATAGATTACAGGAAAATGTAAGTCTATGATCTTAAAATAACATGGTAAATCACTCAATATTGTGCCTACAAACTTACATTTGCAGTTGGAATGTATGGAAGAGCATTGTTTTTCAATTCAACTGCAATGTTGAATTTATTCTTGAGATAAACTCATCCCAACTACGGAACCGACACGCACTTGGTCGGATTTTTGAATACATTTTCTATCAAGTGACATTTCACAAAACAATAGCACAGCACAAGTGTCAGCGCCCGCTTTCAACGTCTTTCCAACGTCAAAAGCTTCCGTACCAAAATGGTAAAAAAGGAACCCTTATGGTGTGACTAAGTCTGTCTGTCTGTCTGTCTGTCTGTCACAGCTGGATATCTCGAGAACTACTAATGCTATCAACTTGAAATTTGGAACAGTTTTAGATGACGTTTACCCAATTATTTTGCAAATAAGAAAGAAATAAAAATATTTATATTTTTTTGCAACAGGGACTGAAAGGTGGTCTTAAAAATTCAAAGTGGAGCTGCTAGGGCATGTGGGGTATCATATGAAAGAGCGCTGTTTGCACATTCTCAAACATATTTTTCTTTTTTTTAGGCCCCACAGTTTTCGACTTTTGATGAAAAATGTAAACAAAATACCGTTCCCCCCCTTATCTCCGAAGTTTGCAAAGAGAAAAATCTGAAATTATTCTATGTGATATAAGTTTATGTAAAGATTACAGGAAAAATAAAACGATGTCTGTAAATAGCACACTTTTTCAGAAATCGGAACGGAACTCTCGGTGCGCGAGTCCGACTCGCTCTTGACCGGTTTTTGTGTATATTGGGCTCATGGACCTAATATATTACAATACATTGGGCTATAACCATAGGCAAATTGCTTGACGTAAAAGGCGATTCAAATAAGAATAGGAACGTCAATGACCTCAATCTGTCAACTACCACTTGAAAAGTACGGGTTGCAATGAAACATTGTTATCTTTAATTATTTCATACAATGACATTTCATATCTTTGGTTGTTATCTTGTTGTTTTTGTTTTTGTTGTTTTCTGTTTTATCTCACTGACTTTGCTACAAGATGAGTAAGTAAGTAAATGAGTTCTTGTTTTGCTAAGTCGTCACAATATGGCGCAAGGTCAATTCCTGTTCTTAGTTGAATCTTATTGTACGTAGTGTTGATTTGATAAACAATAAGCCCTAACTGACTATTATATAACTGGTGAAAATACACCTCTGCCTATCTATATCTATAACTTCGGGATATTCGGGATATTTAGATGAATTTTCAAAGCGCGGGAAATGCTATTGACCAATCGGCACGCTCCACGCTTTTTCCTGTACCGCTATTGGTCGCAGCTGCCGCCATGCTAGCGCGCGCCGCTTGACAGCTGCCATACTTGCGAGTGAGACGGAACTAACAGCTGCAGTGTATTATGAACCTTATAGTAGTGATCTAAGGTTGATTGTAAGTTTTAAGCATTCTCGTTAATCTTCGGGGCCATACTTTCTTTTCTGTGCGAACGAAGATTCACGACGCGCCTTATCAGTTGGGTACTACTGTATATACTTCAACGGAGTTTAATACTCATGAAAATGGACAACTTTTAACATGGAACTAGCCCTGAAATATCATAAAGAAAATCAGCTGTCCTCTACAAAGTGCAAAACTTACGCGATCAAAATCTACAAGGCAGCAGATTTTTTTTTTTTCATATTTCAGGGTTAGTTCCATGGTAAAATTGTTCATTTTCATGAGTACTGCATTCCGTTAAAATATGTCCCTCGTTTCACCTAACACCCTGTATATTTCCAGAAGTACCTGGGCATCGAGCTTTGCTCGGGTGAAAATAGAGAAAACAGATTTTCCCAGAAATGAGACCAAGCTAGATGGATTTTTCGCCCCCGTAAACACGTAAGTATGTTGCAACTTTCATCGAAATCGTTAGAGCCGTTTTCGAGAACGTGATTTCAAATATTATGTAACGCATCTAATTTAACACCATCTATATAATACAAAAAGGAGGGGAAATCATAGCGCATCGAAAAATTCATCCGCAGCACTGTCGAAAGGAAAGGTGCCCAAAAGGCTGGCAGCATTGCCACGTTGTATGGCAATGCTAATTCTTTGTCCAAAAAATAGGCCAGCCCTTTGGTCACGTGTAGAGTCGACCAACCGCTTGGCGATGTCCCGAAAAACTAAAAGGGCACTCGGACCCCATGGCCCTAGTGTTTCAACCCCAAACGGCTCAAACATATAAGTCCCAATAAGATTGGAGTATTTGCGCCGTTTGAGGTTTTCCGCACCTGCAGCAGCTGCCCCAGCACAGCCTACCGTGCTAGGAAGATGGAATGGCGCAACGGTGTCGACACACGTTGCGTCCCACACCAAAGGCCTACCTACCTTCCAAGGCATTTTAGTCATTCCGTCTGGTCTCTTCCCATCGTCGCGTGCCAAGCCAATGGGTTCTAAAACAGCTGGCACCCCGGCGGTGACAAGAGCACGACGGATAATGTCATTGATGCTGGCGTGCCGTGCTATCCGGCCTGCGCTTTTACTGCAGGATAGGCCATGATGTACGAGGCAGTCGACAGCTACGCCGCATTGGCAGCGATGCGTGGCTCCACGCAAGGAGCGCCCAGACGCAGACAGGTAGCGAGCCGGAAGGTGGTGTCACCCAGCATGGTTCCTATGTTGGGTGACGGTAGTGCCTGAAGCCAGAGGCCCGACTCCCACTCACCCACAGCCAACAGGCGGGCACGCTCCGCAGTATTGGTGGACGTATTAATAAGATTATTCCGAACCAACCTGCAGAGCGGCTCATCCCACTGCCTCTGGGAAGATGGGTTCACGGGCCGATCTGTATCCGGGCAAGTCACATTCCAGGCGTTCACCGCGTCGGTCAAGCACGGCACTTCAGAGTCAACCAGGCAGGGGGCTAAAATTTTCTCGGTCAACTTTTCAGTGCTGTAGACAGAGGACAGGAGCGCCGGTAAGCTAATACTGGTAATTTTGCGGACGCCGAGGCCTCCAAAACGGATGGGTAGTGTGGCTTGCAACCATGCCCGGTCGTCCAAGGCCACATTTAAAATGGATGTTAGTGTGCTGCGAATAATTTGGTCAATTTTGTCCAAGAGGTGTGGCTGCTTCCGGGAAGAACGTAGGGAGTATATAAAATGTGGGCCAAAACAACAGAATCTTATCAGGGTGAAAGCCGAATGTAAATTAATTTTGGAGTCTGTCCGAAATGTCGTTGAATTTTTTGATTTTTTCGTCAATGAAAGGAGAAAAGCTGTCTTCAAAAATTGGGAAACCTAGGAGGTGCAGTGAACTTTTTTCTAAAATTTTGATTTGTGGGGCTATTGCATTAAATTTCTCAAGGGTCAATTGTCTGTCGGTAATGTCAGAAAGGTAAAGTTCACACTTTGATGAGTTAAGATCCAGATATAATATTATATTAATTTATTTATTTATATATCGGACAACAATTTTGTTAAGGTTCCGTACGTCAAAAGGAAAAAACGGAACCCTTATAAATATCACTTCGTTGTCCGTCTGCCTGTCTGTCAAGAATCTTTTTCTCAGGAAGGGTTCCCCCTTCATTGTGCGTGGTTCGACACGCACTTGGCTAGTTAGGGTTCCGTACCAAAATGGTAAAAAAGGAACCCTTATGGTGTCACTCAGTCTGTCTGTCTGTCTGTCTGTCACAGCTGGATATCTCAAGAACTACTAATGCTGTCAACTTGAAATTTAAAATAGTTTTAGATGACGTTGACCCAACTATTTTGCAAATAAGAAAGAATTTAAAATATTTATATTCTTTTTGCAACATGGACTGAAAGGGGATCTTCAAAAATAAAAGTGGGGCTACTAGGGCATGTGGGGTATCATATGAAAGAACGCTGTTTGCACATTCTCAAACATATTTTTCTTTTTTAGGCCGCATAGTTTTCGACTTCTGATGAAAAATATAAAAAAATATACCGTTCCGGGCCCCTTATCTCCGAAGTTTGCAAAGAGAAAAATCTGAAATTATTCTATGTGATAGAAGTTTATGTAAAGATTACAGGAAAAATAAAACGATGTCTCTAAATAGCACACTTTTTCAGAAATCGGAACGGAACCCTCGGTGCGTGAGTCTGACTCGCTCTTGACCGGTTTTTTTTTAGATTTTCACACGACGACATCAAATGATCTTCAAAAATAATGTAATGCTAGATTTTTATATGAGAAGGTTGTATTTTATGCAGTTTTCATCTAATATTTCTATTCTGGTCATTTCAGGTACCAAAAGAGTTATAATAATCCAGTAGAAGTGAAAGGCTGTTTTGGTGTAGAAGGACGAAGAATAATTGGCTTAGAATATTTTTATAGAAGACTTGGCCCAGGTTCCAAGATTGGTTTAGCTCGGTGTGTAAGTGAAATGGCGTTATGGCTGTCTAGTTTGACGCACGAGATAGAAGATTCTCACGAGCACCGGAATTATGTCGTAAAAATGCAAATAAAATCGTATAAAATTTGAAATTAACTATTAGTTATAGTTTGGAATTTGACATTTCATGGTATATTTTTAATTATAATTATAATTGTTAATGAAGGGATAAACTGCTTTTAAAGATTATTAGGAGGTATGTTTAAAAATTTTTTTGGTGCATTAAAATATGTATAATTATGTTTTGGCTTCCATCATTGTATGCGAAAAAGACTTGAAAATATCATATTTTTTTACATGTCAAAATTATTTACGGTTTATGAGATACACTGCTTTAAAAAACCACCTTTTTGATCGTTTTCAAGAAATCTGGGCCTTAAAGAAATATGCAATCATAATAAAGCATGGCATCGGATACACATTGAGCAACGTTAACATTGTATCAGAAAAAAAGCAAAGGACCCCTTCCAAATATAGATTAGCCTGTAATAAGTGTAACCTGATATTTTATCTTGATTCTAAGCCTAAATCGAACCTAGACTTAAACAAAGCTGCAACATCTGGTACCTATTATATCTTCTGGAATTGGATATTCCCAAGTTAACACTTTCAGCTGAGCATCTGGGTATTCAAATGTTTGTTGCGCGGCACACTATTTTCTCATACAAAATATATGACGATTAGTGACGTTCTGGTTTTTCATACAAGCAAAGATAATATGAAATGTGACACAACCGTTACTACACGTCGACGTTGCGAATGTACGCGTAATTATAATGTATGTGTGTGACTAGCTTTAAAAAGTGTACAACAAAACTAACGTGGAGTGGCGCTAGCAGTCCGAAAATTTAAAGTGATACGGCGCGATGACGTAGCTTGAAGGAATTGGTATAGGCCGCAGCCAATGATATTATAAGTAAAAAGGTGTAGATAGGCCATAAGGGCTCAGCAAGCGGCACGTTAAAATGTAGACAAGTGACCAAACTGGACCTCAGTGTCGCGTCGCCGACGTCAACGGATGCACTTCACGTACCGAGTGCATTAAAAGTGACCCAAAAACACCGAAAATGCCGTCGCATGTTATGAGATATTGCACAAATTATACAAAAAAATTTCTTAAACTCAAGGAATCACATATCATTCGTTAGTATACTATTTATCTTAATACTTTCAAAAAATCAAACATTATATTCGTAAAATATGGCGTCAGAAAAGAATAGACGTCAAATAGAGATAGACGTCATTACTGATCATAGAGTAAAATTATGCCTAAGAACAGACAAGTCGGCCTGACAGTAGGTAGGTATAAATGGTGGCACATTGTTTAGACTTAAATGTAATTTTTATTTTTGTTATGATGAGGTAGGATAAATTAAATACATACATATAGTGTATGTAACACTATTATATTCAAATCAAAACATTAATTGTTTACGACCTACTTTCAATGCAATTTTCCTACTTTATTACTTTTACTATATGAACTCATGAGTGAATCAAATTTTTAGGCAAAAATCACGGTTTTGCGGTAAAATGTCATATCTGATTATTATTCTATATAGTTTCTAGTACACGAGACGACGCACTGTCGCAAACTATATTTGTCTCTTTTTCGCCCGCGATAACTGAATCGTGCCATCCAAATTTGACGTATAAACGTAATTTAGTGTGCTATTGCAATATTAAGTTATTTATGTGTGCATTAGTGTGCCGATTCTGAATATCGAATGTTGTCTAAGTAACCTATCTACACCTTTTTACTTATAATATCATTGGCCGCAGCCGTTTATACACGTTCTTTAAAGACAGACATATTTTTTGACACACAAATTTTTCAGCAGTTTGAATATGCCGCAATAATTGGCAAAAGATTCGGCGAGGTTTTTTTCATCGGGGTGAAGAACAAATATTGCCTTTATATGTGTGAGCTAAAAGTAGAAGTAGGTATCAGTCCAGGTGACCATATAAGCTATAAAAATTATAGCGGTTCTTCTACGGGTATGGAGTCTGAAATATAACTGATTCACCGAATTGCGGAGAATGTAATCAGATTGAGGACGTGCAACATTTGCTGATGGATTGTGTCCGCAACAGGCGCGAGAGGGAGTCACTTTTGCGGGAATTAGACTTGAATAGGCTTAACGTGGGATTGATACAATCAATTTTATCCGAACCAACGTCAGAAGGTGCCAAAAAGTTATGCAAGTTGATCACAGTCCTTCATCAGTGACTTCTATATATAGGTAAACAAAGTGTTTTATAGATTATTTAACTGTTTATTGTAGTTTGTGTGTTTAGTTTTAATGTACCTAGATAAAAGGCACGATGGGGTTGACATATATGTCTAGACAAAAACCCCAAACTAAATAAAGAAAAAAAAAAAAAAACCTTATGTACGTCCGCATGGTGGCGGAGGTGACTACAGAACGTATAAAAAAAATTTGGAAGGTCGACCATATCCCAATTGCACCGTAGAAAAAGTAGAATGTAAAAATTACATTTTCAGAAACGTGCAAAAAGCTAAAGATTATAACTACGGAAACAAAACATCCTTCCAATTTAAGAAAGAAAAAAAAAACGGGTCAAGAGCGAGTCGGACTCGCGCACCGAGGGTTCCGTTCCGATTTCTGAAAAAGTGTGCTACTTAGAGACATCGTTTTATTTTTCCTGTAATCTTTACATAAACTTCTGTCACATATAATAATTTCAGATTTTTCTCTTTGCAAACTTCGAGATAAGGGGGGGGGGAACGGTTTCTTTTTTTTACATTTTTCATCATAAGTTGAAAACTATTCGGCTTAAAAAAAATAAAAAATAGTTTGAGAATGTGCAAACAACGCTCTTTCATATGATACCCCACATGCCCTAGTAGCCCTACTTTGAATTTTTAAGACCCCCTTTCAGTCACTGTTGCAAAAAAAATACAAATATTTTTATTTCTTTCTTATTTGCAAAATAGTTGGGTAAACGTCACCTAAAACTACTCCAAATTTCAAGCTGATAGCATCAGTAGTTCTTGAGATATCCAGCTGTGACAGACAGACAGACAGACAGACGGAGTCACACCATAAGGGTTCCTTTTTTACCATTTTGGTACGGAACCCTAATTACTACTCAAACAATCCTAGCTATCCGTAAAGTCATTTGCCCATCCATAACTGATCACAATTCTAAAGACGCAAACTTCGATATTAAAGTAAACAGCTTTTACACAAATATCATGAATTCTTACAATCATGCATTAGGAAACCACGAAAACTGCCAACCATATTATTGTACTAGCCGAAACAACAGTGAAGATCTTACTTAAATTTTTACCCGAGTACGGCGAAGCAAAAAGGAGGGTTATGATTTTGACCGGTATGTATGTATGTATGTATGTATGTATATTCATCTGTTCCCTCATAACTTCTAAACTACTTATCATAATTTGACAAATGAGATATCGTTAGAAGCGTCTTGATTGTCCGCTAGTTATAGGTTATGTGACGTCACATTAAATTGAATATGGCGCCGTCTAGAGGACATAAAAACATGAACTAAAAAAAAAAATATTTTTGTAATGTGGTGTGTTGGGTATCAAATGAAAGAGCTTAATTAGCTCATTTCAAAAATACAAACACATCAACACGGTCTAGGGATATTTTTAAAAAAGCGAATTACTATCAATGTGTTAATTATTAATATGACATGAAAAATCACGCTCTAAAAAGTATGAAACAAGAAAATATTCTCAACTGAAATTAGAAAAAGACAGACAAATTAAAATTCCGGAGTTACACGTCATTTTAGGACATAAATCGAACAGATTACGTGTGACTCCGGAATTTTAATTTGTCTGTCTTTTTCTAATTTCAGATGAGAATATTTTCTTGTTTCATACTTTTTAGAGCGTGATTTTTAATTTGTCTGTCTTTTTCTAATTTCAGATGAGAATATTTTCTTGTTTCATACTTTTTAGAGCGTGATTTTTAATTTGTCTGTCTTTTTCTAATTTCAGATGAGAATATTTTCTTGTTTCATACTTTTTAGAGCGTGATTTTTAATTTGTCTGTCTTTTTCTAATTTCAGATGAGAATATTTTCTTGTTTCATACTTTTTAGAGCGTGATTTTTCAGTAGTGGGGTTTTAGTTTTTAAACTTACTTTTTATTAAGACGTGTGCTATATGGTACAGAATTAAGGCCGAACTATACGCCAATGACCTTGAGTGGTTAGCTTGCGCATTCTGGC
This sequence comes from Cosmia trapezina, assembly GCA_905163495.3. Taxonomy (NCBI): domain Eukaryota; kingdom Metazoa; phylum Arthropoda; class Insecta; order Lepidoptera; family Noctuidae; genus Cosmia; species Cosmia trapezina. The sequence goes on from LR991027.1 coordinate 17,804,535, forward strand.
CTGAGCTCACGCAACGCGTCGTACGTCCAGCCAGTAATAGGACTCGCCCATCAAGGAGCACTGTCCCAAATTAGACGCATTTTTAATTTATTATAATAAAAAATATACATGTTTAAAAAAGTAACAAAACCAAATCATTTTCGTTTGTATTGTAAAGTAGTAGATATTTTTTTATCTTAATCTTAATCTTAACGATTTGGAGGTGATTTGGGGTTTTTTTTCTTATTATGTAAAATAAAATAAATAAATAAATAAATATCCTTGGACATTTCACACAACGCTATCTAGTCCCAAGCTAAGCAACCTAATGCTTGTATTATGGTAACGAGATGGCTGATAAACTACTTATGAAACCGATACCGATACCGATACCGATACTTGTGATACCGATAGAAAAATTATGGCTAAACCAAATTACGATTCATATCATGTAGATTACTAACAATTTTTTTCAGATGTAATTTCTCTGTAGGTTCCGGCGAAAAACTGCTTCATCTGCACGATGTTTTTAAGCTCTTTTCGAAAGAGTAGCCTTAAGTTAACACTGTAGCAGCTAAAGCTCGAAGCCTGATGCACAATAGTGATAGCAATAAAGTAGAATCTTTTAACATCATTATTGCCTTTGCTGGCGCAAATGCATAAACTTTTCCTTACGTCGGGGTTATGATTCATGATGCAACGCTGATGTGGTATCATTTAACACAAAGCGTCCACTTACTACTTCACATTTTGGGTCCCAGGTCACTAATGAAGAAATTGGATGAGAATCGATTAAAACAACGAGAGTATATAGATTAGAAGATTGTAAAATCGAAAAGGGTAAACTTACCACAACACCAATGTAAGTACAGAACCCTCACTACAATGGTGACTCACACTTGACTAGTTTTTTGTAGCAGTTGTTTAAAAAGAAAGTGGTTGAAAATCGGCTTGCAAAATTTCTAACACATAGGTAGATATGTATACACCACTATTTTTTAATTAGTACAAATACTTAAAGGGCTTATTAGAGAAGGTCTTGTTATTATATATGTAAAGTCTCAATAAATAATATTCATAAACAGCAAAGTTATTGGCGTTTGTTTAGATCCCAAAATGTCACTCAATGTATGGAAATATTGTACAGGCTATTCATAGTTGCATTTATTTTCTCGCTCTCGCATTCACGTGCTCTCGCTCGAACTTGCCCCGCCTCCAACAGCTGTTATCGTATCATAATCATGAATTTACCAATTATGACGAATTTTCGTGGACAATTTTGGTATTTCGTTTTTTTTACTTTTGACTACACAAATATGATCAGTAACGGTTACGGATAGAGCCCCATTTTTTTTTGTACTAATTAAAAAATAGTGGTGTATACAACGTGTAATGCTAAATGCGCAAAACCTCTTAAGGGGTCATTGTACTCATCATTATGAACAACTTTTACTATGGGACCAAACCTGAAATCGCGAAAAAAAATCAGCTGTTCAGTCATTTATGTTCGCATAATTCGTCAAAATGTACTGAACAGCCGATTTTTTTTTCGCGATTTCAGGTTTGGTCCCATAGTAAAAGTTGTTCATAATGATGAGTAAAATGACCCCTTCAGAGGTTTTGCGCATTTAGCATTACACGTTGTATATATGTAGGTATTTGCATAGATCTACTACCTACTACATAGTCACATACCTACGCAAACGGCTGTCACATTACAAACAACACGGCGAAAACTATAAAACGCAAACTTACTACTGAACAATGGAGGAACCCCCATTGCAAAGTTGGCTCGCACTTGTTTAATAAAAGTACATAATTATAGGTAAAATAGTGCGCACTGCTTCACATCAAGGTATAACTTTCCTGTATAAGCTGATCTCGCATTGTATAAGCTTTCCGTACAATGAGAGGTCACTCTAATTGCGTAGTTTGAATAATTTTAAAAAAAAAATTGCTAATCCATTGCTTCATATGTTCGAAAAATTTGTCTGCTCGACAACGTAAATAACGCAATGAACGTTGTTGAACTGTCAAAATTAAACCAACTCCGATTGATAATGTGTTACGCAATTAGGATGCTGATTATACTCGAACATATAGCTTGATTAGTAGCCGTTAGTAAGTTACCTACATTGAATAAAATTTTATGTCGCTTAAAACAATTAAGTCACCCGGGGCGAAAGCAACTATGAGGCTAAAGCAACTAATTCAATTTTCTCTCAATCTAATCATTTTTGTAGATAGCTCTATCTATTGGAGTAAAGAGGAATCATAGTTTTTTCAAATAAAGTACAGATGGCATCACTAGTTCACCTACTGTAGTACTGACAGATCATTTTCTGTCAGCCGCCATTTTGGAGTAACGTGTTGCCGCGTCCTGTGTTATGTTTTATGACATTAAAAATATTTCAAGTCGTTGCAAGAAAAAATAGAAGTGCATCCTAAAAACAAGATAAAACGTAAGTGTTTTTGGTATATTTGGTTAAACTCTAGGTGTTATAATTAACATTTTATTGATATAGTTACATTAACCTCAACTTTTCATGCACGTGGGTTATTGCAACTATTTTTGCAGTTACAATCGCCCCATGCTTTTTGTACGAAAACTGCAAAATACTAGTGACGTTCCGTGTCGATATTTCGATAAGTGAATTTCACGTATTTGCATAAATGTTTAGCTGCAATTAGTATAAAGTGTTTTAGATTTTGCGTAGTTTTAACAAAATGAAATAGCTTAAATAAAAAAATGTACCAAGTTAATACAAAATCCAAATTTTGTTATCAGATGGTCCGAAACTATAAAAGAAAAAAGGAGAAAACTTATTGCTGTGAAACACTTCTTGAAGCTGTACGACTAGTAAAGCAAAAACAGTTAACCAGTTATGCTGCTGCGGAACGCTTCAATATTCCTCGTTCAACAATAATATCACATGTATACGCTACGCGCGGGCGAGAAGAAATTTTTTCTTGCTTTTATTTTATGTCCTAAATTCCATTAATAAAAAAGAATACTCTAGCTGAGTATAATATACTTTATTCATCTTATTCCTAACGAACACTTAGATCAATTTTGCGTTTTTGCACTAAGAAACCTATATTTAAACCTTTCATTATTGTTAATTATCGAATGTCTTCACACATATTTATCGATAAGTAGTAGGTACTACATCTCAACACTAGTCACTATGGAAGACAGTCGCATTCACCCCATAAAAAAATAAAAGTAAATTTGCTTGAAACTGAACTCTATCTCAGCGACTATAGATAGCTTTTACAGATAATTCTGTGTGCATCTACATGTACTCTTGACCTCAACATTTAGAAACAGATTACAACAGGATTATAACGAATAGTCACATTTACCCCAAAGTGGGGTGAATGTAACTTTTACTGGTCTTATTCAACAATAATGCAAATTAATGAAAAACCAAAGTCTATTTGTAACTTAATTTATGTCGAAACTGTTCATCGAAAGCTGTGCAATGAAGTACGTTTATTAGAATATCCCTATTATTTAAGTAGCTTATGGTGGAGGGAAGCAAAGTTTCAAAATATTTTTTTTTAGTTGCTTTCGCCCCGGGTGACTTAAATGATTAATTGATTTTTGATTGGTTTATGATGATTGGATAAGTACCTACCTACTTACATTGACATTAAACTTACGATATAAAATTTTATGTTCCTATAATTAATATTAGGTATGATTTTATTACCTATTTAGGTACTCGTATATTCAGTAAGTATTCAATGAGTACCTAAGTATTTATTTTCATTAGTTATGAACTTTGACCTACTCACGAGTGATTAGGTACTTACTTATCTACTGATTGCATTATTACCTACATACACAAACGCAGATTTGTTCTTTTTTCTAATAAGTACATCAAAGCTATGGTATGCCATTAGCTAGTTGCTAGTTTAGCATAAAATTAATAATTGCACTTTTTGTGTGCAGAACTAGAAAAAACCTTTTTATTACTTTTGAAACATTGCCCTTCCCGTCACAGAAAAAAAAACATACCCATAAATATAACACAAAAACAATTCAAAATTCACCTTTTCTTTTCACTGACCATTAAAAATATTCAGCTTAAAACCAACACCGAATTCTAAATTCAAAATAGGTATATTTTATATTCACACACTAATGAACGAACAAGTGCATTACCACGATGTTCTTTTTTTTTAAATTAATTAATTATTGTGACCGCATGACATTAAGTCGTGCGCCGACTAGTCATGTACCAAATACACTGATACAATTACCAATTACGTTGAGCGATTTTTAAACGCGACGGGTTTTTATGGCTTACTGGATTGTCAACTCTCGGTGTTGAGCCGAGCATTGAGAATCTAACAGAGTAGGAACATCCCTGCAGCGCGTCAAAAAAATGCACTGTTGTATTTTCAACTCTCGGCGCTAAACAGTGCGTTGAAAATCCAGTGCGCGAAAAAAATCTCCCGTGGGTACGAGGGCTTAAGCGTGCTACATACTTGTTTGGGTTGGTATTAATCACAGAACAGATAAACCTCTTTATCTGTTCTGTGGTATTAAGGCTCTTACAGACAGAGGCGATATCGCGTCGCGACGCGATATTTTTCTACGGATATAATATCGAAATATCGCGTCGCGACCGCGATATCGCCTCTGTCTGTAAGAGCCTTTAATCGGCACAATCGAACAATAAATGTAGATAATAAATTATATTAAGTTCGGGAGTTGAGGAGCTCGTGGCAAAGTATCTACCTGATGGATCGACCCGTCCGGCTGTTATTAACAGCCGGACGGGTCGATCCATCAGGTTAAGCTACGCTTGCCGGGGTTGGTCCGTGGATGGGTGACCATCTTTACATACCGAGACTCCTCCGTGCCTCGGAAAGCACGTTAAGCCTTTGGTCCCGGCTGTCATTCGTGGATCTTTGATAGTCGTTACGGGTCGTCAGAAGCCCGAAAGTCTGACAACCAGTCTTACCAAGGGATATCGTATTACCCAGTTACTGGGTTGTGGAGATCAGATAGGCAGTCGCTCCATGTAAAATACTGGTATTCAGCTGCATCCGGTTAGACTGGAAGCCGACCCCAACATAGTCGGGAAAAGGCTAGGCAGATTTTTATTTAAAAAATCAAATGCAACATGTTTGCCAATTCAGCGAAAGTGCCGAACGGAGTTTGCCGATTGACATGAGCCAAAAGCTGAATATGTAAGAAGCTGGCAATGCCGCCAGTCTCTTGGGTACTCTACCCATGAAACTCTCTTGAGAGTTTCTCAGAGGGTCTCTTGGGTAGTCGACAGCGTTGCGGAGGAATTTTTCGACGCCATATTTTAGTTTTTTAATAGTTTTAGTTAGCCGACGTTTGCACGGCCGTAAAAAAATCGCGGCGGGATTTTATCGCGCACTGGATTTTCAACTCCCGGCGCCAAGCAGAGCGAGAGATTTTGAAAAGTTATTTGCTTCGTGTTGGTCTCGTTGTTCTACAAATACTGCTGGCTGAATCGAATGTACCTACCGACCCTGAACAAGACGTGTGTTATGTGTGCAGCATGCATTACCGAGAGTTTTTAATGTCTTAGGTAGGTACTTCATTATGCCCAGTGCCCACTGGCAGGAAACCATGGTAAGTATTTGTTTTGTATTTTTTTGTTGTTGTTAGAATAGTGAGTAAAAGTTTACTAACTTAATATGGTAAATATCCTGTTTCAAATAAGTTTAATGATATCATATTTGTTGCAAAAAAGTTTGTGCTCGCAGGTCTACTTACTGTTCGCAGAACTACTTAAGTACTAGTTTTTACGTCGTTATTAATACATTTAGTCCAGCGGCACTAGATTTTGAGGTTTCAAAAATAGTAAAGTTGTTTTTGTTTCCCATATGGTTTCCAGACCATTTGCCCAACCTCCATTACATTGTTTTGTGTCATCCTAGGTGCATGCATGCATTGTAGAAATTTTGGTATTTGTATTTTCGAACAGTATCGGACGAAAAGAAAATTACAGATGAAGATTTTACTTTCATGATAATAACAAAGATACCGAATGCCTATGTAGGTACACATAGGCATTTTGTGTCATCTCTGTCCACGGGAATACTGATATTTAACCAGCATCTAACACGTCGCACACAGATAAAATTAGAATATTCCTGGCCAATATCCGAAAGAATAAAATTTATGTTTGACACATTGATATAAGTATTAGAGGAAGATGTGTTACGCGCTAGCATCGCAATCACTAAATGGACTCGGCGCACGACTACATGCATTTAAACTCAAACATCTGTGATCACGGTCGCAAACCTTCAGTTACCGATAAACAAGGAGTCAAGGACAGAGATAGGAGCCGGCGCTGTCGTGCAAGCGAAATTGCGTTAGCGTCCGAATGTTGGCCGAATGTTTACGATTAGGAATGACATTGCATGTCTATCGCGCTCTCACAAACATGGCGAAACAAACAATAAATATGAATATAATTTTTATCAAATTAACATTTTTGGCTGTACTTACGAGTGAAAAGTAATTCCGTGGAACTTGCTTTTTGTTTTTGAACTATTCGTGCACATTTTGAAAACACAGGAAGGCATTGTTGCTGCTTATTTAGACGATTACGGTAATTTTATTTAACATGCTTCACATGCGCGAGGAGCGTGAACCATATCTTCCTAATTTATACATAAACGGTTTGACATGAAAAAAATGCCAGGAATACAAAGACAACAATATTATCTAGGTACTGAAACAATAAAAAAACAAATTCAGCGCTTGGCGCACTAACCGGTCAACGGTCCCGGTCAGTCGGAACTTGAGTGATTGAGCGACAGACAGACACATTCAAAGTGCATTTAAAAAAAAAATATTTTGAGGTTTCGTAAAATCGCGGTGTTAATTTGGTGTTGTTTGTTTTATGATGGAAGATATTCCTGGGGGTAAACACTTGTTTTTTTTTAGCATCGTTTTACAAAAGAGAGAAATAATAAATATATTTCATTATGTTCGAATTCACATAGTCATAAAGTAGGTACCTACCTACAATAATATGCAACAGTATGCAAAGTAATAAAATATTTTATTGGATAGGGAATGTTATGGGCTAACATTAAGTACATGAATTGTTTCCGACTTCGTCCGACTTTCTTTGTAATCGAAAATATGTAGGTAAGTACATAACCACGCAAAACTATAGTAACGACTTTTTGAAATTAATACAAGGTTTAACTCATAGACTTATTTTATAAGTCTATGGTTTAACTATTACATTAATATTAAGTATAGGATAACTGTTTCATGACTCTTTTGTCATTTTTAGGGTTCCGTACCAAAATGGTAAAAAAAGAACCCTTATGGTGTGACTCAGTCTGTCTGTCTGTCTGTCTGTCTGTCTGTCACAGCTGGATATCTCCAGAACTACTAATGCTATCAACATGAAATTTGGAACAGTTTTAGATGACGTTTACCCAACTATTTTGCAAATAAGAAAGAAATAAAAATATTTATACTTTTTTTGCAACGGGAACTGAAAGGGGGTCTTAAAAATTCAAAGTGGAGCTACTAGAGCATGTGGGGTATCATATTATGAAAGAGCGCTGTTTGCACATTCTCAAACATTTTTGTCTTTTTTTTAGGCCGCATAGTTTTTGACTTCTGATGAAAAATGTAAAAAAAAATACCGTTCCCGCCCCCTTATCTCCGAAGTTTGCAAAGAGAAAAATCTGAAATTATTCTATATGATAGAAGTTTATGTAAAGATTACAGGAAAAATAAAACGATGTCTCTAAATAGCATACTTTTTCAGAAATCGGAACGGAACCCTCGGTGCGCGAGTCCGACTCGCTCTTGACCGTTTTTTTTTATTCTAGGGTCCAACATTGACGAAATATGAAAAAGGGTTTGCTGAGAGCAGTGATCGTTCAAAACCAAAAACGAATGAAAACTGAATACACTTAGCCGATGTTCGCACGGACGTAAAAAAATCTCGGCGGGAATTTATCGCGCACTGGATTTTCAACTCTCGGTGTTGAGCCGAGCTTCGAGAATCCAACCTAACAACAACAGAGTGCATCCCAGCGCGACGAAAAACACACTGTTGGATTTTCAACTCCAGGCGCTAAACGGAGCGTTGAAAATACAGTGCGCGAAAAAAAATCGCCGCGATTTTTTTACGCCCGTGCGTACGTCGGCTAATAAGGACAAAATACTCACCCAGGAAGGTTATAATACTTACAGGGGCAAATTAAATTAGCTAGCGAAACTCCGTAGATGCAGACTTTTTGGAAAAACAAGTGTTTTATTATCATATAAAATATATCCTACTAGCATCTACCCGTGGCTTCGCCAGCGTGGTGTGTCGATAAAAAGTAGCCTATATATGCTTTTCCAGGTCATGGTCTACCCGTGTGCCAAATTTCATCCAAATCCGTTTAGCCGTTTTAGCGTGAAAGTAACAATGTGGTAACAATAACAAACAAACGAAAACACTTTCGCATTTATAATATTTATAGTACTTAGGTACTTACATAAATCTAGATCTATCTATTAGGTGTAAAAAAATTAACTGCAAGAACTTCGTCCACATACTCGACATCGAAAAACAAACACATTACAAAAAAAAATTTTCGCGGAATCGCGAAAAAAAAATCAGCTGTTCAATACATTTATGTTCGCATAATTCGTCAAAATGTACTGAACAGCTGATTTTTTTTCGCGATTTCAGGTTTGGTCCCATAGTAAAAGTTGTTCATAATGATGAGTACAATGACCCCTTAAGAGGTTGTGGGTTATTTATTTTACACCTTGTATATCACCACAGATATAAATCTGTGATCTATAAGTCCTACCTACCTACAGTTAGCAACCAAAGTCGATTAACACTTGCAGTTTTTTAATCTTAATTATTAAGCGAAATTCAAGTAGATAATTCAAATCGGAACAGAAGTAGAGTAAGTACCTACCTACTTACTTAAAATTTTAAGAACGAAAAAAAACAGTATAGCGAACATTTTGTGTTAACTTAGATGATGTCAAAAAGTAGCAGTGTTAACCAACTTCTGTTGCTGACCGTACCTATTTAAGTGCTTAAATAAACAAATAAAAATGACAAGATGTTCGCTGCTGGATCGGCTTGGCTAATTTTTGTAAAAACAATTTTTTTTTTTAATCCTTGTAAAACTGAACTTTCCTCTTTCTGTGGGATTTTTGTATGAATTACTGAATTTTGGACAGATAACGTCCATCAGTCAGGTCAGTTTTAATAAATAAATAAATTGTGAGTAATTATTATTAATGTCATCAGAAAATATCCTCTCGTACTTAGTGGCCAAAGCAGATAAGTGTCTGTAGGTACAGATAAGACAAAAAATGACGTGCGATCTATTTATCCACACAAATGGCACACCTACTTACCTAAATAATGAATGATAATGATAATACTTTCATGCGCGATCATTATGTAGGTAGGTACTACCTACTTACATAACAAAATTGATAATTTTATTATTTCCTAATTTGATAAGTGTACTTAACAGTAAAATTATAACAAAGTAAAATACAAGACACTACTAGTACCTACTTAATACAAGCCAATAAACCTAGTCCTATTAGGTAAGAAGTAGGTAAGTACCTACCTACCTACCTAACCAAAAATGTCTTAAACATTTTTCTGTCCTTGAAATATTGATTTAATTGTGACCTGCTAACATACGAGAATTTTGTTGACTTGTTGTATTAATAAATTCTCGATAGTCCACTGTCACAGAAATAAAACAAACATTACACTAGTATGAATAAAACGCATCCATTCACAGCTCCACAAAATCTTACGTCAAAACAGTGTCACGCAAATTTGATTCTTATTACGTAGAGTACACACCTGCTGTTGGGTCGCCACACACGACTTTATACTCCGACCATATGGAAACGATGATTCAACTTCACTTTCACTATCAACTTCACTGCCATCTTAAACTGGTCGGGTTACGCGCACATGCGCAGACGGGAGACAAGCCATTATGTTATGATTATCCGAGCATCACATATGGTACCTACGGCACGAGTTAAACGAAATTTTAATGCTTCTGTATTGCGCGAGTAAATGTGATTAATAATTTTATTCGTTCATAAGTCACTGTTGTTCGGTAGTGGTGTTATTCGGTTGTGGGGTGTCGTCAGTCCCTTGTAAAACGAAGGGAGCGCGGGGGCCGGGCGGGCTTAGCGCACGCTCCGCGGGCCACGACTGACACACACAGACAAGGTCACCGGAATATGGACGTCACGGGGTGACTCACCTTTTACATAAAAATATTCTTTTACACACTTCAAGACAGACACTTAGTTCGATTTTTCTACAAAACGGTCCGGCACGCATGAGCCCGAACAGCGTACTGAGCGTAACGTACGTATTACTTACTTATCCGCACCTGTAGGCAAGTGGTTAAGTACCTGCAAGTTTTTTTCTAAATCAAGATTTTAGCTGACGTTCGCACGGACGTAATAATATCGCGCGGCGATTTTTTTTACGCGTACTGGATTTTCAACGCTCTGCTTAGCGCCGAGAGTTGAAAATCCAACAGTGTGTTTTTTCGACGCGTTGGGATGCACTCTGTTGTTGTTAGGTTGGATTCTCGAAGCTCGGCTCAACACCGAGAGTTGAAAATCCAGTGCGCTATAAAAAGGTATAAGTAGGTACGTAAGTTTGGAACTTGTGAGTGACAAGTTGTGACCCGTTTCTCACGCATCGAATTAATTCGCCAGTGATTCACCCTTTTATGGCCTTGTCTCTCCCTTCTTATGCCATCACTACATAGGCAGTAAATGGTACCTTCCCTACCTAAGAAAGTTGAATGAAAAGATGCTTTTTTGAAAAATGAAATACTTATTAATATTTTTAGTACCTAAGTAAATAATAGGTATTAAGTAATTATATAATACGTGTTTATTAAAAACACATTTCTATGCAAAAGTAGGTACTTAATAAAAACTTTTTTACAAAAACAAAAACCGACTTCCAAAAAAAACACTACAAAGTGAAAAATAACTTTAATTTCGGAAGTCGGTGTCTTTGGATCTGTATTTTAGTTTTTTGCCACCGACTTCCGAAATTAAAGTTATTTTTCACTTTGTAGTGTTTTTTTTGGAAGTCGGTTTTTGTTTTTGTAAAAAAGTTTTTATTTTTCACTTTTTAGTGGTTCAGTTTGTAATTTATCTAAGTTACAATAACCCAATGTCAGCTGCTCATCACGTTTTACAAAATGTTGCTTTTCCCGATGCAGGGCCGTTAATTTTTGAGGAGTTCTCCTAGTAAGAACCAGGAGAAATGAAGCTCATGGTGAAGTCACCATTACCATTATTTTGACGAGCATAAACCATATTAAAGTAATCGAATCGCAACCTGTTATATACTTAGATATAATTGAGTATTTCCGATGGCCCTCTGTGGTCTTCATCATCAGTTCCATATACCCGTTGACGTATACCCTTTCGAACAAAAAAAGAAAAATCCAAATCGGTCTAGCCATTTTCAAGTAATCGGGGAACATAAATAAAAAATAAATAAATAAAAAAAAAAAAAAGGTTCCGACGAATTGAGAACCTCCTCCTTTGGAAGTCGGTTAAAAATCAGCTCAAAGGTACATATTAATTAAGGTAGTATTATAGATAATAGATAAATACCTATAAAATATAGATAAAATATCCTTGGACATTTCACATTATGATCATTAGAGAGTACCTATTCTATCTATCTTCTATGATCGGTTTGATTTTCTTAAAAATTCGGTCCCGTGTGAGCGAGAGAGGTAATAAAATGTAAAGCCAGTAGTACTACACCACTCGCGAAGTTGCTTCGACGAATAACCTGGTCGAAGTTGACCGAAGTCCGAAGTACGTGACTATTACACTCGTGCAACCTCGCGAGGAGCTCAGTCCTCCCTCGGCGCACCCGCCCGCACTCTATGCACCATGGATAACTTTCAAGTGGCAAATGTGCACTTTTCGCATCTCCACGCGAACCGAAGTGAGCCGATGCCGATGCTTCGTGATAGAATTCGGGACACTTCCAGTCCTTAGACTGGCGCAAAAGCTGACAACAATGGAAGTCATCCGAGGCAAGCCGAGGTTGAACGAAGCGAAGCGAAGTGCTCTTCTACACTATCGCATTCGACTCGACTTCGCAAGTAGTGTAGAGGCTGCTTTACACTACACGTCAAAATATTTTGCGGTGTCTATTTTGGACAATATAATGTGGGTGTGAATATAAAGCATGACGCCGATCCCCGAATGATACCTACCTATTGTACAATAGGTAGTTAAACCTCCGCCTTACCATTCGGGGATCGGCGTCATGCTTTTTGGACAATCCGTGGATATTGTCTTTCCGCGTAATTGGGTATGTTTGAAAGCCTAATGGTTTATTTCGATTCAAACTTAATGGTGGCTCTGAAGTTAGCTGCGAGTGCAGAACTTGCAGGTATACACGGCTACACATCAAGCTATACATTTCCAGTTTACCCTGACCTCTCATTGCAAGGAAATCCCATACGATGCGAGATCAGCTTATACTGGAAATGTATAGCTTGATCTGTAGCCGTGCGTACAATCAGACTCAGAATCAATTCGACAATCATTTTCAGGCTCCATTGTAGATTACTTAATTAAAGTACCTAATACTCGATTAAGTTTTTTTTATTTAAGATTTAAGATTTTTTAAAGATTTAACTCCAGTAAGTTTGAATCGAACTGTACTGTCACCAATACCTACCCAACCTCTATATTTTATGTATACTTAATATACTTAATTGAAATTGGAATTACCAGCCACCATAATGCTTTGAGGATACAAACCGAAGGTAGGTACATACCTACCTGCTTATTAGAAATAAGTACCTAAACAACTTGGGTAGGCATCTCTAGCGTCATATTAGCTGCAGCGTTTTCCTCATAATTTTATAATAGATATGATTTACCCATAGACTTATATTTTTATAAGTCTATGGATTTACCTCTGCTCGTCCAAATTAATTTCAATTTGAATAAAAGTTTCCAGGTATTGGCATCACGCCTGTATTCCTCGGGGTTAGGCAGATGTGTACCTACCTACCTATAGTAGGGTAGATACACCCATATATTTCGCCAAAAAATTAAAATTAAAAAAAACCGGTCGGAGTCGGACTCTCCGATTTCTGAAAAAGTGTGCTATTTAGAGACATCGTTTTATTTTTCCTGTAATTTTTACATTTTCTATCACATAGAATAATTTCAGATTTTTTTCTTTGCAAACTTCGGAGATAAGGGGCGGAACGGTTTTTTTTAACATTTTTCATCAAAAGTCAAAAACTATGCAGCGGGTTTACTTCTTTCTTATTTCCAAAATAGTTGGGTAAACTGTTCCAAATTTCAAGTTGATAGCATTAGTAGTTCGTGAGATATCCAGCTGTGACAGACAGACAGACAGGCAGACTGAGTCGCACCATAAGCGTTCCTTTTTTAACCGACTTTTCAAAAACAAAAAGGAGGAGGTTATCAATTCGTGGCATATATAAATATTTTTTTATGTATGTACACCGATTTCTCCGTCAATTGTGGACCGATTTTAAAAATTATTTTTTTGTTTGAAAGGGTGTGCTCTCGAGGTGGTCCCATTGTCACCAAGTCAGAATCTGATTAGGGGATCCCATGGAAATCGAGGGAACCCTCAAATTTTATAGGCACACCTACAGCGATTTGGGTATTTTTTATAGTAACTACTGCATTTGCTCCCGGAAAGCACCATTTGGTGAAGTGGAACTGATGAGGCAGACCACAGATTCTGATGACCATCGGAACTACTCAAAAATACGTATTTCACTTGGGTTGCAATTCGATTACTTTAATCTGGTTGCTAAGCAATTTATGCTCGCCGTCACAATGCATATTATGGTGGAGTTGATGGTGAAGTCACCATCAACTCCACGTTGATGGTGACTTCACCATCTGTTCCAGTTCTCCTGGTTCCTTACTAGGAGAACTCCTCAACAATTAACGTCCTTGTATCGGAAAAAACAACATTTTGTAAAAGGTGATGAGCAGTTGACATTAGGCTATTGTAACTTAGATAAATTACAAACTAAACCACTAAAAAGTGAAAAAAAAACTTTTTTACAAAAAAAAACAACCGACTTTAAAAAAAAATACGAAAGAAAGAAAGAAAGAAAGAAAAAGTATTTATTGGGACTCGCACTGAACTAAAACTAAAACACAAAATACTTAAAAGTTGAAAATAAAAGAAGAGGAACAAAATTATATAAAAATAAAATTAAATGATTAAAAACGAAAAGTCCTGTACGAAGCCAAAAGGTCCCTATCTCAGCATGATGCTGCGGCACTTAACATAAGTGTCGCAGCGCTGGTATTCTGAATAGGGCCCGCTGTGATGTGTACTACAAAATGAAAAATAAATTTAATTTCGGAAGTCCGTGGCAAAAAGCTAAAATACAGATCCAAAGACACCGACTTCCGAAATTAAATTAAACTTTGTGGTACATGTGTTTAGTACATATTTTTTTTGAAAGTCGGTTGTTTTTTTTGGTAAAAAAGTTTTTTTTAGGTCGCATAGTTTTCGACTTTTGATGAAAAATTTAAAAAAAATACCGTTTATCTCCGAAGTTTGCAAAGAGATAAATCTGAAATTATTCTATGTGATAGAAGTTTATGTAAAGATTACAGGAAAAATAAAACGATAACATCTCTAAATAACACAATTTTTCAGAAATCATCAACAAAAATTATACTTATATAAATGATGGTACGGAACCCTCGGTGCGCGAGTCCGACTCGCTCTTGACCGGTTTTTTTATTTATAAAAATAGATTCATTAGACATACCTACTCGTACCGTACTACTGTTTAAACTATGAGGTTATTCTGTCAGTATAAATACAGTGTATTTTTCCTTTTGTAAGTCAACAACAACGTCGAACTCATAAATTGCAACATGTCATAGGTCATGTACCTATGATCTTTTTGATAAACACATACGTAAATAATAACATTAAAAATTGCATTAAATTGTTAATAAGTAATAATAATACAGTTGTTCTCTAACGAAAGCGGGTGAGCCATACTTGTAGATGTAATGCGTATAGACACGCGCTCTTGTGTGCGTACCTGCCGGTCGATTCTGTAAAAATCTCACCGTGAAAACTTAGGTGAAGTGAGTTTGTTTTTGCTAGAATTGACACTATTGACAGCTCACTCCACGCTCACTTCACCTAAGTTTTCACGGTGAAATGGTTACAGAATCGCACTGCTGCTGGGCCCCAAGTCTGCTATTACAATAGTGTCAGAATGGTCTATCATTGATTCATAATTGTTGATTTTGACAAGTTTGGTAATCTACCACTGACACTCCATTATAAGAAATGGCATAGAATGGTAATCTCGTACACCCTCAAGTGTATGAGTTTGCCTAATTTTAGACCCACAAAACCAGCGAGTGGGGAGGGTTGGGGGTTAGTTGCGAACCCCATAGGTTCACAACTACTGATAATGATATTTTTTCCATCGGATGATGTTTTTTTACGTTTATATATATGTGATCTAAGCTTATATACCTATTATGTAAAGTTTTGTCCTTTTGCACACTTTGGGTGCATTTGACACGCGGGGGGAGGGGGGTTAGCTACGAACTCCATAGGTTCACAACTAATGATGATGATTGGTTTTCCATCGGATGATGTTTTTTTACATTTATATATATATGTGATATAAGCTTATATACCTAACAAAAATAGAGTTTTTCTTATGCACACATGGGGTGCATTCGACACTTGAGGGGTTAATGACAAATGAATGACTGACGTATTCAGTAATCGTGTGCGTACGCGCAGCGGAATGTTGTTGAATTTAAAGATTTTAATTATGCAGATATTTAGTGTATGACGTCGTATAATTGTGTATGGTAAAAAAAAATTTGTGCACGCAACCTTTGTGGAGAAATTAACCAAAAACTGATTCCGCTGGGCGAACGTTGTCCTGGCGGAACTTTTTTTAATCCATAGACTTTAGAAGAAAAGATATGTGTCCAAAAATTAGTGTGTATTTGTGTGTAATTGTGTATGTATGAATAAAACTAGTGCATGCATAAACTTCGGAGAAATTCAAGTTTCCGCTACGCGAACGTTTGGCCATTAGCTAGTTTTCATATAAAGCGCTTACATAGAGAGCTGTAGATTTTTACATACATTGTTTTGAATTTGTTTATATTTGTTTAAAAAACAGATTTAGAAAAAATCGTAGGGCTTAAAAGATAAAAATATAAACGTAAAATACGCTTATTAGGTCTTAGTTCTTAAAGTATGAACTTTGGGGTCTAGATTTTCACGTTTATACAAACCTTGTAAGTGTCTGCAACATGTTGCCAAGTATCAATGATGTTCCGATAGTAACTAAAGAGTTATAGGACAAATTTACCATGAACAGATCACTGTTTACAAAGCAGTCAAATATCACGACGTTCTGAAGGAATTGCATGGTAATATGTATGTCAATAATTAGTGTATTCATTCAACTATTCTTATGCAAAATTTCATGTCATTAAATTCAGTAATTAAAGAAAAACAATTATAATACTGACGAAGCATCGAAAACCTACATAACCCGACCAAGTTCGGATGGCTACAAAAAAGCGGCCATGCAATATATTTAGGTAACATCCCAAAATTTACAGTATAATACCGGTATTGAATTGGTATAGGTGATAACACAATTGTTGTTTCGATATAATTTATAGGTCATTTATTTTTGTACACCTACTTTTTTAAATGTATTTGACTATGACAGAAAGTAGGTACTATTTACGTAGGTACTTTATTTAAGTATGCGCTTGAGACTTGAGATATAATCTACATATATTATTTAAGACAAATAAAATTCATACAGCTAGGTAATTTCTATTGAAGATTTCAC
Organism: Cosmia trapezina; assembly: GCA_905163495.3. Classification (NCBI taxonomy): domain Eukaryota; kingdom Metazoa; phylum Arthropoda; class Insecta; order Lepidoptera; family Noctuidae; genus Cosmia; species Cosmia trapezina. The sequence continues at coordinate 17,821,446 of LR991027.1, forward strand.
GGATCAGGATTCTAACTATAGACCCCTTAAGGAAATTAAATATTTACCACATGTAAGTATGTACTACTGTTTAGGTAAATATTTATCATATTGTAGCTTATTACACTATTTAACCAATAGACTAGGCATGCACGAGCGTTCCCCTTTGCAACTTTAGTGGATCAAACAATCTAATAACTTAAAAAAAACTACTTCTTGAATCGATTTTTTTTCTTATGTATGTGAGCGTGTTCCCCCGCACCCCACCAAAATATGCAGAATTATTTTGTTCGAAGTTCGGTACGCTTAATCCTTTAGTTAAATAGTCTAAGTATTGTAGTTATGAATTGATCAAAAATATTATTGTGTGAAAAAATAGACAACGCGCTGCGCGCAACGAGCGATAGGCGGCTTCCCGCTTGAAACGGTACTGTCATCCTTGAAGAAAAGAGAGGGCAATATGTTTTTGCGCGTATTCGTTTGCTGTTGAACTTGAACCTGATTTTTTATTAACCCCCGACGCAAAAAGAGGGGTGTTATAAGTTTGACCGCTATGTGTGTGTGTGTGTGTGTGTGTGTGTGTGTGTGTCTGTCTGTGGCACCGTAGCGCTTAAACGGGTGGACTGATTTGGATGCGGTTTTTTTTATTTGAAAGCAGGTTTTCCAGCGATGGTTCTTAGCCATGTTTTATCAAAATCGGTTCAGCCGTTTCAAAGTTATTTGCTCTTTTGTTAGCTGCGGTAGGGATCTTAGACGCGTAATGGGTATTTACTTTACTTTCAAACCTTAGTCTGACCTAAAATTTGAAACATCTATGTATGCTATCTATCTATGCAAGATTATGGAATTCTTGGTCTGATGCTACAGCCAGGATATCCAGCACTAGTGTGCTGGATACACTCTTGAAAAATTAATGGCAGAAATGTCGTGTTTGGATTCATTTACATCAGTATTTGATTCTATATACAATGCAATGGTGGCAACAGGATGAGCTGATGCTGCAGCCAGGATGTCCAGCACACTAGAACACTCTTGAAAAAGTAATAGCAGATATGTCGTGTTTGGATTCATTTACATCAGTATTTGATTCTACATACAATGCAATGGTGGCAACACGATGAACTGATGCTGCAGCCAGGATGTCCAGCACACTAGAAGACTCTTGAAAAAGTAATAGCAGATATGTCGTGTTTGGATTCGTTTTGATCAGAATTTTATTCTACATACAATGCAATGGTGGCAACACGATGAGCTGATGCTGCAGCCAGGATATCCAGCACACTAGAATACTCTTGGTAAAATAATATAGCAGATATGTCGTGTTTGGGTTCGTTTTGATCAGTATTTGATTCTACATACAATGCAATGGTGGCTACGCGATGAGCTGATGTTGCAGTCAGGATATCCAGCACACTAGTACACTCTTGAAAAAAAAAATAGCAGATAGTAGTGTTTGTATTCGTTTTTTTATCAGTATTTAATTCTATTTGCAGTACGATGGTGGCATGATTATAAGTTAATGTTATGTGCAGAGAAACTTAACATTCTGCAGTAATAAAAATGCATTTCTGTATTGTTAAATTGTTTAAAAAGTTTAAAAAGGTTAAAATAAAAATTAAATAAAAAATTTAAAAAACCCCCAACGCAAAAAAGAAAAGAGAACATTTAAAAAGTCAAAAATAATACCTATCGTTGAGCCATCAAATTCGATTGAGTAATACCTATATATATTTTAATTACAGAAATTGATGGATGGCACGATAAGGTTTGCTCATTGAAATGGCGCTATAATGTCACGGCGGGGTACCGCATAAGTAAGTCAGACCCTTCACTTGATTGACTATGTACATATGCGGTACCCCGCCGCGAAATTATAGCGCCAATTCAATGAGCAAACCTTATCGTGCCATCCATCAATTTCTGTAATTAAAATATATATAGGTATTACTCAATCGAATTTGATGGCTCAACGATAGGTATTATTTTTGACTTTTTAAATGTTCTCTTTTCTTTTTTGCGTTGGGGGTTTTTTAAATTTTTAATTTAATTTTTTTTCATCCCCAGTCACAAACAAATAAATGTGCAGTCAAAGACAATGTGCGTATGCGCTGTTGTTTTGCTATGCATGGCCAATTCTCTGTAATAATAATATTGACAAAGTGTGTTATTAATGTTATAGTGTAACAGTGAAGCATAACATAATTATGTAGTAGGAATATTGAGTGAATGATAGTGAGAAGCTGATAACAGATATAAGGTAAGATTTTATAATAAATTAATAGCTATAGACTTATTCATTTACGTAGGTAGTTTATTAGGCAGATAAATTAAAATAATTGTGTTATGTTAACATTGGACAGACACCATTAACCCAATTTAATATCTACTGATTGATCTAATTCTATATCTATTTACTTAAATTTATAATAATTAATTATACTAGACATATATTGTAATATAATCGTAACAAAGTAGATGTTTTTCCTGGTTAAAGACAAACTACTGAATAGATCTAAACTACTAAACGACCGACCAGATTATAACGAAATGTTGAAAAGAAATATTGTTATTAAATAATCACCTTATGTTTATTACCTACATGTAATGATATACGTATGTGGGCCTCTCACAGATCGTCAACTCCTCGGCAACCTGGAACAACTTCCAGAACAAGATCACCACCTTCCTGGGTAAGGATAAACCGAGTAACAGGAACTTGCTCATTTAGTTGCAATTTTGTTTCAAGTATTATATGTAATTAAAAATATTTTAGTACGCGGATATTTAAATAGAGAAGTACTTGTTAATTGAAGATTTGTTTTTATCGTAGATAGTGGCGTTATTATTAAAAAAATATTTTTCATTCAAGAAATGCAATTGTTTTATTTTTTCCTAACGCTTGTGTACGCAACTGTACCATATTAATAAATACTATATTGGAAGGTTAAGAACGTTTCTAAGATATATGGCACGGCCGCTTTTTGGTAGCCATCCGAACTTGGTCGGGTTATGTAGGTTTTCGATGCTTCGTCAGTATTATAATTGTTTTTCTTTAATTACTGAATTTAATGACACGAAATTTTGCATAAGAATACTTGAATGAATACACTAATTATTGACATACATATTACCATGCAATTCCTTCAGAACGTCGTGATATTTGACTGCTTTGTAAACAGTGATCTGTTCATGGTAAATTTGTCCTATAACTCTTTAGTTACTAACGGAACATCATTGATACTTGGCAACATGTTGCAGACACTTACAAGGTTTGTATAAACGTGAAAATCTAGACCCCAAAGTGCATACTTTAAGAACTAAGACCTAATAAGCGTATTTTACGTTTATATTTTTATCTTTTAAGCCCTACGATTTTTTCTAAATCTGTTTTTTAAACAAATATAAACAAATTCAAAACAACGTATGTAAAAATCTACAGTTCTCTATGTAAGCGCTTTATATGAAAACTAGCCAATGGCCAAACGTTCGCGTAGCGGAAACTTGAATTTCTCCGAAGTTTATGCATGTACTAGTTTTATTCATACATACACAATTACACACAAATACACACTAATTTTTGGACACATCTCTTTTCTTCTAAAGTCTATGGATTAAAAAAAGTTCCGCCAGGACAACGTTCGCCCAGCGGAATCAGTTTTTGGTGAATTTCTCCACAATGGTTGCGTGCACAAATTTTTTTTTACCATACACAATTATACGACGTCATACACTAAATATCTGCATAATTAAAATCTTTAAATTCAACAACATTCCGCTGCGCGTACGCACACTCAGTAATCTGCTAAAATGTTGACAGCTTCTTTGATCAGTGACCTTGAGTTTTTCGAAAATCATTTTTACTAACGGGTTTTATAATAATGGCAATACGACAATGTCATTCTACCACGATTCTATTACGAGACCACTGACCGACCAATGATCAACCATTATGAATTTAGCAGATTACGAACTTTTAGCAAAATGACAATGCAGTGACAATGGGATCGTGTTGGAATGACGAATTTCTAAAAAATAGCAGACTTGGGGCCCAGGTAGCGCGCTCTCCAGCTTACGCACACAGAGACAATGTGCACAATGTAACATTTACACATACAAGTACGACTCGCCCGCTTTCGTGAGCTAAAACAACTATACCAGCCTATTACTGTCCCACTGCAGGGCTTGAGGCGTCTTCTTATACACAGAAGGCACGAGCACTGATCACCAAAGATCGGAGTAGGTAGATTGAATGGGGTCATTGATCCGAAACGTATAATATGGACATTCCTCCGGAATTTCGGAATGATGGTTGATTATTTAAAAAAACCGGAACTTATGTAGACATTGTATTAATTTTATTTTTGATAAAAATTAGGTCTAAAATGTACTTATTTAACAATAAGCAATGTTGATTTTTTATGCTTATTGTTATTTATTCTACCCTTAATGTCAATGATCATGACCACTAGGAAAAAAATAAAATATTAAAAATGTGTTTATGCTTCGATCGGAATTAAATTGTTTTTAATAGTCAACAAATAAATAATAAATTATTTAGTTTTGATACCTTCCTTTAAATTTTGAATTGAGTAGTAATAATATCACTACCAACACTAACAATATTTAATTGGATCCGGAAATACCGGAATTACCGGAATTACCGGACTTACTTTCCAGGAAAATGGCTTATCCATGTTCTTCTTTCTGTGGGCATTTATGATACAAGTACCAACAATCAATCTACCTACTCCGATCACTGCTGATCACCTCGATAGCTCAAGACGCGTTGGCGATTTCAAACTTATAGGTACTTCAGGTACAGAGTGGATTTTTGAGACGGGGCAGTAAGGATAGGTTGTACTTACAGAAAAACGGTCTTAGGAGACTGTCCTTATTTTTAACCGACTTCTGAAAAAAAGAGGAGGTTATCAATTCGGAATTCCATTTGGTGAAGTGGAACTGATGATGAAGACCACAGATGGCCATCGGAACTACTCAATTATACCTAAGTATTTCATGGGTTGCGCTTCGATTATTTTAATATGGTTGCTAAGTAATTTATGCTCGTCAAAATGCATAATGGTGATGATGACTTCACCATGGAGCTCCAGTTCTCCTGGTTCTTACTAGGAGAACTCCTCAACAATTAACATCCCTGCATCGGGAAAAGCAATAATTTGTGTAAAAGGTGATGAGCAGTTGACATTGGGCTATTGTAACTTAGATAAATTACAAACTGACCCACTAAAAAGTGAAAAATAAAAACTTTTTTACAAAAAAAAAAACAAAATACATATTCAAAGACACCAACTTCCAAAATAAAAGTTATTTTTCACTTTGTAGTGTTTTTAGGGTTCCGTACCTCAAAAAGAAAAACGGAACCCTTATAGGATCACTTTTTGTCCGTCTGTCTGTCTGTCTGACTGTCAGTCTGTCAAGACCGTTTTTCTCAGGAACGCGTGGAGGTATCAAGTTGAAATTAATATCAAATACGTAAGTTTATGGTCCCTTAGAGTCCTATAAAACTCAGGCTTCTAAGTCAACGCAATAAAAAGATACGGCCATTTATGCGACATATTTTGAAACTCGCAAGTAAATCAAAACCTATAGGGTACTTCCCGTCGTCTTAGAATCATGAAATTTGGCAAGAAGCCAGATATCACAACACAAATATAGGAAAAAGTCTGAGAATTGATAATTTGTAATTGTATCACAAAAAAAAATATTTTCAAAGTTGTCAGTGTGTCAAGACCCTTTTTCTGAGGAACGCATAGATTTATCCTGTTGAAATTAATATGAAATACGTAGGTTTATGGTCTTTTGAAGTCCTAAAAAACTCAAGCTGCTAAGTCAACGCAATAAAAAAATACGGCCATTTTGCGATACATTTTGATACTCGCAACTGTCGCAAGTAAATCAAAACCTATAGGGTACTTCCCGTTGAGTCGTTGACCTACAATAATGAAATTTGGAAAGAAGCAAGGTCTCCCAGCACAAGTAAAGGAAAAAGTACGAAAATTGTGAATTTGTAATTTTATGACATACATTTTTTTTTTAATATCCAATGTTAAGTTTGTTATTGGGATAAATTCTTTTCAACTACGGAACCCTTCATTGTGCGTTGTCCGACACGCACTTGGCCGGTTTTTTTGGAAGTCGGTTGTTTTTTTTTTGTAAAAAAGTTTTTATTTTTGAGAAATTTTGATTTCCAGTCACAGATTTTGAAAAAAATGAACAGCCAGCAACAAAAAAAGTGAGCCATTTTCACAAAAAAAAATGTTGATGCCAATCGATCCTGTTTCTTATAAAAAAAAAAATGATACAAAGACCTTTGACATTACTTAAGACTAGGATACATTTAACTAAAGCCAATGTAATGGTCATATGGATAAGGTAAACGTTCCTGAACTAGGTGATCCTGCGACTTAGGAGTCAGAAAGAAGTATCAAAAAACTCTACTGTACTCTACTGCAGGTAATACAGTCAACCCTGGAGATCCGAAACGGTCGAGCACATCCTAACGGACTGTCCGGTTTATGCCCTAAAAAGACTGGAGGTTGAGAATGAGCTGGAGTACAAAATAATTGTTTGAAATTTCCCAGAGCTTATATCAATATGAAAGCGTAGGGAAAGATTTATAAAATATTTCATAGATATTGCTAAATGCGTTATAAATAGAAACAAATGGAACAATAAATGTATGCTAAAAATATATATTATAATAATAAAATATACTAACTAGCATATAAGAAATAAATGTATAAATTATAGAATAAGATGTTAGAAAAATAAAGGTATATAATACGTAGATAGAACGAATATGGTGTCCCTTCCGGAAATGTGTAATGTCTGACTGATAGACAAGAAATACAAATAAGAAATATTGTAATACCACCAGGAAATATTATAATATACCGGTCTAAAATCAGTAAATGTTTAGAAAAATAGAGTAAGCCGTTTATGTATTAAGGCAAAATATTTTTTATTAAGATACATTTAGAAAACTTAAGAAAGTAATAAATAAAAATTAGTTAAGGCGAAAGCTCCAGGCTAGCCCGCGAAATTCAAAATTTATTACGTTTTTTGCAATTTGTAGGTCAGTGTGAGCTTGTGTGTTGATTAAAATATGATTCGCGGCCGTAGCTAACATGGCTTTACAGAATTATAATCATTAGAATCAGCAATACAACTCCATAAGTTAGCATTTATCTCAAACCTCATGATGAAATCGCTAGATTTGAGGTAAATGCTAACTTATGGAGTTGTATTGCTGATTCTAATGATTATAATTCTGTTAAGCCATATTAGCTACGGCCGCGAATCATATTTTAATCAACACACAAGCTCACACTGACCTACAAATTGCAAAAAATGTAAGAAATTTTGATTTTCGCGGGCTACCCTGGAGCATCAACCTTAAATAAGGACTCTAACTATGTTAAAGGTAGCTCGCGGGCCGGACCTCAGCGCCCGGACAGGAAAAAAAAAACGTGCAATCTAGTGCCGGTTCACATTATTCCAGTGGCATTCCAGCGCTTGTTTCGATCGCTGGACTGGAATGCTACTGGAATCTGTGAACCTGAAAAAAATATGTTTGCATTTAAAAATGTATGATTTGTGATGACATGTATGGCTCAAAATGCTCTAAATGATGTCAACTATCACCTCCTTAAGGCTTTGCACCCGGCTTCCAAACACCATGTAGACAACAACACAATATATAATATTCACCTAAATTGTCAGTCACCATTAGAAAAAAGCCAAGTGCCTTAACACAATGTTTAGAAATCACTACGCCATGAACTATAACTTCGATGGTATCAAATAAAATCGGTCACGATTCGAACCATGAAAACAGGCCTCATTCAATATTCATCAATTTTTCGTTATCGTGTGTATATCACACAATGCTAATACACGCTGAGTGTATGTAGGCTGCGCTTAGACAAGGCAACTTTTGTTGCTCACGACGACGACTCGTGCCGGCAATTATACATCTATACACCGTAACGGTACGCGGCGTACACCTAAACCGATATCGGCCGATCTTTACTCGGCCATCTTCGCCCAAACTCGGCCGATCAAATCAAACGTATGTAAATGAAAGGGAGCGCGTACACTACTACAACCGCCATCGTCCGATGACGCCCGAAAACGGCCGATCAATCCGAACTTGTTGGGATTTCTCGACAGTCTGCCAGCAGTGTTTAAAGCGCAAATTGAGTGTGTTAATAGTTTAATTTAATCATTGTCTTTATTATGTTGTATTTCTGCCAGTGTCGTTATCTACCTAAACGACTATAGATATTGAAAAATTCCGGTACGAAACGAACGGTATTAAATTGCGATACGAATTTTCTAAACGATACATTTCTTCGAATTCCTCCATTTTAATAACGCGTCTACACTCTGTTAAGCCGCACAGTCAACTACAGAAGACCGGCAACGTCCAATGTCGGCGCAACAGTGTCGGCCGACAAAATCGGTTTTGGTGTAACCGTACCGTGCACATGCACGTCCGAGTTACTCGTCCCAGTAGTTCGTGTTCGTTTCAACCGCGCGGCCATGGCGTTAAAAAAAAAACTATGCCAACATTTTGTAACAATTTGTAAAAGTTGACTCCCAAAACCACAAAGAATCAAGGCAAGGTCCATAGATTAATTTGTACAAAAAAAAGTGTTCATTTAGAGGGTTCAAAACATTTTCCAATGTTGAGAATACATTATCGGGAGTAGATTGATATACTTATCATATTTTTAAAAACCCGGATACATAAATATTTCGAAAGGAAATTATCAGTTTTTCGTTGACCATTTTGTATTTATAAAAAAAAAACGAAGTGACAAGTGACACTACCGGATGACCGGATCTATCAAACTGACAGACAAGTCAGATGTGTTTTCTTGTTTACAGTTGAAAAAGTACATTGAAATCATTATTTGTGACATTTTCCATAAAACGATGATGGCTTGCGTGACGACACCAACCCTAAAGATACCTAAAGATTATGTCTACCGGTGAAAGACGTCAAATTAATATCAAGCTTGTGTAAATATTGATGTACGAACCTTAACCTGTTGAAAGTGTAATAAGTTCATATGAAGTGATATAAATAACACCAGGTTAGGTCTACTTAATAAAAAAAACAACATCTTGATATTTGTCTTTATTCCTCTTCTACAAAAAACATGATTTTAAATGCTGAGCTGGTAGTAAAATGTTATCCTGATACCTTGCCCATCCCAAATACCAAACAACTGTTATTACATGGGTACAACAACCGATCGTTCGGCGACCAACTATGCAATTACAGCAATACTCTAGGATGCGGTGCGTTAGACTCAAGTATACGACGGGAATGGTGAAGATTCAGGTCACAGTTGATACACCTCACTGTCCAATTCGTAAATCAAAATCCAGTGTCGAGAATATAAGCACAAAGTCAAAAATAAGCGTGAGATTCAAAAGTCCGTGGTAGAAGCCGAGAGTTTTCAGGGTAAATCAGAAATCAAATGTCCAACAGAGTAACAAAAATCCGTCAAAGAAAGCGAAAATTACACCGAAGCAAGAATACACGCAACACAGTCGACGATCAAAGATAGTCTGGCACATAGATAATATACTATATAAAGTACTAGTCTGGCGATCTGGCGATGGTCTGCCCACAGAGTACTTTGAATATATGGGTCTGCCTCAAAGAGTATTACTAATAAATAGGGCGAATGGTGCCCTCTTACGGTATTTTTATGCAAACATGAGCTAACCAGTCTATAGCTAGATAATAGGTATACCAAACCTAAAATCCCAAAAAAAAAATCAGCTGTTCAAAATACATCAAACTCGTCAAAATATAGGGAGCAGCTGATTTTTTTTTCGCAATTTCGGGTTTGGTCCCATGGTAAAAGTTGTTCATAATGATGAGTACAATGACCCCAAACGGTTGTGCTTTCAATTCTGAAACATGTTGTATAGCATGGACCTTATAAAAAAGTTAAGTAGGTACTTTTTTATACGTCCTTGATTGTAGGTACTGGATGGAACATTAGTTGATGCAACCGCATATCAACGGTAACAAAACCATTTTCAGCGGATCTGGCTTAATATAATAGGTTTCACAGAGGACAGGATCTGCTTTTACTAGTTTTGTTACCATTTATATGCGGTTGACTTACTGTCAATACATGTAGGCTAGTCTTTCATAGAAATGACGCAAAATGAAACAAGGAAATTGAGCCACACGCAGGTCAAATATTGTGCATATTTAATTTTCAAAAAACTACATAGGTACAGTTAGGTTCTTACTGAATGACAAAGAGACCATAGTTATAAAACTATTAGGTACCTAAGATCTATGTTCTGTGTTTGGGTTTGGTTTCTGAACTTAGTTCTTCGAGTGGACCATCGTGAGCCATGGCGGCCGTGGGTGGTTATTCCAACCAGCCCACCTCCCTCCAGAAGTTGATCACGTCTCCTGATCTGTTCCAAACATCTGTGAAAGATCTGGTTGTCCCGAAGGTTTCTGTTCTAATCTGGGTGACGCCTTTGAATAAATTCAAAGAGCACATGCGCAACGGTTTATGTTTATTGTTTATGTATCTTTTAGTTAAATTATTATAATCATTTTATTAAAGATTCAATATTTTTATTCTTATGGTTATGACACATAAGACAGTGACAAACAGGATGACATGACATAATTTATAAAGAAATAAATAAAGTCGAAGCAAAGAGGCCACATATATAACACAGAAAAAGACCAGTACATAAATAATATCTTATTTATTTTAATGTTTAAAAATATTAAAGTATGCTCAAGTTTATTATTAAAATGTAAAATAAATATTATTACGGTATTTAAGTCATAGACTCAAGTAAGGTCCGTGTTTAATCTATGGTCTGGCGGGTCTTACACTGGCAGCCGCCGTTTCGTTCTGAAATAATGAGCTCTTCGTTAAACTATTTGCTTTTAACATTATATTTTTATCATAGGCTTATAAAATATTGTAGATGCCTGAAGATACTCTTTAGGTACCGAAGAGTCTAAAAATTAGAATTCCAACTTCTCTAATTTTTATGTACAAATGCTGCCCTGATTCTTTGTCAAAGCTATGGTTAAAAAGTTAAAAGGGTTTGAACGTGGCCGCGCCATCAAAACGCGGAGAACCGCGCGGCCACGGAGATCTCAAAACTAAGCGTTGCACAGACCTGAAATTTTGGTAAATAACAGATTCAATTTGTAAACAATTTGTAAAAATATAGAAAAAAATCCTAGGTTAATATTTTAGGAGCTGTGAGACTAAAACCCCGTGGCCGCGCTATCAGGTTTTACAAAAAACTTCAGACCTCTGCGATGCTTTTTCAGTGAGATATCGGCGATAACGTGTTTTTCTCTGTTTCAATGGCGCGGCTCCTGAAATATAAATCTAGGATTTTTTGTTATATTTTTACAAATTTTGACCAATTCAAATCTAGGTTTTACAAATAATTTCAGACCTCTGCGATGCTTTTTCAGTGAGATATCGGCGATAACGTGTTTTTCACCGTTTCTATGGCGCGAGTCCTGAAATATAAACCTAGGATTTTTTGTTGTATTTTTATAAGTTTTGACAAATTCAAATCTAGGTTTTACAAAAAACTTCAGACCTCTGCGATGCTTTTTCAGCGAGATATCGGTGATAACGTTTTTGTCACCGTTTCGATGGCGCGGCCACGAGGTTTTAGTCTCACAGCTCCTAAAATATTAACCTAGTATTTTTTGTTGCATTTTTGTAAGTTTTGACAAATTCAAATCAGAGTTTTACAAAAAACTCTAGACGTCTGCGATACTTTTTCAGCGAGATATCGGCTATCTCGTTTTTTTCACCGTTTCGACGACAGTAGTTCTGTCCGCCGGCCGACCGGTTTTGGTGTAACCGCTCGGCCGCTATAGAAACAATTTGCTAACTGATTGTGGTAATCGTGTTCACGGGATTTTGTTTTCAAATTGGTCAGATTCAGATTTCCTCGATAGTACCTATACTTAAGTAAAGTGAAACGAAGATACGTTGTGGTAGACGTGTACTTGAGATACCGCAAATCGGCCTTGGACAAGGTGAAGCGACGTTCTCCGCAAGATAGCCGGCAGTATCTAGCTGAAAGTAATCGAGGAATAAGCTAATTGAGGAGGCTTGCGTTTGGGAAGCTTTCGTCCAGCTGTCGGATGATAGGCTTATGATGATGTCCGAAATGGCTGGAAGAGCACGTCTCTTACGTGACCTCGTCTCCCATGCAATAATCAAACTCAAAGCATTTATTTAGAACTAGCTTTTGCCCGCGACTTCGTCCGCGTTTCCGTCGTTTTTCGTAGAAAAGTACCATATGTCCTTCCTCACGGTTCAGTGGTTTTGATGTAACAGACAGATTTACTTTCGTATTTTAGTAGGGAAATATAATATGTCAATCCACAATACTGTTGAAAAATATCGCAATAAGGAACCGCAGACTAATTATTATTAATAGCTGTGCCCGCGACTCCGTCAGCGTGTAACTCCTTGTATGTTATTAAGTTAATGTATTGGACTGCTAAGCTATCGGGAGTTACACGTGTTATTGTGAGTCAACCATAAAAGATAGACATATGCTGTTGTGGGATATTTTTTAGATAATATTATGTAGAACATTTCCGTCATAAATGATTTCTATGTAGCTTTAACCATTAAGGCTGCACACGCGCCGTAAGCTTAAAAAATGGAGCAACTTCTCCCGTTTTCCCAACATTTCCCTTCACTGCTCTGCTCCTATTGATTGTAGCGTGATGAAAAGTATACTATAACCTCCCCAGGAGTATGAAGAATAATTGTACCAAGTTTCGTTAAAATCCGTCGAGTAGTTTTTGTTTCTATAAGGAACATACAGACAGACAGACAGACAGACAGACAGACAGACAGACAAAAATTTTACTGATTGCATTTTTGGCATCTGTATCGTTCACTAATCACCCCCTGATAGTTATTTTGAAAATATATATCATGTACAGAATTGACCTCTCTACAGATTTATTATAAGTATAGAAGATAAGCCCTTTACAGGCACTTTTGATCTGTCAAGGAGTCTATAGAGGTATGAGGAACAGTTTTTAAAGTTCACTTATCCTCCATAGAAAAGGGAGGATCTTCCGACCAGACGGGTGTTGGGTCTGATGGGAAACTGCCCGAGCGACGGTTGATATCGGGATGTTGTATATTTTTATTATATGCCAATCGCGCAGTAAACTATGCTTGCGCGATGCAGAATTTGTGGGTCTTTGATGCGTAGTTCTCATGTGGCAATGTAGATGCCGCCACAAGTCCGTTAGTCAGTCAGATGAAGTTAGTTGCCCATTCCAAAGCGTGGTACCTACGTTCCTATGGAGAAGAACGGACAAGAAATGCCACGAACACTGTTTTAAATCAAAATATTGTTAAAAAATATTGGTTACATCATCCATGTTGAAATTTTAGGTACTTAAGTGCATTATTGTGAAAACGATGTAAAGTACACGTTAAAAGCGGCCATGGCAGGGGCCGTACTACGACGTGAAAAAAAAAATCACGGATCCATCATGGTTCCGTTAAGAAAAAAGGACGGTGCTATAGGTCGTATATAGCTCCGTCTCTCTCTCTCACACGGGAACCATGATGGATCCATGATCTTTTTTCACGTATGGCCACAGAGCAAAAAGGTAAGTACTGTAATTAACATAACCCGTGGCAGCTATGAGATGACCAGTCCTAACTGATGGCGCCCGTTCACGAACCTGACGCATGGATCAGCGCTTTTTTGATGGATCAGCGTTTTTTTGTGCCACATTGGGCAACTTTGACCGTCAACAGTTTAGTAGACAACAGGCTTTATTCAAGTTATTAACTTTTTTACGGCTTTTTGTATCTAAATTACCATCTATCGATTGGTCTACAAGGTTGGACTAGGTTAAGCCTTGGATGGGTTACCACTTTGTTACTCCTCATTCATAGAAGGACACGCACCTCTATCAGCTCCAGTGTTTGACTTTAGTTCATAATTACTTCTCAGATTGTTTTAACAATCTTTTTTCTTAAAACTTAAGTGAATATGAAACTTAAAAATAAATAATAAAACTTTTTCTGATAAAATAAATAAAATTAAATCATTTTATTTTAATATATTGTTAGTATATAACAGGTTCGCACTTAAAACATTACCTATTGTTAGTAACATAAACTATAGACAGATTAATGACAAGACACAACGAGAAATGGACACTATAGGGACACCTAGTGTCCAATTCTCGTTGTGTCTACACTAGGGTATAGTCTTCTCACAAATTGCCTTATTATGGCGGATGAGGCACAGCCTTAGATTGATAGCATTCTAATAAATTGTACAAGGAAAAGTTTTTATCTGTTGCCTAATCAGCGCAAATCTACATCTATAAAAATCAATGCCACTTTTCGTTGTAATCTTATAACTCAAGAACGGCTGGGCCGATTTAGCTGATTTTGATTTTGGACGTAGTCCAGGGAAGGTTTAAACGATGAGAAAAATTGGAAAAGTTGCCGGGAAAATTGGAAAATTCTGGAAAACTGAAAGTAGATTTTATATGGGAATATTGAAATTGGAACAGGACAACGTCTGTCGGGTCAGCTAGTGCTTTATATTTTCATATGCTTGTGTAACCATTACTTAACTTAATTTTTCAACTTCAGTTTAAACCGTTCACATATTGACCTTACTTAAACATACACTAGGTACTATTGGTAGCAATATAATACAGCAAAAGCTAATACTAATATTTTCTTACGCCCCCATAATTTCCTTCATATAACACCAGTGGCATTGATTTAGCTCTACGGTGTAACCATCGAATAATAAATTATTCTTTCGGTCTAACCTTGAGTCGGAATCCAAGGTTTTTGTATACAGGGGGAATGTTTGATCAAGCCTTCATTAGGCTATTATGAGTCAACTGTACACACACTTGTGTTAAGGGGGATGCGCTAACGTAGCACCGTAGCACGTTGTCGCTCGCGTTTAAAATTTCTTACGCGTTTTGCAATTTGGAGGGGTTGTATGTTGATCAAAAAATTATGATTCGCGAAGACTTGTATTTATAATGATTTTAATGATGAAATGATAAATGGAATAATAAATTATTTATTTTCTGTAAGTAGATAGGTTTGTACAAACACTTCTACACGTCAATCATATTTTTAGGGTTCCGTACCAAAATGGTAAAAAAGGAACCCTTATGGTGTGACTCAGTCTGTCTGTCTGTCTGTCACAGCTGGATATCTCAAGAAATACTAATGCTATCAACTTGAAATTTGGAACAGTTTTAGATGACGTTTACCCAACTGTTTTGCATATAAGAAAGAAATAAAAATATTTTTCTTGCAACAAGTGCTGAAAGGGGGTCTTAAAAATTCAAAGTGGGGCTACTAGGGCATGTGGGGTAAATGGCGCTGTTTGCACATTCTCAAATTTTTTTTATTTTTTTAGGCCGCATAGTTTTCGACTTTTGATGAAAAATGTAAAAAAAAACCGGTCAAGTGCGAGTCGGACTCGCGCACGAAGGGTTCCGTACCATATTATATGTTTAACAATCGCAAAGATAACTTTTTACTTATTTTTAATGATACTGTGAATTACAAGGATATTTTTTGCAGTTGCAGAAAATCACCCATGTTTAAACAAAATACCTTATGAATCGCCGTTTTCAGTATTGTTGATTAAATACAGTATTCATGGTACTTACATGGTATAAAGAAGTTTCAAATTCCTAATTTGTTGAATTGTTGCGCTAGAGCTCGTACAAAAATGGTCTAAAATTTACAACTTTTACGGCCCCCTATTTCTTAATTTTAAAAGATAAAAAAAAATATGTTTGTACTCTACTCAATGAGTTCTAGACGATGACACCCCACATAACACATAATCAGCCTATAATGTTCCCACTGCTGGGACACAGGCCTCCTCTCGGTGAGAGGGAGCGGGCCGTAATCCACCACGCGGGCCCAGTGCGGGTTGGTAGATGTCACATGTCTTCGAATTTTTGGTTCTAGGACATGCCGGTTTCCTCACGATGTTTTCCTTCACCGTTTTGAGAGCAGCGGTGATGAAATAATGACATGACACCCCACATGCTAGATTAAAATTTTTATTTTTATTTTCAAAATGAAAAGTTTATTGTATGGGGACCGACCCCTTAAATTTTTAACTTTGCTTTATTTTTATTATTTGTTGTTATAGCCGTAATAGACAGCGGAGGCTTAGTAAGTTTGTACTGGGCTGTACGTGGTTGTCTGATTTCATGGATTTTAATTTTCTTGCGCGGAACCCTAATTATTTTTCTAAAATAAAAATAGCCTAAGTTACTCCTTCAAACATCAGTTATATGCCGTCAAAATCAGTGAAAATTCGTTTGGCAAGTTTCCTAACTTGACTCAAAGTACCATTTTTTTAATCGGACTGCGCTTTAAAATTCTTCTATACAAACTTTAACATCCCTAAACCTCATTTGAGGCGTAGTTTTGAAAAACTAATAATGACAAACATTATTACTTACTTATGCAAGTATTTGTGCTAAGTTTCAAGTTCACTAACCAAATTAATAAGATTTTTCATATAAACTGTATCTCTGTTTTCACGAACACAGATACCTAAAGAATTTCAAAAATCGTCTGGTATGTTTCCATAACTTGACTCAAACATTATTTACACCAATTTTAGAGTTAATCAAGCCCCCAATAAAATCCTCCGCTATAAAATTAACTTTTCACCCCTTAGGGGTAGATTTTTGGAAAACCCTAATACACGTTAGTCTTAATTTTTGGTCTCAAGTATAAAAACTGAGTTTTGAGTTAATCGGACCGCGTGTTAAAGTTCCTCCATACAAACTTTGACACCCCCAATCCCTCCTTAGGGGGTAGTTTAGGAAAACTAAAAATGATAAACTTTATAATTTACTTAGATGAATATTCGTGCTAAGTTTCAAGTCTATTAACTCATGGGATAGGATTTTTCATACAAACTTTCATCCACTGTTTTACCCCCTTAGGGATGGAATTTCCAAAAATCCTTCCTTAATGGATGTTTACACTATATAAGGTATCTATGTGCAAAATTTCAAGTCTCTAGGTCCGTTGGTTTGGGATGTGCGTTCGTATATTAGTCAGTGACTCAGTCAGGACTTTGATTTTTTTATATATATAGATTTACCATGTTATTTTAAGACCACAGACTTCATATAGGTTTTCCTGTAATCTTCAGGTATAGAACTAATTTCTATATTTTTTTCAAAATTTTAGGCTCAGTAGTTTCGGAGATAAGGGGGGGGAATGGTCAATTTTCGTCTATTTTCTTAAATAACTTTAAAACAATAAATTTTAAAATTATAAAAAAAATATATTTGAGACCCTCATAGTAAGCCCTTTCATTTGATATGTCACTCGGTACAGTTTACAAAACTTTTTTTTTTAATTTTCTTATTTTCCCCCTAAAAGTGACTTTCATATTCAAAATTCATATATTTACTTTAGCTGTACGTGTTTGGGTCACAGAAATTCATATGTGTACCAAATTTTAACTTAATCGGTCCATTAGATTCGGAGCAAATTGGCTGTGACAGACGGACAGACGGACAGACAGACAGACACACGAGTGATCCTATAAGGGTTCCGTTTTTTCCTTTTGAGGTACGGAACCCTAAAAATACCGTTCCCCCCCCCCCCTTATCTCTGAAGTTTGCAAAGAGAAAAATCTGAAATTATTCTATGTGATAGAAGATTATATAAAGATTACAGGAAAAATAAAACGATGTCTCTAAATAGCACACTTTTTCAGAAATCAGAACGGAACCCTCGGTGCGCGAGTCCGACTCGCTCTTGATCGATTTTATTTTAAACTAGATGAGGTCGGTGTTTCCTATCTGACTACTCTGAGAAGAAAGGCTGAAACAAACTCAGAGGTCACAGTCTCTTTTAAAATCCAGACATAATCTTGGTCAGATCATGTGAAGACCATGTAGATTGCTGTCTGAAATGGTCTTTTGAGGAAAGAACCACACAGATTGAATGGACCTGTCCAGTGACCAAGACCAAGAGTCGAGAGAGTGAGTCGAGCATTGAGAATCAACTTTATGTATATAACATATCCCAGCGGGTCAAGAAAACACTTGTGGCGGCATCTACATCGCCACATACGAACTACGCATCACAATGACATGACGTCACGCAATCCTGCATCGCGCAATTAGAGTTTACCACGCGACTGGCATATATACAACGTCCCGACATCAACCGTCACGCAGTAGCCCACCAGACACAACACCCGTCTGGTCGGAGGATCCTCCCATTTCTATGGAGGATGAGTGAACTTTACACCCTGTTCCTCACGCCTCTAAACACTGTTTGACTATGAACTCTCGGCGCCGCGATAGCGTTGAAAAAATCGCCGCGATTGAAATACGCCCGTGCGTACCTGGACTTCTTGTTATTAATTTTAGCCACGTTATCTTGATACGAAATAATACTATAGATATTTTGGATTGAAGGTCAAGATAAGAGGTTAGTTTATCGTTCATTTGTATCGATGTTTTTCTTAAAACGTGTTTTTGAAATAACTAAGTCAACGTCAAATCATTTATTTCAAATAGGCACACATAATGAATATCAAAATTAAAAAAAAAAAATAACTTGTATTATCCCACTGCTAAATTTCTCACACACAACTTTCCACTCTTCCCTGTGTTGCTTTATCCGGCCAATCTTCCCTAAACGCCTGTAAGTCATTACGCCTGCGTCACCTGGGTCTCCCTCGGTGACGACGCCCGTCTTCTGGTTTCCACTGCGCTGCGTGACGATGATGTATACGATGCATCAGGACGGATGGGCCAGTGCTTATTTGTCCTAATGGATACTAGTTAACATAAAAATTCACGTTTACCTTAGCTATCATTCACACTCTTAAATGATTTGATAACACACTTTATAGCAAATATCTGTTGTACTTCATTCTATTTTTTTCTGTTTTTATTTTTTGTTGTTGTGATTATTGTGAATGCTGCGTAATAGCTGGCCAGGCGCATCCGCATTTTAGACTCGACTTGTCGAGCTAATTCAGTGTGGGCTGTCGCGCACCGACCGGTCGGCTGTACGACCTGTAGAGGAGTAGCAACAAACTAACAGACGAAAGCAAATTTGGCCAGACTTGAAACAGAGACGCTTCACTCGCTGCGCTCAGTCGGTCAATAACATAATCAGCCTATAATTATCATCATCATCATCATCTTCCCATCTTCCTGCCCTTGTCCCATGTTTTCTTCACACGTATTCTTCTTCCATTCTCCCTGTCCGTCACGCTATCATTCACTACCTTTTCTTTCATATTATTCATTCCTCTACCTCTCCATCCATCAACATTTATATTCATCACTCTTTTAGTCAACATGTGATTCCCCCCTCCTACCTGCATTGATAACGCAGTATCTATATATTATGATGGTATCGATACAGACATAATACACAAACCGCTGTTGTTCACAGTTGTTCGTAAACACGTGGTGCCAACATTGTTCTAAACAACATTTTATACATAACTGCCGGCGTTGTCGCCATCGGTATAACTTAAAATATTTTGCTAGGGATGCGCGGGGTGGAAAGATCGAATGCAGAGAGCTTTCTCTCTGCATTCCAAATTTTTCACCCTGTATTACATACTAATTCAAATATTAAAGTTGAGTAAACTTAGTTTATTATGGACCAAAACATTTGAGCATCTATAAAAAAATTAAAAGCAAAAAACCTTTTTCAAAAAAAGCTTTTATTTAAATGCTCTAAAAAGAAGAAAATAAAATGTTCTTTTAAAATTTTAACTATCAACTTATAACCTCATTATACACAATTTATATGATCATAAAAGCTTGTCGCACGCTAGCTTGTACCTATTTAATTGAGTAACTTAATCTGCTAAGTTTATTTTTTTTTAAATTTCAGTTTAATTAAATACTTATAGGTACTTACGCAAACCTCGCGACAAGCGTTTATGATCATATAAATTGTGTATAATGAGATTATAAGATGATAGTTAAAATTTTAAAAGAACATTTTATTTTCTTCTTTTTAGAGCATTTAAATAAAAACTTAACTTTTAATTTATTTTTTACTTTTTAGTTATCGCTGGCTGGGTTTCTGAGTCTGTTCATCTCATTTTTATTCTCAGCGAACCCTTTCATTTAATACCCATACTATAGGTACCTAAGCATAAAAAACTTCAAAAGTCCACCATATTGGATTAAGAGTGATGGTAGAATATTTTTATAATTACCTATTCTCGGCAAGCCCTTTCATTTGATACCCATATGGCGGAAGTGCATAAAAAATAACTATTCCGCCATCTTGGATGTTCCGCCATATTGGATTTAGAATGACGTCGCATTATTTTTCGAGTTACTCTCAACAAGCCCTTTCATTTGATACCCATATTGTAGAAATGCATTAAAAATAACTATTCCGCCATCTTGGATGGACCGCCATATTGGATTTATAATGATGTCACACAGCTTATCGTGTATTGTCATCGAAACTAAATGTGTATACAAAATTTCAGCTCAATCGGTTGAAGATATCTGCTTCAAAATTGAGTAGCAAGATTCCACGCGAACATACATACATAATACATTGCAAGTTAAATAAAAACTTTTATCTACACCCATGCTATAAATCCTCTATAAAAGTTTCTGAAACAGTTAGCTTATTGCCAACATTAAAACAGCCGTTATCATAGTAACCAATAAATCATCCAAACGGGTGTTTTAATGTTGTACTGAATTTCATAATGCAACTCGTTTTAAAAAAAAAGAACATTGTAATGCACGCGCGTTTCACTACAACAGCGCCGTAATTAAAAAAAAGAACGTATTCGAATTCACGTCGTATACTATGATGTCGGCCGCCATGTTCGATACGAGTATTAGTATTGCAAAAAACTGTTTTAGAACCTTTTATAGAGGATTCATAACATGGATGTAGATAAAGTCTTGTATGCAACTGTACATAATTAGGTATTAAAACACTCGTGCGATACTATTATCGCATGAGTGTTTTAATGTGATAAACCCACATTAGTGTTTTAATACCCCTTATTATACGTCAGTTGCATAAATAACTATTAAAAAAACCATTTTACATTAACGCGATAGGTACCAAAATAAATTGGGGGCTTTTTCGTAACTAATTAGTTCATTAACACAGCGTGTATGGATTTCATTTTTGGAGATGTTTATTGACTCTGACTGAAGGAAAACACAATTGGGTTAAACCTCGATAAAATTTAATTCCGAAAAGACCTTCACTTTTTTTTTGTAAGTACTTAATTCTAAAATCCTAAGTAATTTCATTGCAAAATTGCATTCAAAGTGTGCGTATTAGGTAATTGAAAACTTTAGCTGAAAACATTTTTGATAGATTTAGGCTATCTGTCAAAAATGTTTTCAGCTTTTTTCATTTATTTTACATAAAAAAAAAAAGAAAGAAAAAAATTGTAAATAATATGAATTTAATAGGCAGGTAAGTAAGCAATTATTAAAAACACATTTTTACTGTGGCATTTATGTAGGTAATTCATATCAAAAAGGGATCATAATACTTATTGAGCTGTGTTTATTAGATAACACAATCTACGGGGTGTAAGTGTAAACAGTGGCAATATTTTAAGGGGTCATTGTATTCATCATTATAAACAATTTTTACTATGGGACCAAATCTGAAATGGCGAAAAAAAATCAGCTGTTCCCTACATTTTGACGAATAGGGATGATGACTAAAAATTTATTTTTTGTCCGTCATAGAGATTATTAAAAAATATTGGACACGTATTTTTTCTTTTTTTACGTAATCAAAAAATTACGGCGATACATTGAGTTAAAATATGGCATGACGTCACGCGTAGCTAGGTTTTATACGTTTTATACGTACAAGTGACGTAGCGAGCCCCCACTCCCCAACTTTAATGCGTGATAGCTAAGTATTTTTTTATTAATATGATAAAGCAAAAAATACGTGTCTAATATTTTTATTATCTGACTGACGGACTAAATAGAATTTCTTTTTTTTTACCCAGGCATCATTACTATTATGCGAACATAAATGTATCTCATAGTAAAAGTAGTTCATAATGATGAGTACAATGACCTCTTACAATATTGCCACTGTTTACACTTACACCCTGTAAATGTGTTTTTAATCATTCCTATTTAATTAATATTATTTACTAGTTCGCCAATTGATTACATTTTTCAAAAAAGCATCTTTTCATGTTAAACATTCTTAAAAATTTGGTCCCATGTGAGCGAGAGAGGTGACAAAATGCGACAGCCCTCTTAAAAAACAGTCGATTTAAAAAAAGAAGCAGTTATGTTCTGTCCCATCCCTACTCACCGGAAGTTCCGTTGAATTTCCCGCCGGCTGTCTGAAAACACGCCATTGTGACGGACAATAAAATAAAAGGAATAATAATAAAAAATAATGCCTCCTTTGTCAGCCGTCGCACAGGAGTGGAAAGTAGAAAATTTAAATTCGATTCACAATGGACTCACGAAAATTGTCTTTCACAAAACCAGACCACTTTTTTTCTTTGAGTTATTTTTCCGGTGGCTGAATTTTAAGGAGAAATTGTATTCAGGTATGATCGTAAATAATATGAACATTTAATGGCGGATACATAACCCCCATGTATCCGCCATTAAATGTTATTTACAAATGTTGCTAGCAATATTTTACCATACATTTTTGACGTTTAAACGTCTTTGTTGCCAAGCCAAGCCCAACTATGTTGGGGTTGTCTTCCAGTCTAACCGGAAGCAGCTGAATACCAGTATTTTACAATTTTACATGGTGCGACTGCCTATCTGACCTCCACAACCCAAGTTAGGTACTGGATAAAACGATACTCTTTGTTAAGACTGGTTGTCAGACTTTCAGGCTTCTGACGACACGTAACGACTGTCTAAGATCCAGAATGACAGCGGGGACCAACGTCTTAACGTGCTTTCCGAGGAGGGGTCCCGGCACGTAAAGATGGTCACTCATCCACGGACCAACCGCTAATCGTAACTTTAACGTTTAACGACGGAACAAATATTTGTACCTACAAGTATTTGTTCCGAGTCTGGGTGTTTTTCTATCTATAATATGTATGTATTTACAAAAAAAAAAATGTATATAAGTAGTTTATCAGCCATCTCGTTACCATAACACAAGCATTAGGTTGCTTAGCTTGGGACTAGATGTCGTTGTGTGAAATGTCCAAGGATATTTTTATTATTTTAACGTTGCTTAGTTGAACGCCTTTAAGCAAAGTTTATTGACCGAGCGAGCGAAGCGTCTCTGCTTCAAGTCTGGCAAAATTTGCTTTCGTCTGTCAGTTTGTTGCTGCTCCTCTACAGGTCGTATTTTACAACCGACCTGGATGAAACTTGGTATACAGGTTTTACGACTTGATAGAATTTTTTGCCATCAGGGATTTTTGATTGGAGGGGTACTTCCTCCAAAAATGGGCTACTAGATATCTCCGTTTTATGAGATCCGATTTCGATGGTTCTTTTTAGTGTTCCGTACCATAATGGTAAAAAGGAACCCTTATGGTGCGACTCAGTCTGTCTGTCTGTCACAGCTGGATATCTCAAGAACTACTAAGCTATCAACTTGAAATTTGGAACAGTTTTAGATGACGTTTGCCCAACTCTTTTGCAAATAAGAAAGAAATAAAAAAAATTTTTTTTTTTTTCGAAAGGGGGTCCTAAAAATTCGAAGTGGGGCTACTAGGGCAAGTGGGGTATCATATGAAAGAGCTCTGTTTACACACTCTCAAACATTTTTTTAGGCTTTTTTGACTTTTTATGAAAAATGTAAAAAAAATACCGCCCCCCCCCCCCTTATCTCCGAAGTTAGCATAGAAAAAAATCTGAAATTATTCTATGTGATAGAAGTTTATGTAAAGATTACAGGAAAAATAAAACGATGTCTCTAAATAGCACGATTTTCCGAACTCAGAACGGAACCCTCTGTGCGCGAGTCCGACTCGCTCTTGACCGATTTTTTTTTATTTTAAAGGTAGTAGTTTTAAGTTAGTCTCATAAAAATTGTGAAATTGTTGTGTGTTGTGTTGTATAGGTAATTGTTGGTCTACAGATCCCCTTAAGAAGAATATGTATTTTGGAACCCTGTCTCCTACCCTCCGTAGTTTACAACCTTGTAACATACTCAGCTCCAATAAAAACCCAAATAAAAATAGTAATATTGAATGTCCAATATAAAGGTTTATGTCAATCAATAGCCCGCGTTAATATCGGAGCCAGGATGTGACGAATGGCGACAGTTATGGCCGCCGGATGTGGCCACCGCTGCGTGTCCACTTCCGGCGCGCCCTGTCACTACACCGGAACTCACGAAATGCATATCGATGGTATTTTGGCAATTGTGAAAAATTACCGCTTTTTAGGGTTCCGTACCTCAAAAGGAAAAAACGGAACCCTTATAGGATCACTTCGTTGTCCGTCTGTCTGTGTGTCTGTCTGTCAAGACCGTTTTTCTCAGGAACTCGTGGAGGTATCAAGTTGAAATTAATATCAAATACGTAAGTATAGACTTATATATAGATTAGATTAGATTACTCAATTTTTTTTAGAACTCCAAGGGACTATAGAGTCCCTTGGAGTTCTAAAAAAATCAAGCTTCAAAGTCAACGCAATAAAAAAATACGGCCATTTATGCGACATTTTTTGACACTCGCAAGTAAATCAAAACCTATAGGGTACTTCCCGTGGACCTAGAATCATGAAATTCATAGCACAAGTAATAGAAAAAGTCCGAAAATTGTTAATTTATAATTTTCTCACGTAAAAAAATATTTTTAAGTATGTCATCTGTCAAGGCCTTTTTTCTCAGGAACGCGTGGAAGTATCAAGTTAAAATTAATATCAAATACTTACGTACAATAGTCCCTTAGAGCTATAAACAAAACAAGCTTCTAAATCAACGCAAAAAAAAACCGGCCAAGAGCGTGTCGGACCACGCACAATGAAGGGTTCCGTAGTTGAAAAGAATTTATCTCAAAAACAAACTTAACATTGTAATACCAAAAAAAAAATTTACGTGATAAAATTACAAATTAACAATTTTCGGACTTTTTCTTTTACTTCTACTGTGAGATCTTGCTTCTTGCCAAATTTCATGATTCTAGGTCAACGGGAAGTACCCTATAGGTTTTGATTTACTTGCGTGTATAAAAATCTGTCGCATAAGTGGCCGCATTTTTTATTGCCTTAACTTAGAAGCTTGATTCTTTTAGGACTCTAAGGGACGCTAAATTTAGGTATTTGATATTAATTTCAACTTGATATCTCCATGTGTTCCTGAGAAAAAGGGCCTTGACACACTGACAGACTTGAAAATATTTTTTATGTGATAAAATTACAAATTAACAATTTTCGGATTTTTCCTTTACTTCTACTGTGAGACCTTGCTTCTTGCCAAATTTCATGATTGTAGGTCAACGGAAAGTACCTTATAGGTTTTGATTTACTTGCGTGTATAAAAATCTGTCGCATAAGTGGCCGCATTTTGTATTGCCTTGACTTAGAAGCTTGATTTTTTTAGAACTCTAAGGGACTCTGAATGTGCGTATTTGATATTAATTTCAACTTGATAACTCCATGCGTTCCTGAGAAAAAGGGTCTTGAGACACTGACAGACTTGAAAATATTTTTTATGTGATAAACTGACAAATAAACAATTTTCGGACTTTTCCCTTTACTTGTGCTATGAGACCTTGCTTCTTGCCAAATTTCATGATTCTAGGTCAACGGGAAGTACCCTACAGGTTTTGATTTACTTGCGAGTATCAAAATATGTCGCATAAATGGCCGTATTTTTTTATTGCGTTGACTTAGAAGGTTGATTTTTTCAGGACTCCAAGGGACCATAGATTTACGTATTTGGTATTAATTTCAACTGGATAAATCTATGCGTTCCTCAGAAAAAGGGTCTTGACACACTGACAACTTTGAAAATATTTTTTTGTGTGATACAATTACAAATTATCAATTTTCAGACTTTTTCCTATATTTGTGTTGTGATATCTTGCTTCTTGCCAAATTTCATGATTCTAAGACGACGGGAAGTACCCTATAGGTTTTGATTTACTTACGAGTATCAAAAAATGTCGCATAAATGGCCATGTTTTTATTGCGTTGACTTAGAAGTTTGATCTTTTTAGAACTCTATCATCAAATACGATAATTTTCAGTATTTGATATTAATTTCAGCTGGATACCTTCACGCGTTCCTGAGAAAAACGGTCTTGACAGACTGACAGACAGACAGACAGACGGACAATGAAGTGATCCTATAAGGGTTCCGTTTTTTCCTATTGAGGTACGGAACCCTAAAAACAGCCATATATGCGACATATTTTGATACTCGCAAGTCGCAAGTATATCAAAACCTTTATGATACTTCCCGTTGACCTAGAATCACCAAATTTAGTAAAAAGCAAGGTCTCACAGCACAAGTAAAGGAAAAA
Organism: Cosmia trapezina; assembly: GCA_905163495.3. Lineage (NCBI taxonomy): Eukaryota > Metazoa > Arthropoda > Insecta > Lepidoptera > Noctuidae > Cosmia > Cosmia trapezina. The sequence continues at coordinate 17,847,999 of LR991027.1, forward strand.
GTCCAAAAATTTATTATTTTTAGTTTTATCACATACAAAAATAGTTTTTTAGTTTTTTTTTTCTGGTAAAATGTGGGTGTACTATATAGGTACACCTCTGCCCAACCCTTCGTGGAAACAAGGCGTGATCTTATGTTTATGAATAGCTTTTACAAACTTAAATATGCAGTTGGTGACGACACGGTTGGCGCAGTGGTTTAGCGATTGACTGCTGCGCAGCATGTCACGGGTTCGATTCCCGCACGGAACAAATATTTGTACGACCTACAAGTATTTGTTTCGAGTCTGGGTGTTTTTCTATCTATAATATGTATGTATTTACAAAAAAAAAATGTATATAAGTAGTTTATCAGCCATCTCGTTACCATAACACAAGCATTAGGTTGCTTAGCTTGGGACTAGATGGCGTTGTGTGAAATGTCCGAGGATATTATTATTATTTATTATATTATTTATTTTATTGTCCGTGACGTATATCAATGTATGGGAGAACATGTTTTTCAACTCAATGTTAAGTTTGTCTTTGGGATAAATTCTTTTCACCTACGGAACCCTCATTGTGCGTGGTCCGACACGTACTTGGCCGGTTTTTTTTAATTTATTTACTTTGTGGAATCTACCGTACCTAGGCTTCCTGGCAGTCGTATCGCCTGGGTACTGTATTTTACATTGACTTGAGAGAGTATACATAAAAATCATAAAATCGACTTAAAACTTACCAAGATTGCACCTTTTAAAATTTCACAAATATTAAAATATATTTTGGAACAGTATAATCGAAATCTTGAAGTTGTATGCAACCCGCATAAAAATTCTCAACATCTAAAGTGGTCTAAAATTGGTTTCCCAAAGCCTAGCTTACTGTAAGCAGTCAAAGCACGTCAATGGATACATCATATCATACCCTGGCACACAAAGCCTTTCCTAGTCAGCCCGAATCGGGATTATCCGGCAGAGATTTATTGTGTTGTCCGCGCACCGTCAGCGATCCAGACCACTTTTGTGAAGATTATGGTCATCCTATCGTTTTACGAATAAGAGTAATCCTTAGGAGTCGATTGGGGTTACCCGTATTGTAATGACGGTTCGGAACTGGTATCTTTGCATGTTACAGCAATTTTTGTAGACCAAATATTTGTTTTATTTAATATGCATAAGTAGCCTATTTTTGTTACGTACTACACTCAGGGATAATATATTTACCATAGACATAAGATATTTCTATGGTAGCTACTCATTTGTGAAAGAATTTTCGGAATCGCATCAATAGTTCCGAAGATTAACATACAAACTCACGTACAGATTTTACCTCTAATCTAAAAAATCTCTAATCTAAAATCTTTGTAATATCTTTAGGCACGGGTTTCCTGCCGCCGGGGTCGCGGGTTGTTCGAAAGAGATATCGTGGCCCTGGCATAGGCAACTGAAGGAACACGGGTGGGTTTTAGTCAGTAAAAGTCTGACACGCCCTTCCGCTCCACCCAGAGCGGGAGAAGTCATTTGATGATTTCCCATCCAGAAAAAAAAAGGCAAGGGTTTCCTCACGACGTTTTCCCTCACCGTTTTGCGATGCGTCGCAGTGCTTCAATACAACTAATTGTGACAGGGTTCTCGGTATAACACTATTTTGACGAGAAGTTCCTACTAACATTATTTTCTAGCATGATAAAAGACGTCAGATAAACCCTGCACCATAATCTGTGCAGTTAGTTAGCTTGGGGAGGAGGACGGGGTGGGGTAAATAAAAAGGGCTCATTACCGTACACGAGATAAAGAGGAGCCTGGGGAGGCAATTATCCTTATCATATATGGAGGACACAGATTGTTAGACGAAGTAAATTATACGATACTAGTGGCCTTAGTGCGAGTTTTTTACTTACTCGATCGCGTTTACGTTAACGTTGATGTACGTCAATTTGTATGTAATAATTGTGTTTCCTATTATAGTCACCAGACGGCGCTTATTTAGTTTCAGTATAAATTGAAGTTTACGTTAACGTGATCGAGTAAGTATAAAAATTCGCACTAGGCCTCTGAGGGTGTAGACAAAGTAATACTTATTCGATTAGCGATGACGCTAGTAGAAAAGCAAAAACAGTCAAAAAACGTATGGGGTTGACACATGCTATCGAAATGTCACGTGATCATGTCAATATCACTTTGAAGCTGTAGCGATTGTAGAAATAGAATCGCTCCGAAGCAATGACATTATACATCTAGACGTTGCCATGATTACAGTGTGAAGTGTGGAAGTGAGACACATATATACGAAATAATTAGGAAAATTGAGACAAAGCATCGTATCTTCTGTCCCTTACGGCGTGCCGTATTTTTGCTTTAAAAATGTTGCCAAACAAAGTACTTTGCATGGCAAAATTTAAAAATGTTGCCAAACAAAGTACTTTCACTGTTAATATTGCTGTCTCATGACCGGCCACGCAGTGGCTCGATCTAGATGTATATCGTGTAAGCTCCGAAGTAAATAAAAATAAATAAAATAAATAAATAAATATCCTTGGACATTTCACACAACGCCATCTAGTCCCAAGCTAAGCAACCTAATGCTTGTGTTATTTATGGTAACGAGATGGCTGATAAACTACTTATATACATTTTTTTTTGTAAACTGCCATTTCACTAGGCCCTCGGGCCAGGCTCACTCCTCATTTTAGGTATGAATATGAAGCTACAAGTACGCGGCGGGCTCTACTTGTCGGTACAAATCGACACACCAATGAGGTATTATAATACAACATCATTGCACCACACAACCGAACGTCAGTCCTTCGGTAATTAAGAGATGGCGTTGTAAACGCGTACTTGCGGAACTTTGTGTGGATTTAATGACACTAAACATCTGTCTCGATTTGGGCCAAAGTTATGCCGTTGTTTTGCTCTAGAGTCAAAGTATCTGACCGCATCTACATGGTACACCAATCTTGGAGCATAAACCAATCTCACATAGGTACTTAGTCCTCCTCACACGATCTGACCAAGATTATGTCTGGACTGTGACCTCTGAGTTTGTTTCGGCCTTTCTTCTCAGAGTAGTCGATTAAGAAACGCCGACCTCATCTAGTTTTTATTTTTAAAATATGATTGACGTGTAAAAGTGTTTGTACAAGCCTACTCACAGAAATAAATCGATCCAGAAGTCTCTGAAAAATCGTTGTGAACTGATTACACACAACCTTCTCCTTTTTTGAAGAAGGTTAAAAACAATTGAATACTTACACACACACACACACACACAAAGTACAGAAGTCAGCTGAATCCTCCAACAGACTGTTACAACGTTACAAGCAGTATATTCACAACTTCGTACATTCCTACAATATGTCGCCAACGGGACAACGATCCTGTTATTGCGCGACTTTTCAATAATTTATATCATAACGTATGGAGTGAAGAGGACCCTACGCGGCTACGTATCGAAAATTTTCCCTTTTCTCTTTTACGAGCGAACGCGTGTTAACAAATGTTTGGTTATGAATTTGGATATGAAAGTGATATTGCACGGAAAGTATTTAGATTTGCAAGTATTTTAGGATAACGTAGGTTCTATAGGTATTGAAAGGTGTGGTCAAAATTAAAAGGGTGCTTTTTTACATCAGAGATGCAGTGCTATGCTACGTTAGGTATAACTATATGGATGCGTTTGATATCCACAATCATATTCATTGGTCCACATAGCATAGCACTGGTAGAAACAGGGTTCAACTAAGCTATGTTTTTATATGGAAGGAAACGTGCTATGGATGGGAGCTATGGATGCGCGACTGGTGTAGCTATATGCATCTTCCTCGCACAGCTACCTTCGTGGCGCCGCATCTTCATAGCACATCTTACTCGCTCCGCTGCACAGCTTAGCATTAGTGGAAACGGTCACATAGTTTCGTAGCTTAGCTTTCACATCCTCGCAGCATAGCTGTAGCACATCTCTAGTGGAAAAGCACCCTAAGGGTTGTGAAAATCTGACAGCCAGTCTTACCAAGGGGTATCGTATTACCCAGTTACTGGGTTGTGGAGGTCAGATAGGCAATCGCTCCATGTAAAAATACTGGTATTCAGCTGCATGCGGTTAGACTGGAAGCCGACCCCAACATAGTTGGGAAAAACTGGGCAGATTTTTAATAGTGGACGAGCCCGCCGTTTACCTACTTTTTAGGCGGTTGTGTCAAAATCTTTTTTACAAAAGTAAAAAAGATTTTTTTTTCACTTTTTCGTTGTGGAACTTATTCTACTCCACAAATTAGTATACCATTACTATGGAAACAACAGAGACAGGAAGTTTTATAACATCATCAAGATAGGCAAAGTGTATTAAATACGTATTACGAAGCTAAAGAACGATCCAAGGAAAGTTGTAATATGGGACCACCTTCCTCTTCCTCTCAATCAATCTGTCCCCTATGTTGGGGTCGGCTTCCAGTCCAACTGGATGCAGCTGAATACCTACCAGTATTTTACATGGAGCGACTGCCTATCTGATCCTGACCTCCAGAACTCAGTAACTGAGTAATACGATTTAGAAAACTGGTTGTCAGACTTTCGGGCTTGTGACGAGCCGCAACGACTGTCACAGATCCACGAATGACAGCCGGGATCAAAGGTTTAACGTCTTTTCCGAGACACGGAGGAGTCTCATCCACGGACCAACCGCGGCAAGCGTAGCTTAACCTGACCGATTGATAGCCAAAAGCCCCTCAAGCATCGACTCGTGCGGCTGTTATTACTTAGCCACGAGCTCCTCATCCAAATGCAAGAGGTATTTGGATGAGGAGCTCGTGCCTCTACCAAATGAAAAAAAAACCTAAAAAATCGATTTTATATTAGAAAGGTTTAGGTGGTGAAATAAAGGTAAACAATCTTGATGTGACTTTTTACACAAACACATACTAAACAAAATAAACTACTGCTTTTTTATTTTTTTATTTATTTAATCAGTAGTAAACTTAGGTACATTATAAAGATATTTAAGTTGGTGCAAACATAAACTCATTAGAGTTTTACCGTGCACCAAAATCATCGACTACATAATTTAGATACTATTACTTATATCAAAGATTAAATTAAATCAATTAATTTAGATACTATTTAATCAATTAATTTATATACTATTACTTATATCTATTGCTTAAACTAATGGTTCATTTGTTTTAGTAATCCTTATTGTTGTATTTACATTGGTTTTTAGTTGCATTTTATTTTTAAACTGAGGTTTTAAAATAAAAAAAGATAAAAGACACATCAAGATTGTTTACCTTTTTTTCACCACCTAAATCTTTCTAGGTCTCAGTTCTGGGAAATTTCGTTTTCTCTATTTTCACCCCAGCATAGCTCGGTCGCTCAAGTATTGGTTCTAAAAACGTGTTTGGTGTATAAAAAGCTCGGTACGTCGTTAACGTATCCAATAATATTTAACGCAAAAGGGTGAAACTAAAGCGCCTACCAAAAAGTTAAAAGCAATAATACGCCCGCGGAACAATTATAGCTCTAACTAAAGTATCTCAATTCACATTGCGAAGCGAGCAACCCACTCTAGACGGGTTATTCGGCTCTATAGTACATAGACACACTATAGACAGATGCAGCAGTCCAGCTCCAAACAACGAGTGAAAACAGGCACACACACAAACACACATCACACTGACACATAGGTATGTACTTACGTAAGGCGATCTCAAGGGTCCCCGAAACGACAAAGTGTCAAAGCGCCTATATTTTTTTTTTGTCGTGACTGAATGATGAGGAACGAATGATAAAAGTCATTATAGGCCACTTGTCAAAAGTAGCGCCAACTGATATGGCATGAATTTTCATGATTTGCGCATCAATTCAATCACGTAAAAATTGATGTTTGCATTGACAATTTCGGTTTCGGCGACCCTTTAGTCTGTGGCGGCATCTACATCGCCACATACGAACTACGCATAACAATGACATGACGTCACGCAACCTGCATCGGGCAATTAGAGTTTACCGCGCGACTAGCATTTAAACAACGTCCGACGTCAACCGTCGGGCAGTTGCCCACCAGACACTACACACGTCTGGTCGGAGGATCCTCCCTTTTTTATGGAGGATGAGTGAACTTTACACCCTGTTCCTCATGCCTCTAATAAGTCTATCTCGGTCGAATGGCAGTCGCGAGTGCGCTTACACTCGCTTTACGTGCGGTTTCGCTCATTGTATGGAGCTCACCTTCTGTACCTATCTATTTTGTGTTATAGGCTTCAAATTCCCACTTTTCCGCCCGTTCTAACGTTCTCGAGGCTTCTCAGGCCGCTTAAGCCGAAACCACACAAATACAGACGTATTTCAGATCGGTCGCATAGAGGGTTCAGAGTTGAGCTTTTGATAAATTGACTTATTATTAGGTACTGTGTTGTTCATGTATTCTGTTCAATCCTACAACCCCCTTTTCAAGTTCCTTCATGACATACATAATTATGTAATAGATATCTGAGGTCATGAAAATCTGAGATTGAAGATGCATTCCCAGGGCCGGATTTAGGGGTCCAGAGGCCTCGGGGCAACAAAGGAGTGGAGGCCCCCTTGCCCTAAATTATTTTCCAAATAAAATGAACAATTTTTTTCAGTCGAGTTTTTCAATAAATAATTTATTGTGAAACCAAGTAGATTCTCTTAGTATTTAACAAACACATATAAATATAATCGGAAACTAAAAAAGATGTTTACTAGGTTTACTAGTTGAAATTTGAAAGAATTTTTTTTTTCCGAAGTCTCTATTGTGGAGGCCCCCTGCTTGTGGAGGCCCCGGGGCTTTCGCCCCGGTTGCCCTCCCCTAAATCCGGCCCTGTGCATTCCACCAATTTCTATGAGAATTATGTTATGAAATGCAATCCCGTGAATTCCCGTGTCGATAAGGCGTGCTTAATCTTTGTCCACTTGTAAAATTCTAGTAAAAAAGTATTTCCTACATAATTATAGTTTCTTGCTCTTGTTTCATGTTGTAAGGGACAGCCCTCCACAAACTAACAGGGTGCATTCAGCTACATATTTTGAATCATATCCCACCGGAAATTTTTTAGTAAAATTTTACTTTTCTGTCGTTTTTAGGGTTCCGTAGGTACCTCAAAAGGAAAAAGCGGAACCCTTATAGGATCTTCGTTGTTCCTGTCTATCTGTCAGTCTTTCAAGACCCTTTTTCTCAGGAACGCGTGGAGGTATCAAGTTGAAATTAATATCGTAAACGTAGGTCTATGGTCCCTTGGAGCTCTTAAAACACACGACGACACACACACACACGACACATACGACACACGACACGGTTGGCGCAGTGGTTGAGCGATTGACTGCTGCGCAGCATGTCGCGGGTTCGATTCCCGCACGGAACAAATATTTGTACGACCTACAAGTATTTGTTCCGAGTCTGGGTGTTTTTCTATCTAAGTATAATATGTATGTATTTACAAAAAAAAAATGTATATAAGTAGTTTATCAGCCATCTCGTTACCATAACACAAGAATTAGGTTGCTTAGCTTGGGACTAGATGGCGTTGTGTGAAATGTCCAAGGATATTTATTTTTATTTTAAAAAATCAAGCTTCTAAGTCGCCGCAATAAAAAAAATCGGGCATTTATGAGGAAAAAGTATCATAACTTCGTAACTTTTATAGATAATTGAATAAAAACACTAGGTAGTTTTGTATTTGTATAGCACAGTTTGGAGGCATGAGGAACAGGGTGTAAAGTTCACTCATCCTCCATTGAAAAGGGAGGATCCTCCGACCAGATGGGTGTTGTGTCTGGTGGGCTACTGCCCGACGGTTGATGTCGGGTCGTTATATGCGTCTGTATATGCTAATCGCGTGGTAAACTCTAATTGCGCGATGCAGGTTTGCGTGACGTCATGTCTCTGATGCTTAGTTCATATGTGGCGATGTAGATGCCGCCACATCACTCCCCTCCGGAGACCGGAGGTCGATAGTGGGCTGAGTCGTGTATCTTGCGATGCTTGCCAGTGCCAGTTGTGGTTCCAGTGAGTCAGAACCGGGTGCCGCATAGTTCACGGTGAGTCGGAACTGTCTGCGGTGATACCCCAGTGAGTCGGGGTGGCGCTGCGTTATGCTCCAGTGAGTCGAGTGTACAGCGCTGGGTTGAGGCTGAAGGTGATGACCAGGAATACGCGTCCGCTGCATGCTGGTGGTCAGGATACCTGTTGAAGCCGTGGATGCTGGCTGGCTGTGTGACTCGCCGCTCGAAAGCTTGAGGAAGTGATGCTGATGACGTCACGCTGATGTAGTTGCACGAAGGCTGCGCTGACGTTCATGCTCGGGGTCACCAGTTTGGAGGCATGAGGAACAGGGTGTAAAGTTCACTCATCCTCCATTGAAAAGGGAGGATCCTCCGACCAGACGGGTGTTGTGTCTGGTGGGCTACTGCCCAACAACCAACCAACCAACCAACAACCATCCAAACAACAACCATCCACAAACCATAATCAACCTATATTGTTACCACCGTTGGGACCCAGGCCTCCTTTCAGTGAGAGGGAGTGGGCTGTAATCAACCACGCGAGCCCAGTGCGGGTTGGTAGATGTCACATGTCATAGAATTTTTGGTTCTAGGACCTAGGACATGCCGGTTTCCTCACGATGTTTTCCTTCACCGTTAAGAGAGCAATGTCGATGAAATAATTTTACACAAAGTAAAGCGCCTGTCTGGTTTCGAACCCACGACGTACAACTCGTAAGTCGCGGCCGTTACCAAATGGGCCACCACTCGTCAAAAAACAACACTTTTTTTGTCCAAATTATCTTAATGTTATTGTAGGGCGAAATGCCCTATAAGGGTGGGGACAAACAGAAGCACAATAGCTAGGGGCCGAGGTGAATAATACACGAACAGGGGGCAGTACTGACTTACTGAGTATTAAAGAGCTATTGGTGACGAGCAGAGCGGGCAGCGGGTCGGGATAATAGATCCGCCATACTGCGTCAAAAAACCGGTCAAGAGCGAGTCGACTCGCGCACCGAGGGTTCCGTTCCGATTTCTGAAAAAATGTGCTATTTTACGAGACGTCGTACCTAAGTACATACGGTAAGGGCGCATCTAACCATTTAAATCTTTGCTAAGTGCGGTAACCACTTTTCAACCTTATTGTTATGGGCAATTTTCTGCAACTGCAAGAAACGACTTTGTAATTCACAGTATCATTATGAAATACAAAGTTATCTTTGCGATTGTCAAAATTTAAGATGAAAAATATTATCTGGTATTTTCATAAAATTAAATTAAAAATTAAAGGAGCATAGGTACAAGAAACTGTTAAATATTTTTTTATACTGAAGTAGGTAAGTACCTACTTATTTTTAAAAAAAGTCTGTAGTTTTAAATATTGTTCGATGGTATCGTACTTGGCCGGTTTTATCCCCTGTTCCTTATGCCCCTTCTGATATATCTCCACTGGTAGGTATACATGGAATTTTTTTCCAACTATCGCTACCGGTTGGGATATAAGGAACCTGATCCGCACCGGTTGGGATAGTTGGAATTTTTTCCGTTTATCGCTACCAGTAGGGATAACCAGTTTTTAAGCGGGATAAATTGGCAGTGTACCTCCCAATTACTTAAGTAAAAACTGGTTATCCCTACTGGTAGCGATAAACGGAAAAAAAAATCCAACTATCCCAACCAGTGCGGATCAGGTTCCATAAATCCCTACCGGTAGCGATAGTTGGAAAAAAAATCCATGTATCCTACCAGTGGCGATATATCAGCAGGGACATAAGGAACAGGGGGGTTTTATATTGTTTGTATTTTTCCTGTGTGTGTCCGAAATAAAATATTTTTCTTTCTGTCTTTACCGAAATCACAAATGAAATCTTTCCACGCTTGGCAAATCCGCTCCGCTTGCCACTCAACCCCCACCCTGTGAATTCAATCAGTTTCACTGGCAAGGTGATCGCGGGATGTAAGGGTGTGTGCATAAATAACGTGTGGTGCTTCGCGTCCGCCCTTATTCTCGTGTAGCCTTGGCCTTAACTTTGTTGTTAGGTTCAAGTCGAGGTTTTTTCAACGGTTTTTCTTTTTTTTTAAGGTTCCGTACCAAAATGGTAAAAGGGACCCTTATGGTGCCACTCAGTCTGTCTGTCTGTCCGTTTTTCCGTCTGTCACAGCTGGATATCTCAAGAACTGCTATGCTATCAACTTAAAATTTGGAACTGTTTTAAATGACTAACTTTTTAAGTACCCAACTATTTTGCAAATACGAAAGTAACAAAGTCTACTAGGGCATGTGGGGTATCATAGGAAAGAGCGCTGTTTGCACAATCTCAAACATTTTTTTTATTTTTGTTTACGCCGCATAGTTTTCGACTTTTGATGAAAAATGTAAAAAAATACTGTTCCCCGCCCTTATCTCCGAAGTTTGCACACAGAAAAATCAGCAATTATTCTATGTCATAGGATTTTATACAAAAACTACAGGAAAAATAAAACGATGTCTTTAAATAGCACACTTTTTCAGGAGTCGGAACGAAACCCTCAGTGCGCGAGTCCGGCTCGCTCTTGACCGGTTTTTTTTGATCCAGTACCCTTTGTAATTTGCTGTTGGTCGCAGTGATTAACTCAAGACAATGTTCATGTCATGTTCTTTCATACTGTTGTATAGAATCAAGTTCTTCGAACTGAACAGACAGCTGTGCAAGTAGCGCAACAAACTCCCTAGCAGGAGTTTGTTGCGCTACTTCTTCTTCCCAGCTAAGGCACTACAGCCGTGTACGCACGAACGAACAAAAACATGGTGAACACGAACATCGAACACTTTAAATGTTCAACAGGGTCCTGAGTTTCTTCCAATGTGCCGTGATCGATGTTCGTGTTCACCATGTTTTGGTCGTTCGTGCGTGCACGGCTTAAGAAGTGGTGAAGGGCGGGCGTTTTGTGTAATAAATGTAATTTCGACGTTCAAAAAGTGCAGATTCTTAATTTCTCAGCCTTATTTGAATAAATGACTTCTGATTTTTTGATTATGTTATAATATTTGACACGATATTCCCCACATTAACTTGTGCTCACGGCTTATTTAAAGGGTTCGTACTGTTCGTACTATGAAAGTTTTTCACATCACTCGGCAATATAATTCTGTCCAGAACTCCAGTGTGACTGATGAACATTGTAGTCTAGCGCCCTCTATCGTTGAGCGGCGGAAGAAATGTTATGATTGTGTCCTTCTATTTGTTCCACTCGTTGCTAGATGGCGTCAGCATTTATAAATGATTCTCTTTAGTATGAATGGATATGGAATGCTTGAGGTGCTTGTGGTAGTAGTGAGTACCTAATAACAGCCGCACGGGTCGGTCGATCAGGTTAAGCTACGCTTGCCGCGATTGGTCCATGGATGGGTGACCATTTTTACGTAGCAAGACCCCTCCGTGCCTCAGAAAGTACGAACCGTTGATCCCGGCTGTCCGTTGTGGATCTTTGATTCAAAATTGGAACAGAATTTGTATGAAATTATCTGCCAAGTAAATAAGTTACTAGAACTGGTGAAATAATAGTCCCATATGTAAACTCTTTTTGTTCGTAATTTATGACTTATGAGTTTATGCAGTAACAAACAGTTATTTCGCTTCGCTGATATATTTAATTATCTATAGATAATAAAATACTCGTAACATAGAATAAACTAAACAAAAAAAAACCGGTCAAGAGCGAGTCGGACTCGCGCACCTAGGGTTCCGTTCCGATTTCTGAAAAAGTGTGCTATTTAGAGACATCGTTTTATTTTTCCTGTAATCTTTACATAAACTTCTATCACATAGAATAATTTCAGATTTTTCCTTTTGCAAACTTCGGAGATAAGGGAATGGTATTTTTTTTTAGATTTTTCATCAAAAATCGAAAACTAAGCGGCCAAAAAAAAATCAAAAAATGTTTAAGAATGTGCAAACAGTGCTCTTTCATATGATATCCCACATGCCCTAGTAGCCCCACTTTGAATTTTGAAGACCCCCTTTCAGCTGTTACAAAAAAAAATATAAATATTTTTATTTCTTTTTTATTCGCAAAATAGTCGGGTAAACGTCATATAAAACTATTCCAAATTTCAAGTTGATAGCATTAGTAGTTCTTGAGATATTCAGCTGTGACAGACAGACAGACTGAGTGAGACCATAAGGGTTCCTTTTTTACCATATTGGTACGGAACCCTAAAAACTAACACACACATAGATTTTAAGAAATGTAAATTTACTGGAAATAAAAGGCTTTTTTATTTATTTTTTTATTTAGTAATAAAAGGAGGTAAAAGTTTTTAAGTTCCTATCTCCGGAACTAATGATCCAATTCTAAAACTTTCATGCATACACTATATTTTAAATGTAGTATCTGAGCAGGTACCTTACCTACTACTTATTAAGTTTTGAATTTGGAACTTTTAAGTAGGTAGGTATTACCTCTTTTATTATTACTTTTACCGGATGACAAAACATGACATCATCCACTATGCGGAAACTCTTGTAATCTACTGCATGTAGAACACTTCTCGTTACTTGCTAGGAGTGTTATTTTACTCTTAAGCGAGGTTCACACAATCGCTCGCGCTTCGTTCTTTCGATGAAACATTAGTGCGAACGAATCACAATCAATCACACATTTGCGGAGTATCCAGAATATTGAAGATAACGGCTATTTTTACGGTGAATTCGGTAGGTTAACACCGTGAAAACAGTCGGTCTATTCTGTAAAAAAACCCACCGTGAAAACTTTGGTGATGTGAGCTGTCATTCTAACTGGCGATGCTAGAGCTTGACACTATTGACAGTTCACTTGAAACTCCCTTCACTTCGTACAATGCACCTACGTGTGGTACGGGTGTAGTCTCCTGCAAACGTCATCCGCTGCAGTCTCGCTGCCGGCTTAGGCGACCGCGTCAATTATACTTGCTATGGGATTGTGCTGATATAGTCTCTCGGTGGAACGCTCGTTGGACTTTAAAAAAAAAACCGGTCAAGAGCGAGTTGGACTCGCGCACCGAGGGTTCCTAAATAGTTGGGCAAATGTCATCTAAAACAGTTCTAAATTTCAAGTTCATAGCATTAGTAGTTCATGAGATATCCAGCTGTGACAGACAGGCAGACAGACTGAGTCACACCATAAGGGTTCATTTTTACCATTTTGGTACGGAACCCTAAAAATACTGACTCTGTGAAGTTTACGCTGACGTCAGATACCACTTTCATGATCGTGGCCGATACCGACGAATGGCTAATGCTCATACGAATTCGCCATGCGCGGTCCGCACTTGCCACACCCCTTACTCAATACTCAATACTCAATATTTTATTGCATTCCATAATGTGTACATAGTTGGTAGGTATGTTAATCATCGAATCAATTATGGACCCTGTCGGGCACAGCAAAGTTAATTTTAAATAGGAGAGAGGATGAAGGCGCTTTTTGTTAAATAAATATAATATTAAAATAGTATCATTAGAATAGTTTCATTTGCTTTTGTGGTATTTATATTTTAAATAGGTAAGTATAAATTTTTGGTTATAAGTTATAGTTATATATATATTTATGTTATATATTGCACGATTTTCATTATTAACACTATAAATTATAATAAACCAATTATTTACAATTTTATTGAGTCTTGTAGAATGTCATTATTATCAATTGTGCACTGTTTAGTACATTCATTTTTAAATTAGCAGTATTTTGTTGTTTTAAAATAAATATATAAACGAAATGAAATTGCAAACGAAATGTAGGTATCTATTATGTCAAAAATATATCTATGCCTATGTCTATGTATATGTGTATGTGTATGTATATGTCTATGTCTTATTATTGTTGAAATTTACTCGATTGTGTGAACCCGGTATTAAAACCAATCGACTGTCATCGCATTGATGGTACTTGCCTTTGACATACCTTTTATTATAACTGATAATAGCCTAGTGCACTCGTATGCAAGTAGAATCACTCTGATAACTATACATTGGAGGGCTCTTTGTGATAACTATACATTGGAGGGCTCTTTGTGATAAGGATGAAGGTCGTGCGGAGCCGGAGAAGTACTTCCAACTAGCAAGGTTGCTTATAAGGGTACACTTAGTGTACGCTCCATACCTCGATAGATTGAGCTACTTACTTTGCCCATTATATCTGTAAAGTTCCGCATATCATCTGCCTGTCCTTTTCTCAACTATGTTAGGGTCGGCTTCCAGTCCAGTACCAGTACTTAACATGGAGTGACTGACCAACTGTCCTCCACATCGCAATACCTAACTACGTCATTATACCATTGGTAAGCCAGGTTGTCAGACTTTCGGGCTACTGACTTTCATAACTGGTATTACGACTATCGAAGACCTACGAATGACAGCGGGGACCAACGGGTTAGCGTGCTTTCCGGGGCACGGAGGGGTAGGTATTATTGGATCACCCATCCACGAACCAACCTCGACAAGCGAAGCTAAGCCTCGGAACCTTGATCGACCTACTTAGCCAGGAGGCCTCTAAAATGGCAATGTTGCACATAGTATTCTTCAAACATCGTACACGCTGCCTCCATCAATGTCTTAATATTTCAAGTAAATAAATAACAACAGATGCTTGAGTTAATCACCCGATAAGCTGTAAGGTGTTACATGAAGTCATGTTCGTGAGGTCTCCCATGCGCCAGGGATTAACATCTGAACGCGTTCGAGATGATGTAATCCTGCTGAAGATAATATATTATTATTTCTATCTATAGACTTCCATATTAATTCATTCACTGACAGAACGCACAGCCTAAACCGCTGGGTCTAGAAAGCTTAATTTTGCACGACAGTGCAAATGAGCAAAGGAAGGATTTTTGAAAATTCATCCGCTGAAGGGGATGAAAGTTTGTATGGAATGTTGACATTTTTCCCAATAGGAAATCCTATCGGATGTCTTATTATTATAAAAAACGCAACGTCTCTCTCATCACCTGCATCGTCATTATCAGCCTATAATGTTCCCACTGCTGGGACGAGAGAGAGGGAGTGGGCCGTAAAACCACCACGTGGGCCCAGTGCGGGTTGGTAAAGATGTCACAATGTCTTCGAATTTTTGGTTCTAGGACATGCCGATTTCCTCACGGTGTTTTCTTTCACCGTTTTGAGAACGTCTCTCTACTTACTCTAAAATCACGTTTATAAACGTGTTTTACTTTTCTTTATAGTTAGTCCTTTTTTAGGTACCTATTAGGTAATCCAAAATCGACACTTTGATAAAATTATATATGTCATGCTTATGACTTCAGGAGTTACGAATAGCTTTTATCGACTCAAATGGTAGCTTATGCATACTTGCAACAGTTGCTATCATTGCCTTCTGATTGCCCATGCTTGCTTAACTCATTGGTTATCAACACCTTTGGACATTCTGCAATACATAACAAGAGATATCACAGTTGCGTAGCCATCCATAAGAAACCTCATTGCCACCGTTCAAACCGGAACTCAGCAACATAAACAGAGTAACCAAATATTTCCAAACTTAATAACGTTTTTACCTTTCCAATAAAACAAAGTGGGCAGGTAAAGTGACGTCACTAGTCCCCAATAAGGGGAGTTTATCGGGGTAGGACATAAAAGGCACCGGTCACCTCGCATTTCAAACGAAACTACCGGCTTGTCGATACTTACTACTAGTTTCTGAAGGTGTACGAGTACTTACATGCTCAATGCTTACCTACATGCTTTATTTATGCTCAATTCTGGGCTATATTGCGTCGAACACGACAGCATCGAGCAATTTAGAACACCGCATCACATCGTATGGTTCACTCTGCGATGACAACATGTAGCAATTTTTCAATAAAGGCAAGCCAGAGCTGAAGAATAAGACTCCTCCCGGGAGATAGGGTCCGTGGGGTCGCTACTGCCCAACAGCCACATGCTGCCCTGCGGGTTTCTGTATCTCTCTTGGTCTAGCTCGTCATCGTAGACCTATTCCGGGAAAGTAAACTCTACCGGCACAGACCCAGAGCCAGAGATCAGGGAGCGCGCAAGCCTCACTACGATGTCAACATAGAGATATGCAACGTAGAATAAATAACGTTGTTTTGATCGACACTAAGGGCCAGTTGTTTCAAAATACGTGCCTACGTCAAATAATGATGAACGTAAGATGTTTAACGTTCGTTAAATACAAAGCGAAACACACTGCAAAAATACCAATTAAGGATAAGAATTTATTACATACACAAGATTCATGATAAGCACAAGAGCAGATTTACAACACAAAAAAACCGGTCAAGAGCGAGTCGTACTCGCGCACCGAGGGTTCCGTTCCGATTTCTGAAAAAGTGTGCTGTTTACAGATATAGTTTTATTTTTCCTGTAATCTTTACATAAACTTCTATCACACAGAATAATTTCAGATTTTTCTTTTGGCAAACTTCGGAGATAAGGGGGGGGAATGGTATTTTTTTTTAATATTTTTCATCAAAAGTCGAAAACTATGCGGCCTAAAAAAAAGTAAAAAAATGTTTGAGAATGTGCAAACAGCGCTCTTTCATATGATACCCCACATGACCTAGTAGCCCCACTTTGAATTTTTAAGACACCCCTTCAGTCTCTGTTGCAGAAAACATCTAAATATTTTTATGTTTTTCTTATTTGCAAAATAGTTGGATAAACGTCTCCTAAAACTGTTCCAAATTTCAAGTTGATAGCATCAGTAGTTCTTGAGATATCCAGCTGTGACAGACAGACAGACAGACAGACTGAGTCACACCATAAGGGTGTCTTTTTTACCATTTTGGTACGGAACCCTAAAAACACGGATATCTAGATAAATCTACACAGATCGTGTAACCCTGTCTCCTAAACTAGGTAGTCCTGTATCATAAGAGACAGAAATTGTGTGTGAAACAACGCTTTTTTTTGTTTGACGACAGTTAGCGCCATTTTTGACGTATACTCGTGCATTAAGAGGAAACGTGGGTGCTCTTTTCTCCATACAAACAGATACAAACGCTCTCGCCTGTTTTCTTTCTGGTTAATGACCATAAAGCAATGATTTTTTACAGAAATATAAATAAGAGCTACTTGTATGCCCCTATGTTTTGCTTTTTGATGATATGTTATTTTTATAAGAACTAGAACCCTCCAAAAATGCTCCAAATTGCCTATTCAGACCGCTGTGAACAGACGCCTAGTGTACCAATTTGACAACTATTAACGAAAAAAGAAAAACATAGGGGCATAGTATATATCCTTCTTATTCAGTTTATGAAATATCTTTTAAATTGGTCCAATATTGGAGGAGGAAATAGGCGAGAGCCAAACCTCGAAATGTGACTTTTTACATAGGCTATTTAGTCGGATCTGCAGTTGTCCTTATCGCACGAACGCGAGGGCGGAGCGCTCGCAGAGCGACAGCAATACCTTCTTAAAATACCTAATTTTCAAAAGTCTGGTCGCCCCCATTTCCTCTTAAGGCTCAGATTTCCTGAAAACGATCAAAAAGGTGGTTTTTTAAAGCTGTGTATCTCATAAACGGTAAATAATTTTGACATGTAAAAAAATATGATATTTTCAAGTCCTTTTCGCATACAGTGATGGAAGCCAAAACATAATTAAACATACTTTAATGCACCAAAAAAATCTTTAAACATACCTACCTCCTAATAATCTTTAAAAGCTGTTTATCCATTCATTAGCAATTATAATTATAATTAAAAATATACCATGAAATTTCAAATTCTAAACTGCATCCAGTAACGGATTACTTTTTATTAAATAGTTAATTTCTAATTTTATACGATTTTATTTGCACTTTTACGACATAATTCTGGTGCGCGTGAGAATCTTCTATCTCGTGCGTCAAACTAGACAGCCATAACGCCATTTCACTTACACACCGAGCTAAACCAAGCTTGGAACCAGGGACCCAATTCCGGGCTCGAGCTAGATATCACGACCATGGAGATAAAACTCTGTTTCAAATCTCCGCATCAATGTCCGGTTCAAATCTCGATACTATCAAAAAACCGTATTCTGGTTGACCATGGAGAAAGATTTACAACGGAGAAAATAATCTCGTCTAAAAGACGTTCCATTTTTATCGATTCACTTTGATTATAATCGATTATGCTACGTTTTTCTTTTTTTAGTATTAATGACATGTTTAATTTATTAAATCCAAGCAAACACATTATAAAAGATAATTTTAGTATATTGTGTTTCTTTATCTGTGTTTTTTTTTATAATTACTTACTGAAAATAGTAATTGCAAAGTAGCGTGATCAGAAACGCGTTTCGCATGATTTGTGTCCTTTTTCTGACGTAGGTAGGTTTTAATTTTCATATTAAATATGACTACTTTTAATCGCGATTAAAAAGGTGTGGAATAAAATTAGTTGTCATGATCTAAAATTCACACCAACACCTTGACTTCAAGTGCAAAAACAGTACTGCATTTTTTTTTCTCTTGCTTATATCTCGAAAACGGGTTGTCCTACCGCAAAAATAATGAAAATTTGGCCCCCCTTTATGAAACCCATAAACCCCTAAGCCTCTACATGTAGGTACCAAAAAAAAAATACGAATATAAACCTACGAATGTAAATTTTGACAGATGTTCCAACGGAGATTTCATATCTCCATACCTTAGGACCAGCCGTGATATCTCGCTGGTTTGCGATCGAAAAATTTATGAATGGAGATCGTTAGAATAGCATTTTTTCGTTTCCGACGGAGATAAGCAGTTTCTCGACTGATATTTCGACCATGGAGAGAATTTCCATGTCACCGGAATTGGCCTCCAGGGCCTTAGGTGGAAATGAAACAACCCGCCCTAAACTGCACTGCAACAACTACATAATAATGTAGTTTAGTTACTTAGATTAGCTTATTACCTACTCATCTCTGTCTATAGCACCTCTATGACAGTCTGTTTGTTGATGTGTCATAATTAACGGCTGCGTACTTACCTACATAAGGCCTCATTTACGGAGACGCGGGGCGTCGGTCGAGCGGCGCGGTGCGCGGGGCGGGCTGCGGGAAGTCAAGTGTAAGAAATCTTAAGAGGAAACGTGGGTGCTCTTTTCTCCATACAAAAAGATACAAACGCTCTCGCCTGTTTTCTTTCTGGTTAATGACCATAAAGCAATGATTTTTTACAGAAATATAAATATCAGCTACTTGTATGCCCCTATGTTTTCCTTTTTGATGATATATTATTTTTATAAGAACTAGAACACTCCAAAAATGCCTATTCAGACCGCTGTCAACAGACGCCTAGTATACCAATTTGACAACTATTAACGAAAAAAGGAAAACATAGGGGCATAGTATATATCCTTCTTATTCTGTTTATGAAATATCTTTTAAATTGGTTCAATATTGGAGGAGGAAATAGGCGAGAGCCAAACCTCGAAATGTGACTTTTTACACAGGCTATTTAGTCGAATCTGCAGTTGTCCTTATCGCACGAATTCGAGTGTGGAGCGCTCGCAGAGCGACAGCAATACCTTCTTAAAATACCTAATTTTTCGCCCCCGTTTCCTCTTAATAGCTTCTCCGTAAACACTCTCATAGAACGCCCTATGTTTGAATTTAGTGCGGGCCGCGCCGCGCACCGCGCCGCTCTACGCCCCGCGTCTCCGTAAATGAGGCCTAATTGCTGTAAAACTGATTTGTACGTCTTAAACCGTGAAAGAAATCCACTTAGGGTAATGTACCTACTCTCGCAACAGCGTCGGCGTGTGCTGATTGATAAATATATTCGATTTGCTTGCACCTCTAAGAGTGCATTCAGGTACGACCGTATACGAAATACTTCTGAATGCCGCCATTTTGTTATTTCAAGCACGTATGCGTTCACTGAAGGAGTAGGGGGGCGTCGTTACAATACGGAGAATTTAGGTACTTTTTGAGTTCGAAAATGGATCTAAGATTTTCCTAATGGAATAGGTATAAGTACCATGGAGTCTGGATTAGAGACACACTTTCTTTCACTTTTTTTTAGGGTTCCGTATCTCAAAAGGAAAAACCGGAACCCTTATAAATAAGACAGACAGACAGACGGACAACGAAGTAATCTTCGTTGTCCGTCTGTCTGTCTGTCTGTCATGACCCTTTTTCTCAGGAACGCGTGGAGGTATCAAGTTAAAATTAATATCAAAATTAATTATTAATATAAAATTAATATTTAATTACTTAATTTTATTTTTTATATAATTTTGTTCCTCTTTTATTTTCAACTTTTAAGTATTTTGTGTTTTAGTTTTAGTTCAGTGCGAGTCCCAATAAATACTTTTTCTTTCTTTCTTTCTTTCTCTTGGCAAGCAAGGCGTGATGTTATGTTTAAGAATAGTTTTTTGCGAATACAAACTTAAATATGCAGTTGGAGAGTTGTCCGAGACGTACCTAAGTACCTATATCAATGTTTGGGAGAGCATGTTTTTCAACTTAATGTTAAGTTTGTCTTTGGGATAAATTCTTTTCAACTACGGAACCCTTCATTGAACGTGGTGCGACACGCACTTGGCCGGTTTTTTTTTAATGAATTTTTGATTTTGAAGGAAATTCCTAACGTCTTCCGGTACGCGGCCGCCACTCCAGAACCTTTCGGCCCCATCGGCCATCTGTTCTGCAAGCAATGTGCCCTGCCCACTGCCACTTAAGTTTGACCGAATTCTTCGGGTTAAGTCGGTTACCTTGGTTCTCCTGCGGATCCCTTTATTTCTGATTCGATCAAGTAGGCAAGCATGCTCCAAGCATGCTCTAATCCCTTTGGGTGACTTGCCTTTTAATTAATCGAACAAAAGTATGGTCATGTTTATATTGTATCCTTATTCTTAGCGTGTTAACGAGTGTCCCATAGTTTGTAGAACAGCACCACATTTGCATTCCCTACTGTAATCGTCTGTCAACCTGAGCAGGTTTTCCTTGCTTTAGCCAACCTGTGTCCGGAGTCTGCTTATTTAGAGAATAGAGATATAAAGTGTTTTTGATAGTATAGCATGAGGAACAGGCTGTAAGTTCAGTCATCCTCCATAGAAAAGGGAGTATCCTCCGACCAGACGGGTGTCGTGTCTGGTGGGCAACTGCCCGACGACGGTTGATGTCGGGACGTATCGCGCCGTAAACTCTTTTAAATTCTGATATTGATCGCATGGTAATATTACAGTCTATACATCATGCAGTCGTCACCACGTCGTCAGACGAAGCCCGAGCTGCATACGAAGTTCGGCTCGGGCTCTCGTCGGACGACTACGAAGTTCGGCTCGGGCACCCGTCGGACGACTACGAAGTTCGGCTCGGGCTCTCGTCGGACGACTACGAAGTTCGGCTCGGGCTCTCGTCGGACGACTACGAAGTTCGGCTCGGGCTCCCGTCGGACGACAGCGTGACAGGGTGACGATTTAGTCACCTGTATCCGTCAGGAGGGTGATTCTACCTGTAATACTAAACAACTTCGCTATGAAACATGAAAAAGACTAGTAAAAAAAAAACATACGTGACTCGAAATAGTCAAAAAAATCAAATAATATTATGGACCCTGTCGGGCACAGGAGGAAGAGTTATTATTATTTTCCTTGTTATTCATGATTTAAATTATCGCTCATTAATTATTCAATATATGTCAAAATATTTATTTTAAATTATTATGTGTTAAATTATATACCTATTATTATTGTTTAATTAATTTTCCGCTTAGATAATTTGTATTGCAAATTGCAACTAATGTATTTGTTATTTAAATACTAATAAGCTCACGCCTTCACGCCATGGGGTAGGCAGAAACTACAGAATTAATATATGTAGTACCTAAGTACTTATTTAAATGAATAATGTATTGTAACTTATTTATCTTTATTGTTTTATTAGGGTTCCGTACCTCAAAAGGAAAAAACGGAACCCTTATAAGATCACTTTGTTGTCCGTCTGTCTGTCTGTCTGTCTGTCTGTCTGTCGGTCTGTCAGTCTGTCAAGACCCTTTTTCTCAGGAACGCGTGGAGGTATCAATTTGAAATTAATACCAAATACGTAAGTCTATGGCCCCTTGGAGTCCTAAAAAACTCAAGCTTCTAAGTCAACGCAATAAAAAGATACGGGCAATTATGCGATATATTTTGATACTCGCAAGTAAATCAAAACCTATAGGGTACTTCCCGTTGTCCTAGAATCATGTTTGGCAAGAAGCAAGGTATGACAGCACAAATAAAGGAAAAAGTCCGAACATTGTTAATTTGTCATTCTATCACATAAAAAAAATATTTTCAAGTCTGTCAGTCTGTCAAAACCCTTTTTCTCAGGAACACGTGAAGATATCAAGTTGAAATTAATATCAAATACGTAAGTCTATAGTTTCTTAAATATCTAAAAAAATCAAGTTTCTTTGTCAATGCAATAAAAAAATACGGCCATTTAAGCGACATAGTTTGATACTCGCAAGTAAATCAAAACCTATAGGGTACTTCCCGTTATTTTAGAATCATGAAATTTGGCAAGAAGCAAGGTCTGACAGCACAAATAAAGGAAAAAGTCCGAAAATTGTTAATTTGTCATTCTATCACATAAAAAAATATTTTCAAGTCTGTCAGTCTGTCAAGTCCTTTTTTCTCAAGAACGCGTAAGAGTATCAAGTTAAAATTAATAACAAATACGTACGTCTATGGTCTCTTAGAGATCTAAAAAAATGAAGCTTCTATCTCCATGCAATAAAAAATACGGCCATTTAAGCTATGTCAGTTTTACTCGCAAGTAAATCAAAACCTATGGGGTATTTCCCGTTGACTTAGAATAATGAAATTTGGCAAGAAGCAAGGTCACACCGCATAAGTAAAGGAAAAAGTCCGAAAATTGGTTACTTATTTGTAATTTGATCACATAAAAAATAAGTATTTTTGGGATTTTATTGTGAAGTTTTTTTTTGGGATAAATTCTTTTCAACTACGGAACCCTTCATTGTGCGTGATCCGACACGCACTTGGCCGGTTTTTATTTGATAATCAGTCATAGGTACATAACAATTATTGAATTTATCCGTCTGTCTACTGATGTCATAATTATATAGGAATTTGATTTTGTTCACGAATCATGAGAGACGGAAACAAATAGGGATAATACCCATATATTTGGGTATTATCCCTATTTGTATCCGTGTCTGTTTGTTGCGGGAATGGTAGGTAATGTTTGCTCAGGAGCCGGATGTTGACATATTTAATTACAGCAGCAAATCTATGTACCTACAATGTTTGCATGAGATTTTTTTTTTGAATGCCATAGCATTCAACTGGAAAACTTCATGCAACAACATATTGTTGGCTCGCTGCACGCTTTGGTGTACACTGTAAGTGCAGCAAGTAATTGTTACATAAATAAATAAATAAATGAGTTTCATGGTGAAAGTTGTTTAGGTACGGTTGAAACCACCCCTTGACGAATGCAGCTGTCTAAAACACTACCATGTATTTGGGTGGATCCCGATGACATGTCTTTATGAAAATGTAGCAACTATACACTACAGGGCTATTTTTAAATCACTAGCTAAATTTTCACAGTGACCCACCCACCACCCATGAAAAAACCCATGAAAATGAAGCACTGTAAATAAGGGAGCAAATATGAAATCACGAAAAAAAAATCTGCTGTTTCATACATTTTGGTCGAGTAAGTACATAGGGTATTGAATTTTTGTATGAAACAGCTGATGTTTTTATCGTGATTTCAGAGTAGGTCCCATAATGAGAATATTCATGGGTAACACCCTTTTTTTTCTTTTTTTTTTGACGGTGGGAAATCATCAAATAACTTCTCCCGCTCTGGGTGGAGCGGAAGGGCGTGTCAGACTTTTACTGACTAAAACCCACCCGTGTTCCTTCAGTTGCCTATGCCAGGGCCGCGGTATCTTCTTAAAACTACCCGCGACCCCAGCAACACCCTGAACATCCTGGTGTGAAAACAACCTGTGAACATTTTGTTACTGATTTAAGTGTTTTTTACGTACCTACTAATTTATAAACCGAAAACCCCAAGGGGGGGGGGTGAGGGGGTGAGAGGGGTTAGTTGCGAACCCCATAGGTTCACAAGTACTGATGATGATTTTTTTTCCATCGGATGATGTTTTTTTACGTTTATACGATATAAGCTTATATACCTATTATATCTATAAAGGGTTTTTCCTTAGGCACACATGGGGTGCAGTCGACACTCTAGGAGTTAAAAATTGCCCTGTACACCAACTTCATCTTGGCCTATATAGATAATATTCCTTCTAAACTTCTATTTGCCCATAAAATCACCTAAGTATATAATATAATACCTACTGATAAATTAGATCCATCGTTCCCTATTTTCATCGGATATTCCACTTAAAATGTTACCACCTGGCTATCATGCAAAGCTCTTTATTTTTCCTAAATGGGATAAGCTTAGCCCGATCTCATTTACTTGAGCCCGTCAGACAGAAATTATTCAATTTAATGTATAAATCCGACGTTTTCTCTCCTTATTGCCAGCGTTAGGAGATGCTGTATTACATAATTATGCTTTTATAAAAATAATGGCTTTGAAACCCGCAGGATTATTCGAAGCATGTTTGTTTATAATATTTATTTTGATTGCTAGCGGACCCGACAGACGTTGTCCTGTCTGAACGATCCTAGAACCCGACTGCAGCGCCACCTACCGGGTCCAATTGTGTTTTCAAACCATCCAGGAACCCATTCAAATATACACACAAAATTTCATCTAAATCGGCCCAGCAGTTATTATACCACGTTTTATGCGTTTTTTTTTTCAAAAGTATCCTATGTCCGTCTCCTGGTTCTAAGCCACCTCCCCAGTCCCCACCAATTTTCAGCAAAATCGGCTCAGCCGTTCTTGAGTTATAAATAGTGTAAGTAACACGACTTTTATATAAGTATATTATATGTTAAGGATCTTGGTCTGCATGTCGATACATGTCTTGACTGGCGAAAGCAGGTCATGACTGTAAGTAAGAAAGTCACCGGAACGTTGAGGTCGCTCTATCGTTGAAAAACTTTCTTCCATCACACATAAAGGTAATGCTTGTACAGTCCCTAATCTTTCCCATAATTGACTATGGTGATGTGTGTTATTATGACCTGAATGCAGATCTCCTCAATTGAACAACTTGATCGCCTTCTAAATAACTGCATTCGATTCGTTTTCAATCTTCGTAAGTATGATCATGTGTCTGCGCACCGATTGCTTTTAAAATGGTTACCCATTCGTCAGCGCAGAGAGCTCAGGGCTCTGTCTATGTTATATTCCATACTAAACAAGCCTACTTCTCCTTCTTATCTGACTTCCCATGTTCAATACATGCTCTGCCCATAGTAGAAATCTTCGTTCAACCAACAATCTTCTTCTACGATGTCCTTCTCACCGCTCTGGTTTTATTCATTCTTCATTCTTTGTCCAGGCAGTATTTCTTTGGAATGCGCTCCCTCTGAACATCAGGATGGCAACCAGTCCGTTATCTTTCAAAGTGAAGGCACGTGAACACATTCGTGAAAAGTTGGCAAAATCATCGCAGCGCTGATTTGTTGGATTCTTTTTCTCCTCTACCTATCGTTATTTCTCCTGACAAAGTTTATTTTGTTTATATGTATGTATGTATGTATGTATTTATTGGTATTTATTCTTTTTCCAGTTATCTATCCCTTGTGTTGCACCTACCATGTTTTGTCTCTGCATCACCCTAAGGTTGACTGGTAGAAAATGCTTCAGGCATTAAGTCCGCCTTTGTACAGTATTTTTTTACTTGTGCATAAAGTTTTAATAAATAAATAAATATTTTAGATAGGCGAACATGAATGTATGGGACAGCAGATTTTTTTATTTCAGGATTGGTCCCATAGTAAAAGTTTTTTGTTATCATGATTATACTCATGTTATCATGTTTTTAAGTATCGGTCACTAATTACCAGTCACCCTATATATGTAGATGACGACGACTAGAGCAAACACGTAGTGTCAGACTGTATACAAGGTGTTAAATAAATAACCCACAACCTCTTAAGGGGTCATTCTACTCATCATTATGAACAACTTTTACTATGGCACCAAACCTGAAATCGCGAAAAAAAATCAGCTGACCAGTACATTTATCTACATCAAACTCGTCAAAATGTAGGGAGCAGCTGATTTTTTTTTCGCGATTCCAGGTTTGGTCCCATAGTAAAAGTTGTTCATAGTGATGAGTACAATGACCCCTTAAGAGGTTGTGGGTTATTTATTTTACACCTTGTATAAAAGAGTGAAATGTCAACGATTGTCATTTATTGCAAAAATAATGATGAAACAATTTAATAAAAAAACAATTATAGGTACGTGTCGACTTCCTCGTTCTCTTTTTTTTCGTCGGTTAAAAATGAAATGCAAATACTTATAGTATTTCAATTTTATTTCATATGAAAATTAAAATAGCATCTAATTTTTTTAATTTAAATTCGGTGGAATGGGGAGGAGATTTAAGGAGGTTTTGTTTGGTTTCGGGACTAAAAGTTTCTCCCGTGTTGTGAGTCGTACAACTACATTGTAATTATGTATGCAATAAGTGATACACAATAAACTGTATGAAGAACGAGTCGGTGTGTTTCGTTTTATTGAACCTCCGACCCGTCAATGGTGACCCGACGTGATATTGTGAAAAAAACACAGTTGCTGAGTAGGTACCGGTACCCTGCGTTGTATACAGGGGCCGAATGCGAAGCCCCCCGCGTAAGGCGACGAGTGTTTACCAGTGAACGTGTTCGCATATTCCCTGCGACGACGGCTGGGCTCACCCGACACGCCGAGGTGTACCTGACTACCTACATGTTCAGTTTACGCAACCTGCTACACTGCAAGTTCGACTCGCCTGCAGACTGGTATTCATATGCTGCAAGTACCCTGTCTAAGTTCCAGCACAAGAGAAACAACTGACCAAGGACATATTTCAATGGTAACATAGCCCACGGATCTGGTGAGCAAACATTCATTGTAACTTTCTGCAAGTTTTGTGTGACAACTACCACAACTTTTTCAACGGGATTCCTGGTATTGCATGGTGTTTAGACTTTTACCCATACCTATAATAACCATCAAAGTGATTCAAGTTACAAAAAGTGCATGAGTGTTATACTACCTTCATATACCAAGCAACAGGCATACTTATTTAGCTACTAACAAGTTTTAGCATGAGTGTGTCCGCCTCTTCACATAATTATATTTAGAGCTTAGTTAACACATCGGTTTGATTGTTTGCGGTCAGATTTAAAATTGTTTACAACCTACCTACTCTCATAATCTAGCAATACTTGCTACTAATTATGTATGTCACTAATTAAATTATATTTGGTGTGGTTTACAAATAATTTATTTATTGAAGAACTATTTTATGTAAAGTTAATGTTATAAACAGTATACTTATTAAACAATCAATATTAAAAATAACAGAGTAGGTATTCGTTATCATTTCAAAACCAGTTTGGGTGCTTACATACCTACTGAAAAACATAATTTGTAATGTGTTAGCATTGCAACTTGCAATGTAACACAAGTAGGTAAGGTACTGTCAGGGTAGTCTACCGCACATATTATGTAAAGTAAATTTATAACACATTTGCTCGTAAAGGGCCTCTTATTTCACCAATTTCAATATCGTAATGTATGTCATTACGTACTTGTGCGTAATCGTAAAGTAAAACGCACGAGTTTCTTTCTAATAAGGTAACACGTACGGTTTATCATGATGCTCCGTCTAAAACCAACGGTACCTACTTTTTAAATCTTAAGAAAAAAAAGCAAAGAAAGCAAAGCAAAGAGTTTTTATGTCAGAAAAGTGGTCAACATTTTATGAATAAAATTAACTTTGGGATAAAATAAAATTAAAGAATCAAATGTTATACATTCTTTGATTTAATTAATTTTGGCAATAAATTACAACCATTTATCTGTAAACAAAAAAATATTAATTTACTTTAATAATACTGGCTGTTTTTGTGCCTTTGCCTTTAAAAAAAAAGCGCTGATGCGTGCACATCGCTAATTTGTGAACAAGTAAAAATTATTCCGCGCGCTTTTTCTTTTCGCTGTATTGTTTTTATTTGAAAATGTCGTCAAGTAATGACGAATTTATTTATTCGACACCGCCAGAAGTCTCAGAGGCAGCGAAAAAGGCTACTCTAAGCCTCTTGCCCGAAAAATCGACCGATAGATACCTACTTACAAGCGGATCAAAATTTCACCGTATGGAAAACAAGCAAAGGTGCAAATTCATTTTCAGAAAGTGTGTTTTTAAAGATTTATTCGTTTAAGAAAATCCGAGTTTTATTTATTCCCTCGCAAATATGTTATAAAACGTCGTATGACATACGTGCGCTTTGATAATTACAGCCTCTGCTTTCTTGTAGCCCTCGCCTCGGCTCGGGCTAGCAATATCGCCTCGGCTGTAATTTTCAACTTACCGCGCTTATATCATAATGTACTATTATATACCTACTTACCTAATTTAATTTTTTAATTTCTTTATACAATACCAGAAATTAATATAATTGTTTGTTTTGTGATTTTTATTATTATAAAAACAAGATTGCATTGAGAAACAATACTAAATTGACATCTTGATTTTACTTATAAGTTCATATATCCTATCTTGTTTGGTTGTTGTGTTCTTGTGTAAACATTGTTTTTCATTAAGTATACTAACTTATTAATTACTAATAATTGCATGGCAGTTATATTTTGTTTACGGCCGCAGAAGTCCAATGTGGGTTGCTATTAATATTGGGTTTCAAATTAACCTCTAATAATTTAATTTGGTTTTCTTGGTTCCTTTATTTATTTATTTATTAAATTTAATTATTGGTTTCAACCATGCCAAACGAAGACAATTCCCTCCAACAGAAGGTCATAGAGCTGGAGCAAAAGCTCGCTCGTTTTCAATCACAACCTCATTCTTCTACAAGTACAAGTGTTGCAGGTGTCTCCGTCAAGCTGCAAAATTTTTTTGTTGAAAAACCTGTCATTTGGTTTGCACAGGCGGAGGCACAATTTCAAATTGCTGGCATAACCCAGGACGCCACTAAATATGGGCACATACTGTCTGTTTTGGATGCTCGGGTAGCCGAAGTAGTGGAAGATATTATAGCAAGCCCACCTACAGAAGACAGATATGAGTACCTAAAAAAGGAACTAATCAGGCGCTTATCAGATTCCAAGGTCCAGCGCACACGTCAGCTTTTAAGCGAAGAACAACTGCGGGACCGGAAGCCTAGCGCGTTTCTCCGCCATCTACGCTCCTTGGCTGGTACGTCGGTGGGTTATGAAGGCATCTTTAGGGAATTATGGATGCGCCGCCTCCCACCTGAGGTACAGAGAATCCTCATGGCTCAAGTGGATCTCCCACTTAACAAGGTTGCGGAAATTGCGGACAGTATAGTTGAGACCTCGCCTGCCCCTTCAGCATCAGTTCACTCCGCCGCCGCATTTGATATTGGCAACATCATGCGCAGCATTGAGGAGTTGACGAGGAAAGTTGATACTCTGACTCGAGACAAAGCAGCAGGACAGTCTCGACGCTCAAGATCAATGGGGCTCGCTCAGTCGCAATCCCGGTCATCGTCTCAATCTAAAGACCAATTATGCTGGTACCACAAAAGATTCCAGGAAAAAGCAAGTAAATGTATAAACCCTTGCACCTGGGATTCTAATCAAAAGGGAAACGCCGTGAGCAATCAATAGTGGCGGAAACTGATTGCTCCCTAACTGGCCGCCGTTTATTTGTCTTGGACTCGGAATCAAAACGTCGGTTTTTGATTGACACTGGCTCCGATATCTGTTGTTTCCCTCGTCAGTTTCTCAAAGGACGTTACAACTCTACTGACTTTGACGTGCGTGCAGCCAACGGTAGCTCAATAAAAACTTACGGCACCACAGCTCTTCGTTTAAATTTAGGTCTCCGCCGAGAGTTTAGGTGGAACTTCGTGATAGCAGATGTAAGCACACCAATCATTGGTGCTGACTTTTTATCATACTACCACCTCCTGCCCGACTGCCGCGGCCAGCATCTTATAGATGGCAGCACCAAATTGTCTGTACCTGCTACCATCGCTCAAGTGAACCAACCAAGCGTGAAGACAGTTGCCGCTGAGAGTTCACCATTCAGCAGAATCCTCTTGTAATTCCCGGATATAACTCGACCACCTGGCCTCCCAAGGACCATGAAGCATTCAACGGTTCATCACATCGTGACTTCCGACGGACCACCCGTTTCTTGTCGTCCTCGTAGACTCGTGCCTCAGAAACTTCTGGCTGCAAAAAAGGAATTTGAGGAAATGATGCGTTGTGGAACTACGCGACCTTCAAACAGTCCTTGGGCTTCACCGCTGCATATGGCTCGCAAAGGTGAAGACGGCTGGCGCCCCTGTGGGGACTACCGAGCACTGAACGCTCGGACGGTCCCAGACCGTTACCCTGTCCGACACATAGCTGATTTCTCCCACAACCTTGCTGGTGCCACGATCTTCAGCACCATAGATTTGGTCAAAGCGTACCAAGAGATTCCAGTGCTTGAGGCGGATATCTGCAAGACGGCCATTACTACACCCTTCGGGTTATTTGAGTTTCCTTTCATGACCTTCGGTCTCCGTAACGCTGGGCAGACTTTTCAGCGCTTTATGGACGAGGTCGTGAGAGGACTCGATTTCTGTTACCCTTACGTAGATGACGTTCTGGTTTACTCCAAAAACGCTGCTGAGCACGCCCAACACCTGCGCGTCCTTTTCCAGCGGCTATCCGAGTATGGCGTCGTCGTTAACCCTTCTAAGTGTGTACTAGCCGCTGCAGAGGTGACATTCCTTGGTTACCGGATATCTAAGGATGGTACCCGCCCACCACCGGAAAGGATAGAAGCTTTGCGAAATTTTCCGCTACCCAAAACAGTGGAAGGCCTTTGGCGATTCTTAGGGATGATCAACTTCTATCGCCGTTTTCTCCCTAAAGCTGCCGAGCTTCAAGCTCCACTGATCGATGTCCTGGCTTCTACACAGCTCAAGGGTGCCAAACCTGTGCCGTGGACACCAGACCGCTTTTGAGAAGTCTAAGATCACCTTGTAACTGCTACTCTCCTAGCCCACCCAGTCCCTAACGCTCCTTTGGGACTATTCACAGATGCCTCTTAAAGCCACGCTGGCGCATGTTTACAGCAGTTAGTAAATAAACAGTGGCAGCCTCTCGCCTTCTTTAGTAAGAAATTGACTGCACGCCAGACCACCTGGCCAGCATATTACCGTGAGTTACTCGCAGTATATGAAGCAGTGCAACATTTTCGGCATGTACTGGAGGTTTACCACGTAACCATCTACACGGATCATAAACCGTTAATTTACGCATTTCTCCAGCGCCGCGAGAAGCTACCACCGGTGCAACTCAACCAGCTCTCGTTCATCTCGCAATTTACCACCGATATTGTGCACATTAAAGGAAAGGAGAACATCGTAGCTGACACAATGTCTCGCATTGAGTCACTTTCCCTTGAAGAGGACTACGCTGCACTTTCTGATGCACAGACTACAGACGAGGAACTCTGCCGGATGCAGGTTGACTCATCTCTAAAGTTGGAAAAAGTCACCATACCTGGAACTAATGTGTCTATTTACTGTGACACTTCCACGGACAAGCCAAGACCCTATCTTCCAGAGGCCTCCCGCCGACCTGCATTCCAGAGATTACACAACCCCAGCCACCCCAGTGCGCGTGCAAGCGCCCGCCTGGTGGCTGATCGATATGTTTGGCCCCTGATTCGCAAGGAATGCGCCGCCTGGGCGCGCTCTTGCGTCGACTGCCAACGCAGCAAAGTTTCACGCCACGTTTCCTCGCCTCTGGCCAACTTCCCCATTCCATCAGCACGTTTCCGGCACATTCACATCGACATAATTGGCCCTCTTCCGCACTCAAACGGATTTTCGTACTGCCTTACTGCGGTAGATAGGTACACGCGGTGGCCAGAAGCTTGGCCAATGATGTCTATAACAGCAGAGGAAGTGGCAGATACGTTGGTGACGGGATGGATATCCAGGTTCGGTGTGCCTAATATTTTGACCAGTGACCAGGGTCGGCAATTAGAATCCGGTTTGTTTCAGCGCCTCATGAACGTGTGCGCAATCAAGCGGATTCGAACAACAAGTTACCATCCCTGCGCCAATGGTATGGTCGAGCGCATGCACCGCCAATAAAAAGCCGCTTTAATGTGCCACGACAGCACATGGTCAAAGGCACTTCCCCTTGTATTGCTGGGTATGAGGACAGCGCTCAAGGAGGATCTCCACAGTTCTGCTGCCGAATTAGTTTATGGTGAACCCCTGCCCCTTCCAGGAGAGCTCATCGTTCCGCCAGAGGAAACACGAAGCACCAGTGATATGCTGGACTTTGTGACTCAGCTGCGAACCAAAATGGAGTCCATTCGACCCACACCGGCAGCTCGCCACAACAACCCGGCCACATTCGTGTTCAAGGACCTGGCGTCCACCAGTCATGTCTTCTTACGAGATGACACGGTGAGACGTCCACTACAACAACCGTACACGGCCCCGTATAAAATCATACAGAGGCAAGACAAAACCCTTACTTTGGAGGTGCGTGGTAAACAACTCACCGTGAGCATAGACCGTGTCAAGCCCGCCTATCTTGACCCAATGTCAAGAACCAAAACAGACGCAGTCCCAGACTCTACCCCACAAGCTTCAGCTCCATCTTCCACTGCACCAAGTAAAATACCTATTTCAGAACCCTCTGCAACAGTAGCACCACCACCTACTCCTATAATTACCACTAGGACTGGACGCAGGGTCAAATTCAGAGAAGTTCTGGATCTATAAAAACATATTTAAGTTTCATCTATTATAAATTATAATGTATAATTATACATTTTATTTTACAATGCAATATAACTACATACAACATATAATTTTTTTTTTTCTGGAACTTTTTCTCTCCGTAGGTGGGTGTTGTGGCGAACGCAACACTCCACATTTGGTTTCTGTTGGCAACACTAACAGAATTGTAAAAGAGATGTCAGATGTCACTAACGAACTGACAGCCGGTTTTCCCGCTAAGTTTGATCATGATTTGATGAGATTAATATTGTTTGGTTTCGGGACTAAAAGTTTCTCCCGTGTTGTGAGTCGTACAACTACATTGTAATTATGTATGCAATAAGTGATACACAATAAACTGTATGAAGAACGAGTCGGTGTGTTTCGTTTTATTGAACCTCCGACCCGTCAAATTGATTTAAGTAGGTAAGTATAATTTGTCATAAGGGCGGGCGCGCAATGCGGTGCGTTTCCGTTAGTTCTGCCGCACTGGGCGGGGCCTACAGTAACAAAACGCATGACCGCAGTGCACGCACTTCAAAGACATTCCATACTTCACAGATTATGCGTTAGAAAAACGCACCGCAGTGCGCGCAAGGCCTAAATCTACATTTATCGCGTTTTAATTCAGGTGCGCGTGAGAGTCTTCTCGCGCGACAAACTAGACAGCCAAAGCGCGATTTCACTTACACAACGAGCTAAACAACGCGTCAATATTTTATCCTCATATTACTTGTTCTACAATTAAATAAACCCTGTCTATGTCTGCTAATTACGCTATAATAATAATAATAATAAAAATAATTCCTTTATTGTCAGGCAACTAAGGCCCATAGATAAAATACACAAATTACAAAATAATAAAATAATAAACTAATACATATCAAAAACATAAAAACTACTGCACACGAAGTGACGGCTATGCTCATTGCCCAATCAATGTTGGTTACCCAACTCTGTTGCATCGTTTGATTGGTTACCACAACCTTACTGGGTGACCTGATTGGCTGTATTCAGTCTAGCTAATACATAAACGGCAATTACATTAAAGGTGAATATCCTAATGATGGATTAACTGTTTACTATTGAATAGTTTGTGGTTTGTGGCAGACTTGCTCTTGCTACTTGTTAGTACCTACCTACTGGTAGGTAGCTGTTGCCCGTGAATTCTCGCATCTAATGGAAATTTCTTCTAAGTAATTTCATTGCAAAGTTGCATTCAAAATGTGCGTAGGTATTAGGTAATGGAAAACTGTGGTTGAAAATATTTTTGATAAATAACTTAATTTATTTTTAAACAATTTTTATTTAATTTGGCGCTTTTATTTTGGTTCCAGCCCGCCGCGGATTAGAGAAAGATTTCTCCATGGTTCCAGCGCATTGTTGCGCTGTTTCTTTCGCATAATAAAAGTAATTGTAATAATAATAATTAATTAACTGTCTCTTAAGATACAGGGTCACCCTAGTTTAAGAGGCAGGGCTCAACCAATTCATGTATAGACTTTGTGGTTACAGCAAAAATATGTAATACCTGTCGGTACTCATGTGCCAAACAGTTGTAATCCATTTTTTACCTAATTTTATCTTTTCGTCTGTAAACTTAGTTGAAATAAATGAATTTTATTATTATTATTTTTATTTTATATGTTTACATATCTCGGGACCCGGGGGTCCCGGACCTTTGGAAGGCATACGAGGGGCCGAAGCCAACTCGCAAAAGCCCCTTAAACAATTTTAAATGACGAGGCGGCACCAGCTGACGATTATCCCTGTATGCACTAAGCAAGTGCACCCAAGGACAACCCCCGGCTGGTGCAGGACTATTGCAGAACATGGAAACAAAACATATTGGGCTATGGGTTTGGGTGGCTATAGTGGATCGGGTACCTTAAACTATGGAAGAACTATGTCCCCTGCCTTACCAATGTTATATAATATACACAGTTAAAATGGCAGGGGGTGACTTGCACACTCAACAATGGGCCCCCGGAAACGGTCGCTAGCACATAGTGTCGTAGCGGCAAGGGGGCAACATGTCTTGAGGCGCTTGTGATGAGTGGA
Source organism: Cosmia trapezina (assembly GCA_905163495.3). Taxonomy (NCBI): domain Eukaryota; kingdom Metazoa; phylum Arthropoda; class Insecta; order Lepidoptera; family Noctuidae; genus Cosmia; species Cosmia trapezina. The sequence continues at coordinate 17,882,905 of LR991027.1, forward strand.
GAGGTATCCCATGGCTATCAGGACAATCCCGGAAGTACGGTCAAGATCCCTACCAGCATCTTACTGGGATACTTCCTTCCTCCGAGCACGTTTGCTCTTGCGAATCTCCACTCAAACCGGCCAATAAAGGCAAGAAAGAGGTGGGAGCTCTGTTCCTCGTCAGTGTTCACTCCAGCCGGCCAATAAAGGCAAGCGAGAGGTGAGGAACAAGACTTCTCCCGGGAGATAGGGTCCGTGGGGTCGCTACTGTCCAACAGCTCGCCACATGCTGCCCTGCGGGTTTCTGTATCTCTCTTGGTCTGGCTCCTCATCCTAGACCTGTTCCGGCAAAGTAAACTCTACAAGCACAGACCCAGAATTAGGAGTGCGCAAGCCCCACCACGACATCAACGTAGAGATACTGTATTATTATTAATTATTCCCGCTTAGTTCACTTTTTACATATCACCTTCGAGATTTATATTGCATCGTCTGGATGCGTCGATCGAGGCCAATTGGCCAGGATGAATGAAATCATTTTAGGCAACCCACAAATTCAAGGAAGAGAAATCGCAGCTAGCAAAGAATGTTTCAATTCTTGCTAAAATACCTCATATCGATGTGCAGGCGATACATGAAGCTCGGTATACAGAAGGTAAGAGTTCTGCCTACCCCAAGGAAATAAGTGATACCGAAGGGGTCGGCCATCAAACGCGAACTGTAGCCGGCACATTAAGCACAGTTCAACATAAACTCCAACGCATCATTACCCCCGTTTGTGGCGCAACCATAGTGCTAACTAACTCGATCGCTTTTCACTAAGATAAGTACCCTCTTCTCTTACTTCCTCGTCTTGGGCTTCGCCACAGTCGAGTAAAAAAAACCGGACAAGAACGAGTCGGACTCGCGCACCGAGGGTTCCGTTCCGATTTCTGAAAAAGTGTGCTATTTAGAGACATCGCTTTATTTTTCCTGTAATCTTTACATAAATTTCTATCACATAGAATAATTTCAGATTTTTCTCTTTGCAAACTTCGGAGATAAGGGGGGGGGACGGTATTTTTTTTTACATTTTTCATCAAAAGTCGAAAACTATGCGGACTAAAAAAAAAAGTAATATATTTTTTTCAAAATTTAAATCCGTGTTATCTACGAATAAAACACTAAACAAAACGACGTTTTTACGACTCTCCCCGCCTTAAGAATATGCAAACAGCGCCCTTTCATATGATACCCCACATGCCTTAGTAGCCCCCACTTTGAATTTGTTACCTGTTACAAAAAAAATATAAATATTTTAATTTCTTTTTTATTTGCAAAATAGTTGGGTAAACGTCATATAAAACTGTTCCAAATTTCAAGTTGATAGCATTAGTAGTTCTTGAGATATCCAGCTGTGACAGACAGACAGACAGACATACAGACAGACAGACAGACTGAGTGACACCATAAGGGTTCCTTTTTTACCATTTTGGTACGGAACCCTAAAAAGTTGTCTAAGAGAGGAGCGGATTTTGCAACTAAATTCTATATTAAGGTTTAAGGCCTGCTAATGCTTACACCACACAAATCACTTTACTACGTTTAAAACGCATTTAAAACGTCGCCAGAACACATTTGACATGTAGATGTTTCTTGATTTATTTTACATAGAGCGCCTATCTAACCTCCACAACCCAGTTACATGGGTAACACGATACTCCTTGTGGTAAGACTGGTTGACAGACTTTTGGCCTTCTGACTAACCGTGACGACGTGTCAAAGATCTACTAATGACAGTCGAGACCAACGGCGTAACGTGCTTTTCGAGGCACCGAGGGTCACCCATCCAGGAATTGACCGCGGCAAGCGTAGCTTAACGGCTGTTATTATTTAGCCATGAGCCCTTAAGCGGGTGTAAAAGTATGATTGAAAAAAAAATATGAACAGTCATCAGAGAAATTAATTGTTGAGCAATTGTAACCCTTCCATTACTTATAGCCAATTCATATAACTGTCAATTTGAATATAGATAAGTACGGATCATTTAAGATTTCCTTAACAATAAAATTCCCAGACTTTACCTACCAGTCTATAATTTCTCTTTTTTTTTTCTAATGCATAATCACACTAATATTATTTCAAGACGAAAGTTTGTGAGTGTGTGTGTGTGTTTGTATGTTTGTTACTTCTTCACGCTCAAACGGCTGGACTGATTTGGATGAAATTTGGTATGTAGATAGCTTATGCCCTGGATTAACACATAGGCTGCTTTTTATCCCGGTCAAAGCGGGTGAGGCCGCAGGCGCAGGACGCAGCTAGTGATTATATAAATCAGCCTATAATGTTGCCTCGGAGATTCAGGCTTCATCTATGTGAGAGGGAGTGGGCCAATAATAATGTTGGTATTTGATAGTTTGATCTGAAGAAAAATGTCTAATTTTCATTATAAGAAAATAATTTCATGGCATCTTGAGACATTCTATATCTACCCGTGCTTAATGTATTTCGTTCACAAGAGTTGCAGCTTCATGCCTTTCATTTTCATCCAAGCGAGATGCGAATGAGATGAGAAAAGACGAAACGCCGTAGTAGAGCATCCGGGCGCAGATAATCATGTCCTAGCAGCACTCGACGAGACTTTGTCATGTAAACGAGCGATTTTACGACTATTATGACTTCATGACCGGTATGTGTTGATGCTTGCGAACTTTGCGGTTAACTAGTACAGCCGAGTTCATTAATAAAACCGGTCAAGAGCGAGTCGGACTCGCGCACCGAGGGTTCCGTACCATCATTTATATGTAATTTTTGTTTCATGATTTCTGAAAAACTGTGCTATTTAGAGACATCGTTTTATTTTTCCTGTAATCTATGCATAAACTTCTATCACATAGAATAATTTCATATTTTTCTCTGTGCAAACTTCGGAGATAAGGGGGGAACGGTATTTTTTTTAACATTTTCATCAAAAGTCGAAAACTATGCGGCCTAAAAAAAAGAAAAAAAATGTTTGAGAATGTGCAAACGGCGTTCTTTCATATGATACCCCACATGCCCTAGTTACCCCACTTCGAATTTTTGAGACCCCCTTTCAGTCCCTGTTGCAAAAAAAATATATGTATTTTTGTTTCTTTCTTATTTGCAAAATAGTTGGGCAAACGTCATCTAAAACTGTTCCAAATTTCAAGTTGATAGCGTTCTTGAGATATCCAGCTGTGACAGACAGACAGACAGACAGACTGAGTCACACCATAAGGGTTCCTTTTTTACCATTTTGGTACGGAACCCTAATAATGGTCCTTTCAGGCTTCAAAAATATGTGAACGTCAAAAAATTTCCTATTATTGTGACAACTGTAAGCATCATTAAATTTGTGATCAAGATTTCGATTCATTAATATGTGACTGCTTTTTCTCAGTAACATGAGTAATGCACAGCATATATTATTGAACCGTTCACATGTGGACATATTTTTGATCTATAGCATTTATTGAACTTTCCAACGCTCATAATATTTTGAATCCTTGACAGTGCCAATATATTAATGAAGTCGACTGTACCAGCGCTTAGAAGATCTTTTGGCGCGTGGCCAGAATCGGAACTAACGCCGCCATCTTGTGTTTAGGGTTTCGTACCTCAAAAGGAAAAAACGGGACCATTATAGAATCACATCGTTGTTGGTCTGTCAGTTTGCCAAGACCCTTTTTCTGAAGAACGAGTGGAGGTATCAAATTGAAATTAATATCAAAAACGTAGGTCTACGGTCCCTTGGAGTTAAAAAAAAATCAACCTTCAAGTCAACGCAATAAGAGAAAATACGGCCATAATGCGACATATTTTGGTACTCGCAAGTAAAGTAAGCAAGGTCTCACAGAACAAGTAAAGGAAACGAAAATCGATTACTTATATTATTATTATTAGGTCGGGGAAAAAGTTCCTTCGTATTTTATATACAAATTCAAGACACTTTTTTTTTCATAGTTTATTATTTAGTTATGTGTCATTTGCCAAATGGGTCAAAACTGTTTTGTGGTCAATTCCCAGTTCTTCAGCTACGTCGTAACTACTGACATGCCGATTTTGCTCCACTGTTTAAAAAATGGCATCCATTCTATCCGTAATAGGGCGACCAGAGCGACGTGCATCTTTGACATCAAAATTTCCGGATTGAAAACGCTTAAACCAAATTTGTGCTACTCTCACAGACACTGCACTAGGTCCATAAACATCGCAATTTTTTTCGCGGCTTGCGTTGCATTTTTACCTTTTTTGTAGTAAAATTTTAAAATGTATCGAATTTCTTCATTAGATTCACTCATCTTGACACTACGAAAAACAAATGAAAATCACATATTTTCCTAATTTGAATTTGGAATTATGTTCTTTAAAATTTAAACTGTCAATGATATCAAAACCAGACAGATACAAACAGTAGAGAAAAAGATATTTTATTATAACTTTATACCTATAAAATACGAAAAAACTTTTTCCCCGACCTGTTATTATAAAAAAATGCTAAGTACATATTACAAACTTACATTTGCAGTTGGAGAATTGACCACGACGTATTATCTATGTATGGTAGAACAGGTTTTTCAACTATCTTGGGATAAATTGGTCCTAACTACGAAACCCTTCATTGTGCGTGGTCCGACACGCACTTGGCCGTATGCCGCGGGCAATTAAATTCCACCGTGTATCCGTCTAAAGTTCTAGACGATACGGAACCTATAGAAATTATGAAGAAACAAAAACATTACTTCAATCAAAACACAAAAGGTAATGATTGCAGACAGTATTATAATTACTAGGGTGGCTCATTACCATTACAGTGGGGCTGGGGGCGATTATCATCTCAAAGCCGGATTTATGGTAATTCCATGCAAGCAGAAAAACCATCGATATAAACGATACTTTAATTTTAATGGCTCGTGATCGTTTTCAATTTTGCTAAGATGATGTGGCCAATATTTTATTTGTAACAAATTTTCGACTAAAATAATTTATGGATTTATTGATGTAGAAATAAAGTTAGACCTGCTGTCTTGTATGGATCAAAATGTTGGGCCACAAAAGGGATGAATGAAAAGCAACTGCATGCAGCTGAGATGAGAATGCTAAGAGGGATGTGTGGTGTTACACGAATGGATAGAATAAGAAATGAGTACATAAGAGGAAGTTTGAAAGTGGCACCGGTGACTGAAAAGTTGTGCGGAAACCCGTTGTCATGGTATGGACATGTGATGCGGAGGAATGAGAAAAATGTCGTGAGGAAAGTTTTGAGTATGAATGTCGATGGCTATAAGAGTAGGGGAAGACCAAAGAAACGATGGATGGACTGTGTGAAAGATGACATGGCTAGAAAGGGGGTGACTACCGAGATGACGACTAATAGAGAAGTATGGAAAAAAAGGACATGTTGCGCCGACCCCAAATAAATTGGGATAAGGGCAGGAGAATGATGATGATGTAGAAGAAACCTGAATAATTAATTGTTTATCTATATCTATACCTACAGGGTATAAGTGTAAACAGTGGCAACCTTTTAAGGGGTCTTATTGATGTCCAAGTTCATAATGATGAGTACAATGACTCCTTAAAAGGTTGCCACTGCTTACATTTACACCATGTATCCCTTTATTTAAAAAAAAACCGGTCAAGAGCGAGTCGGACTCGCGCACCGAGGGTTCCGTTCGGATTTCTGAACAAGTATGCTATTTAGAGACATCGTTTTATTTTTCCCGTAATCTTTACATAAACATCTATCACATAGGTAGAATAATTTCAGATTTTTCTCTTTGCAAACTTCGGAGATAAGGGGGGGCGAACGGTATTTTTTTTGTACATTTTTCAGCAAAAGTCGAAAACAATGCAGCCTAAAAAAAATTAAAAAAAATGTTTAAGAATGTGCAAACAACGCTCTTTCAGATGATGCCCTAGTAGCCCCACTTTGAATTTTCAGTCCCTGCTGCAAAAAAAATATAAATATTTTTATTTCTTCCATAGTTGCAAAATAGTTGGGTAAACTTCATCTAAAACTGTTCCAAATTTCAAGTTGATAGCATTAGTAGTTCTTGAGATATCCAGCTGTGACAGACAGACAGACAGACAGACGGACAGACAGACAGGCAGACAGACAGACAGACTGAGTCACACCAAGGGTTCCTTTTTTACTATTTTGGTACGGAACCCTAAAAGTCGCGTTGTTCTTCTAAACTAGACAACGGATTTTGATGCGGTTTTCACTATTAATTTAGATAATTTATTCCGGAAGGTTTAATGTGTATAATAGGTACGTTAGTATTAAACTTGCATGCAATAAAGAAATCTCGACTCTTGTCAAGTCGTAAAAAACCACGCGAAGCAGGGGCGGGAGGGTCGCTAGACGAATATACAGGGTGCAATTGAACACATGCGACAAAATTTAAGGGGTGTTCTACGCATCAATATGAACAACTTTTACTATGGGACCAAACCTGAAATCGCGAAAAAAAAATCAGCTGTTCAGTACATTTATCTACATCAAACTCGTCGAAATGTACTGAACAGCTGATTTTTTTTTCGCGATTTCAGGTTTGGTCCCATAGTAAAAGTTGTTCATATTGATGCGTAGAACACCCCCTTAAATTTTGTCGCATGTGTTCAATTGCACCGAAACAAAAATAACAAAGTACGTAATTATCATTATTAACGTGAAAACAAACTGGCCAATACGTGTAGATCCAATGACATTTAAATCTTTACGGTAAAAAAATTGCTTTCGCACTGACGCGGATTCGTACGATACGACCAAAATTCGCGCGAAGTTGCGATGATCGCGTAGTCGCGTTTTATTAGGACGACGCCTCATTTGTTTTCGTCCGTGTCGCTTCGCAAGTCATGTCGTCGTGACCAAGGCCTCATTTATGGAGACGCGGGGCGTCGAGCAGCGCGGTGCGCGGCGCGGCTCGCACTAAATTCAAACATAGCGCGTTCTATGAGAGCGTTTACGGAGAAGCGATTAAGATTCGGCCCGCAGCCCGCCCCACGTCTCCGTAAATGAGGCCTAACTCTTTATTTGTTTTCTCCGCCCGCCGCCCGTCGCAGTCAAAAGTCGCGTGTTGCTTGAGCGTTGTTCGTGGCCACGGGGTAAGGTCTATTATACTTATACCTACTAGGAGTTCCTAGGTTGTAAACTTATCAATGAGTTACGGAACCCTAGGAGTGTGTTAATTCAGTTAAAAAAACTTTATGAAATCGTATTCACAGCGCAATGTTCGTTGAAATATTTGTAATTTATTAGGTCATGTTTGTACACATACTTGCAATTACATTAGGACGAAATCGATTTACCTACTAAGTTACGCACCTATACTAGAAAGGTTTAGGTACCTAGTAAAATAAAGGTACCTAATGAATGTTGATGTGACTTTTAACACAAACACTTATTAAACAAATAAACTACTGCTTAAACTAATGGTTCAATTGATTTAGTAGTCATTATTGTTGTATTTAAATTGGTTTTAGTTGCATTTTATTTTTAAACTGAGGTTTTAAAATAAAAAAGATAAAAGACACGTCAAGATTGTTTACCTTTATTTCACTACCTAAACCTTTCTAGTATAGTATACTAGCTTTTGCCCGCGGCTTCGCCCGCATGGATGTCGGAAAATATCCCATGGGAATGTTCATGTGGAAAACATAGGGCCGTCCGATATAACTGTGCAAACTCAAATCGCTACGATATATCGTTACCGTGTATAGTAGGCATAAAGCTACCAGTCGGCATGATTTTTTCCGACATCTTCAACAGTCGTCCTCATATTTCAGCCAATTTACACAAAACCATAATGAATTACCCTGAATCACTCCGTTCATTGGAGAAAACCGTATAAAAATCCGTTCGGTACTTTTTGACATTATCGCATTCAAACAGACAGACTTACGCGGCGGGGGGACTTTGTTAATTACTTAAAATTTATTATGCCAGTCACGCTCTAATAACAAATAACTTTTGTCCGAGTGTCCACTCGTTCAAATAATTTCCTCGTAAAAACGTCGAATGAAATAAAGACTAAATGTTACCTCGAGATTCGAACTATGACTACATTTCCAATCCCTTAAATCTCTTAAAAAGAGGTAGGTACACAAACATTTGTCAACCCCAATTGTACCCCCTCTAAAACGCTGTACCATATATTTCTTTATTTCCTACCAAAAGCATTTTGAATTATCATATCCCTAACTTAAGAAATGTTGGGTTTCCCATACAAACTTTCATCCCCTAAATCACCCCCTGTAGATTGTTTTTGAAAGTATTCTATGTCCTTTCCCAGGATGCTATATAAAGCTTTGCTAAATTTTATCGAAATCCGTGCAGTTTTGCAAATTTTAAAATCAACCCCTATTTTACCCCCTTAGGGGATGATTTTTAAAAAAACGCAGAAACGCATATTTCTTAATTTCCTACCAATAGCATAAATTTGGTATCCCTAACTTAAGAAATACTGGGTTTCCCTTACAAACTTTCATCCCCTAAATCACCCCCTGTAGATTGTTTTTGAAAGTATTCTATGTCCTTTCCCAGGATGCTATATAAAGCCTTGCCAAATTTTGTCGAAATCCGTGCAGTTTTGTAAATTTTAAAATCAACCCCTATTTTACCCCCTTAGGGGATGATTTTTCAAAAACGCTGAACCCATATTTCTTAATTTCCTACCAATAGAATAAATTTGTTATCCCTAACTTAAGAAATACTGGGATTCCCTTACAAACTTTCATCCCCTTTATCACCCCCCGTAGTATTGTTTTTGAAAGTATCCTATGTGCTTTCCCAGGATGCTATATAAAGCCTTGCCAAATTTTGTCGAAATCCGTGCAGTTTTGTAAATTTTAAAATCAACCCCTATTTTACCCCCTTAGGGGATGATTTTTCAAAAACGCTGAACCGCATATTGCTTTATTTCCTATCAAAAACATACATTTTAATTTTCACATCCCTAACTTAAGAAATACTGAGTTTCCCATACAAACTTTCATCCCCTATATCACCCCCTGTAGGATTATTTTTGAAAAAAAAAGTAGCCTATGTCCGTCCCCAGCGTACCATCTATAGCCTTGCCAAATTTTATCGAAATCCGTTCAGTGGTTTAGGCGTGAAAAGGTAACAGACAGACAGACAGACAGAGTTACTTTCGAATTTATAATATTAGTATGGATAAATAGTTTATCAGCCATCTCGTTACCATCACACAAGCATTAGGTTGCTTAGCTTGGGACTAGATGGCGTTGTGTGAAATGTCCAAGGATATTTATTATTTATTTATTATTTATAGTAGCACCGATAACCGCTGAAATCTGCGCAGACAGTTTTGTTGGTTTTTGGGGTGAAGCCAGACGAGCGTAATTTTTGAGTTATGAGTCGCGTACTTTCTGCTACCTTTGGTTTCATACAAAAATCCTGTTTCGTTCACACGGCAACGCAAAATCTGCCGAATCACGCGCACTATCCCGGCTGAATTGAGTTCGCGGCGAGAGCGGGGCGAGGGAATCGACAGTCAGCACATCAGTCTTTCACTGTTGAGTGGATTCACCCAGTATTTCTTCTATCATCATCTTCTGTGTCTTCGCTATATGCTTCGTAAATACACAGCGTTTTTATTATATCCATTGCACTACACAAACACCCAGTACAAACGTTGAAAAGCAACTGAATAAATTACGTGCGTGTATAATATTAATTGGCGGTCCAACAGAATTTCTGCCCAGCAGCAATTACGCGACTCACAACTCAAACAATTACGCTCGTCTGGCTTCACCCTTATGCTGGTTTCACACGAGGGCAGAACAGTGAGGCAGAACAGTGGGCAGCACAGTACTGCTACTGTTTGAACGCACAGAACAGTACTGTCTTGACAGTAACAAAGGCAGAACAGCGCCGGTCTATTTTTTCGGGGCAGTTTGCACCCCCACCACCTTTCTTACTCGTCTGTCTTGTGGCTGGACTCGTGCGAACGCGAGGGCAGTGCAGTGCAAAGAGCAGGACAGTGTGCGTGTACGCGTCCTGAATTGTTTTGCTTGTGGCGTGTGGTTTGTTTCACTTAAAATTTGTTTGTTTTGTTATGAAAATGGCACCTCCTTAATTATCAATGGACGACACTGTAAAACTCATAAGACTTGAAGTTTCGTAAATGTTGCCGTTGTCGTCGTCGACGCTCCATCGCTATCACTATCACTTGCGGACTGTCCTATAATTAAACGCCACTGTCCTTCCAAACTGTTCTGTCCCACTGTTCTGCCTCACTGTTCTGCCCTCGTGTGAAACCACCATTAGTGCCTTTCAAAGATTTCAAACGTCATTAACTACGTATTGGCACAGATTAATACAGACGGGACACTCCGCAGTTTAGGTATGAAGCTACAAGTACGCGGCGGGCCCCGTACGCGGGGCTAATTCAGTAGGTCAGAAGGTATAAGAGTTACGCGATAGAAAGAGAGGCAACTTGTAGTTGAATATAACTGTAGGTAATAAGCGTTGTGCGACCTGAATTGCACTTTATTGTGTCGTTACTAGAGTCGCTTTTTATTTAAATGATTTTGCGGAGTGGCCCATCTGTATTAATCTGTGGTATTGGTTTGTTCCAAAAGTATCTGGTGCCGTACTATAACGTTAAAAAACATCATTTATCCGTTGAGAAAAAAGGATGGTGCTCCGTGCTAGGTCGTCTAGAGCTCCGTCTCTCTCTCGCTCTCTCTCTCACACTCTCGTTCAACTTAAGAGGTCATAGTAAGCCGCCTCATGAAAATGTAAACAAACGCTGTTCAAGTTTAATTCTTACGCAATCACTCAATAAAAGGAATATTTTTTTTAATAATAATAAAACTTTATTGTCCGGCTACAATAGTCCATAGACCTTCCAAACTAAATATAAAGCATAAAATCAAAACTATATAAAATAATTATTAAATTACTAAGTAACATATACATCTACATATAACTGGCCATGGGTCATTTAATAAACACCTCTTTGTCATAGGAGTCACAGACAGTCCGCTGTGCAGGGCCTGCATGGAGCCTCCATGCAGGCCCTGCACATGAGCTGCTGTCTCGTCGTCCTCCATGACATGGAGGACGACGAGACAGCAGCTCATGTGCTTCTAAACTGCCCGGTGGTCGCCGCATACAGGACAAAGTACTTCGGTGACCCAGGTACCCTCCGTGAGGTTGTCAGTAATGTCAAGGCGCTGCTGGCCTTCTTTGAGGAGCTGGGGTGGATCGAATAACCGATTTTCCCACCCATACGCAAAATACGCGCATTGTCGTGGAGTTGCGGATACCAGCCCGTATTACCTATTACCTATTAACATATACATCTATTCATCCGTATTAAAAAGTTTCAACTTTAAATCTCACTACGTAAGTACTTTTCCAAAAGTAAGCCGACGTTCGTACGGTCGTAAAAAAATCGCGGCGATTTTTTTTCGCGCACTGCATTTTCAACGCTCTGCTTAGCGCCGGGAGTTGAAAATCCAACAGTGTGTTTATCGTCGCGATGGGATGCACTCTGTTTTTGTTAGGTTGGATTCTCGAAGCTCGGCTCAACACCGAGAGTTGAAAATCCAGTGCGCGATAAAATCCCGCCTCGATTTTTTTACGTCCGTGCGTAGTAGGTATATTATATATTATTAACCTCAATTGAGAAATGGAATGAACATTTTTTGGGATTAGAATTTCGGGTTTAAGTATTCAAATAACAATAACCAATCAAAGCATCAATTTGTAAGTCGCACTATTGCACCCACAGGAACGCTTTCTGATTAATTTGTTTACAATATATATGTTACCGGCACTCTGTATAATACAGGTATTCTATACAATACCTAGGCAATGTACAGAATACCTGGGACGTCCAGGCAATGTATGAAATATTATGAATATTAATGTCCGTTACATACTTTGCCTAGGTAAAGTATACAATCCCCCGGGATTGTATAGAGTACCTGCTGGTCCACCGGCAATGTGTAGGTAAAGTAAATAGATTATGGTCTGTATTTTTCAATGTTAGGTGCTTTTTGTCTCCGACCAGTGGTTTTAGTTAGGAAGAGCTCGTGGCTAAGTTATAACAGCCGCACGGGTCGATCCATCAGGTTAAGCTACGCTTGCCGCGGTTGGTCCGTGGACGGGTGACCATCTTTACATACCGAGACTCCTCCGTGCCTCGGAAAGCACGTTAAGCCGTTGGTCCCGACTGTCATTTGTGCATCTTTGACAGTCGTTACGGGTCGTCAGAATCCTGAAAGTCTGACAACTAGTCTTACCAAGTGGTATCGTATTACCCAGTTACTGGGTTGTGGAGTTCAGATAGGCAGTTGCTCCATGTCAAATACTGGTATTCAGCTGCATCCGGTTGGACTGGAAGCCGACCCCAACGTAGTTAGGGGTAGGCAGATTGAGAAAAGGTGCAAAAACTGCCACAGAACCGAGTTAGCCCAACCCGACTCTACGTTTGCCCTATCCCAAGAGTGTTTTAGAGCCGGAGGTGCGTAGGGAGAGCAGCCTCCGCCCGCGGCAATAAGGCGAGCATAGGTGCTGGCGCCTTATTAAGCAAGGGTGAAGAGGCTGCACTTCCCGTGGCGCCGGAGAAGATGCGATTCTCAACTTGCTAGCGGCAGGCTAGGCCCATACAACAAATAGGTACAATGCCAATGGCAATGTCTTTACAACAGCTTGTTTTGTTCGGAGTGGATAATAAAGTTCGTCATCTGTTTTTTTTAAGACGTAGGTATATCTGCCTAGCCTTTTCCAAACTATGTGGGGGTCGGCTTCCAGTCTAACCACATGCAGCTGAATACCAGTATTTTACATGGAGCGACTGCCTATCTGACCTCCATAACCTAGTAACTGGGTAATACGATACCCCTTCAGACCCCTTGGTAAGACTGGGTGTCAGACTTTCGGGCTGCTGACGACCCGTAACGACTGTCAAAGATCCACGAATGACAGCCGGTACCAACGGCTTAACGTGCTTTCCGAGGCACGGAGGAGTCTCGGTATGTAAAGATGGTCAACCATCCACGGACCAACCGCGGCAAGCGTAGCTTAACCTGTTGGATCGACCCGTGCGGCTGTTATTATTTAGCCACGAGCTCCTCTAGAAAACTACAGCTAGTATATTGCGAGCACATAGTATATTACACACATTGCCGGCTGCGGCTTCGGTACTGTACAGAATGCCTAGGCAAAGTATAAAATCAATAATAGTTCATACATTACCTAAACGTTTCAGGTATTCTATACATTGCCTAGGTATTGTATAGAATACCGGATTGTACAGATTTCCGGTAACATATACATTACATTTTCGTCAAATACTTAGAAGTAGAATATAGCGGTACCTACTCCTGAGTAGGTATTATAGGTTCCTACCTATTGTCCAGAATTCGGTCAAAGATCTACGAATGACAGTTGGGATCGAACGGCTTAACGTGCTTTCTTAGGCACTGGCGCTTTCGTGAAGCTCGGTATGAAATGGATGGGTTCGATAATGGTCACCAATCCTCAGGTCGACCTCGGCAATTGTAGAAACCTTGATCGTCCGAGCCATGTGATTATTAGCCACGAGCCCGGTTGCTGTTCAGTTATGCAATTAATTAGGCAGACAAATTAATTACCACCCTTATCTTCTGTCACACCAATATCAGTATGTTAAGTAGATACTTCAACAATTTCTAAAACATTAATATAAATATATAAATATAAATATCCTTGGACATTTCACACAACGCCATCTAGTCCCAAGCTAAGCAACCTAATGCTTGTGTTATGGTAACGAGATGGCTGATAAACTACTTAAATACATTAATTTAATCTTATTGGCATACTTGCAACTTGATTTACAAAAATCCTAGTTGAGGTCCCTGAGGTAATATTAATTCTTTGGCAATAATTTGATAAGATCTGAATCAAAAGTGAGCGAAATAGATTCAGGCAAGTTATTATTAGGTAAAGTACGACATAAGTTTAAAAATGTGCAATTTTCCATTTATGTAGGTACCTACACAATTCACAAAACTATCCTATAATTAATATTTGGTATTAAATATAGTAGTAACGCCATCGCTACACATCCATTTACCTATACTAGAAAGGTTTAGGTAGTGAAATAAAATTAAACAATCTTGACGTGTATTTTAACTTTTTTATTTTAAAAGCTCAGTTTAAAAATAAAATGCAACTAAAAACCAATGTAAATACAACAATAATGATTACTAAATCAATTAGTAGTTTATTTATTTAATAAGTGTTTGTGTAAAAGTCACATAAAGATTGTTTACCTTTACTTTACTACTTATACCTTTCTACCTTTCTAGTATAAGTACTTACATACAACAGTTTAGTAATAGTTGATCTAAAGTCATTAATTGTTCATTACAATGCCATCAGAACGTGTACAAAACCCTTTTACTATATTCTTTACTATCTTTACAGTGATCTGCTTTAATCATATCAGCAGCTTTTTCGCCAATCATCATGACAGGAGCATTAGTATTCCCGCTAGGAATCAGTGGAATTACCGAAGCGTCGACCACTCTCAGTCCAGCTACATTATGAACTCTCAATCTTTCATCTACCACACCATTGGGTCCCATACTGCAAGTACCTACAGCATGAAGCAGTGATGCTACAGTGTTCTTCGCATAACATTCCCAGTATTCATCCGAACCCCACTCTATGTCTTCACATCCAGTTACACTCAATCTCGGAAGACTACCCTTAACTTTTCTGAAATATGTAGTGTTTATCAAAGTATTCATATACTTCACTCCTTCTGCAGCCACTTTTAAATCATAAGGATTTCTGTAATAACCCAAATCAATTATGGGGTCATCAAAAGGATTTGCACTTGTCAATCTCACTTCACCTCTTGACAAAGGATGTAGAAGAACGAGCAATATATTATCTATTTCGTTGAAAGCGCTGGCTGTTCCTTGTGATAAACAAAGATTATCATCGAAGTTAGCGATCGATTTGCATGCAATTATTATGACAGGGGAACCTCCAGCCCCAATGTATGTGTTAAAAAATTGAAAGTGAGGTTGTAATTTTGACGGGTAGCTAGAAAAAGTAGAGTTAACCCTGAAGAATCCACTTTGCACTGGAACTGGCAAAGTATCCAGTTGTGGAGCAGCTAATAAATTTTGTGCAGCCGAGAAGATTCCAGGTTTACCTTTATAAATCAACTGTAAAGTTTGGTGATCATGTAAATTTTTGCCAACAGGAAGATCTACCAAAGTTTGTATACCTAATTTTGATAATTCTTTTTTAGGTCCTATTCCTGACTGTAAAAGAATTTTAGGGCTGTTTATTGTACCAGCTGAAATAATGATCTCCTTGTCAGCGTAAACATGGATTGTTTTCTTATTAGATGTAGACACATGAACGCCATATGCACGCAAAGTTTGAGGATCAATTAATACCTTAGTAACAGTGGAGAATTTAGCTACTTTAAGATTAGGCCTATCTTTAGCTGGTCTCAAGTAGGCCTCTGCTGTGCTTGATCTTCTACCGTCATAGATAGTAAAATGTGGTCGAGCAGCGCCACAAATTTCTGGACCATTGATTTCCAGAACGCGCTCGATACCCATTTCTTCGTAAGAATCTAATCTGATATTATCGATGACATCAGTTGACGCTAAGGTCACTGGTCTGGATACTTTTACTGGACCATCTGCTGAATGGAGATAGGCATTTTGTGGATTCTCAAACACTGTTTTATCTGTCATACCTTCTAGCTTCTTAAAATAGTAAAGCACCGTATCCCAGTCCCACCCAGGTGCTATTCGGTTCCATTTTTCATAATCTTCGCGCACTCCTCGGGAGTATATCAGATAGTTGGTGGAAGAACTTCCTCCGAGCACTTTCCCTCGAGGGTAGTACAGAAATCCGCCTGGATGTGCCTTCCCAATGCCTTCATCGAGCCGAGCTTTATAATTCCAATCATATTCTGTGCCTTGTAATGTTGCAAACAGACCTGGAACCTGCAATAATGAAACTGTTATTTAAATTGAAAGATCATTGAGGAATTACGTAGATTCAATTGCTTCGCTATGAAATCGGTGACGGCATGTCGGCACGATGACGGCATGGATTCCGCTTTTTATCGTTGACTTACACTAGATACTTTTTAGGGTTCCGTACCTCAAAAGGAAAAAACAGAATCCTTATATAATCAATTTGTTGTCTGTCTGTCTGTCAAGACCCTTTTTCTTAGGAACGCGTGGAGGTATCAAGTTGAAATGAATACTCGCAAATAAATCAAAACTCCCCGTTGACCTAGAATCATGAAATTTGGCATGAAAAAAAAGGTTTTATTACAGAATCTTGTACAACTGTTACAGTAAATCTTACATAGGGACCTCCTTTTAGGTAAAAGATATACCTGTGCTAGGAGAAATTTAATCGACATAATTACTGAATGCTCTTTCAATTTAAATATAAAGAAGCACGATCTCACAGCACAAGTAAAGAAAAGGTCCGACAATCGTAGTAATTTCATTACATTTTTTTTTGCGTTTACTAACTTATATTTGCAGTAGGAGAATTGACCGTGACGTATTATCGATGCTTACATCGACACACGTTTTTCAACTACAATGTTAAGTTTATTTTTGGGATAAATTCATCCTAACTACGGAACCCTTCTTTGTTCGTGGTCAGACACGCACATGGCCGGGTTTTTTTAAATATATTTTCAACCATATCGCTATCGCTATCAAAGGGTCCTCGAAACGATCAATTACAACTGTCAATTTTTACGTGATTAATACAAATTGATGCGCAAATTGATCGTCTACCAAATGCAATTGAAGCGATTGACAATATTACTACAATAGAAATTGATGGCAATTGATCAATTGCGATTGATCGTTTAGGGTACCCCTAACGACTTATGATATTTTTCCATACAATGACTTTAGTCATACACGTAAATAACCACACTAGGAAGACAATCCGTAATTGTGGTTTAAAATATGTTTCAAGGTACAGAAGATGCGGCAGATTGATTGCAAGCGACTATGATAAAATATGCAGGTGTATATTAAGTAACCTACAGGTCTAATTTATTCGTTTAGAAACCTTCATAGATACCTGCCCTCTCCAACCCGAATAAAATAACATGGAAAGCGGCGAGTTATGCAGAAGGGGTTCCGTTCGTGGAACAGATCATTGCATCTTGTGCTACGCCGAAAGCATGATGGAAAATGGTTTTCATCGATAGAAAATCGGGCTACCGTCCTCCCCAAGATAAAATAGATAATCTGCCGGTAATGCTGGGCCAAAGGGCGGGAATACACATGTCTATATCTTATACAAAACTATGCAAGTAGCTTGCATGTCAATGTACAATAATAGCTTCTGATTAGTTAATGTCACAATGACAATGACATGCTTAGCTAGTTTCATAGTTTTGCACAGCAGCTACAGGAATGTGTATTCCCACCCTAAGACCTCCTCTCTCTGATAGCTAGGATCTACCACATAGGTCCAGTGCTGTTTCTATGACATGTCGGGTTCCATACAATCTTTTCATTTACCGTTGCATGTAATACTCGCCTGCAATAACCTGCGTAGCAAATTAGTTCATGCAGTGTACTTACCACGCTGGTGGGTGGCGGGTCTCCTCCGGTTTCGATGAGAAGTACTTTGAAGTATGGTACCTCCGACAGACGTGCAGCTACCACAGCACCGGCAGATCCACTACCGACCACTATAAAGTCGAACTTTTCACCATCTGTGACAAATAAACGAAACCAATAATGAGACATAGGCCCGGTCCCCAAGTCTGAAACAAATGGTTTTGTTCACCAAACTTAGGGGTTACCAATGTTGCTTACTTATTGCTGTCCAATATTAGGTATGCTAAGGGCCATCACGTCATTTGGCCGTCAAAATCAACCGTGTAGGCGATACCGACCACATCAAGGCGACGTTGCAGCCACAACGCAACCACCACGCGACAACACTGTCACAGAAGGAGTCAATCTGTCTGCAAACACTAGGCACGTGACGTAATTACATCCCAACCACAACGCAACTGAAAAAAGTTGCAGCGACACTATTCACACGTAACCACTGCTTGTCACATTTTGCCGCTGCTAAAAGTAAAGTGTCATGTGAAGTTTCGGTGACTTTGTTTACGATAACAGTCACCAATACATCCTGCGCCCTGCAAATAATATGGTAGGCCCCCATAACTTTTATAGACCCAATAACAGGTTGACCAACCCAGAGCTTGAACCTAAATCGCGGTTGCGACCATTCACATTATTTTGAATATCAAGTTATCTACCTGTTATCTGGTAGTTGTCGGGCCATCCCGTCTGAAGAACAGCCTGTGACAAAGTCATGGCACGCAGGAACCATTGAACCACCGATGAAGACCGCCATGATTGTATGAAGTTAAAGAATTCATTGACAACTACATTCATAGGCATCATTTTAGGAAGATGATTTTGTCATTCCTCTCTGATTCCCTACCAATACTAGGTCAAAATGACCGATTAATATCAACCTTTGAATTTTAAGACAGGATAGAAACTGTTTGTTTTTTGGATTCACTTATAAATTTTGACAATTGGATCACACTCACAACTCACGACTCTTTCATGAACACACTATAATGCACACTGCCCGCTTTAAATACAGCCGACTGCTACATTATATGCTAGCTAAATAGGCTTAATAGTAACTTAGTACAGATCTTGTGACCATCCTTTAAATGGACTATCGGATAGTACCTCATTTTATCATTTATTGATTTTGATTGTGAGATTCAACGCTACCCACTTTGTTAAAAAAGGTTACATGTTCTACAATCTGTTTTATATGAATAAATAAAGATTGTAAAGATTATTTTATCATTTGCAGAGCAGCACCCCAATTTCGTCACACACTTTCGCAATCCGAAGAATTTCTAAAAGTCGGCGCCCCTGTTCATAATAAATCACTTGTGTAAGTATAAAAAGGTGAAGCAAGACTAGTCCAAAACCAAAAATTCAAAGACATATGCCAAAAAATATGCCGAACAATTTAAACACCCGCATTCCGCAGTGGTGCAATACGGCTCGCTCCCTTTCAAAGTGAGGAGGTTTTTTTTTTTTGGATGGGAAATCATCAAATGACTTCTCCCGCTCTGGGTGGAGCGGAAGGGCGTGTCAGACTTTTACTGACTAAAACCCACCCGTATTCCTTCAGTTGCCTATGCCAGGGCTACGGTATCTCTTTCGAACAACCCGCCACCCCGGCGGCATGGGCCTTATTGGACCCCATCATTGCTGACATCTCATTGAGGCGCGCTTGGAACACAACGCGCCGTCGACCCGGGCCTGGTCCTAGGCCTTAATTGAGCCCGGGCCTAAGGTCCTGAGTAAGTAGTAACATAGTAGTAAGTAGTAACGTAGTCTTTCTCGACGCTGAAAGTACTGCACCCGTAATCGTTTGGGCCCGATACAATAATAGACGTAATAATAATTATAATTTTTCGGACTACTTCACATTCGTCCACATATTTTGTGGTTCACCTACGATCCTCGAATGCAGTTCAAGGCAGTACTAGTGTTAACGAGGCCTTTAATTTATGTAATGAGTTCATCTTGAATTTCGTTTATAAAAAAGTGATACCTACATTTAAGGGGTTTTTGTTATCTTAATTGCTCATTAATAGGTCCTATCAGCAACAATTTAGTGCTATTACCCAAATCTTTTCGGTGTTAGCCTTCGATTTTACCTGATGGGGCTGAATTTATGCATTGGCTTCTAATGAACTAAAACGTATCTACTACTTAAATAAAACATACGGAACTTAAATATTTTCATAAAAGCCGCGAACATTCTTCTTACGTGAAAGATCAATCCTCAAACTTTTAAGATTTTAGAGGTATGAGGAACAGCCACAAGATAAAGATGTTGAAGTTTTATTTAAGTACATAAACTACTTTAAAAAAAATACTTAGGTACCTATTATTAGAATCTGTACTTTATGACCGACTTTTAAAAAAAAGACGAGATTCTCAATTCGTCGCGTATATTTTTTTGTGTATGTACACCGATTTCTCCGTCAACTGTAGACCAATTTAAAAAAAAAAATCTTGTTTCAAAGGGTGTGCTCTCGAGGTGGTTCCATTGTCACCAAGTCAGAATCTAATGAGGGGATCCCATGGAAATCGAAGGAAACCCTCAAATTTTAAAGGCACACCTCACCGTGCATTTTCTCTCGGAAAGCACCATTTGGTGAAGTGGAACTGATGAGGAACACTACAGATAGCCATCGGGACAACTCAATAATACGTATTTCACGGGTTGCGATTCGAATATGGTTGCTAAGCAATTTTTTCTCGTCACAAAACATATAGTGAAGTGGAGCTGATGGTGACTTCACCATCAGTTCTAGTTCTCCTGGTTCCTTACTAGGAAAACTCCTCAATAATTAACGACCCTGTATCGGGAAAAGCAATATTTTATAAAAGGTGATGAGCAGTTGACATCAGGCTATTGCAACTTAAGGACCTTAGGGTTCATACGCACTATGCGGTTGCCCGCAATGCGGCTAGCCGTCCGGCTGACCGCAGGATGCGGTTGCGAATGCGGCCAGCCGGATCGCGGGCAGCCGCATTCGCAACCGCAACGTGCGGTTGAAGAACCGTTGCGATTTGCGGTCATATCGATCCATTTCAAAGATGGACGTGGACGAAGTTGCAGCTGTTTATTACATTTACACACGTTACGCAAAGAAGAAAAAACAAAGAAAGAAGTACTGGGTGCATCCTTATTTGCAAACACGAGATGAGAGCAAGCATTTTGCAATATTTTTCGAAGAACTAAAAAATATGAATCACTCTCACTCAATGGCGGGCAGCCGCAGACTGAGTCGCACAGTGCGTATAGCAACCGTCCGGTGGCCGTCACTCGGGCCGCAGCCCTCCGAGCGACCGGAGCGGTCTGCGGGTAGCCGCATCGCAGTGCGCATAGAAATGAGTATTACGTACATAATTGTGCTTGCGGTCAGCCGGACGGCTAGCCGCATTGCGGGTAACCGCATAGTGCGTATGAACCCTTAGGGTTGTAGGTTAGGGGCAGGATGCGGTTGCGTATGCGGCCAGCCGGATCGCGGGCAGCCGCAGACTGAGCCGCACAGTGCGTATAGCAACCGTCCGGGTGGCCGTCACTCGGGCCGCAGACCTCCGAGCGACCGGAGCGGTCTGCGGGTAGCCGCATCGCAGTGCACATAGAAATGAATATTACGTACATAATTGTGCTTGCGGTCAGCCGGACGGCTAGCCGCATTGCGGGTAACCGCATAGTCCGTATGAACCTTAACGCACTAGCGGTTAACCGCGGCTGGCCGCTTTTCCAGTTTAATATGCAACCGCTTATGATTGTACGCACTAAACCGCCACAAAATTTCAACCGCGGCGGTTGAATGGAGGGCCGCGGCCCGCTTCGCGGCTAGCCGCTGTCTTGTGTATATGCAATTATGCACTGGCGGTCAGTTTACGGCGAGCCGCCGGTGAATTATGTACGTGTTTTGAGTTGCGCAGCCATGAACTTCGACTTAAAGAAATTCTTGTTGAAATTCAACAACGAGAAGCTATTTGGAATTGTGAAGGAGCAGTATATAAGAATAGAGATTTAAAACGGAAACAATGGGAAGAATTGACATGAAGACTTGCAAACTGGCCAAATTCGTTGCGCTATTAATTTCGGAAGTCGGTGGCAAAAAACTAAAATACAGATCCAAAGACACCGATTATAGTATATTATGCAATTAGTGAATAAAGGACGGATTTAAAGCGAGGGCCATAGATGAATCACGAGCTAGTGAAGGATTCTAACGATTGAATCACGACCGTAGGGAGTGATTCACGATGTTTTAATCACGAGCGTAGCGAGTGATTCAAATGTTAGAATCCTGAGCGACGCGAGTGATTCATGGCCCTCGATATAAATCCGTTTTATTCAAGAGTTGCATACTATATTTTATACCATGACTACGAGAAAAAGAAAGATTTAAGTGAAAATAGACTTAAAATGAAGAAAAAGGAAAGTTAAATTGGCTTTGATGTAAACCAGCCGTGATTTTTTGGGTAGCAAGTTTTCCACTATATCGGCCGCACTCTCTTTCATAAACTCAGGTGTTAACACATATTCATCACTAGAATGCATTTTTAATCGATTAGAACAACACTAAATAAACACAAAATTAAAGATTAAAGTAACACTAAACTTTGTGTTCGTACAAGTTACAGTATTCAAAATAACGCCAATTTACTAAGGACAGTAAAGAACACAAAACAGTTTTTATTCTAATGCTAAACTCCTTGTCGAAAATGTCGACCAATTAAATTGAACTTAGAACACATAAATATAGGTCGAATACAAAGATTACAGTTACACTAGATACGGCAAGCCACGACCAAGCGTGCCCTGCATGTTCGACTGTTCGTACTAAAAAGCGATTGAAACAATTCTGTTTACGTTGAGCACATCACTAAATGGCTGGGGTGAAGTTATCGTAGGTATAAAAAAGATGACACGTTTGGTTTTCATACTATCTAATAACATGCCGTATCTAGCTTAGGTACTCTAAATCTGTGGTCGAATACATTGGTGTGTTCCATTTTCAAACATCAAAACAGTGAGTAAAAGTGCTTTTTATTCACTGTTTTCAGTGAATAAACTAAGCTTTTTAGAGGGGGAATGGTATAATAGTATATTATGCAATTAGTGAATAAAGGACGGATTTAAAGCGAGGGCCATAGATGAATCACGAGCTAGTGAAGGATTCTAACGATTGAATCACGACCGTAGGGAGTGATTCACGATGTTTTAATCACGAGCGTAGCGAGTGATTCAAATGTTAGAATCCTGAGCGACGCGAGTGATTCATGGCCCTCGATATAAATCCGTTTTATTCAAGAGTTGCATACTATATTTTATACCATGACTACGAGAAAAAGAAAGATTTAAGTGAAAATAGACTTAAAATGAAGAAAAAGGAAAGTTAAATTGGCTTTGATGTAAACCAGCCGTGATTTTTTGGGTAGCAAGTTTTCCACTATATCGGCCGCACTCTCTTTCATAAACTCAGGTGTTAACACATATTCATCACTAGAATGCATTTTTAATCGATTAGAACAACACTAAATAAACACAAAATTAAAGATTAAAGTAACACTAAACTTTGTGTTCGTACAAGTTACAGTATTCAAAATAACGCCAATTTACTAAGGACAGTAAAGAACACAAAACAGTTTTTATTCTAATGCTAAACTCCTTGTCGAAAATGTCGACCAATTAAATTGAATTTAGAACACATAAATATAGGTCGAATACAAAGATTACAGTTACACTAGATACGGCAAGCCACGACCAAGCGTGCCCTGCATGTTCGACTGTTCGTACTAAAAAGCGATTGAAACAATTCTGTTTACGTTGAGCACATCACTAAATGGCTGGGGTGAAGTTATCGTAGGTATAAAAAAGATGACACGTTTGGTTTTCATACTATCTAATAACATGCCGTATCTAGCTTAGGTACTCTAAATCTGTGGTCGAATACATTGGTGTGTTCCATTTTCAAACATCAAAACAGTGAGTAAAAGTGCTTTTTATTCACTGTTTTCAGTGAATAAACTAAGCTTTTTAGAGGGGGAATGGTATAATAGTATATTATGCAATTAGTGAATAAAGGACGGATTTAAAGCGAGGGCCATAGATGAATCACGAGCTAGTGAAGGATTCTAACGATTGAATCACGACCGTAGGGAGTGATTCATGATGATTGAATCACGAGCGTAGCGAGTGATTCAAGTGTTAGAATCCTGAGCGACGCGAGCGATTCATGGCCCTCGATATAAATCCGTTTTATTCAAGAGTTGCATACTATACTTTATACCATGACTACGAGAAAAAGAAAGATTTAAGTGAAAATATACATATAATGAAGAAAAAGTAAAGTTAAATTGGCTTTGATGTAAACCAGCCGTGATTTTTTGGGTAGCAAGCTTTCCACTATATCGGCCGCCCTCTCTTTCACAAACTCAGGTGTTAACACATCTTCATCACTAGAATGCATTTTTAATCGATTAGAACAACACTAAACAAACACAAAATTAAAGATTAAAGTAACACTAAACTTTGTGTTCGTACAACTTACAGTATTCAAAATAGCGCCAATTTACTAAGGACAGCAAAGAACACAAAACAGTTTTTATTCTAATGCTAAACTCCTTGTCGAAAATGTCGACCAATCAAATTGAATTTAGAACACACCAATATAGGTCGAATACACAGATTACACTTACACTAGATACGGCAAGCCACGACCAAGCGTGCCCTGCATGTTCGACTGTTCGTACTAAAAAAAGTGTTAGCTCAGTGACGCTTAGTGATTGAAACAATTCTGTTTACTTTGAGCACATCACTAAATGGCTGGGGTGAAGTTATCGTAGGTATAAAAAAGATGACACGTTCGGTTTTCATACAATCTAATAACGTGCCGCATCTAGCATAGGTTCTTTAAATCTGTGGTCGAATACATTGGTGTGTTCCATTTTCAAACATCAAAACAGTGAGTAAGTGCTTTTTATTCACTGTTTTCAGTGAATAAAATAAGCTTTTTAGAGGGGGAATGGTATAAAAGTTATTTTTCACTTTGTAGTATTTTTTTTGAAGTCGGTTGTTTTTTTTTTTTGTAAAAAAGTTTTTTATTAGCACTAGAATTATTTTGTTTAAATATCTGTCGTATCACCTTCACTTGTACTTGTCAAGATAAATTCAAATGGCCGAAATACAAAAAAGCTACTTATCTCGTTTAGTTGAGGAGTGCTCGTGACCACCTTGAGGCTCCATCATCAGACCCTTTGGAGCACATATTCAATGTTACGAACAACTATACAGACAAGAAATTATAATGTCATTATAAAGAAATTGACGCCTTTTCTCAAGAAATTGTCTACCGGCTACAAGGCCAAGAAATCCAAAGTAAATACTTTTGAAATCATTGAAAGTAAACGACAAAGAAAAAGCTATCGTAATAAGGCATCAAATACTTACATTAATTTGTAAACTTTTTTTTTTCTATTATTTTCATTAAACTAATTATTTTTTGCTTTACAGGTTGCTTCAATTTTTTCAGCGTTGCCTGCAGAGTGATAGAACTGGCTAACATAACAGTGGAAAGATGTCGAAACTGATACCCATCTTTAAGCCATAAATCTGCCCCATACAAAGACAAATAGGAGAGTAAATTCGTTATAAGTGGAGAATTTCTAAAAATTGTCAAAGCCTACCAAGATCGGCCGAGTGGAGTGGACTCTCAAAACGGAAAATGCACAAGACAAGAAGATAGGCAAAAATAATGCCAAAGGAGATCGCCCGCCACCTATATAAATTTGCCAAATTCGGAACAGTAGTGCTATTCTGTAAATATCTCACCGTGATAATGTAGTGCTATTCTGTAAACATCTCACCGTGATAACGTTGGTGAAGTGAGCCGTCATTCCACCTGATGCTAGGGATTGACACTTTGACAGCGCACTTTAAGATCACTTATGTTTTCACGGTGAGATCTTTACAGAATAGCACTACAGTCATTGACTTATATATTACTGCGTAAGGACTGGGCGGACGGCATGTTAAAATGACGCCACGAACGTGGTCCTCGAATGATCCTCCCCTAAACCCAAGTGAACTAGTCCGCGATCGGCTATCTTCGGGTGCGGTCGTAAATTTTAAAGGCAAAAAAGCCAAATTATGTCGTGACGGGTTGCGTGAACTACGACAAAAAACATAACAAAAAAACAATTCATATCACCTGTAAGTCAAAAATATGTCAATAAATCAACTTCTAACATTATTTAAAACAATTTTCTTTTCTACTTTCCTGCTACAAGTAAATTGTCTTAGACGACGCGAGGCCACGCCCACAAGACCGTACCGCTGTGCGACATAACTTTGCAGCGGCGTGCGTTGTTACCGATGAAATAAAGATTTAATTATATTACAATAAGATTTAATTTTATACAAACTCTCACTCAATGGAACAACCTGTGTTATTAATCATAAATTACATTAATTAAAGGTCAATAATTGAAAGATATACAATGTCAGAAAACAGTACGAATCCAAAATGGAAAATATGTCAAGAATAACAAAAAGGCCAATGAAAATTTTATTATTTATACAAACAAACTGCAATAAATATAATTTTAGAAAAATAAAAGTTTTCATAATTTCTTTATATCTCGAAAAATACCACGCCGCTCTTACAAGGTTACGTCTACGAGCAGCCTGCGCCGATCAACATCGTAGTTAAGAGTAGTTCTAATAGATGGCGTTAGTGTTTCTGTGTGGCGAACGCGTCAGGCAAATGTACGGACGACCGTATCTTTACTTTTTATATCAATGACTACAGTACACACGGCTATACAGGGCTATTTTTAAATGACTAGCTAAATTTTCACAGGGTGTTCTACCCATGAATATGAACAACTTTCACTATGGGACCAACTTTGAAATCGCAAAAAAAAAATCAGCGGTTTCATACATTTTGATCGAGTAGGTAAGTATTGAACTTTTGTAGGAAACCACTGGTTTTTTTTTCGTGATTTCAAAGTTGGTCCCTTAGTGAAAGTTGTTCATATTCATGGGTAGAACACCCTGTGAAAATTTAGCTAGTCATTTAAAAATAGCCCTGTATATCAAGCTATACATTTCCAGTTTATGCTGACCTCTCATTGTACGGAAATTATGTACAAAGCGAGATCAGCTTATACTGGAAATGTATAGCTTGATTTGTAGCCGTGTGTACGTGGGTCACACTGAAAGTTTTTAGAAAATAAATTTTATTGCTTTTCGAAGTAGTCCGTTCCTTTCTAAGCACCGTCGCATGCGATGGAACCATTGACTGAAGAGTGGGCCCACTCTTCTTTAGGGATTTCTTCCACGCCTTTTTGAAACCCAGCCACGGCATCTTCAGGGTTCATGAAACGAATTCCTCTAAGACTCGTAAGTTTATCTTTAATTTTTGAAAAAAAATAAAAGTCACAATGTGCCAGGTCCTAACTTCACAATTTCGATAGATAAGTATTCGATAGTC
Organism: Cosmia trapezina; assembly: GCA_905163495.3. Classification (NCBI taxonomy): domain Eukaryota; kingdom Metazoa; phylum Arthropoda; class Insecta; order Lepidoptera; family Noctuidae; genus Cosmia; species Cosmia trapezina. The sequence goes on from LR991027.1 coordinate 17,910,003, forward strand.
CGTCTGGCGGAGTGAGCTGGAGTGTTGTCGTGGACTCGTGGTGGAGGAGGATCCTGCTTCTTGGGCGCTGCTGACTTGTGGCGGCATCTACATCGCCACATACGAACTACGCATCAATGACATGACGTCACGCAAACCTGCATCGCGCAATTAGAGTTTACCACGCGATTAGCATATATACAACGTCCCGACATCAACCGTCGGGCAGTGGCCCACCAGATGCAACACCCGTCTGGTCGGAGGATCCTCCCTTTTCAATAGAGGATGAGTGAACTTTACACTCTGTTCCTCTTGCCTCTAAATTGGTGACCCCGAGCATGAACGTCAGCGCAGCCTTCGTGCAACTACATCAGCGTGACGTCATCAGCATCACTTCCTCAAGCTTTCGAGTGGCGAGTCACACAGCCAGCCAGAACCCACGGCTTCAACGGGTATCCTGACCACCAGTATGCAGCGGACGCGCATTCCTGGTCATCACCTTCAGCCTCAACCTCAACCCAGCGCTGTACACTCCGACTCACTGGAGCATAACGCAGCGCCACCCCGACTCACTGGGGTATCACCGCAGACAGTTCCGACTCACCGTGAACTATGCGGCACCCGGTTCCGACTCACTGGAACCACAACTGGCACTGGCAAGCATCGCAAGATACACGACTCAGCCCACTATCGACCTCCGGTCTCCGGAGGGGAGTGATGTGGCGGCATCTACATCGCCACATACGAACTACGCATCAATGACATGACGTCACGCAAACCTGCATCGCGCAATTAGAGTTTACCACGCGATTAGCATATATACAACGTCCCGACATCAACCGTCGGGCAGTAGCCCGCCAGACACAACACCGTCTGGTCGGAGGATCCTCCCTTTTCAATGGAGGATGAGTGAACTTTACACCCTGTTCCTCATGCCTCTAAAGACTAACATTTTCCAAGACAACTGGTAAACAATGACTGACATACCTACCAATCTGCAGTAATAGTCTTGTTATCTTCTAGGATAATTGTTGCGAAATGACCCGTCAGTCAAGGGAAAAAGAGTGCAATCATCTTTTTCCCTTGACTTCTACCGTTCTTTACTTTTGTCAGCAAATCATCAAATGGAAACATCAATTGCGCAGATTGTCTTTTGGTTTCGGGGTCGTAATAATATATCCAGCTCTTATCCAGCTTTAATCACCTGTGTCGATGTCATTTATAAAGAGCATTCGAGTCACCTCCGTCATACTTTTCAAGCATTGAGCAGCACCAATCCAAACTTCGAATCCAAACGATGGCGTTTTTTATCTTCCGTCAAAATAAGAGGTGTCCATTTAGTACAAAACTTTCTGACGCCTAAATGTTCATGTAAGACTTTTTGTACTTGACTCATGCCAATGCCTAAAGCTGCCCGAATCTGTTGATAGGTCACCCTTCTCTCAGCTTCTATAATTAGCCGCATAGCACTCAAGTTATCTTCAGTAGTCGCCGTAGAAGGACCTCCTTCTCACGAATCATCAGTGAGTTTGCTTCGTTCACGTTTAGACTCATTATACCAGCACCCTAATTGCGTAACACATTGTCAATCGGAGTTGGTATCATTTTGACAGTTCAACAACATTCATTGCGTTATTTACGTTGTCGAGCAGACAAATTTTTCGAACATGACATACGAAGCAATAGATTAGCAATTTGTTTCAAAATGAAACCAACTCCGATCGCTAATGTGTTACGCAATTAGGGTGCAGTTGTAAACAGTGGCACGGGATGGGGCTTCGTCATGAAACGCTAATCGAAGTCTATCGTAACGTTGTTGTTGAGTAAAACCGCAACGAAAGTCGTAGTAAATCATTGAACGAAAATCTGTAGTCAAATCCATTTCGACGCACAACAGACACTTTTTAAATTGCCGCCAATTTGTGAAAACAAATGACATATGAATTCGTTACACATCTACAGATTCCCAAAGAGTTCATTCGAAACATATTCGAAATTAAAATTTTTCATCGGCTGCATTTCTTAGGTACTGGCCTATACCTACTTTCAGTGTGATTGTTTCCGAAGAACATCCGCCATCCGGAACACACTAATTCCATTTATAATAAGCTGTAGCTATTATATCAGTATGGAATTTTCATACAAGCTTATAGGTATTTAGTTAATAACTTATTATTTCTCACTCCCACATAGACTGATTATGCTTATTAGTGAGAAATACTGTGGACTTTACCTACTTAAGGTGTATGAAAATTACATACAGATAGCTATATTACGCTATTATTATGGAATTAGGGTGTACACACGGGTACACATCAAGCTATACATTTCCAGTTTACACTGACCTCTCATTGTAAGGAAATCCTATACAATGCGAGATCAGCTTGTACTGGAAAACTATAGCTTGATCTGTAGCCGTGCGTACACACGGCTACACATCAAGCTATACATTTCCAGTTTACACTGAACTCTCATTGTAAGGAAATCCTATACAATGCGAGATCAGCTTATACTGGAAATGTATAGCTTGATCTGTAGCCGTGCGTACCTGCTTCTTTGCGTGGTCCGACACTAACTTGGCAAGTGTGTTGGTTTTGTTTTAATCAATCATGTGGATCAGTAATATATTTACAACAGTATTTCAAGCGCTATCTTCTTGCACAAGTATTACGTGATATAAATCTATTAGTCTAAATACTAATAGTCACGGTCAGTCCAAATGTAGGTAAGTAGTTTAGTTACGTGAGTGATACGATTAGGTATACCTACTTAGCTTGATCTTGAATAGTAGGCATTCTAAATTTCTAACATGGTGCAACATAACTGCTTATTTAGCTACTAATTAAGTACTTATGTAAATAAGTGCAATATTTCTAGGAGACTAATTAAGTATTTTCATTTATAATAAATATGTATATGTTACCGGCAATCTGTATAATCCGGTATTCTATACAATACCTAGGCAATGTATAGAATACCTACCTGAAACGTTTAGGTAATGTATGAAATATTATTGATTTTATACATTGATATAAAAAGTACGCAGTAATATATAAGTCAATGATTTTATACTTTGCCTAGTCATTCTATACAGTACCGAAGCCGCAGCCGGCAATGTGTGTAATATACTATGTGCTCTCAATATACTAGCTGTCGTCTTCTAGAGGAGCTCGTGGCTAAATAATAACAGCCGCACGGGTCGATCCAACAGGTTAAGCTACGCTTGCTGCGGTTGGTCCGTGGATGGGTGACCATCTTTACATACCGAGACTCCTCTGTACCTCGGAAAGCACGGTAAGCCGTTGGTCATTCCGGCTGTCATTCATGGATCTTTGACAGTCGTTACGGGTCGTCAGCAGCCCGAAAGTCTTACAACCAGTCTTACCCAGGGGTATCGTCTGTTTTTTAAGACGTATATCTGCCTAGCCTTTTCCCAACTATGTGGGGGTCGGCTTCCAGTCTAACCGCATGCAGCTGAATACCAGTATTTTACATGGTGCGACTGCCTATCTGACCTCCATAACCCAGTAACTGTGCAATACGATAGGTACCCCTTGGTAAGACTGGTTGTCAGACTTTCGGGATTCTGACGACCCGTAACGACTGTCAAAGATGCACAAATGACAGTCGGTCGGGACCAACGGCTGAAAGTGCTTTCCGAAGCACGGAGGAGTCTCGGTATGTAATCCACGGACCAACCCCGGCAAGCCTGATGGATCGACCCGTGTGGCTGTTGTAACTTAGCCACGAGCTCTTCCTAACTAAAACCGCTGGTCGGAGACCAAAAGCACCTAACATTGAAAAATACAGACCATAATCTATTTACTTTACACATTGCCGGTGGACCATCAGGTACTCTATACAATCCCTGTGGGAATTGTATACATTACCTAGGCAAAGTATGTAACGGACATTAATATTCATAATATTTCATACATTGTCTGGACGCCCCAGGTATTCTATCCATTGCCTAGGTATTGTATAGAATACCTGTATTATACAGATTGCCGGTAACATATGTACAGGGTGTCCGGTAATGAATGGATAACCTTGAAATGTCTTATAGTATAACTTATGGCCGTTCAGAAAAAAAATGAAACAAAATATATCATAAGTAGTACCCAAGTTATGATTTTTTAAAAGAAAGGTCAAATTTTTTTTACCTTGTTTTACTTTTATGAACACTACGATCAGAAATGAATGGATTCCATCGGTTTGTTGTTATTTTATTACTATACACGAACTATGCTAATAGATAAACAGTAAATAGTATGACTAGCTATTGCACTTTTTTATTAAAAAATTAGCAAATTAATTAATTTTAGAAAAACTTTGCAAAATTTATTTTTTAAACAATGTTTAAACATCTTGGGTAGGTATAAAAAAAATGTATGAATATATGAGTGGCCAATAATTTTAAAATAATGTCACTTTCAAGATGCTTTCAAGTAGATTTTATAATGGTACAATTCATAAATGTATCTACAATAAATAGTGAATTATTGCCATTAATGTAGAAAAGGAGAAAATTTTACTAAATATCAAAATTTGTAATATGAGAACATTTTTTAAATTTAATTGTACCTGAACTTTGGGGATTAATAAAAAACAACATTTAACATAAACAACACTTTATTATACATTCATTTATAATAAATGTTCAAACTGTCGGCCTCCCACTCTTATGCAGGCCCTACATCTACGGATAAATGATCTACGGAGCAGTCTTGTGTACCGTCGCGTCGTTCACAAATTTTTGATGCAGCTGCTCTGACTCGTCTTCTTAATTCTTCTAAAGACCTTTTAGGCTTACGGTATACTTCCTCATTAAGGCAGACCCAATAAAAAAAAATTTTAAATAACACGTACCCAGATAGATGGATCGGGCGGCTAGGGCCAATTTTGTGGCCTCCACGTTCACCGGACCTAAATCCATTGGATTTTTTTTTTTAAATACAGACAATAGTTCTATACCTGTAGAAGTGTAGATTACAGGAAAACCTATATGAAGTTTGTGGTCTTAAAATAACATGTTAAATCTCTCAATATTATGAGTGCCAACTGACATTTACTATTGGAATGTATGGGAGAATATGTTTTTCAACTATAATGTTAAGTTTGTTCTTGGGATAATTTCATCCCAATTACGGAACCCTTCATTGTGCGTAGTCCGACTCGCACTTGGCCGGTTTTTCATAAACCACCCAAGTGACGAAAAAAACAAAAAAAAATCAAATTGGTTGGAGTAGGAGTAATGCACGGCAATGGGGCCGGCAACTGTCAAAGTGTCGCTAGTAGCGCTCAGACCAATAACAAAGCAGTTTTTGTACGGAATTTGTAGTGAACTCATAATTAGACACAATTATTGAGGAAATGCCAAGATATTGTGTACCAAATTGTAAGAAACTAGAGGCCACCAGTTGGCTCGAGATGAGAAACTTAAAAAATTGTGGCTCAAAGCGATAAGGCGAGTAAAGTTTGAGCATAAAAGCGGGGCGAGAGTGTGTCATAAACATTTCAAGGAAAGTGACTATGAAAAGATTGGTAACAAGATTATGTTAATGAAAATTAAGTAAATGATACAATGTTATCATACACTAGAGTGTATCATAAGTAAACGTTCTATATACCATGAAACAAACATGCAGACCATAAAATTGTAAAAATATAAATTAATCTATGAACAACAAATTCCATTCAATTAGGTCTGCTTTCTTTCCACATAAAGAGGCGCTTCTTTTTCTTCTTTTAACTCACATAATTATTTTCCAAGTGGAATACATACTGTTCTTTATCGGAAAAATGTCAAGAAATCAAGGCAAATAAGAAATCCGAAGCGCATAATTATGTTTATGTCACTTAAGGATGATGCTCAATGGTAGCCGGCGAAATTCATTTTTTTTTTGGGTTTTTTGCAATTTGCAGGTCCGTGTCTGGTTGTATCTTGATCAAAGTATGATACGCGGAAATAAAACATATGTATTTATATAATTTTAACCATAAAAATCATCAATACATCTCTCTAAGTTAGGTTTCGTGCAGATTCGTTAGATTTCGTTCGTTTGACGACTGCTCGAAATCTAACTTAGAGAGATGTATTGATGATTTTTATGGTTAAAATTATGTAAATACATATGTTTTATTTCCGCGTATCATACTTTGATCAAGATACAACCAGACACGGACCTGCAAATTGCAAAAAACCCAAAAAAAAAATGAATTTCGCGGGCTACACAGGGTTCGTATAGAGGTGGCGCCATCTGTGATCAGCTTTCACTTGCCGACCCCAATTGAGTGTGAATCTAAAGAAGATGTGGAAACTTTTATTAATAAACAAAACAATGTAAGTAAGAAAACCATAGAAGTTGCATTTATGAGACTATTGGGTAACGGAACGACATCAATAAAAAAAAGATTGCCAAGATCAATGTCTCATGATGTTTGATGTCTCTGTCACTGTGACAGAGATCACAGAGACTCTGTGATCTCTGTCATAAGCCTCCACTACACTACTCGCGAAGTTGCTTCAACGAAGTACTCGTCGAAGTTGATCGAAGTCCGAAGTACGTGTCTACACACTCGTGCAACTTCGCGAGGAGCTCAGTCGCCCGGTGGCACCCGCGCGCTTTACACCACAGACTAAGTAAGTAGTATTCTTTGCACCATGGATAATGTTGAAGTGGCAGCTGCCGTTGCAATGTGCACTCTCGCATATTATAATTACGTGTGAATTTATCACGCGACAATTTGAAGTGAGTCGAGTAGTAGTGTAGTCAGACGCTTCGTCGGAGCACTTCGGGCCCTTGGACTCGGGCGCAAAAACCGACAACGATCGGAAGTCGCGCGAGGCGAGCCGAGGTTGCACGAAGCGAAGCGAAGTGGCCGTCCACACTATCGTATTCGCCTAACTTCGACCAACTTCGCGAGTAGTGTAGAGGAGGCTATAGCTTCACAAGTTCTTCGAACGAAAAAACGAAACATCCGCGAGAATGATTTAAATTATGATTATGTTTATTTTTGTGTGGTTCGTTGTATGTCACTCGTTTAAATGACATATATATTAGTATTTTAACCGAATTAACTAACAATATATTTTTTATGTTTGTTTCAGTGTACAGTACCCGGCGATAAATATTGCACATCGACCTTTGGAAAGAGACAATCGGCTAATTTCGGCTTCGTAGAGCGTTATCTCTGTCGCACACTACCTATGTGACGTTTTGTCAGTCGTTGTTCAAAATATATATTTAGAGTTGTTAACACCCCCAAAAAATAATTTAAAGTTGTACCTACTATGGCATCTTTAGGAAAAAGAGGGAAACCTTTACGAGGTGATCACGCGAAACTATCTACAATGTTTATAAATATTTTGTAACCGAAGCTGACAGATTAAAAAAAATGAAGATGAAAATGTAAGTTGTTATTTTAAGGTTGATGCACCAGGGTAGCCCGCGAAATTCAAAATTTCTAACGTTTTTTGCAATTTGTAGGTCAGTGTGAGCTTGTATGTTGATTAAAATATGATTCGCGGCCGTGGCTAATATGGCTTTACAGAATTATAATCATTAGAATCAGCAATACAACTCCATAAGTTAGCATTTACCTCAAATCTAGCGATTTCATGAAATCATAAGGTTTGAGGTAAATGCTAACTTATGGAGATGTATTGCTGATTCTAATGATTATAATTCTGTAAAGCCATATTAGCTACGGCCGCGAATCATATTTTTACCCGACTGCAGCGAAGCCCAAAAGGAGGGTTATGTATTTGACCTATATGTAAGTATGTATGTATGTCCGTTTCTTTGTTCCCTCGTAACTCCTAAACGAATGAACGGATTTGGATAAATTATACGTCTATTGATTTGTCTTGGTGGCGCGAGTGTCACTAGCTACATTAACATCAAAAATAAAATAAAATGGCGGATTTGGGGTGACATATTGTGGAGTTCGAAATTTTTTTGTCTTCTAATACCATCGAGTGGGATATCAAAATGAAGATTACAAAAATATATACAACTTATATGATTAAAAGTAATTCGAAGTGACAAATCGAATTTTGATAAAAAAAAATTGCTTTGAGCAGAGTTAGGACCTCGAAGGCTTGGCTATTTGTGCACTTATCCAAAAAAGCTTTCAAATAACTCTCACGGCCAAAACTCTTTGCAAGAACTAAATCGTCTACTAAATCTTTCACATTTGTAAACTAAAAAGCTGGAAATAAAAAAAGTAATTTAAAAAACTAAAAAACCCGACTGCAGTAAAAAACTAAAACTGAAAAGCTAAAAACAAGCCCATTTTAAATTTAATAAAAGTTGGAAGCAGGCGGGACCCGTTGAGTTTGAAAATATAACAATGGAATGGGTCCCGCCTGCTTCCAACTTTTATTAAATTTAAAATGGGCTTGTTTTTAGCTTTTCAGTTTTAGTTTTTTACTGCAGTCGGGTTTTTTAGTTTTTTAAATTACTTTTTTTTAATCAACATACATGCTCACACTGACCTACAAATTGCAAAAAACGTAAGAAATTTTGAATTTCGCGGGCTACCATGGCGCTTTTGCCTTAAGAAGGTTCAAGAGCAAGTTGCAAATGCCACTGGAATTTCAAGAAGAACTTTGAACAATATATTAAACGAAGTCAGTACTGAAACACATTCTACTGAAATTAAGTTCAGCACTCCAAAAAGCAATTTCGTTTATACAAAGTAATTAAATACGTAAACATAATGTGAACATGTTTTTTTTATTTTATTTTACCCCAACCTAAAGCCATCACTTATAGAAAAAATGGTGTATTTTGTACAAAGAATAAAAAGAATTATCAAAAGAAGCAAATCATAATTGTTTTAACAGCTCCTAATAGATACCGGACTGTTTGTATTTCGTGCGACAGAGATAACGCTCTACGAAGCCGAAATTAGCCGATTGTCTCTTTCCAAAGGTCGATGTGCAATATTTATCGCCGGGGATTGTACTAATACCCGTCAACAAGATATTTTATTTTTATTACACACGTTTTCTCTCTTATCAGTTATCACATCTGACATTCGTCGGCACCATTGCCACAGAGAAAAATAGAATGGAATAGAAACAAAAACGTCAAACAAACGTCACTCGCGTCGATACGACACCTGCCGACCCGAAGCCAGACAAAAAGTACCACGGGTGTTTGTGTTTTGTTGTTGTTTTCAATGATAAAACTACTGATAAGAAGAAATGGACATCACAGAAATGACCGCAAACATGTCTTTACTAGAGTAAGTTTGATCTTTATATAAAAAATAGATAGATTATCAAACTTTTAGCTTCAATTAGAAAGGTTAAAAATACTATTACATTTGGAAGAACTTGAGGCAAGCTTAAGGGTACTTATTTCAACCCAGAGTATTTCAAATACATTAGTATATATTTCAATACAAGTCAGAGTCAATTTAGATTAATTATTTTTATTTCTGAAACTGTAAATACAGTTACCTACAGACTGCTGCACTGTAAAAAACATCCATGTGAAGCACAAAATATTAATATACTTAGCTTTTTTATTGTGATTTCAGTGAGACTAAACTTAAAAAACGTGAAGATTACATAGATTGGCAAGAATATTTTATGGCAACTGCGTTTTTGGCGGCAAAACGGAGTAAAGATCCTAGTTACCAAGTAGGAGCCTGTATTGTCAACAAGGACAACAAAATAGTCGGAGTTGGGTTAGTACACAATTGTAGTACTTAATTTAGAAACTAGCTTTTGCACATGGCTTCGCTCAAGTGAAGGTTGGAAACTTGAACTTAATACTAGAATAAAAAGTGTCATATGTCCTAAACCAGGACCACCCAGGTCTACCCATATGCTAAATTTCATTCAAATCAGTTGAGCTGTTAAGGCATGAATGATTCACAAACACCAAATCAAATAGACTCACATTTATACAGCATGTAAACACGGGCATAAGTGCGTAGATATCGTCCGGTAGTGGCAAAGCCCATTGGTGAGTAAACAGCATTTATTTATTTCAATTAAACCAATTACACGGACTTTTGAACTCTCAAGGGTTTGGTCAGTCACAAAGATATAGCGCTAGCCCATTCCAAAGCATAGTAGGTATATATGCAGAATAACGGGCAACAAACTCCACAGACACTATTTTATACAGACTACAGAGAATGGAGTTCAATATCCAGGTCTAAAAAACCGGTCAAGAGCAAGTCGGACTCGCGCACCGATTGTTCCGTTCTGATTTCTAAAAAAGTGTGCTATTTAGAGACATTGTTTTATTTTTCCTGTAATCTTTACATAAACTTATATTACGTAATTATAATAATTTCAGATTTTTCGCTTTGCAAACTTCGGAGATAAGGGGGGGGAACGGTATTTTTTTTTACATTTGTCATCAAAAGTCGAAAACTATGCGGCCTAAAAAAAGAAAAAAAATGTTTGAGAATGTGCTAACAGTGCTCTTTCATATGATACCCCCACATGCCCTAGTAGCCCCACTTTGAATTTTGAAGACCCCCTTTCAGTCAATGTTGCAAAAAAAATTTAATATTTCTATTTCTTTCTTATTTGCAAAATAGTTGGGTAAACATAATCTAAAACTGTTCTAAATTTCAAGTTGATAGCATTAGTAGTTCTTGAGATATCCAGCTGTGACAGACAGACAGACAGAGTCACACCATAAGGGTTCCTTTTTTACCATTTTCGTACGGAACCCTAAAAATGATTAAGAATGTGCAAACAGCGCTCTTTCATATGATACCCCACATGCAACTCCACTTTGAATTTTGAAGACCCCCTTTCAGTCCGTTACAAAAAAAATTTAATATTTCTATTTCTTTCTTATTTGCAAAATAGTTGGGTAAACATAATCTAAAACTGTTCTAAATTTCAAGTTGATAGCATTAGTAGTTCTTGAGATATCCAGCTGTGACAGACAGACAGACAGAGTCACACCATAAGGGTTCCTTTTTTACCATTTTCGTACGGAACCCTAAAAATGATTAAGAATGTGCAAACAGCGCTCTTTCATATGATACCCCACATGCAACTCCACTTTGAATTTTTAAGACCCCCTTTCAGTCCGTTACAAAAAAAATAAATTTTTTTTTACTTCTTTCTAATTTGCAAAATAGTTGAGTAAACGTCATCTAAAACCATTCCAAACAAGTTGATAGCATTAGTAGTTCTTGAGATATCCAGCTGTGACAGACAGACAGACAGACTGAGTCACACCATAAAGGTTCCTTTTTGACCATTTTGGTATGGAACCCTAAAAAGAATCTAGATATATGTGCCCTGTGACACAAATGCATAAGTGATCTCATCAAGCTTACATTGACAACATAATTTACAGACATTATACGCAGTAAAATGAATACTGCTTTGTTTTAAATTAAGTGCAAAGTGCGACTGAGCTAAATTTTATTGCACACATTCATATTCATATCTTTATTTGCATTCCATTATGAGGTGTTATGCTTAAAGCTAAGGTACAATTATGGACCCTGTAAGGCACTGCAAAAAGTATAAAATTAATTCTTAAAATAAAACCAGGAAACAATTTTGTTATTAACAACTAGCTTTTGCCCGCGGCTTCGCCCGCGTGAATGTCTGAAAATATCCCACGGGAACGTACTACCGGGAATTCCTTCCTTATTCCTTGTCTACATTATAAAGGGAACCTCTGTGCAAAATTGCAGCTTTCTAGGTCCAACTGTTTGGGCTGGGCGTTGATGAGTCAGTCAGGACTTCTCTTTTTATTTATACAGATAGATAGATAGATAGATAGATCAACAATTTTTAAATATGATATCCTATCTTACTATTAAATGAGCAATATCTGTAATCACATTCTGGGAAACGACTCTGAACAATTTCGATGAAATTTGCAGTATAGGGATTTATAGAGGCAAAAATCGATCTAGGGTCTTATTTCTAGGGTGACTTCTATTTTCACCCGAACAGAGCTCAGTCGCCCAGGTACTTAACATTAATTAAGTAAATATAACATTATTTATTATAAGTATTGAGAACAATAATATAGTGGTACATAATAATTACTTGGTAAAGTCAAATAAACATAATATAATCAATTATATTGCACGTAGGAATGTATCTATATGACTAACTGTGTATGATGTATTTTTCTGTCATTGTCACAACGTAGGTATTGTGCATTATTGTCCTTGATATCTAATGATGTCACTATGACATTCAACAGCTACTTAGTGTTCAAGCACTGATAATATTTATTAATAGCTCTTCGGGCAACAACAGCAGTGAGATTAGCATGACTGTGTTATAGTACCTACATAAATAACTAGTTTAGTACCTACTTGCCGGTCCCTACTTGATTGAAGTGGCACTTCGATATTAGCTGCTTCCAGTGAGAAAATAACAATGATTTTAACCTTAAATTTTGACTTAAATACCTAGTAGGTATACAGGGTGGTCAAAAAGTCGTGTATCAAACGAAATAGGGAGATAGAGGAGGTAATTTCCAACAAAAAATCTTTCTACAGCATGACCATAATTCAATTGCCCTAAAAATTAATTGCTCTTGAAAGTTGGTACCCAGAGCCGCAATAGAACTTTTGTAGTGCTGACTGCTGATACATTATGATCGAGTAATAATACAACACCGTTTGTTTTATTGTTTTATATCACATTTTTTAAATTAGTCTAATTGCGGCTCTGGGTACCAAATTTTAAGAGCAATTTATTTGTAGGGCAATTGAATTATGGCCATCTGTAGAAAGATTTTTTGTTGGAAATAACCTCCTTTATCTCCATATTTCGTTTGATCCACGACTTTTTGACCACCCTGTATATGTGTGCAGTGCTTGAATGTAACTCATTCACTCAGGAGAACTGGCTAACTGTCATCGTAGGACAGATTGATTTGATTGATGTGGCACTTCGGTATTAGCTGCTTCCTGCGAAAAAATAACAATGATTTTAACGTTATTTTGACTTGAATACCTAGCATACAGGGTGTAAGGGACAGCCCTCCGCAAACTAACAGCGTGCAGTCAACTCCTTATTTTGAATCATATTCCACCGGAAAAGAAGAAGGGTCATCTGTGACCCAAGCCTGGTGCAAACCAAATATATCTCACTTTTTTTGTTATTTTATGTATTTAAATACATATATAGATTTTTTTTTTCGATTTTAGTGGCTAACCTATTTAAATTGCCTTCGTAAGGCAAAATATTATTTTTTAACTAAACCCGCTTTTAAATCTTTTTCAAAAATGTAAAATCAATTGAGACGAGTTATTACCTACCTACCAATAACTACATAATTCAATATAAGTAGCTACATTATACCTATAGCTAAGTTTTGGTTACAATAACAATGGAAAAAACCATTGTAGCGAGATATGGTCGTAAAATGATCGGCGATTCGACTTATCTCGCTAGTGTGACACACACTCGCACATGCTATCTCACTCCTGCACTCCCTAAAAGAGCGAGATGTCTATATTTGGGTGTTTTACCAGCACTATAGGTAAATCGCGTACGTTATGTACAACCCAGAGATTGAGAGCCGAAACGCTATTCTGGAGTACTATTGTACATGCAATCATGGAAGAGGAACATAATATAGCTCATGCCATGCTCATGCTCATGTCATGTCGTAAGTGTGGTTTATTACTTAAGGTGGGCTAGACATCAAGATGACTTCCAGCATCCCGCACTGGGTATAGACACTATACTTACAGTAATCATGATTTGATTTAAATATGTTAGTATTTACGATTTACAGATTTATGTACAATCGCGTTACATCCCGGTGATACACTTTTAAAACAAAATGCTTTGAACGACTCTACGCTGCATAATTGCGCGTGTGTGCGTGTGGCTCTGCCCACATTTAAAGCAAGAAAAATTATGCTAATCAGAACATAGAGCAGTAAAAAAAAACTTCCAAATTAAAAAATTACGTAAGTTGCTTCTTTTTTGACATATATTCCCAAGTATAAACACATAGAAATAAAGTTATTTACTTCTCAATAGCACTGCACAAGTAAAAGGTCCCTCTCATGCCGATTAAACACAAAAATGTCAATATAAACATTTTGTGTATTTATACACATTACCTACTCACATACTAAGATATAGAGAAACACAAAAAGATGTGAGGTGCTCAAAACAGCATGAATTATAAAGAATATTAATATTAAGATATATTTTCTTGAGAACACTACACGTACACACTGATTCTCAAGCAGACATAGAAATTAACTCTTAATAGCTTACCAAGATTTCAACTAACGCGCATTATGTTTTACGTAAAAACCAGTATCAAAGGGGCGGGGCGCGGTCTGCGTATGGACGCCACCTGCGCTGGCCATGTAAGCGATTTTAACGTTATGGGTGGTCGACCGGAAAGTAACGCCACTGTACTTACATGATTATATAGTTTAAATATTATATAATTTCAACATCATGGACTCATGGTGGGCCATCGTCAAGTTGTACCATCACTTTTCGACCTTATTACTATAGGAATAAGGTTCATTATGATTTCATTGAAAATAAAAATATCTAAAGAAATAGCCTTTGTTTAATTTCCTGAAAAACATTATGTTTTGTCTTACACAAGCAATTTAACTAATCTAACTTAGTAAAAAACCCAAATATATAATTATATAAGTAATATATAATATAATATATATATAATATAATATATACCTATATAATATAATATATATATAATATAATACTCGCTCTTTTAGGGAGTGCAGGAGTGATATAGCACGTGCGAGTTCTTTTGTATCTCACACTAGCGAGATAAGCCGAAATGCCGATCATTTTACGACCATTATCTCGCTACAATGGTACCTAACTTGGTTTTTTCCATTGTAATTGTCTTTACTAAAACATAGCTATACAGGGTGTAAGGGACAGCCCTCCGCAAACTAACAGGGTACATTCAGCTCCTCATTTTGAATCATATTCCATCGGAAATTTTCTCAGGAAAATTTTCATTTTTTCAATTTTTTTTTCAGTTAAATTTTCATTATTTCAATGTAAAATTGTATTGTGTGTTCGCAGCACTCCATTTATGTAAAAAAACTGCAAAAAAAATCAGCAAAAAAAAAAACCAGCAATGGATGTTGAAATACTCTAACCAACGATGCGTGAAATCAGCTGTTCACTTTCTGTCTATCTACAGAGTTCATCGAACTCACCGCATACCTATTACCTACCCTTCCCAACTAGTAATAGACGCTCCGATTTGTACACAAAAACACAAACAAATCAGGTTTATTGGATTCCCTTAACGTTCCTGAAAAAATTTCATGTACCGGTCATCTTAGTATGATATACTGAATTCACCCTATCAGTTTGCGGATGGCTGTCCCTTACACCCTGTATAATGTAAAGCTTCTTATTTTGAATTATGACGTTATTAGTAGGTTTGATAAAAATAATATTTTGCCTTGCGAAGGCAATTTAAATAGGTTAGCCACTGAAATCGAAAATAGAAATACCTGATAATTGATGTACTTAAAATAATGAAAAAAACTAAAATATGTTCCGTTCGCGCCGGGCCTGGTTAAATTTTGTATGGATTGTGACCCTTCTTCTTTCTCATGAAAATTTTAATTTTTTAAATAGTTTTTTTTTCAGTTACTTACATTTTCTTTATTTTAATGAAAAAATTACATTGTGTGTTTGCAGCACTCCATTTATGTAAAAAAAAAAAAAAAAAAACAAAAAAAAACCAGCAATGGATGTTGAAATGCTCTAACGAACGACGCGTGATACCCATTGACTACCCCTCCCAACCACTAACAGACGCTCCGATTTGTGCACAAAAACACAAACAAATCAGGTTTATTGGATTCCCATAATGTTCCTGAAATAATTTAATGTACCGGTCATCTTAGTATGATATATAGAATTCACCCCATCAGTCTGCGGAGGGCTGTCCCTTACACCCTGTATGTATGCAGTGTTTGAATGTAACTCATTCACTCAGGAGAACTGGCTAACTCTCATCATAGGACAAATCGTTTAGATTGATGTGGCACTTCGGTATTAGCTGCGTCCAGCGAGAAAGTAACAATGATTTTAACCTTATTTTGACTTAAATACCTAGTATATGTGTGCAGTGCTTGAATGTAACTCATTCACTCAGGAGAACTAACTCTCATAATTATGACAAATCATTTTTAATTTTTCTGACATGTCCATCTTTTATTCAAATAATAAATTATGTCCAAATGATGTTCGATGCAACAATTTAAAAATTCTTCCAGGTAAAGAAGCAATAAGAAGATATCAGATCATATAGAGTAGGTAGGTATAATCACACTGGCAAACCTAACAGTAGGAAAGGAATCTTTAAGCCTGCACTACACTACTCGCGAAGTTGCTTCGACGAAGTACTGGTCGAAATTGACCGAAAGTAGGTGACTATACTACTCGTGCAACCTCGCGAGGAGCTCAGTCTCCGCCGGCGCGCCCACCACCGGCACTCTATGCACCATGGATAGGTAACATTCAAGTGTCAACTGCCGTTGCAGTGTACCTAATATACTTGTAACTACGTGCGTATTTCGCATCTCCATGCGAACCGAGAAGTGAGCCGAGCAGTGTACCTAGTGAGACGCTTCGTAATAGAACTTCGGGACACTTCGAGTCCTTTGACTCGGGCGCTAAAACCGACAACGATCGGAAGTCGCCCGAGC
The DNA here is from genome assembly GCA_905163495.3 of Cosmia trapezina. NCBI lineage: Eukaryota > Metazoa > Arthropoda > Insecta > Lepidoptera > Noctuidae > Cosmia > Cosmia trapezina. The sequence goes on from LR991027.1 coordinate 17,926,677, forward strand.
GAGACGAGGTTGCACGAAGCGAAGCGAAGTGCCTTCTACACCATCGTATTCGCGCCTAATTTCCACCAACTTTGCGAGTAGTGTAGTGGAGGCTTTAGACTAAATCAATCAAAATATTTTAAGTATTTCACACAAACCTACATGGGCACCACAGAGCACTTTATTATACTATGGACATATATGAAACGTCAGAAGCTAGGTGCACGGTTCCAACTGTTCATTTCCAATGGAGAAGAGCCGGCAAGAAACTACAAGGTTAACTTTTTAAAAATATTTAGCTTTTACAGTGTTTTCAAATTACAGTTGAATTAGGTATAGTGTTAATAGGAATTGAAAGACAGTGTAGGCCTGTCAACAAGTACCAGATACTTAACAGAATAGGTTATGGCCAAAAAATAAAAACAAAAATGAGTCTACAATAACATAATACCACAAGGTTTAATCAGTCAAACTTAACATAATATATTAATTAGGAACTAGCTGAACCGACAGACGTTGTCTTGTCCTGTCCAAATTTCAATAACTCATACAAAATTCCCATAGAAAATGCACATAAAGAAAAATTTTAAAAGTTTTCAAAACAACACAACACAACAACAACAACAACTACTTGACAGCTTTCGAAATTTTTCTTTCCTAAAAACTTAAATCAAACGAACATTTTAAAACAAAAAATAGCTAAATCGGTCGAGCCGTTCTCAAGTGATGCGCTTACCAACGAACAGCATTTCATTTTTATTTATGTCGATTATTTTTTATTACAGATACAATGGAATGCCAATTGGATGTAGTGACGATGAATTCCCGTGGGCAAAGAAGACTCCTTCACCTTTAGATAGCAAATTTCTCTATGGTGAGCAATTGTATACTACATACTTCTAAGTTTCATAAAGTACCTACTTACTGTGGCTAGTACCATACACAGTACAATTCTATGAGTCCTCACAAAGTGGTCCAACCATCCAAATATTTTCATTTTACATGCCTGGATATCCGGCTACATATCTGACCTCTACACAGTCACAAAAAAAAATAATAATACAAAACAACAAAATAACAACAAAACAAAATACAACAAAACAACAAAATATTTGAAAAAAAAAACGTACTCTGACTTACTTACAAATATTTATCATTATTATTTCAGTGTGCCATGCAGAAATGAATGCAATTATGAACAAGAATTCAGCCGATGTGAAGGACTGCACCATGTATGTTGGGTTGTTTCCATGCAATGAGTGTGCCAAGATGATCATCCAGTCAGGAATCACCAAAATTTATTATTTGTCTGATGAAAAAGGAGACCGACCGATGTATATAGCCTCAAAGAGAATGTTTGATGCGTCTGGTGTTGAATATAAGTAAGTATTTTTTTTAATAATCAAATAATCAAATCAACTATCAGTAGGGTATTACACCCATTTTTGAAAAGTGTCTCAATTAGTTTCTATAAGTACCTAGTGCTAATAAGCCACTAAAAAAACACAAAATTTTTATTCAATCGATAAGTGCCATAAAAATGCATTTAAATTTTACATTTTCAAATTTCGCGCGAAAACGCTGGACGCAGTGGACGCCATATTGCTCTGTGGTCATGACGTCAGTTAGTCAGTAAACAAACACTTTTTATACGCTGATCAGTTGACAGTTGACATTGGCACTTTTAAATTTATAGTACCTAATGACGTAATAACATGGCGGCTACTTTCATGGTGTTAGAAAACAGATTAAAAAACTGAAAACTTTGAATTGAATTTTAAAATTTGTACTGTTATTTTACGAACTAAAGTTAACATTTTCCGACTGCTTTTTAGCTTATAGCTATGTAAATAATATATTTTTAGATTTTTTCTCCTTTAAAGTAAAATACCGTATTGTAGGTATTCAAGATTTGAACATAATTTTATATAATTCAGAAGCTTATAATTCCGTTTTGTTATAAGTAATTTATCACTTTACCCATTGTTAGGATTCCATAGTCAAATAGAAAAACGGAATCCTTAATATGTAATTTTATTCTGTCCATTCATTCGATAAAAAAGCTTAAAAAAAGCTTTAGATTAGCTTTTTAGCTTTATTTATAGCTACTATTTGTAATAATAATAACGTACAACTATTCTAGCTGCATTTGCATTCTAAAATAAAAGAAATATCCAAACAAACGATGAGGGCGCCATTGCGCGCTCGGTAGCCTCTTAATTGAATACAAGTATTAAATTTATAAAGTATAAGTAAGTATTATAATTATAAAACAAAACAAAACAAAACATATAGCAGTGGCACAATTAAAAAAAAATAATTTTTGAGATATTTATAATTATATGGTCCCACCATATAATTATAAACGTTAAAACTATAAGTACCATTTTATTAAATTAAGTTTGCGATTTTTCTTTTGTTTTTAAACGTGTTTTTTTTTTTCAGGCAATATCTACCAAAGCGTAGTAAAATAGAGATAAATTTTACAGTCGACTGGGATGCTATGAGCCCTTCGAAATAATACCCAGTATAATTTGTATTTTCTATTGAAATATTAATGATGATTACGATTTTATATTGCATGTGATATTATAACGTAAGGAATACGTATATTAAGCTTGACGATCTTGTAAATGAAACAAATGTAAATAAATTTGTAACATATTTTTTATTAAGTACTTTATTTATGTCGATACCTCCCTCCTGCCCAGCCCTCTTCCTTTGTATCTTCCTCAAACTAAGAACACTCGTTTGTTGCATTGAATTCGGCACCTATCGCTGGTCATCTTTCGCCGGGTAACTCTTACCTGGGAAATTCGATTTTTTTATTACGATATTTGTATCAAATTGGGTCCAGCACAACAAACAGCACATTCCAAACAAAAAATATAATTTATTGGCATAAAGGACATCATCCACGTTTCTTACATTTTTGGTCCAAATGTAAAAGTCAAACAAAAATTGTGCTCTATTCTATTAGAATTTGTCCTACTGAGCATTTCTGATTATGGAACCGAAGCGATCAAATCATTTCCCTTGGTTTTATTTGAATTAAAAAATCTGTCTTTTTTCGATTAAATTAAATGATTTGATTAAATTAGCCAATTTTTTTAGTTTTTTTATGTTTTTGTTAGGTGTAAAATAAATTATAGAAATATATTATTGTGCATAGGTCATTGATATAAAAACTATAAGTCAATGGCATAGGTAATATCCTGTCATCTTATCCACACATCTAAAAAATACTACAATAATAATAAGTATTTTGTATTCCCGGCATGTCAGAGCCAGACTATATTATGTAGTATGAAGGTACCTACCCATTGCCATAGATAAATCATTATCAGGACGAGAAGTAATCGCTCAGTACTATTGTACATGCGTCATAAGCAAAATAACAATTGGGTGCAGTTCTCATGTTATGTGGATAATATGGTTTGAGCTATGCACGACGTTTGCAAGATATTACTCCTCCAGCTTATGTATTACAGAATATTATTGGTCTCCCCACAAGAGATCCACCACAATCACCGAAACCAAACTGGACTTGGCATCATAGAGAGATAACATCATAGGGAGATAACCGAACTCGGCGTTATCTGAAGTCTGAAAAGAGGACAAGGACTCGATAATCCTCAAATCCGGGAACATGCTCCGGAAACAGAGCATAGAGGGAGATCAGACAAGGCGGTGTCGGGTTTATTGTCCATATGTCCCTTGTGAGCAACGTGGTAAAGATTGAGAGTGTGCGACCAGGCTGGCGTACCTTATACTCAGAATATCCGCAAGATATTCGTTGATGGTCATACAGGTTTACGCCCCGACCTCGTCATACCCCGATGATGAAGTGGAGACCATGAATGAGGATATTTCCAGAAACGTGCATGGCTTTAAAACTCAGTTTTTTGTCATGCTACGGACCAGTTTTATGGAGACGGAAGGCCTCTATCTTCTTCTTCTTCAGAAAACGTGACGTGAAATAGTAACGTGAGAATGTGACAGAAACTATCTGTTCTATCACCTTCGCTTGAAAGGTAGGTACAGTCCGCGAGGCCTAAGCTGAGCTTTGCAATTTGTGTGAGTGATCACCAAAATGGTACCTACGAGAGCCCATGACCAAAATTTTGTTTTATAGTTTTACGACCAAAACCGTATAAAATCTCAAGTTGACGTGCAAAATGTCTGAAAACAAACTTTTTCATAGTAAAATTACGAAACCTGTGTAGGTACATCTGCATAAATAAAAAGAGAAGTCCTGCCTGACTGACTGACTCATCAACGCCCAGCCCAAACCCTTGAACCTAGAAAGCTAAAATTTTGCACAGAGGTTCCCTTTATAATTTAGACCTTCCTTAGTCCTTAGGAAGGATTTCCCGGTAGGACGTTCCCGTGGGATATTTCCTGACACCCACGCGGGTGAAGCCGTGGGCAAAAGCTAGTTTTTAGCCAGTGAGTCGGGTTCAGAATCATCTAAACTAACGATTTTATACGGTTTAGGCCGTAAAACGATGCGACATGGTTTTGTTCATGGTCTCTCATACCAATTTGGTATAGCAGAAATCGACTCCCATAAAACTGAGACGTTTCTGACCGGTGCTGCCCACTGAGTCGGGTTCAGAATCATCTAAACTAATGATTTTATACGGTTTTGGCCGTAAAACGATGCGACATGGTTTTGGTCATGGTCTCTCATACTAATAGAATAAAAGCCAATTGCTAAAAAGCACTATAAACCGGTTTTAAACCAAGCAAAGAAAGCGTGGCGCTCCAGGCCAGACGTCACACCTACACTATCTACTTATGTGCACTCACACAAATGCAAATATTAGGCCTCGCGGACTGTACTTACTTGTAAAGGCAAATGCAACGATCCCAAACACGCCTTTACACAAGTCATGGTGCGAAGCCAGCTGAGTTGCAATAGCCAAGTCATGCTATATGCTTTGGAAAAGGGCTATCATAATTGAATGCGTAAAGTAGTTACCTATACCTACAAAATTTCGGGTGCGGACTCGTAGTCACACCATGTTGTAACACTAGTGTGACTATCAGGATTTTTTTTACTGTTAGTCACACTGCGAATGTTTCCACACCATGTACACACGGCTACACATCAAGCTATACAATTCCAGTTTACACTGATCTCTCACTGTAAGGAAATCCTATACAATGCAAGATCAGCTTATACTGGAAATGTATAGCTTGATCTGTAGCCGTGCGTACCACTTAATTATTAGTGAGGTGAAAAAATATCGATTTAAAAATGCATTTTGTAGAAAAGTACCTACACTTCACACCAAAAAGTAAATACCTACGTAGGGTACCTACTACGACTTAAAAAATAAACGAATGCCTGTGTTATTGACCGCTGAGGAGATATCTCGTATGGAGCCAATCCTGGGTAGGCAGGCGGGTCATGGTGTATGAATGTTTACCTATAGTTACTTACATATAAAATTTTGTGTCTGTGCTTGTATTGTGCTCTACATGAGGAAACTTCCAAATGGATTGACCATTTGGAAGTTTCCTCATGTAGAGCCATTCCTGGGTGCAGCACCTCGTTTTATTAGTAGTAGTACAATTGAATACGTATTTAAAATGCTGTGTTTGTTCGGTCGACCGCTGAAGAGTTTCCTGGTCTGGAGCCAATCCGGCTGCAGCATCCAGGTCATGGTGGACTTTAGAACGGACTATCATAAATGCGTAAGTAGGTATATGAAATTTGGCGTCTGTACGGTAGACCGTTGAGGAGTTCCCTTGTCTGGAGCCAATCCTGAGTGTAGAATCAGGTCATGCTTATCATAAAAATGCATTGTCTTTGAAACTGAACCAAATGTAAAATATCAAGTCTGTAGGATGAGAGGAAGTGGTTTTAATTCCAGCTTGTAAGATTTGATCCATAGGTAGGTACATACTAACTAACAAACAAGGTAAGTTAAATAAAAGCCTGTAAAAAGATTTAAAATCAAACCATTTATTTATTATAATAATAAGTAATAAAAGGAAATTAAAAATGTATTTTATATGGATAAAAGATGAATATACGAAGTAATAAAATAAACTTAGCACACGAGGTGGTCGACATGTGTGAGAAGTGGACTCTGCAGTCAGTGTACCGATAGTTGTTACGGTTAATGGCCTAATGGAATGGCTTAGAGCCTTGGCCGGATCAAAGGCTTGATCCAGAAGTGCCTACTGCGTAGTGAGGAGATTCCTCTCTAGAGCCCTGATCACCGGCAGTTTGGACCCTGTTCCTGATGCCAATGAGCCACTATTTTTTTATATTTTTTTTCAGTTCAATTATTTGTTAAGTTACTCATATTTTTAAAAGTACAATCAAATAAGCATAATAGGTATATTTTATTATGTTAGCCCCGAAGTTAGGCCGACAGATTCTCGGTCGAAAACCTGAGCTCTATTGTCTCACGATCTCCTTTGTATTCTCTGAAAAAACATAAGAATTTATTACTACATAAAACTTTTATTAGGTACCTACTACAAAAAGCCTTTACTCAGTTTAACCGACTTTGAAAAAAAAAACAGTTGAACCGACTTTTAAAAAAAAGAGGAAGTTGTCAAATTCGTCGCATAGGTATATATATAATCAATGCAGGGTGTTTCTTTTAAGGTGTCAAGTCAGTACGAGGTGATAGCAGAGTACCTACCATAGGTACCTATCGATTTAACCCCCATGTATGTTCTACGTTTTTTTGTAGTTTTCCGAGTTATTAATATGATTCAAGGAGATGATTGATTTAAAAAATTAAATCTTTTTTTGGGTCAACTTTGAACAATAATGTACTAAATAGAGCATTATTACCTGAAATCGGTCGTTGAAAGTGTACCTATAGGTATCTGATATCTTGTGATTTTCATATTTTATCATTTATTATACTCGTATATCTTTGCATATTTTAGTCAATCCTGATATTTACTATTCCTCTACGTTTAAGCAGAGCTCAGTTGATAATAAAAACATTAATTTTATACCTACTACTTCCTTAACCTCTACCAAGCTACCATTGATATGAAATGAGGGATCCAAAATAACTCTAAAACTACAAAAAATTGTAGAACATATAGGGGGGTTAAATCGATAGGTACTCTACTATCAGCTCGCACTGGCTTGACTTGACGCCTTAAAAGAAACAGCCTGTATATTTTTTTATATAGGTATGTACACCGATTTCTCCGTCAGTTGTGGACCGATTTTGAAAATATTTTTTTATTTGATGGGTACGCTCTCGAGGTAGTTCCATTGTCACCAAGTCAGAATCTGATAAGGGGATCCCATGGAAATCGAGGGAAATAGAGATTTGGACATTTTTTATAGTAACTTGTGCATTTGCTCTCGAGAAGCACCACTTGGTGAAGTAGCTCATGATGAAGACCACATTTATGGCTATAGGAACTATCCAATAATGAGTATTTCACGGGTTGCGATTCTATTACCAATTTATGCTCGTCCGTCACAATGCATACCGTAAAACATGGCAACTTTGCCCTCGACAGTTGACTTTGCCCAGTTGTGTATTTTTTTAAAAACTTAATACATACCAAATTTGTCTGTAGTTAGTAAGAATATTTTGTCTATGGTAAAAAATTCATCATTTTTCTGGCAACACTGTGTGACGCGCAGTCACAGATGTTACTTCAGTTGTCTGTCAGACGTCGTTGAAGTTAGAGTGTTTTTTTGCGGGCAAAATCTTTTAAAAAAACTTTTTCGAGAAGTGCTACTTGGAGTTATCGCAGGTAAGTAATTTTTATACATCCGTTATTACATTGGAAATGAATAATATAGACTAGTTTTCTTCGCTAAATGCGTCGTATAATCATAAAATATAACGGTGGGCAAAGTCACAAGCATATTTTTTGAATATCGTTGACAACATTGCCCAACGTTTCTTTTTCACTAGGGTTGTCACCCGAGGTACATTTTTTAACCTAGTAAAAAAAGGAGGGTTCGGATTTGATGAACAGTTAATAATGTTGGTGTGACCGATTTACATTTTTCACCAAGATAAAATAGTAATTTACTGTAGCGTAGCGACCTCTGTCGTTGGGTGGAGGAGGAAATGATGTGATTTGTGTCGTTCATTTGCGCTAGTCGCTGATAGATGGCGCTTGCGTTTGTGAATGAATCTCTTACGAGTGCCCATTGATTATTTGATAGTAGTTATCGCTCCTCGACGCCAGAGGGCCGCTTTTATGAATGGGCCATTGTGTATTTATCAATGGCCAGCGTAGTTATCGCTCCTCGACGCTAGGGGAAGCACTGTAGAATACGTTGGAACATTCTGGAAACTTCTAGAACCGGAAGTGGTCGTAAATGTTAATCCTTTTCCGCCCACTCTTAAATTTAGATAGTTAGTCCGCTTTCAGAGCTACTATGGTGAACAAGTTTTCGTAATGTTCTAGCGCGTAGTTTGTAGAGGGTCGGTAATTATTTAACCAAAGCCATGTTTTCCTATATCAGTGCGTGTAATTAATTAGTTTGTTAACTATGGAATACCGACAATAAATCGGGTAATAACGAGTCGTGGTTTTATTATTCGATTTAGTCCTCTGTCCTCAACATTGGTCCTTCGAGAGCCGGATATAGGCAGGCATAGCTTTGGTTTGCCCTCACGCGAGAGTGGTAGTGTGGTGTAGTGCAGTAAGTGTCGACATGGTGAAGACACGCGGTATGCAAGAACCCGTCACAGCGGCAACGGAAGGGGACGGGCCCGTCTCCACGGAATCGGCGACAGCGGTGGGGCCAACAGGCACACCCAATAATTCCGTCACAGATTCGGACCCGACCCAGCCTCACAGCCCTGGGGCGACGACAGCTCCACACAGACAACCACTAGACGAGACGAGAACCAACAGAAAGGCGTTGGCCCGAGCGAGACTGGAGCTCGCCGCCGCTAGGCTAGCCCTCTTGGAAGCGGATTCAGCAGACGAAGAATTTTTGGCGGGAAGCTCGACTGCGGCATCGAAACGTCAGACGGACGCCGCGGACGCGCTCGGCGAACACCGCGGCTACATCCACCCGCCGCAGTCGCGACCCATGTCGCCACACGATGATCAGCCCACCCCACCGCGTCGCGGGGACACACGGACGGCGACGCCACATGACGCGCCGCCGCCCTCACCGCAACGCGGCGACGAGGGGAGCCTGCTGAAAGGACTGACTCAAGCATTGTTAGAGGTAGCGCGGGGTAACCCCGCCGCCAGCAGGTATGGAATTGATTTACCTATTTTTAGTGGCCACGCGGGCGAATGGCTGCACTTTAAAGCAGCATATAATGAGTCAGCGTCGACTCACACAGAGGCAGGGAATTTGGCCCGCCTCAGAAAATCTTTGAGAGGGCCAGCAATGGAGGCAGTCAAATGCCTATTTCTAGGATCCTCGGCCGCTCAAATTATGCAAAGGTTAGAATCTAGGTTTGGGCGACCAAACGCACTAATAACTTACGAGTTAAATAAATTACGTCAGTTACCTAAACTATCAGATAACCCTACAGATATATGTGTGTTTGCATCGAAGGTCACGAATGCCATTGCCGCGGTGCAAGCTCTGAAAAGAACAGAATTTTTACATAGCCCGGAAATGATTTCCGTAATTACAGAAAAATTATCAGTTACGCTTAGAAGCCGGTGGTATGATTATGAGTTTGCTGCGGGTGACGCAGAGCCCGGCCTAGTAGTGTTGGGACGATTCCTCGATAGAGAGGCCGATATCAATGCGCGTCACGCCTCAGCAGAGGTGGAATATAAACGAGAACGTCCACAACGGTCGGCTCAAAAGTCATTTAATATCGTAGAGACTGAAAAAACACCGTGTGTAATATGTAGCGAAAAATGTAGCAGCGTGGCTGTCTGTAATAACTTTAAGAAAATGTCGATAACTGATAGATGGGAAACTGTACGTAAAAATAAATTATGTTTCAGGTGCCTGAAACGACGGACCTGGAATCACAAATGCAAAAGTAAGCAGTGTGAAGTGCAAGACTGCGAGCACTATCATCACGGTCTGCTGCACAGTGGCAGTAGACGAGAAGAGCGTCCTCGTGTCACATCAATAGACCACGTAGCATCGAGCGTCGACACCACGCCGTGTGCTGACACCGCGCCGCGCGTCGACACAGCACAGTGCGCTGACAGCGCGCCACACGCCGTCATCAGCAACACGAGCACGCCGCGCACATACAACCGAGTTTTGCTGAAAGTGGTACCAGTGACACTATCGGGACCAAACGGTAAAGTAGAAACATTTGCTTTGTTGGATGATGGATCGACAATAACACTACTTACTACTGACGTCGCACAGCGGATAGGTGCAAAAGGCCCCAATGAGTCATTTTACATCGAGGCCGTAGCGGGCACACGTATTGACGTTACAAACTCGTGCCGAGTCAAGGTAAATATACGAGGTAAGTACACAACCGAAGGCATAGACATCGAAGCCAGAACTATCGACAGACTTGAATTATCAAGCCAGTCAATACGCGCAAATGACCTGGTCGGCTTCGATCATCTGACACCTATAGTCGAGCAGCTCTCATACGACACAGGCGTGCCAACTGTCTTGATAGGCCAGGACAACTGGGCGCTCCTACTTGCCTCAGAAGTGCGAGTAGGTACAAAAGGTCAACCGGTAGCATCACGTACACCACTTGGCTGGGCTTTACATGGCCAAACCTGCAATCTGACAAAAGTACATCTAGTACCAGAGATCAGAGAGTGCTGCAGTCATGTAAGTACAGACGAAACTATAGAAAAGCTCATGCAAGAAAATTATAATGCACGGGTTCATGAGTCTGACTACCCCGAAGCGGTGAACTCTATAGTTCGAAATCACTATATGGACTATTATTTACAGAGTTTTGACGACGCAGAAGAAGCGAATCGAGTATCTAAAGCAGTCAACGCTGTACATCGGCGAGGTAACTTCACACTGCAGAAATGGGCGTCCAACGAGCCGGCCGCCATCGCAGGCCTCGCAACTGAGCCAGCAGAGGCGGACACTCTGCTCAACAAGGAGGAGAAAATTCTCGGCCTCATCTGGCGACACCACAATGACAGTTTGGAATTCAACTTCAGGAAAGTAGACCCTTCTTATTTAGACAAGCAGGTTACGAAACGCCAGTTATTAAAAACGGCGATGTCTCTGTATGACCCGCTGGGACTAGCCGCGCCGTTTACGACACAAGCGAAGTGCATAATGCAAGACACTTGGCGTTTAAATATCGGTTGGGATGAGCGCCTACCTAAAAGCTTAGAGCGTAAATGGCACGACTGGTTAATTGCCCTGCAAATTCTAAAAGGCGTTCGTATCCCACGTTGTTACCCAGGATTTAATGACTCAACTGGTTTAGAATTGCACGTATTCGTGGACGCGAGCGAACGGGCCTATGCCGCAGCAGCATATTGGCGTTCAGTGAACGACATAGGTCAAGTTAATGTGTCGCTCGCGGCAGCGAAAGGGCGCGTTGCGCCCCTTAAGGCCACATCTATACCTAGACTTGAATTGCAGGCTGCCGTCCTCGGCGGGCGATTGGCGCGCTGTGTGGAAGAAGAGCACGATCGTCGCGCTGACCGCCGAGTCTTCTGGTCCGACTCGCGCACCGTGCTAACGTGGCTGCGCGCCGGCGCGCGCGCCTTCAAACCGTTCGTCGCGCACCGAGTAGCAGAACTAGAAGAAACAACCCAGCGAAGCGAATGGCGCTGGGTCCTCACCGCTCACAACGTCGTTGACGACTCGACTCGCGATACACCATCTCACTTCACAGCGAGCCACCGCTGGTACACCGGCCCTGCGTTTCTGTACGACGACGAAAACGCCTGGCCGCAAGAAACAAACTCGCACCCCAGCCTCGACACTGGAGAGGAGCGTGTCACCACTGTCACGGCGGACAAACGATCGACTACAAGAGAGGCGCTACCCGACGTTACACGTTTCTCTTCCTGGCTGCGACTCATCCGGGCCACGGCGCGCGTGCTTCAATTCATCGACCGACTTCGAGTGCACACCACAGCCGCTACCCGCAAACGCAATAGTCGCGTTACCACAGACGACCCGAACTGGAAGGCGCAGCAACGGGAGACTACAAGGACGCGATCCGGAGCGCATAGTCGCAACCTCAGCGTCATGCCGACGGTCTACATACCTCTTGGTACACAGTACACACGTCGAGCCGAGTTCCTGTGGACACGCGCCATACAGGAGGAATGTTTCCCGGAAAAATTGCGTCATGTCACCGGCGGGAGAGCGGTACCAGCCGACAGCCGTTTGAATCGGCTATCTCTGACAGTCGATGAACACAACATAATAAGAATACGCTCGCGCATCGCAGCGGCGGCCGACATATTACGAGAAACACAGTCGCCATCAGCATTGAATGCCACACTGATAGATCGGCACCCGTATGAAGATGTGCTTCATACACTTCTGACAGAGGTAGAACACACAGTTAATTCACGACCTTTGACCCATGTATCGGTTAACCCAGACGACGAGGAGCCTCTGACGCCTAACCACTTCCTGCTTGGCGCACCCACTAAAGTACCGCTGCCAGGGAATTTCACAAGACCGGATGAACTACGCCATTCACACTGGAGAGCGTCGCAGCGACTAGCGGACCTATTTTGGCAACGATGGGTACGCGAAGTACTACCTACACTTCAAAACCGGCGGGAGCCACATGGACGCGGCGACACAGTCAAGGTGGGCGATTTGGTAGTAGTAGTAGACCCCAACTTACCAAGAAACATATGGCCAAAGGGGAGAGTCGAACGCGTGTACCCAGGCGCGGATGGTATCGTAAGAGTCGTTGACGTCAAAACCAAGAGTGGTACAATGCGTCGTCCTGTTAAACGTCTCGTCGTCATACCAGTAGAATAAGCTTAGTTGTCAAAGTCAAAATTGTAAAACATATTGTATTGTTAATGTTAACCAGTGGTGTAGACTAAGTCACCATATTGTTTTCTTTCTTGGCGTCACTCTAAGGCCTTGCTGTAAGGAGGAGTTTTTAATTCAATGTGATTTAATATATTGCAGAACAAGGTCCTGGAGCGACTACCGTTGATGTTTATGTAGTTATATAACCAAATTATGTATTTAACTAAAGGTTAAGTAGAATAAGAGACATAGTCTGAGTAATACTTAGTATTGTACCTACATACTTAGTATTGTAATTATTGGATTCCTTATGTGGATTTAGATCCTTGTTAAATAAGGTCATTGTTTTGTTGGCGTTATTGCAGGATCATGCTGTTAGGAGGAGTTTTTTAATTTAATTCAATTAAATATATAGCAGAGCAAGGATCCTGCAGTGACTACCCTTAGCTTTATGTTATGTATGTTCTAAATTATTTATTGATTTCAGTACAAGTGCTTATCGCATACAGCGATTATTAGATTAAGTTAGAGTAACTTAAATTGTTATCATTGACGTGTGGAAACTGTAAACCAGTCACTAGTGATACAATTATGTACATTAGATGTACACGGCGGGAGAAATGTGACCGATTTACATTTTTCACCAAGATAAAATAGTAATTTACTGTAGCGTAGCGACCTCTGTCGTTGGGTGGAGGAGGAAATGATGTGATTTGTGTCGTTCATTTGCGCTAGTCGCTGATAGATGGCGCTTGCGTTTGTGAATGAATCTCTTACGAGTGCCCATTGATTATTTGATAGTAGTTATCGCTCCTCGACGCCAGAGGGCCGCTTTTATGAATGGGCCATTGTGTATTTATCAATGGCCAGCGTAGTTATCGCTCCTCGACGCTAGGGGAAGCACTGTAGAATACGTTGGAACATTCTGGAAACTTCTAGAACCGGAAGTGGTCGTAAATGTTAATCCTTTTCCGCCCACTCTTAAATTTAGATAGTTAGTCCGCTTTCAGAGCTACTATGGTGAACAAGTTTTCGTAATGTTCTAGCGCGTAGTTTGTAGAGGGTCGGTAATTATTTAACCAAAGCCATGTTTTCCTATATCAGTGCGTGTAATTAATTAGTTTGTTAACTATGGAATACCGACAATAAATCGGGTAATAACGAGTCGTGGTTTTATTATTCGATTTAGTCCTCTGTCCTCAACAGTTGGTAAACATATAAAGTTTAAAAACACAGTCGGGATTTAGAAGATACGAGGGCTCGTATCTTCCAAATTCTGACTGTGTTTTTAAAGTTTTTTGTTGATTGGTTTTAGGTTCTTAAAAACTATATGTATTTACATCGAAATCAAACTACCTAGGTACTCTTGTTTTACCGCTACCGCGATAAAATTCATAAAATAATTTCTAATATAATTGTTAATATAAGTACCTACTATGAAAGTTATTCAAATTTTATTTTCCCGGCTATAATTTTATCTTTTACTGCAGTTCTGTTTATAAATTTACATTTTTTTTAATAATGGGTAGTCTCGACATTTTCATTTAGTTTAATCTAAAAACTTTGCATACTAGTACCTAATCCTGAACTTTGTTGCAGTTTATTTGTCCGTCAGTGTAGATATGTATCCAAATTAATTTACGCTAAATGTTGATTATATTATATAACAATAACATAAAAGATAGGTAAGTACCTAATATTTATAGGTACTTAAAATTACTAAAAATTATATTGCATAGTAATATAATTTTTCTGTAAAACTCATTACAAATTTTAGTGTTATTTGTTATTTTCATATAAAAACAAAGACCGAGATAGGTACATACTTTTTAGTTTTTTTTTTAAATTATTTTTTAGTTTTGACCACTTTAGAAATAAAGCATATTATGTAAAAAATGATGTTATATTATTTTTAATTTATCATTATAATATATTATAATATTCCACACTAAAAATTATTAAATAGTTAAGTATTGTCAATGGTGACAACCCTTGAAAAATCGCCATTTTGTACGAAAAATGTTCTAGAAGGCTTTTTGAGTTTGCCCACTCATTTTTAAGGGTCAAGGAATGTGAATATTTGGCGTATAATTTAATACATTATTGCATTGCTCAGTATTTTCATTCAGTCCTTTTCGAATAGTGTTAGAGTCCATAGTAACGGAGATCTGTAATGTGGGCAAAGTTACCAAATGTATATGATTTTTTGCCCAACACCTATAATTGTTATTTTCACTAATAAATATGCTTTTTTTTTACTATTTTTAGTTTTGTGTATCGAGACATGAGCATATAGTATTATGTGGCACCGAAACAATAATCAATTTATTAAAATTTTCCAAAATATCATTAATTAAGCATTTATTTTTTAAATTTATGGGCAAAGTTGCCATGTTTTACGGTATAGCTCCAGTTCTCCTGGTTCTTACTAGGAGAACTCCTCAACAATTACCTAGCGTCCCTGCATCGGGAAAAGCAACATTTTGTAAAAGATGACAGGCTATTGTACCTAACTTATAAATTACAAACTGACCCACTAAAAAGGAAATTATATTTATGTTTATTATTACCTAATGTAATTAATTTGTTTAATGTATGTCTAACGCGGATAAAAAATGAGAATCGAGCAAAAACTATTAAGCTTATTTTTCTGAAAACTTCACCATTTTAATGATAATTAAGGGTGGGTTGCACCATCTCACTATAACAATAAGGGCGAGCGCGCATTGCGGTGCGTTTTTCTACCGCATAATCTGTGAAGTATGGAATGTCTTTGAAGTGCGCGCACTGCGGTCATGCGTTTTGTTACTGTAGGCCCCGCCCAGTGCGGCAGAACTACCGGAAACGCACCGCACTGCGCGCTCGCTCTAAGGGCGAGCGCGCATTGCGGTGCGTTTTTCTACCGCATAATCTGTGAAGTATGGAATGTCTTTGAAGTGCGCGCACTGCGGTCATGCGTTTTGTTACTGTAGGCCCCGCCCAGTGCGGCAGAACTACCGGAAACGCACCGCACTGCGCGCTCGCTCTAAGGGCGAGCGCGCATTGCGGTGCGTTTTTCTACCGCATAATCTGTGAAGTATGGAATGTCTTTGAAGTGCGCGCACTGCGGTCATGCGTTTTGTTACTGTAGGCCCCGCCCAGTGCGGCAGAACTACCGGAAACGCACCGCAGTGCGCGCTCGCTCTAACAAACATCGAACTGAAGGTGCAACTATGGGTTAAAGTAAGATGGTGCAACTATGGGCGCTCGCTTTTTAAAGTTATTGTTAAATATCTGTCACTTCTGTCAGACGCGTCGAATGGCATGTCCTCCCTGTTCCGAACTTTAACTTTTACATTTGACATGACTGTGCAACAGCAGGTATAGTCATTCTGTGGTGAAATTAACTTTGACGGAAACTGTAACGTACCTAGCCCAAAAGATAAATCATTATTATTTATCTTTTAGTATACCTACGGCTTTTAATATAATACCTTTTTGTTCTATGTATATTATATTAATTGAAAAAAAAGTGCGTAAAAGTTACTTTTCATGATGATATCATAGGTAAAATAATTGTGTTACTTACATTAAAAAACTTTTTACAAAAAAAAAGCAACCGACTTCCAAAAAAAAACTGCAAAGTGAAAAATAACTTTAATTTCAGAAGTCGGTGTCTTTGGATCTGTATTTTAGTTTTTTGCCATTTATCTAAGCCTAATGTCAACTGCTCATCATCTTTTACAAAATATTGCTTTTCCCGATGCTGGGACGTTAATTATTGAGGAGTTCTCCTAGTAAGAACCAGGAGAACTGGACTGATGGTGAAATCATTATGCATTGTGACGGACGAGCATAAATTGGTAATCAAATCGCAACCCGTGAAATACTCATTATTGAGTAGTTCCGATGGCCATATGTGGTCTTCATCATCAGTTCCACTTCACCAAATGCTGCTTTTCCAGAGCAAATGCACAAGTTACTATAAAAAATACCCAAATAGGTGTGCCTATAAAATTGAGGGTTTCCCTCGATTTCCATGGGAATCCCTCATCATCAGATTCTGACTTGGTGACAGTGGGACCACCTCGAGAGCATAACCTATCAAATAAAAAAATAATTTTTAAAATCGGTCCACAATTGACGGAGAAATCGGTGTACAAACATTTAAAAAAATATATATATATTGTATATATACGCGCCGAATTGATAACCTCCTCTTTTTCTTTGAAAAGTCGGTTAAAAATACTTATAATTAAGGAATATTAGTCATATCAAAACATATTTATCGAAAAAAGTACAAAAAAATATATTTTAAAAATTAAACCAAATAGGTAATAAATTTAAACAAAATTAAAAAATTAATGACGTGGAGAGGTACTCATTTATTTTTTAATTTTGTTTAAATTTTACTTTCTGATCGAGAGTGTTCATAACACTCTCGATTAGAAAGTCACCTTTCAAACAAAACAACAAAATCAAAATCGGTTCAGCCATTTGGGAGCTACGATGGCGCAGACAGACACACAGATACCTACTCTATTTCCGTCGGGGGTTTAAAATATTATGTTCAAGGAAAATTTCAATAGGTCATATGACGCCCATAATTAAGTAGGTATCCATCCACCCGAACAAACTAGTTTATTCGGGTGGATGGATACTTAATTATGGGCACCTTGTTAACATACCTACCTACTTTCCATTATAGTTAGAGAACATTCTACAATACTTACACTAACTCGACTTTAGGTTGAGCCGTTTGAAGCATTATCTTGGCAGCCTTAAACTCGTCCTTATCTGCTTTTTCATCAGAAAAATAAATCACTTTGGTGATGCCTGACTGGATAATCAACTTAGCACACTCATTGCATGGTGACAGGGTGGCATACATGGTGCAACCCTTCACATCGACTGAATTCCTGAATATAATTGCATTCGATTCTGCATGGCACACTGAAATAATTATAATTTATGTAGGGGTAAACTTAACTGTAAGTCAAATAATACAACAGCTTGGTTAATAATGCTATAAGTAGACAGTAGGTATACCGAAACTTCATTATAATCTAAACAGATTAATAAAAATCTCACCATAAAAAAATTTGCTATCTAGAGGTGAAGGAGTGCCCTTTTTCCACGGCATTTTAGCGTCGGCACATCCTTTTGGCATTCCATTATAGCTGTAATAACAAAAAAAATTCAAATCGGTCAAGCTGTTTTTGAGTTTTTACGAGAGTAATGCACGGCAATTGATTTATAAAATAAGTACATTAGAGCATTTTCTTAATAACTTATTATGTGAATATTTTAGATTAGGTATGTTTACATATCTCGGGACCCTGTGGTCCCGGACCTTTGGAAGGCTTACGAGGGGCTGAAGCAGTGGCGTAACTACAGGGTGGCAAGTCGGCAAAATGCCACGGGCCTCCAGCCAGAAGGGCCCCCCGGTCAGAGGAGAATCCCAACTCCCAACATTTATTATTAGGTACTTATTATTGTATTTTGTCTTTGACTTAGCTCGGGACCCTGGGGTCCCGGACCTTTGGAAGGCGTACGAGGGGCCGAAGCCAACTCGCAGAGGCCCCTTAGACGATTTTAAATGACGAGAAGGCTGGTGCAACATGGAAACAAAATATATTGACATATCAAATGAAAGGGAGTGTATGAGGGGATGGGCTATGAGGGTCTCAAATATATTTTTTTTATAATTTTAAAATAAATTGTTATATAAGTTATTTAAGAAAGTAGACGAAAATTGACCATCCCCCCCCCCCCCCTTATCTACGAAGCTACTGAGCCTAAAATTTTGAAAAAATACAGAAGATAGTTCTATACTTGTAGATTACAGGAACAACTATAAGAAGTTTGTGGTCTTAAAATAACATAGTAAATCTCTGAGTAGTGTGAGTAGGTACAAACATAAATTTACTGTTGCAATGTATGGGAACATGTTTTTCAACTATAATGTTAAGTTTGTTCTTGGTATAATTTAATCCAAACTACGGAACCCTTCATTGTGCGTAGTCCGACACGTACTTGTCCGGTTTTTTTTTATTATGTTTTTCAACTACCTATAGCGTTAAGTTTGTTCTTGGTATAATTTAATCCCAACTACGGAATCCTTCATTGTGCGTAGTCCGACACGCACTTGGCCGGTTTTTTTTATTATGTTTTTCAACTATAGCGTTAAGTTTGTTCTTGGCATAATTTAATCCCAACTACGGAATCCTTCATTGTGAGTAGTCCGACACGCACTTGGCCGGTTTTTTTTATTATGTTTTTCAACTATAGCGTTAAGTTTGTTCTTGGTATAATTTAATCCCAACTACGGAATCCTTCATTGTGCGTAGTCCGACACGCACTTGGCCGGTTTTTTTTATTATGTTTTTCAACTATAGCGTTAAGTTTGTTCTTGGTATAATTTAATCCCAACTACGGAATCCTTCATTGTGCGTAGTCCGACACGCACTTGGCCGGTTTTTTTTATTATGTTTTTCAACTATAGCGTTAAGTTTGTTCTTGGTATAATTTAATTCCAACTACGGAATCCTTCATTGTGCGTAGTCCGACACTCACTTGGCCGGTTTTTTTTTTATTAATCTTAACCAGTATTAATAGGTATTAACTTAGTAGGTATTAATTTGTCATTAAACTTATTAATTCAAAAACTTAGTAATATAAAATTTAATAACTGTCATTATTATTCTTATAATGCACCTTGTTCTGATTTGCATATGTAAGTACCTAGCTTATTATTTAATACTTCTACACCAGCAATGGTAGTATGTATGAAACAATGTTTAATGTAAGATCTCAATGTACCATATACTGAGAAATAAATACCTTATACTTATACTTATAACCCTCTGTTCATGAAGAAACCGTAGTTCAAAGTCATTTGTATTGTAAATTGTAAAAGTTTGATGCAAAGCTCGATAGATGGCGTTGGCGTCGAATTGAATCGCGCTATCGTTTGCTGACAGCGATTTCGTTGGGTTCTCACAATTTTTAATCAAATATATACGAGCTTAGAACAGAACACAATTTTGTTGTTTAATTTTCAACCCTATTAGTGTTCACATTTAGGTCATTAGTTCAACCATTACCAGCTCGGTAATAAATACCCTCCTTCTGGCGCAGTCGGGTAAAAAGACAGACAAATAAATAAAAAACCGGTCAAGAGCGAGTCGGACTCGCGCACTAGAGATGGGTCGTCGACGTATTTAGCGTTAACGAAACTAGACCGTTTATTGTTGGTCGTCAACTAGTCGATCAACTAGTTGATTTCGTCGACTAGTTGACATGTTTAACTCTATAGACTGACGGTTTATAGAAGACGTTCATCGCGACTAGTGAACGGGCTAGTTAAATCAAGCATCGAAGGTACGATTTACGAATACCTAGTTAGTTGCTTTGCTTTAAATAAATTTCGCGAATTGTAATAGTGTGCCATCTTATTTTTTTTACGAAATTGTCGATTATATTACACTTTATTACTACCTAATGAATTCACTATTTACAATCTGTGTTGTGATTAGTGCATTAAAGTTTGTGTATTTAGTTTTTAACACTAATCTAAGGGGCAATTCCCGTATTTTTAACAACGTTCGCAATATCATCTCAAGACTTAATGTGTCAAAAATTGTATAGCGTTTACCTACATTTTTGACATTTGATTGACGCTGGCATGACATTGTGAACGTTTTTAGGTACGAGAATTGGCCATCTGATCTCAGATATTTATTAGGTAAGTATTTTTTATTAACCTTGCGCACAATTACGTATAATAGCCATCAAATCAAAACAAAATTATTATTTACGCAACTGCAAGTGCAGGTGCACGCCGCGCCGCATGTAGCTATTTCTTTCGCACTCGTTAAATTATCATATTGGCATCCTTCTACCAAAATAAAGCTGATTTCTCGTAACTCGTTATTGTGCTCATTCAAATATGAACGCTCTGTCGTAGTATTTAAAGTTCAAATTAGTTTAAACGACGACTTCAACGAGTCGCCTCGTTGAAGGAAACGAACGGTCGACGAGTTGTATAAGACGACTAAGTTTATGAGTCGTCGACGCGTTGCGCGTTGGTATGAACTATGAGCGTTTCTTGTTTAGCCGTCTTCGAAATCAACTAGTCCATCGAAGTATGGTGAACCGTTGAACCGTCGACGCTCCGTCGACGGTTGATTTAACTAGTCCGTTCATTCAACGCCCATCTCTATCGCGCACCGAGGGTTCCGTTCCGATTTCTGAAAAAGCGTGCTATTTGGAGACATCGTTTTATTTTTCCTGTAATCTTTACATAAACTTCTATCACATATAATAATTTCAGATTTTTCTCTTTGCAAACTTCGGAGATAAGGGGGGAACGGTATTTTTTTTTACATTTTTCCTCAAAAGTCGAAATCTATGCGGCGTAAAAAAAAGGAAAAAAGGTTGGGAATGTGCAAACAGCGTTCTTTCATATGATACCCCACATGCCCTAGTAGCCCCACTTTGAATTTTTAAGACCCC
Organism: Cosmia trapezina; assembly: GCA_905163495.3. Taxonomy (NCBI): domain Eukaryota; kingdom Metazoa; phylum Arthropoda; class Insecta; order Lepidoptera; family Noctuidae; genus Cosmia; species Cosmia trapezina. The sequence continues at coordinate 17,948,038 of LR991027.1, forward strand.
TTTCAGTCCCTGTTGCAAAAAAAATAGAAATATTTTTATTGCTTTCTTATTTGCAAAATAGTTGGGTAAACGTCATCTAAAACTGTTCCAAATTTCAAGTTGATAGCATTAGTAGTTCTTCAGATATCCAGCTGTAACAGACAGACAGACAGACAGACAGACAGACCGACAGACAGACAGACTGACTGAGTCACACCATAAGGGTTCCTTTTTTACCATTTTGGTACGGAACCCTAAAAATGTGTGTTTTTTTTTTTTCTGGGCACGCCACAATTGCGGCGATAAGTCCCCTCTTTGAGGAGTGGTTAGAGAGGCGCCACGGCGTCCTCACCTTCCGCCTGACGCAGGTCCTCACCGGACACGGTTGTTTCGGGAGGTTCCTGTTTCGCATAAGGCGGGAGGAAACGCCCGGGTGTTAACACTGTGTGGATCGCCCGGAGGACACGGTGGAGCATACAGTGGAGGTCTGCCCGGCTTGGGCAGAGCACCGCCGTGTTCTCACGGAGGCGATCGGCGGCGGCGATCTCTCGCGTCCGAGCCTGGTCCAGGCCATGGTGCGGAGCGAGAGTGCATGGGAGGCCGTCACCTCCTTCTGCGAAGCAGTGATGCTCGCGAAGGAGGAGGCGGAACGCGTGAGGGAGAGGCAGCCTCACGCCCTCAGTCGCCGCAGGAGACGCCCTGGGCGGCGGGAATCGCGGGGCGATTTCCGGCCACCGTAGGCGCGGGCCTGCGGACGGTGAGCAGCGGGTAGCTCGCCGTCCGGTAAGGACCAGGCCCGAGTCGACAGCGCGTTGTGTTCCACGCGCGCCTCAAAGAGATGTCAGCAAGTGACGGGGTCCAATAGGGCCGACGCCGCTGGGGTCGCGGGTTGTCTGAAGGGGTTACCGCGGCCCTGGCATAGGCAACTGAAGGAACACGGGTGGGTTTTAGTCAGTAAAAGTCTGACACGCCCTTCCGCTCCACCCAGAGCGGGAGAAGTTATTTGATGATTTCCCACCCTCAAAAAAAAAAAAAAAAGAAAAAAAAAAGGGTTCCTTTTTTACCAATTTGGTACGGAACCCTAAAAATCCGGAGTCACACGTCTTAATCTGTTCGATTTGACATGACGTGTGACTCCGGATTTTTTATTTGTCTGTCTTTTTCTAAATTCAGATGAGATTTTCTTGTTTCGTTTTTTTTTAGAGCGTATTCAATATAATGTGACGTCACAGTCACCAGCGGACGACCAAGACACTTCCAACGATACCTCATTTGTCAAATTATGATCATTTTATGTAGGTAGGTAAGTAGTTTATAAGATAAGAGATAAATACCGGTCAAAATCATAACCCTCCTTTTTGCTTCGCCGTAGTTGGGTAAATAGCCTCTCTTATATAATAATTAACAATAGGTTAATGAAGTATTTAGATTCTAAAGCAATCCTCTCGGATAAACAATTTGGTTTTAGACCAAAATTATCCACAACTGATGCTGTACAAGATATGACCGATTATATATCTCAAGAACTAGACAAAGGCAATCATTCAATTTTTATTTTTCTTGACCTAGCAAAAGCTTTTGATACCGTATCTGTTCCTATCTTGTTGAATAAGCTCGAGAAAATAGGTATTCGAGGAAAGCAGCTTAATCTTTTTGCAGACTATCTAAATAACCGCTGTCAATGTTTGAAAATTGATAATTTTACTAGCTCAAAACTAAAAAATACTTCTTTTGGGGTCCCGCAAGGAAGTATATTAGGTCCAACCTTATTTCTTATTTATATAAATGACCTCTGCAGTCTCAATCTAAATTCGGGTAAAATAATATCATATGCTGATGATACTGTACTCCTGTTCTCCGCAAATACATTACATGAAGTTTGGTTATGTGCACAGCAAGGTTTCAATATAGTTAATCGATGGTTACAACATAACTTATTGACATTAAATGCTGACAAAACTAAATACATACGCTTTTCCTTACGCAACTCAAAGTTCAAAAATAATAATTCCAGATATTCATGCACATGTTAGTAACACAGCCACAAACTCTAAATGTAATTGCCCAATTATCCTTAATACGAAAACTATTAAATATCTTGGTGTAATTATAGATGCTACTCTTACATTTAAAAATCACATTGACCTATTATGCAGGAGAGTCCGTAAATTGATGTTCATTTTCAAGAAAATTCGTCCTTTTGCCGACTCTAAGGTGATAAAACAGGTATATTATGCTTTGTGTCAATCGATCATTACATATTGCATTACCTCATGGGGAGGAGCGGCTAAAACAGTTTTGCTACCATTGGAGCGCGCTCAAAGAGCTGTATTGAAAGTATCCACATTCCGGCCTATCCTATTCCCGACCCAACTTTTATATCAATCTTGCAATGTTCTGACAGTGCGGCAGTTATTTATTATGAATACTTTATTAAAACAGCACTCTAAATTGCCTTACAATAGAGTTGTCACTGATAAAAGACGTAAAGACATCTGTATGGTTAATTATAGATTAAGGCATTCTTTTATGTATAGATTTTTTATATTCTTAGGACCATTTCTTTATAATAAAGTAAACGCAATTTTGTCTATGTCTGCATTAAACACGGTACATTGCAAAAATGTAATTAAAACTTGGTTACAAAAATTGTCTTATGACGACACAGAAAAGTTACTGCTTGTTTTAAGTTAAATATTATTTTTAATTCCATGTTTTCATTTCATTAGTCTGTTATGTTATTCATTATTTATTTATTATCATCAATCTTAGGAAATATTTATGTAAACTAATTTGCACTTATGATACCTGAGATACAGGTTTATCCTAGTTCAGGTTAATCCCATTATTATATACCTACCATTTTAGTTTAAGCCTTAATATTGTAAATATGCATTATTTAAATGAATAAATAAATAAATAAAATTTTCTGATTTGGCCATTCATCATACGTACAATTGAAAAGTTCATATACATCTAGACATACATAGACAGCAATATAATACTTTTTCTAGGTTATGTGGTATGAGAAATGAAGTTTAACGTAAGAAATCTAGCTTCCATATTTTGGACTGAAACCCATGTTAATACATACACACAATGCAAATACTGTCCAAAAAAGTTAAATTAATCGACGCAAGACTATAAATTTTGTAATAGTGAAAGCACTTTGTTTGGTTAAAATTCAAAAGTTCGCCAAGCAAATACGGTACGCCGTAAGAGACAGAAGATAAGATGCTTTGTCTCAATTTTCCTAATAATTTCGTATAATACTATACGTGTCTCACTTCCACACTTCACACTGTAATCATGGCAACGTCTAGAGGTTCAATATCATTGTATTCGTAACAATGACATTATACCTACATCTAGACGTTGCAATGGTTACAGTGTGAAGTGTGGAAGTGAGACACACATATACGAAATAATTAGGAAAATTGAGACAAAGCATGGTATCTTCTGGCCCTTACGGCGTGCCGTATTTTTGCATGGCAAAATTTAAAAATGTTGCCAAACAAAGTACTTTCACTGTTACAAAATTTATCTTGCGGCGTATAATTTAATATTTTTGGACAGTTTTTGCATTGTGCGAATGTATTGACATGGGTTTCAGTCCAAAATAAGGAAGATTTCTTACGTTAAACCTCATTTCTCATACCACATAACCTAGAAAAAGTATAATATTGCTGTCTCATGACCGGCCACGCGGTGACTCGATCTAGATGTATATTATCTAAGATTCGTAAGTATTAAACTGACAGGTGTCAGGTGTCATTCTCTCGACGGCCGGATTAAATAAACCGCTGTACTAACCCAGTACCAACGATTTTTTTGTCCTCGTTGATAATACAAGCTCCAACTTGGTAGTGCGGATCCTTGCTCCGTTGCCTCGCCAAAAAAGCAATTCCCATAAAATATTTATCCCAATCCATTGCATTTTGGCGATGTTGAATTTCACTGAAAAAACAATGAATATTATAATTAAACTTTTTAAACATTCGCGATTTGTACACATCGTGAAAAGGAAGATCGCGATAAGACCTGCACCCTAATTGCGTAACACATTATCAATCGGAGTTGGTTTCATTTTGACAGTTCAACAACATTCATTGAGTGGTTTACGTTGATGAGCAGACAAATTTTTCGAACATATGAAGCAATGGATTAGCAATTTGTTTCAAAATGATTCAAATTCCGATTGATAATGTGTTACGCAATTAGGGTGCCGTTCTCGATATTGCTTTGTAATGAATATTATAATACTTAGGTACATACGTAATGCAATCAGCACCCCAATTGCGTAATACAGTGCGGTTACATATCAAGCTATACATTTCCAGTATAAAACTGATCTCGCATTGTTAGGAGTTTCGTACAATGAGAGGTCAGCTTATACTGGAACTGTATAGATAGCTTGATAAGTACCCGCGTGTACCTATTAACCACTCACGTGTCTGAGTTTGGGCTAGTTTTAGACCCAAAACCCCAGCTGTGGGGGGGGGGGGGGGTTGGGGGTTAGTTGCGAACCCAATAGGTTCACAACTACTGGTGAGGATATGTTTTCCATCGCATGATGTTTTTTTACGTTTATATACTTATATGTGATTTAAGCTTATATACCTACTATGTAAAGTTTTGTCCTTATGCACACATGGAGTGCATTTGACACGCTGGGGGGAAGGGGGGTTAGTTGCGAACCCAATAGGTGCACAACTGATGATGATTGGTTTTCCATCGGATGATGTTTTTTTACGTTTATATATATGCGGTATAAGCTTATATACTTACCACTATTTAAAGGTTTTTCCTTATGCACACATGGGGTGCATTCGACACTTGAGGGGTTAAGCAATTGAGGCCCCACATATCAAAGTAAAACAGTAGGTAATACATAACATAACATACAATACAATAATTTTGAAGGAAATTCCTAATCCAATACCTACTCATTACCTCATCATGATCATCCACAACCACAACCTGACTTCACGCGCTGCTGGGCACAGGCCTCTCTATTCTTGTGCCCATACCCACGCTCCTGTTCCTCATCCAAGTTCTAACCGCAATGGTAACAATCGTCTGCCCATGTCGCCACCGCGCCGGACGACCGTCGCGCGCGACGCTTCGTCTTTCAATCCTTGGACACCACTCGGTCACTGCCTTAAGGGCGTCACACACACCGAAGACAATATGTATATATTATAGCGCTTAATGTTAAGATATGTTTTTTTAACCGACCACGCTTCTCCCCAGATTTTACGATTTTTCGTTCTTCTCGCTTTCTTGCAATCTGTGGGAGTGATTTCGTGAAAAGGGACGGAAGTGTGTAACAGGAAGTGAAAATATTGAAATGTTGGTATGCAACTAGAAACTATTTTTACCAAGGTGATAAGGATATGTCAGATGTTATCTACTCACCATATGCGACTACTGTATGTAAGTCTTGCTCGTTTTTTATATCCACATGCAACACGAATTCCACTGTCCCAATCTTATTCAGATGAGCTGTTAAACCAGGTCTAACAATAAGTAGGTACTAAGTTTTGTATGCGCTTCATTGCAAAAACTGATCAGCCTGTACAAGGGACAAAACGCGAGAGCGTCCGGTAGAATGACGCTCTCTCGATATGTTATCGTATCTTAGCTGTGTGATAAATAGAATATAATAGCTGACCCGACAGACGTTGTCCTGTCCCAATTTCAATATTCCCATATAAAATCCACTTTCAGTTTTCCAGAATTTTCCCGGAAACTTTTCCAATTTTTCTCATCGTTTAAATCTGCCCTGGACTACGTCAAACATTTCAAAACCAAAATTAGCTAAATCGGCCCAGCCGTTCTTGAGTTATAAAATTACAACGAAAAGTGGCATTGATTTTTATAGATATAGATTAGCATCTGGGGCTCTGGGCGTCTGCCGAAGATTGGGGCAGGCAGTGGTACGATATTCATGTTGCATCTGGACTTATTTTAGAAACCCAAGGAGTAAATTTGATGAACTTCACAATTTAATTAAGTTGTTTTTTGTTTATTATTTCTTATATTAGAATAAAATAAATTAAAAGAAAAAAAGCTTTTATTTAAATGCTATAAAAAGAAGAAAATAAAATTTTCTTTTAAAATTTTAACTATCAACTTATAACCTCATTAATTATACACAATTTATATGATCATAAAAGATATTTTTTTTATTGCCACTAGTTCCATTTTGAATGAATCTGAAATTACCTAATAATAATAACTAATGGGGAATTTTTTATCACTAGTTCCATCATGAAACTTGTGAATTTTTTTAAGGGTGTAAAACATGGAAACGACATCCATGACGAAAAATTTGGAAATTTTACCAGCCGCCATCTTTGATTTTCATTTTGACATCAGTGTCGTTTTCAGCACCCTCCAAAACCATGGAAACGACACCCATGACGAAAAATTAGGAAATTTTCGCAGCCGCCATCTTAGATTTCCATTTTGACATCAGTATCGTTTTCAGCACCCTCTAAAACCATGGAAACGACACCCATGACGAAAAATTAGGAAATTTTAGCAGCCGCCATCTTGGATTTTCATTTTGACATCAGTATCGTTTTCAGCACCCTCTAAAACCATGGAAACGACACCCATGACAAAAAATTAGGACATTTTAGCACCCGCCAGCCATCTTGGATTTTCATTTTGACATCAGTATCGTTTTCAGCACCCTCTAAAACCATGGAAACGACGCCCATGACGAAAAATTAGGAAATTTTCGCAGCCGCCATCTTGGATTTTCATTTTGACATCAGTATCGTTTTCAGCACCCTCTAAAACCATGGAAACGACACCCATGACGAAAAATTAGGAAATTTTAGCAGCCGCCATCTTGGATTTTCATTTTGACCTCAATATCGTTTTAAGTGTGGCGGCATCTACATCGCCACATATGAAATACGCATCAATGACATGACGTCACGCAATCCTGCATCGCGCAATTAGAGTTTACTACGCGATTAGCATATATACAACGTCCCGACATCAACCGTTGGGCAGTGGCCCACCAGACACACCACCCGTCTGGTCAGAGGATCCTCCCTTTTCAATAGAGGATGAGTGAACTTCACACCCTGTTCCTCATGCCTCTAAACTGGTGACCCCGAGCATGAACGTCAGCGCAGCCTTCGTGCAACTACATCAGCGTGACGTCATCAGCATCACTTCCTCAAGCTTTCGAGCGGCGAGTCACACAGCCAGCCAGCATCCACGGCTTCAACAGGTATCCTGACCACAGCATGCAGCGGACGCGCATTCCTGGTCATCACCTTCAGCCTCAACCTCAACCCAGCGCTGTACACTCCGACTCACTGGAGCATAACGCAGCGCCACCCCGACTCACTGGGGTATCACCGCAGACAGTTCCGACTCACCGTGAACTATGCGGCACCCGGTTCCAACTCACTGGAACCACAACTGGCACTGGCAAGCATCGCAAGATACACGACTCAGCCCACTATCGACCTCCGGTCTCCGGAGGGCAGTGATGTGGCGGCATCTACATCGCCACATATGAAATACGCATCAATGACATGACGTCACGCAATCCTGCATCGCGCAATTAGAGTTTACTACGCGATTAGCATATATACAACGTCCCGACATCAACCGTTGGGCAGTGGCCCACCAGACACACCACCCGTCTGGTCGGAGGATCCTCCCTTTTCAATAGAGGATGAGTGAACTTTACACCCTGTTCCTCATGCCCCTATATTAAGCACCCTCTAAAACCATGGAAACGACGCCCATGACGAAAAATTAGGAAATTTTAGCAGCCGCCATCTTGGATTTTCATTTTGATCTCATTATCGTTTTAAGTGTTTCTTTTTTTACCTCTAGTCTTTTACACCCTTAAAATTTCACAAGTTCCATGATGGAACTAGTGATAAAAAATTCACTATTAGTTCCATTATTTTCAGATTCATTCAAAATGGAACTAGTGGCAATAAAAAATTATCACTAGTTCCATCATGGACCAAATAATGGAACTAGTGGCTACGAAGCGTTACCCATACTGTAGGAAAGCATAAAAAACTTCAAAAGTCCACCATTTTGGATTAAGAGTGATGTCAGAATATTTTTCTAAGTACCTATTCTCGGCAAGCCCTTTCATTTGATACCCATATTGCAGAAGTGCATAAAAAATAACTATTCCGCCATCTTGGATGTTCCGCCATATTGGATTTTGAATAAAGTCGCATTATTTTTCGAGTTACTCTTAACAAGCCCTTTCATTTGGTACCCAATTACCCATATTGTAAAGTGCATAAAAAATAACTATTCCACCATCTTGGAATTCTTGGATGTTCCGTCATATTGGATTTAGAATGACGTCACATTATTTTTCGAGTTACTCTCAACAAGCCCTTTCATTTGATACCCATGTTGTAGAAGAAGTGCATAAAAAATAACTATTCCACCATCTTGGATGTTCCGCCATATTGGATTTAGAATGACATCACATTATTTTTCGAGTTACTCTCAACAAGCCCTTTCATTTGATACCCATGTTGTAGAAGTGCATTAAAACTATTCCGCCATCTTGGATGGTCCGCCATATTGGATTTAGAATGACGTCACATTATATTCCGAGTTACTCTCAACAAGTCCTTTCATTTGATACCCATATTGTAGAAATGCATTAAATATTAACTATTCCGCCATCTTGGATGGTCCGCCATATTGGATTTAGAATGACGTCACATAGCTTATCGTATTGTCACCCAAACTAAACGTGTATACAAAATTTCAGCTCAATCGGTTGAAGATATCTGCTTCAAAATTGAGTAGCAAGATTCCACGCGAACATACATACATACATACATTGCAAGTTCAAAAGCTTTTAAACTTTTAATTTTAATAATAATGTAACATCTTATTTTAAGATCAAAATGGCCTACTACCACCAACCAACCAACTACTACTGTGTATTTTATTATATTATATTAATTTCTTCGGTTTGTTATCATAACTTTCGCAAATCGGTCATAGGACACTAATATGAAAATATTATATTCACGGTGTCTGGTGTTACATTAAATTGTACGGTGAGCGATATGTCGAAGATAATTTATATATTTTATATTATCTTCGCTGTGTGTGGCCCACTTTACTCCACCTGTCATCACTGCGCCTTGCCAGATGCTGTCCAACTCCATTTGTGTTCCAAAACTCGTTTATCGATATCGAAAACCTTCGCAGGTCTTCCGATCTCGACATTTGGAACTCGGTCTATAAATAGCCTTATGCCTAGCATGGAACGCTCCGTGGCACTCTGTGCAAATCTCATCCTGTACACCTCAATACTTAGCTGCTTAAGGTTGATGCGCCAATGTAGCCCGCGAAATTCAAAATTTCTTACGTTTTTTGCAATTTGTAGGTCAGTGTGAGCTTGTATGTTGATTAAAATACGATTCGCGGGCGTAGCTAATATGGCCTTACAGAATTATAATCATTAGAATCAGCAATACAACTCCATACGTTAGCATTTATCTCAAATCTAGCGATTTCATGAAATAATGAGGTTTGAGGTAAATGCTAACTTATGGAGTTGTATTGCTGATTCTAATGATTATAATTCTGTAAAGCCATATTAGCTACGCCCGCGAATCATATTTTAATCAACATACAAACTCACACTGACCTACAAATTGCAAAAAACGTAAGAAATTTTGAATTTCGCGGGCTACCCTGGCGCTTTCGCCTTAATATTATCTATTGCATTCCACAACGTTAACTCTGGTGGTAAGTAGGTATGTTTACAAAGACACGGCCATTGTGGACCCTGTCGGGCACTGCAAAGCAAGAGAGAGGACCGAAGACTGCTTCAATTTGACAAATTAGTCGTTATACGTAGGTACACACGGCCACATATCAAGCTATACAGTTCCAGTTTAAGCTGATCTCGTATTCTATATTATAGGATTTCCGTACAATGAGTCAGCCACGATCATCAGCTATCTCATCATCAGCTTCGCTGATAATCTTGTATGCTGATAATATTGTTATGAACTTAGGCACTTTTAAAAATTCATATTTTTGGTAGGTAGGTACTTGTTCGTAACTCGTAAGACTCGCACATAGGTACCAAACAGCTAAAGATCTAGTGCGCGTTACGATTGCTCCGCCAAGTTATCAAAACAAAAAAAAATCGCCTAAAAAATTGTCGAAAATTGTCAAAATCGAAGGGTACAAACCAAAAAATTGGCAAAGTAAAACTACAGAAGTTATAAGGGTTTTAAGTTGGCCGCGCGAACGTAACGTGGAGGATTGCGCGGCCATGGAGATCTCAGCAACTACTTGGGTTAGAGATCTAATTCTTTTTGTCAATTGAAGACTGAAATTGTCAAAAATTAAACTTGAATTTGGGACAGTAGCTTATTGTTGTAGTTTACAACGAAGGGTGTACTAAGAAAGGATTTTGCGAAAATCAACCTTAAAGGAGGTGAAAAGGAGGAAATTCGGTTGTTTGAGAAATATTATTTATTTAAAATTTATTTCAGGCACATGACCCATAATTTGTTAGTACAACCACAACTTAAACTACCTATGTTAGTATAATCAATTTACGTAGAGGAGACCGGGGCTGGTGCTAACGGGGGTAAGAATTAACTTGATTATACCCGCTAAACGGTAAGCTTTACAATCATGATACTCGGCTTGCACTATTTGCGCCGCCTAACATGTCACGACTCGTCAATCTGCGGCCGATCGCCTCTTGTAGGAGTAGTGCGAAGCAAGCCCGGATTGACAGGCAAACGGACTTTTCGTGGTTTTCAATAATTTAACTCGAGACGTAGGTAGTTATTCACTCAATCGAATATAATATTGTCCAGAATTAAGCTTAATTTTATTGATAATATTACTGTGCTATGCGTTTTTTATTACTCCTATTGATTGATTTTATGTGAATAATTTTGTAAAAAAAGTGACCTTAAGTAACAAATTGACCGGGGTAAATATTAACATGTTAATATGCCCCGTATGTGGGGCAAATGTTAACAGATGATTGACGAGCATACCTACAGGAGGAAACTAAATTAAAGTATCCAAAAAGATGAAAACTAGTCAGGAGGAAATTAAGAGTAAGGATAGAGGTAAAAGAAAAGGGAAGGGGAAAATAACTGGAAGGGTAGAAGTAGAAAAGGTGAAGAAGAAAATTCTGCTATACATAGTGGATAGTGATACAGAAGAAGAAGACTGTTTCTGCTGAATTGTTTCTCAGACTATGATTATGAGGCATAGGAATCATTGACAGATATTGCCAACTCGTTTATAGCTTATGCACAAATTATCTTATTTTTTAGTTTTTGATACAAATTGGCTTTAGGTTGATTCAGGCAACGAATAATTGTGGATGGAAAAGTCGAAAGCAGAAAGTTTGACTTAAGAACTTTGTTTGGACTAGTTAGGAGATAAACATACTAAAAGTCCTTACCCCTCTGAGGTGAGCCCGAGGGGGGATGGGGGTGCACAAAGAAGGTCCCGTTTTTTGGTTTTTTGCTAATATCTTTAAAACGGTGCGTCGTAGAGAAAAAGTATCTACTATGTAATGAATGCTCATAAAATCGTTTCCAACTTTTACCTTATATACTTTTTCGGATTCCTACCCATTTTCGAACTATACGTTCCGGAAAAGTGAAAATTGTTGAAAAAACTACTTTTATCAAACACTTCGTTCTAGTTATTTCGGGATAAAAAGTAGCACATAATTGTTAATCCAGGTCCTAATCTATCTACCTACCAAATTTCATCCAAATCCTTTCAGCCGTTGAGTTATCGAAACTTTTATCTATGTAATATATCGCCCGCGTGGATGTCGAATATTATCTCAGGGGAACCTAATACCAGGATAAAAAAAAATTACGTGTCAATCCAGGTTATAAACTATTTGTGTGCCAAATTTCATCCAAATCCGTTCAGCCGTTTTTGCGTGATCTACGGTCGCAGCTGAGAAAAGTTATGAAGCAATGTATGTCAGAAAACGTAAGAGTGTTAACACATTTTTGAAAATCGACCATTTTTCGAAGCTCATAGCTAGGCAAAGATTGGAGATAGATAAAAAGTGTGAACATCAAAGTTTTAGAGAATTTTATCAGCTTTCATTATATCGTATAACAAAATTTCGTAAAATGCACCGTTTTCGATATGTAAGCAAAAAACCAAAAAATGGGACCTTCTTTGTGCCCCCCCCCCCTCGGGCTCACCTCGGAGGGATAAGGACTTTTAGTATGTTTATCTCCTAACTAGTCCAAACAAAGTACCTAAGTCAAAGTTTCTGCTTTCGACTTTTCCATCCACATGCCTCTTGACACTCATTGACTGGACTATGAAGCAAGTTGGAAGCAAGTTACTAAATACATAAACAAGAGCAAGTTACTAACCTATGTATTACTGTCACTATCACTATCATCACTATCACTATCACTATCACTATCATCACTACATATTATAAAACAAAGTCGCTCCGCTGTCTGTCTGTCCCTATGTATGCTTAGATCTTTAAAACCACGCAACGGATTTTGATGCGGTTTTTTTTAATAGATAGAGTGATTCAACAGGAAGGTTTATATGTATAATACATGCATAATATAGTAGAGAAACACTGATAATTTTAGAGGATTCTAATGTGATGTCGTAAATAAACACATTTTTTTGCGCTTACATTGCAAACGCTGACTGAACCCTACGAGATAGATCAAAATAATGTACTACAGTATTGTACACCTTATAAAGGTCTGCAAAAAAGTCCGCGATGGTATATGTCTATCTCTCAGGGATAACCCACAATAACCATTTTTTATCCTTTACTTTTTACGAGAAATAATGGCTTATTTACGAAGCGATTTTAAGCAATACAGCATTAATCCTTATCCAATTAAGTACCTTAAATACATTGTGCATTTACTATAGATCAATATGGCCCTTTACAGCATGTAATTTAAATGAATATTTTCGAAGATATTACAGATTTAAAAACTTTTTACAAAAAATAAACCGACTTCCAAAAAAACACTACAAAGTGAAAAATAACTTTAATTTCGGAAGTCGGTGTCTTTGGTTTTTTATTTATTTTCGTTTTTTTTTGCCACCGACTTCTGAAATTAAAGTTATTTTTCACTTTGTAGTGTTTTTTTGGACTCAACTCAAAAGCTACTCATCAGAACTTGAAAATATTTATGATTTATGAGACAGTCTCAGGAGTATACCATTTCAAATAAAAACTTTGCAAAAAGGCAAATACGTCGCGATAGAGTAGTGTCAGAAGTTTGGTAGGCGTAGTTTTAGTTGACAGAGATAACGAGGCTACGAAATCTGCCTTCTGACAATCAAGGGCACACATAACATACAACTCAAGTAGCGCAATTTGAAGCGGCATATAGTTACCATTAAATCATTTATAGCCAGAGTGCACCTCATGACAATTCCAATAAGCCCAAACACGGCTAGGATACATTGATTTTATTACTGAGTTCCGATGCCTATCTTCCGGCTTCTTCATCAGATCGGTTCGATGGTACCATTTTCATCAGAATCATTTCGTCATAGTCGCTTAACTATTTTAATCGAGATATCTTATCGCCACCCATGAAATAGGTACTTATCGTCGTTGAGGAGTTCCCGTGGCTATCTGTGGTCTTCTTCATCAGTTCCACTTCACTAAATGATACTTTCTGAATGCAAACGTTTGATTTGTTGATGACAATACCAAAATCGCTATAAGTATACTTATAATATTTGAGGAGTTTCCTCGATTCCTCATAGATTCCATCATCAGAATTGGATTTTGATAAAAATGGGACCAATCTGGAAGTATACCCTTTGAAATAAAAAAAGAATTTTCCGAATCGGTTCATAAATGACGGAGTAATGAGGTTAGTAAAAAACTTACAAAAAAATACAACCGAATTGAGAACCTCCTCTTTTTTTAGAAGTCGGTTAAAAATGCAGGGATATAGCGGGCGGCGGTACATAAATAGCGCGTCGAAGGCCGCGCTTCGCCCTATAGTACTTTATGATTAGCAGCGATCGCACGCGTTTATCGGAGCTCTCTAGCGAGGAAAATAACAATTATCCATACTGATATTATAAATTCGAAAGTAACTCTGTCTGTCCGTCTGTGCCACCTGTCTGTGTCTACCTTTTCACGCCTAAACCATCGAACAGATTTTGATAAAATTTGGCAAGGCTTTAGGGTGGTATCCTAGGGAAGGACTTACCTATGCTACTTTTTGTCTCAAAAATAACCCTACATGGGGTGAAAGTTTGTATGGGAAACCCAGCAATTCTTAAGTTAGGGATATGAAAATTAAAATTTATGCTTTTGGTAGGAAATAAAGAAATATGTGGTCCAGGGTTTTTGGAAAATCATCCCATAGGGTGTAAAATAGGGGTTATTTTAAAATCTACAAAACTGCATGGATATCGATGTCTGAGTCTTGTCAGTAAGGCAACTATTTGTTCTTTACACTGTTCTCAAGAAGCACTCCTCCTTAATATTTGATCCCAGCTCGATCTTGGGTAAACGCAGAAAATACTCTGTTTGCAATACAGCTAAGGGTCTAAAAACGAGCTTCTCTCATAGATTCTATGCATTCCTAGGTTCCCACCTATATAATAAAATTAATCGCGTTACCACGATTTATCACCTTACTAAAAAGGCATGTAAGAGTACCTTAGTTGAGTTGCTCCTTAACTTAGATTATGTAGCAACTGAGGAATTACTTACTCATCCAAAATAGTCCCTCCCGTCTAATTTCCCCACACAGTAATTCACACATTTTTCCGCTTCCTTATTGTTTGTGTATTTTATTTCTGATTTGTTTTTTATCTTTTATCTTAATGTGATTTAAATATTGTTATGCTCAACTCGTTCACATTTACGATATAAAATTATGTTAACATTCCGTGTGGTGGGACCCTGGTGATCTGCTATACAGGTATTCCTAGTGCAGACACCAGTCTCTCACGAACTTTGTCATTTAATTTTTAAGCTTGTTTTAATTAATCTGTCATTTCATCGTTTGTGAAGAGAAAATAAATTATCTTGAATCTTGAATCTTGAATCGATACAATTTGGCAAGGCTACAGATGGCATCCTGGGGAAGGACACAGCCTATTTTTATCTTAAACAATTATCCTACAGGGGGTGATATGGGGGATGAAAGTTTGTAAGGGAAACCCAGCATTTCTTAAGCTAGGGCTATGAAAATTCAAATTTATGCTTTTGGTAGGAAATAAAGAAAAATGTGGTCCAGCGTTTTTAAAAAATCATCCCCTAAGGGCGTAAAATAGGGGATGATTTTAAAATTCACAAAACTGCACGGATATCGGAAAATTTGCCTAGACTAAGATGGCATCCTGGGGAATGACATAGCCTACTTTTTGTCTTAAAAAATAATCCTACCTTTTTTTAGCGCACTGCATTTTCAACGCTCTGCTTAGCGCTGAGAGTTAAAAATCCAACAGTGTTTTCGTCGCGCTGGGATGCGCTCTGTTGTTGTTAGGTTGGATTCTCGAATATCGGCTCAAAACCGAGAGTTGAAAATCCAGAGCGCGATAATCCCACCGCGATATTTTTACGTCCGTGCGAACGTCGGCCTTAGGGTACTTTTAATCCCGGTAGTACGTTCTTGTGGGATATTTTCCGACATCCACGCGGGCGAAGCCGCGGGCAAAAGCTAGTTACATTATATTTCTTAAAATGTCAGTTACTTGACGAGGTTGTTTTATTAGTTAGGTAAGTATTTAATTACTGTTAATTAGCACTTACGGCTGCTCGAACATTTAGCGTCTTCATACAAACTAAAAATCGCTCTAAATTAGTTTTATAACACATTTGCTCGTAAAGGGTCTCTTATTTCACGAATTTCAATATCGTAATGTATGTCATTACGTACTTGTGCGTAATTGTAATGTAAAACGCACGGGTTTCTTTTTAATAAGGTAAAACGTAAGGTTTATCAAGATGCTCCGTCTAAAACGAACGGTACTTTTTAAATCTTAGCAAAGAGTTTTTATGTCAGAAAAGTGGTCAACATTTTATGAATAAAATTAACTTTGGGAGATAAAATATAAAAAATAAACATTAATTAAAATAAAAGAATTAATTCTTTAATTTAATTAATTTTGACAATAAATTGCAACAACAGCAAACAAAAACAAAAAAATATTAATTTACTTTATTAGTAATACTGGCTGTTTTTGTGCCTTTGCTTTAAAAAAAAAGCGCTGATGCGCGCGCATCGCTAATTTGTGAACAAGTAAAAATTATTCCGCGCGCTTTTTTTTTTCGCTGTATTGTTTTTATTTGAAAATGTCGTCAAGTAATGATGAATTTATTAATTCGACACCGCCAGAAGTCTCAAAGTCAGCGAAAAAGGCTACTCTAAGCCTCTTGCCTGAAAAATCGACCGTATCTATTACTTACAAGCGTATCAAAATTTCATCTTATGGAAAACAAGCAAAGATCCAAATTATTTTTCAGAAAGTGTGTTTTTAAAGATTTATTCGTTTAAGAAAGTCCGAGTTTTATTTATTTCCTCGCAAATATGTTATAAAACGTCGTATGACATACGTGCGCTTTGATAATTACAGCCTCTGCTTTCTTGTAGCCCTCGCCTACGGCTCGGGCTAGCAATATCGCCTCGGTTGTAATTTTCAACTTACCGCACTTATATCATAATGTACTATTATGAAAATGTTCGTAATTTAATATCTTGATAAATGTGTCTTGCTCATGCATGTAAAGTTTAATTACTGTCTGCCTTTTCATGTTTAAGAAATGTTATGGCAAAGTTTTTATGGAGACGCAATATGTTGGAGTAGCCTTAGCGGAATAGATAGTGGAACTTATATTTTGTATCTGTGATTGAAAATAGGTTAATTTGATAGAACATTAGTTGATTAAAGATATTTACGAATAAAAATGGGGTTTTCTTGGAATTATTGAATTGAAAAACTCCCATGTTACATCTTGCCCCTTGCGTTAATACTTACCTCAGGCCTGTTAAAACTTAGCCCGAATATGGGGTAAGTATGAACAACTGACTTTTTCTATAAAATTGCATCTAATTCTGAAAGTATCTGTCTTATTCACGTTTTTTGTAACTATAATAATAGCTGAATAACAAACGTATGCTATTAATCGAAAGCGATGTCGGAAAGTGTATTATGTTAGAAAATATAAACCAAAACATTAAATTTGTTAGAACTGGCCCCGGTCGGTATTATCCTTCCTTATTTTGGTATTATTAAACTTGAAACTTGGCACAAATACGTAAATAGAAAAATTTTGATATTAAGTATACGTTTTACAAAACTGCTCCCAATAGGTGTGTTAAGGCGAAAGCGCAAACTGCAATTGCAAAAAACATAAGAAATTTGTAGGTCAGTGTGAGCTTGTATGTTGATTAAAATATGATTCGCGGCCGTAGCTAATATGGCTTTACAGAATTATAATCATTAGAATCAGCAATACAGCTCCATAAGTTAGCATTTACCTCAAACCTCATGATTTCATGAAATCGCTAGATTTGAGGTAAGTAAATGCTAACTTATGGAGTTGTATTGCTGATTCTAATGATTATAATTCTGTAAAGCCATATTAGTTTCGGCCGCGAATCATATTTTAATCAACATACAAGCTCACACTGACCTACAAATTACAAAAAACGTAAGAAATTTTGAATTTCGCGGGCTACCCTGGCGCATCAACCTTAAGGTGATATCTAAAAACCGAACTGGGCGGGAATAAGAAAGTGACACAGTCAATTACTTCCACATGCGAAAAAAAGAGAGCTCAACAATGCACTGGAACCAAAATAAAAGCGAGAAACCAAATAAAAATTGTTTAAAAATAAATTAAGCTATCTATCAAAATTATTTTCACTCAGTTTTCCAGAGAATCATACCTAATGCGCATTTTGAATGCAATTTTGCAATGAAATTACTTGGGATTTTAGAATTAGGTACTTAAGTACAGAAAAAATATAAAATGTAGAGGTCTTTTCGGGATTACCTAAATTCTATCGAGGAAAAACACAATTGCGTTTTCCTTCAGTCAGAATATTACGTAATCAAATAGTCAATAAACCTAAATATCTAAAAAGATTTAATTTTTAGATATTTAGGTTTATTGACTATTTACCATTTACCTACCATACACGCTCTACCTAGTGAATTACGAAAAAGTCCCCAATTTATTTTGGTAACTTTACATGGAAGAATCTTAACGCGCGGTCCGATGAACTTGAAACTCATCATTAATAGGTAGTTAGCATAGACTTATAAAAAAAGATGGACTCCGCGCCACGCATATCGAAAGTGAAGCACCCTACCGATCTATGTGTGCGTGATTTGAGTACCTGCAAAGACGCCGTCGCTCGTGTCACGTAATGGCGGCCGGTCGGCATACTATGATGTAAATGTGTGCGCGAGGCGTGTTTGTACAAACGGTCCCGGCATACTTACTGTGCTTCACTTTCGATATGCGCAGCGCGGAGTCCATCTTTTTTTATAAGTCTATGGTAGTTAGTTGGATTTTTCGAAAGCAACCCGTGTGAAATGAATAAAAAATTAAATTCAAAATATTTTATTTTAATTTGTTCGGTGTGAAAAGGGCGAATATAGTTTGTATGAAAGATCTTATTCCTTTGGTTTAGAAACTTGTAATTTGGCACTATAATATTTCTTCAGGTAAATAATTAAGATCGTCATGATTAATTTTCCAAAAAGCCTCTCTAAAGGGTGTGGAGTGGGTGTTGAATTTAGGGGAAAGTGCGAAATCCGCGCGGACGAAGTCGCGGGTGAAGTGCTAGTTAAGTATAAAATGAACTTACTCTTGTGACGAGTGAGACGACATGTTGGCGGAAATTTCTGCTGCTGTTATCACTACTTTTATAGCAAATTTGTTATCAGCCGATTTTCTTCGAGGGTGGGATACTCAATTTCAAAAACCAAAACACCTGCAATCAAAATATTACTTATAAATAAGTAATATTATACTTATAAATTTATAAGTAATCGACAGTTTACTTTTTCAATTAATCGGAATAACTTTAGCATATAACATACTTAAACGGTTCAAAATGTATACACCAGATGAGCAACGAATGTGGAATAACGCATTAACATTGCTTTATATACCACAAAGAGAATTAAACCACTTGAGAGCTGATAGACCGATTTCGTCTAGGCACACGACTCACCACTGCGGGTCGGGGGACGAAGAAAATACAGCGGTTGTGATTGGCCGATGCAACAATGTCAGGACGAATGTTCCAAACATAGTGATGCACAAGTCAGTTTTGCTACAATACCTAATATCGATAAAATCGAACATAACGATGTCTATTAATTCTACATTTTTTTTAAACTATACTGATTGGGCGTTAACTGGGTGCAAATAAAACACTTACGTAACACTGTACATTTTTCTTTATTCAAATCAATGCTAAAATTAAATCAAGGTTAAAAAAAAAGGTTAAATCGTAAAAAAAACGAAAAAAATCCAAAGAAAATTTTAATTTTGCACCTAGGTTGGACGATTATTGAGACAATTATTGGTTTTCCCTCAACGAGACAATTATTGGTTTTTAAAATGAATCAATTTAGTATAAGTTTTCCGGATAAAAGATTTGGGGTCTTTATTATTTTTTGTAAAAAATGACAAGCGTGCATCAACGTATTTTGTTATAACGCATCTTGCTAAATCAATTAAATGATTTGTGCTGTCTATTTCGAATTGATGGAAATCTATTTCGGGGAATAAATTGTAGCCTATAAAAGTTTTAAGAACTAGTCGAATAAAGTAGTCGGTATTAAATTTTGGTGGTAGTATTTTGGACCCATTTTCTTTGATCGTTTTTTTAATACAAATTTCACTACGGCGGCAAATTTCTATTACTGTGGTGGATGCATGAAGTAACTTGTTTTTATAAATATCTTTTTTATATTGCAAGCTATTTACGTTCACCTCACCAATCAAAGCTCCAATACATGTTTGACATTTTAAGACTTTTATCAAAGCATGGACGATGTAACCGGACATGTATTCAACGACTTTCTCACTAAACTCTGAAATGTCTTCCAGTTCAGGAAATTCAAAGGTTTCGTTACTATTGGGCTCATTATCGATTGTGTTTTGATTCATGTGTCTTGTAGTCACGTTAATGCGCTCCACTGCAGATGTACACTGTAATATAGATATTTGGTCAAACGCGGAGCAATTACCGCTTCCACTATTTTTGATTTGAGCGTAAGTCAGGAGCTTTTTATAAATGCTCTCGAACAGCCTAGCACTAGGATTGTTGTTAGACCCGCCATGACAACTTATGCTGCCAAAGAAATGTTCTAAATGGTCTTGGCTTATTTTATGTAGGGGAAGGTATTTCATAGCACAGTCTGTATTTAAAATTACGTCCTGGATGAGGAATATTGCACTTTCTATGCATACACAAAATCCTAAAAATCCAGTATATCTAGGCGATTTCACTAATAGAACCGTTTGTGTTTGTGTAGAATCTCGTAACTTAATTTCTGTTGACATGTTTAATAGATAATCTTTCGCCGCTTTAAGTTTTGTTAAAACTTGTGCAGCATTTTCTTCATTGACCGCTCTTTTTAAGCCATACCCATGGGTGTGCGAGTCTAATATATCAAATAAATCATTCATCATGACTAAAAAACGTGATGTAGGTGTGACTTCCTCAAATTCGCGTAAATTGAGGTTTTCTTTGCAGAATGTAAGTGCATCTGACACACTTTTGCTAAAAATTTGGGTAGCTAAGCTAACTTTCATTATTTTACTTTTAAAGAAAATGTGAGCAGGTCTTAACCGATTAGCCAAGTGAAAATTTTCCGCTATCTGTAGATTATTTAAGTTAACAAGATGTTGCCATGAAATATTTTCACCACATTTGTTTTGCAAAATTGTATAAAACTCGAAGGCATTTCGCACAAGTTTTATCATGTGGGCCGGATCTAAAAAAACAGCAACTTTTGAGTTGTTGCAAGGATTTTTAAAAGTGGAATTTATATTATCAATATCGAAACTACAGCCTAACTTTTTGGCCATGTTAATATTTGCTGGGCAGCCGTCAAACGTAATGGCTTTGATATGTACACCGGCATCTTCTACTAAATGGATGGCTTGAGTCAAAAGGGCAACCTTTTGTTCCGCATTGATGCCATTTATCAAAAAATATCCAATTGGAATTTTCCAGCTAGCATTTAATGCTACCAACAAAAACACAAGTGCCTCTTTGGCTTCATCTTGACAATCCGTTTTCAAGCTGGTACCAAAACTTACGTGCCCATAGTATCTTCTTCCTTGAGGATGATATTCAACACCTTTTGCTTTGCTTTTGATTGTATCTAGTGCTTCCTTTGTGAATCCTGGTGTTCCATCAACGGACTGGTACCAAGATCTTAGCGTGCATATAGCAGGTAAACAGGTACTGAAAGTTTTTCTGACGAAATTGTATGCCTTCGGCGAATAAAAGTGCAGAGTTAAAGCAAATGCTCGCAGTTCCGGTGAATATTTAATTTTTGGTATATGACCTGTTAAAGATTTTAGAATTTGGCGTTTAACTATTTCTCTATTTTGAACACCTATGCTGCTTAAAATATCTTCGTTCTCGGAAGTAATAAAAGATTTTTTTGTTAACGTATTTAATATTTCTTGTAGATTTGCTACTTTTTTGGTAAGCACTCTATTTCTGTCTTGAAGCCTCTTAATATTTTTCTTGTTTTTATTAAGTGAAAATATTAAATGGTCTATATGGCGCTTCATTTTGCGTTTTCGTGGAGTCAAGTCCTCAACTTGTTGCTCGACTTTTACGGTAGGTGAATTCTGTAAAGCATAAAAATCTGACTTCAGATAGGAGCGCTATTGATATAACAGTGAAATAAACGAATGAAAATTAACTTACGACGGGGACATTATCAAAGGAAGTTCCAGGTACGTTATGATAATCAAATTTGCATTTCTGGGAGGTTATTTGATCGTAATTTTGTTCTATTGATACTAAATCCTGTAATTATACATCAGGCATTAAATATTGTAACAATGCGGCCTAGGATCACGAATCACGTCGTTAGAATAAATTAACTTACTTGTGAGGTAGTTAGATGGGAAGGCCCAGGTAAATTAGAACCATGCATATATAGATCAGCTGTCTTATTTGGTAAAGCCTGTAAATTATAAAGTTTTTATTTTACATGTAGGTACTTCTTATTTTTTTCTAAAAATTTAAAAATTGATCTGAAATAATTATGTAATAATAAAACATACCAAAATAGGCAAAAACAGAGTCGGTGTTGCTGAACTAAATAAACGGCGTCGGTTCTTTAAGGTTTCAAAGCAATCTGCCGTGAAATGCCTTGAACAAACAACGCTATATTTTTTTGGAAACCAATTTTCCCTGTTAACAGCATTAATCCATTTTTCTTTCACTTCTGGAATATATGGAAATCTAAAATGTAAACATTAAGTAATGTTACTTTTTTACAGTTAGGGAACACCGTAATTTTTATCGACAATATTATTTATACTTTGTTTTGAAGTTGTCACAACACTACAGCAGTATTGCTGTCCCTTTCTACCTATACCTACAGATGGAAAGGGACAGACTTATTGACAATACCTAGTGAGAGAAAGGGACTTTTCAAAAAGACATCAACGCGGTATACTTTTTATGTGCCTTAAACGTAACCAACCAGTTTAGCTTGAGCCCTGCAATTATTCATAATATTATTAAATTATAAATATATTTTACTTACCGATGAAAAGTTATGCCATCTTTTTTATAACTGGATGTTCTAGACGATTTCCCACACCATTTAATTGAACAAGAACTCATAATTAATTTGATATAAGCAGAAATGTTTAAAAAAGTTATCAAAATAATCACGTGTGGAGAGATCCAATAACTGGTCAAAACTAAAATGGTCACTCATAGTTTCATCTAATACAGGGTGTCCCGTAAATAATGGATCAAACGTAACGGGTAGGTAGCTTACCTAATTTCCAACAACTAATTTGAATATTTAAAAAAAAACCGTTACAGTAACCAGGATATTAATTTTTTTTCGAATTTTACGATTTTGTCTTCCAGAATTAAGCTTTTTTAATGCTGTCGCTGCAAATGATGACATTTTTAGGTATGATTTTTATTTAACATTTCTGAATAGCTTACTAATGTTATAAGATACCATTTTTTTGAATACCGTTTTATTTGCCTTAGAAAAAAAATCTTGAGTTGAAAAGTTTTTTCTTTACGATGTTAGGACCAAAATTGAAAAAATTCTCCTGTAAAAAAAATGTATGACACCGAAGACCACCATTATTTTAAAAACTTGTACATTTAATAAGGTTTGCAAATTGGTATAAAACTTACGTCTAGTCCTTATCGTTACAAAGATATTGCTATGAATGTGATGAAGAAGACAGAAAATAAATTAAATTGGTACTATTCCATTTTTCCTTTTCGTAATGGCTTATGCTTGAATGCTTGTAATCGAAGCAGGTAGTTAAGCGGATAGCATAATTCCGACCCGATGACGTCATCTGTCCGGAATTTGGGACCGCTACCTGTGGCGGAGTTGCACCTCAGTCAGTGTGAAAGGGATAGATAGCGCCGCTTTTTGGTAAATCGGTTAAATCGGTATGAAGTTGCGCAGGTTCTTTTGTTCTTTCCTGCGCCCTTCACTCGTACAGGCTTCATTGTTGCTTGATTTTATTAGTTTAGTTGTAACTAGTCTCTCTTCGAGTTGCTACGTCAGACAACTTTCGCTCCCGGTCAGTGGCTCGGTGTTTTCTTCTGTAAAATTTGACTTGTGCTGTGTTTTTGGACTTTGCTTTGCCTATCAATTTGGAACTCTTTGCGTATTGGACAAACGACTTGGCGATCCTACGGACTCCGAAAACATTCGTTTGTGTGTGCTTGTACGTGTGTGCAGTAGCGCTGAAACCTTATTCAGCCCAATGCCTCGTTATGAGTACACGCCACGGCAGTACGCCGAAATGCATTTTATCTACGGAGAAGCAAGAGGTAATGCCAGGGCGGCTGCAAGATTGTACCGTGAAAGATACCCGAACCTGGTTCGTTATCCCGATTATCGCGTCGTTATTAGAGTGCATAACGCGCTTCTTGAGGGAAGAATTCTTGGCACCGGAGTTGGTGGTACCCGTGAAGGACGACCGCGACAAGTTAATGACGAAGTCATTCTTCGAGAAATCGAGGAAGATCCGTCAGTCTCCGTTCGCGTCATAGCGCGACGCGTAGGAATTTCTAGATCGACGGTGCATCGAGTGCTACAACGGTGCCGATTGCACCCATATCACGTGCAACGTGTTCAAACGCTGACGTCGCGTGATTACCAGCCAAGAATAGAATTTTGCCAAAGGATGCTTAGAATGATTCGGGCGGACCCGCAGTTTTTTAACAAGATTTTATGGAGTGACGAGTCTTCATGCCGCCGAGATGGATATTTAAATTTGCATAATTTGCACAGTTGGCAGCTGATAAACCCACATTTGATGCGAGAGGACAGGAGCCAACATCAATTTAAAATAAATTTATGGGCGGGAATAATCAATGGGCAAATAATAGGGCCCTTTGAACTACCAGCTACTCTAAACGCCGAATATTATCTCCATTTTTTAAGGAATGAGTTGCCAAGGTTATTAGAAAACGTTCCAGAAGACGTACGGCAAGCAATGTGGTTGCAAAATGATGGGTGCCCCGCTCACTATGCGACGGCAGTAAGGGCGCACCTTGATGAAAGTTATCCGGACAGATGGATCGGCCGATTAGGACCAATTTTGTGGCCTCCGCGATCTCCGGATTTAAATCCCCTAGATTTTTTTTACTGGGGATGTTTAAAAGACAGGGTCTACAAGAATCCAATAACGTCGGAAGAAGAATTACGACAGCGCATCCAATCTGCTGCATCAGAAATAAACCAAAGCCGTTTTGTCCGTCGGATAAGAGCTTCCTTTATTAGGAGATGCAGACTTTGCATTCTTGTAGAGGGAAGGCAATTCGAACATTTATTGTAAAAACCAAATAAAACGATTTATTTGAACTAACTGTTTTTTTTAGTACGGCCTCCTAATTCTTTTCATACGCCTCAATAATTCAATGAACATTGCCTCTGAAATGCTACAGTTACACATTTTAAAGAAAAAGTTTAAATGTACACACTTTTTTATTTTTTTTATTAACGTTGATTTGGAGCACCTCTCAGATTCATAGCAATTATCTTTGTAACGACAAGGACTAGAATGTACAACTTCATACCAATTTACCAAAAATACAAAAGCGGCGCTATCTATCCCCTTCACGCTGACTGAGGTGCAACTCCGCCACAGGTAGCGGTCCCAAATTCCGGACAGATGACGTCATCGGGTCGGAATATGCTAGCCGCTTAACTACCTGCTTCGATTACAAGCATTCAAGCATAAGCCATTACGAAAATGAAAAAATGGAATAGTACCAATTTAATTTATTTTCTGTCTTCTTCATCACATTCATAGCAATATCTTTGTAACGATAAAGACTAGACGTAAGTTTTATACCAATTTGCAAACCTTATTAAATGTACAAGTTTTTAAAATAATGGTGGTTTTCGGTGTCATACATTTTTTTTACAGGAGAATTTTTTCAATTTTGGTCCTAACATCGTAAAGAAAAAACTTTTCAACTCAAGATTTTTTTTCTAAGGCAAATAAAACGGTATTCAAAAAAATGGTATCTTATAACATTAGTAAGCTATTCAGAAATGTTAAATAAAAATCATACCTAAAAATGTCATCATTTGCAGCGACAGCATTAAAAAAGCTTAATTCTGGAAGACAAAATCGTAAAATTCGAAAAAAAATTAATATCCTGGTTACTGTAACGGTTTTTTTTTTAATATTCAAATTAGTTGTTGGAAATTAGGTAAGCTACCTAACCCTTACGTTTGATCCATTATTTACGGGACACCCTGTATAAGTGCAATTTCATTTATGTGTCGTGAGCCTGAGTCGCCCGTATAAGCAGTCAAGAGGTTTTATAGTCATTGATATACCATGTTCAAAATGTCAACAATTTAGATCAGTGTTTCCCAAACATTGTTCTGCCATGGCCCGGTAATTTTCACACTGTCCCGTCGTGACACTCGTGACCCACTTAATAGGTACCTACTTTTAAACCCAAGCTGGGTTCCATTAGGTAAAATAATGCACATTTATTACTATTGAAATGTTTTATTAATACTACAAATTTTGGTATCGCCTATTTGTAAAGATAATCACTAAATTTTAGTGCGAAGTAGCTGCTGCTTATTTTTTACCAAAGAATCTAAGTTCGCGGAAAATGACGAAAGTTTTAACCTTTGGTCTGGTTCCACTTCAAGTCGGTTTTTGTGATAAAAGGCATTAAAAATGTTATTGCTTGAGCTAATTTTGTGTATTACTGACGACAAGATACTAAAAATCTATCAATGGTCTTGTGTCAATTATATCATTGAGTGCGATCGATAGCAGGTAATATTATTAAAACAAGGCGGGAATGTTGCGACCCAGTATTTTATTTTGATGGCCCGGTACCGGGTCGCGACCCGGCTATTGGGAAACGCTGATTTAGATGATTCACGAATGTGACTAACATTTATTTATAACGTACCTAAATTGTTCATTTTATCAAAATTTTGCATTACAAATTGCATATTTATAGTATTATCGGTCTATTTCCTTGTAGGTAGGTACTCGTATGTGCATCCCATAACATGATAAATGTAATGTAAATATGAAATAATTATATATCAAATAATTATATTAGGAGTACATTTTATTAAGTCGCAGAAGGGAAACAATTTGTTGGACATAGATGGTTATTTATTTGTCAAAAACAATAGTCGGAATGATGAGTGTTATTGGAAGTGCACGAAGAGAGATCCTTTACATTGTTCAGGTGATGATTGTGGACAGCAATATCTTTAAGTCTGATACCGTTAAAATAAAACACAATCATTTACCAGAACTACACCGTGAAGAGAAACTGAATGTAATTAATGTTTTGAAAACCAAAGCACGAAAAGCTACCCAATTTCCTACTACAATTGCCCCGTATTTGCCTAATAACACTGATATGAAACAAATAATAAATCGCACTAGAAGAAACAATCATAAAGTTCAACATATATAAGTGAAATTCCTGATGCGGTAACCAGAATTGATGGTCAATCTATGCAGTAGGAATCTACAAAATTTAGATACAGCTAGATACTGTATAATGGACGGAACCTTCAGGTGTAGGTACATCTAACCCTCAGTTATTTCCTGTACATGCACTAGTGGGTACAGGCGATTCACAGCGGTCAGTTCCTCTTGTATAGGTACGGCTTACTTCCAAGTAAGACTAAAGAATGTCATACTTACATTTTTTTTTTATTCAAAAAATGTGGTGAAACATACAATTTGGAATTGTGTCCTGAATTTATAATAAGTGACTTTGAGAAGACTTCTTTAATGGAAGGAAATATTTATCCACAAAGGTTGTTATTTTCATATCACACAAAGTGTGTGGAAACAACTCCAAAAGTGTGGATTAGCCGAAGAATATGGTCAAAATAGCGAGTTTGGTTTGCACTGCGTTATTTGCGATAGCATTTCTACCACCCGTACGTCGATTCTGTAAAATTCAAACAACACTCGCATCTCACATCGCTATTCACTCTCACTTCGCATCACTTCTTCTCACTTGTTTTTTATTTGACAACTAGCTGTGCCCGCGACTTCGTTCGCGTGCATGTCGGAAAACAAACATAATGTGTCGCTTAGATATGGTGTAGGTATCACTCCTCCAATAAAAATGAAGAATCTTGCGATCTTGCCTGGTGGGAACCGCTACCTGGGGTTCTCTACCACTGCCCTGCAGTTACTGCGGCTTATGATAGCAGGGTTTAACACGTATTCGGACTGCTGGAAACACAACGCGCCATTCCAAACTATAGTTTCGGAAAGAATGAATAGCGGGGTTTACACGTACAGACGCCAGCAGGTCAATCCACCCGAAACTGTCAAATTTTCCCAATCAACCTTGAACCTAATGCTATAGCGATAAAGATGAAAATCTATTAAAGAAATTTGACAGATTGTAGTAGCTTGATGTGCTGGCGTCTATACCTACAGTTTGGACCACGGATCTGTGGACTGCGTTCCAAACCGCGGATGGATCTGTGCGGTTTGGACTGCGCAACAAACTGTCTTTCGTTTATACCGTGAACATCCACGTTTATGGAGGCAAAACTTTTAAAAACGATCGAAATCCATAATTATTTTGTTGACCACGGATAGCCAGTTATTTTCTTTGATTTCTGTACCTAATCACAGTACGTATACCTTTTTTTTTTTTTTTTGTGGGGAAGTCCTCGTAGATACCGTCCGTCTGGGAACAACGGAGGGTAATGTCGGACTTCTACCGACTAAAACGCCAGTGTCCCTTCTAGTACCATGAGTCGGGGGTCCAGGAGGTACTTGTACAGTACGTATACCTATTGTACGTTATTACAAAGTTCAATTGTCAGATCTTCACCATCTCTGTAGAAAACTCTTTCAAACATAAGGTGTGTGACATACGGATGGACAGACGGACAGGACGTAATGATAAGACTTCCCATTCTATGTAGGTACTATTTGGCTACGGAACCCTAAAAACAAAAGAATTGAAAACTTAATTCTTTTTGCAGTCGGTTATAAAGATGCCTCAAATAATCTCGACCTCTAGAGAGAAATCCAGGTCCAGAGACCGGAATTCCAGGACAGCATCTATTTTATGACTGAAAAAGTGTCACTCTTGTGCGGAAAATCTTGACACCGCGATTCCATCTATACAACATCTATCGGATACAGTGGTTAACTGGAAGCTCGCTCTGCGTACGGTAAACTTACAAAGGGAAACCCAGTTTGATTTAAAAAAAAGTGTGTGTGTCAGCTCTGACGACAACTGGCGTTTACTCCTTTTTTTTGTACCGTTCCGATTTTCTATTTTTCGGTCATTTCTGTCGGGTTTCTTCAATAAATCCAGTGCTACACAAAAAGCAACACGTCCCCCCCCTTCTCAACCCTCCTCCTTTAACTCTCCTCTCAACCACATCTTACCGTCCCCTTCCTCCTCCCCCTCTCGTACCCTCCCCTCTAATCCCCCTCACCGCATCCCCTTCCCCCTACCTCCCCCTCACACCTCCTTACTGCTTCTCCCTCCCCCTCACTACGTCCCCCTGCCCCTCCGCCTCTCCTCTGTGTATGAAAAGTTGATAGAATTATAATAAATTCTATCTGACATTGCATTCTTTTTCACTCAGAACACCACATCAGTTATTAGTATTAACTATCATCTTACAATTATGGGGAAAAATAGGGACATTTTTAGGGTTCCATCAAAAGGAAAAAACGGAGCCCTTATAGGATCACTCGTGTGTCTGTCTGTCTGTCCGTCTGTCTCAGCTAATTTGCTCCGAATCTATTGGACCCACTAAGTTAAAACTTGGTACACATAATTATGAATTTCTGTGACCCAAACGCGGACGGTTAAAGTAAATAAATGCGTTTTTAATATGGGGGTCACTTTTGCGGGGCAAATAAGAAAATTAAAAAAAAAGTTTTGCAAACTGTAACGTGTGACATATCAGATGAAAGGGCTTAAGTAATTAATTTAAGAAATCAAAATCAAAATCAAAAGTCCTTTATTCAAATTAGGCTGAGAATCAGCACTTTTTGAACGTCAAAATTACAGTAAGACAGTCCCCACAAAACGCCCGCCCTTCACCACTTCCTAGTGCTTTAGCTGGGAAGAAGAAGTAGCGGAACAAACTCCCCAGCAGCACAGCTGTCTGTTCAGTTAGAAGAACTAGATTCTATACAATAGTACCTATGCAAAATAATTTACGCAACACAATACATTAAATTATATTTTTGTCAAATAAAATAAACAATTTTAGTACTTAACTCATGTAACCTGTCATTATGTAAGCTGATCCTGGAGAAAGAACATAACATAAACATTGTCTTGAGTTAATCACGATCAAGAGGGTCTCAAATAGGTATATATTTTTTTTATAATTTTAAAATAATTTAAAAAAAAGTTATTTTGATGAAAATTTACCAATATATCCCCTAATCTCCGAAACTACCGAGTCTAAAATTTTGAAAAAATAGTTCTTTACCTGTAGATTACAGGTAAACCTGTAAGAAGTCTGTGGTCATAAAATAACATGGTAAATCTCTCAATATTGTGAGTACAAACTTACATTTACAGTTGGAATGTATGGGAGAATATGTTTTCCAACTACAATGTTAAGTTTGTTCTTGGAATAAATTCATCCCAACTACGGAACCCTTCACTGTCCGTGGTCCAACACGCACTTGGCCGGTTTTTTATATTTGAAATTCTTTTAGCGTTACTAATCAACCACCAATAGAATCAATCTGCCTAGCCTTTTCCCAACTATGTTGGGGTCGGCTTCCAGTCTAACCGGATGCAGCTGAATACCTGTATTTTACATGGAGCGACTGCCTATCTGACCTCCACAACCCAGTTACTGGGTAATACGATACCCCTTGGTAAGACTGATTGTCAGACTTTCGGGCTTCTGACGACCTGTAACGACTGTCAAAGATCCACGAATGACAGCCGGGACCAACGGCTTAAAGTGCTTTCCGAGGCACGGAGGAGTCTCGGTATGTAAAGATGGTCACCCATCCACTGACCAACCCCGGCAAGCGTAGCTTAACCTGCTGGATCGGCCCATCAGGTTAACCACCATTATAAAGCGATTTTTATTGTTAGTACCATTTGGTATCAATAGATGTCGTTACGTGTATGAAGACACCGTAATGAAAAGTTCTTCTTGAACACTTTAAATTCATTTAACTTTTGATAGACTGAAGCGATTGCGATGAAACAAAAACTAACTAAAACTCTGAGTTGCACACAATATTTGAGTATAAAATTTAACCATATTGGTTTTGTACTTTTGACGTGATACTTGAACAAAAAATTTATGAACTCTCACAGACAAACAGACAAAAATGACAAAAATTACAAAAATGGTAGAAATGGCATCTGTTGGTGATTTTTTAACACCCCAACTATTTTTTTTTTAAATATTTGCAATGTACAGAAACGCCTCGTCTACAGATTTATTATATGTATAGATAGATTATTTATTATTTTACACAATCAATGGTAATATTAAATTATTTATACTATGTACAAGTAGGTATAAAAAAAGCTCATAGGGCATCAAAAAATTCGTCCGCATCGCTGTCAGTGGGAAAAGTGCCCAAAAGACTGGCGGCATTGCCACGCTGGATGGCAATGCTAATTCTTTTGGGCCAAAAATAGGCCAGCTCTCTGGTCCCGTGTGGAGTCGACCAACCGCTTGGCGATGTCCAGAAATACTCGATGAGCACTCGGACCCCAAGGCCCTAGTGTTTCAACCCCAAACGGCTCAAACAAATAGCTTCCAATAAGGTTGTTATATTTGCGCCGCTTGAGGTTTTCTGCACCTGCAGCAGCCGCTCCAACGCAGCACGCCGTGCTAGGAAGATGGGATGGCGCGAGGGTGTCGACACAGGTTGCATACCACACCAAAGGCCTACCCAACTTCCAAGGCATTATGGTCATTCCGTCTGGTCTCTTCCCATCGTCGCGCGCCAGGCCATTAGGTTCTAAAACAGCTGGCACCCCGGCGGTGACAAGAGCCCGACGGATGATGTCGTTAATGCTGGCGTGCCGTGCCATCCGGCCAGCACTTTTGCTGCAGGATAGGCCATGGTGTCCGAGGCAGTCGACTCCTTCACCGCACTGACAGCGATGCGGAGCCCCGCAAGGAGCCCCCAAACGCAAACATGTAGCGAGCCGGAATGTGGTGTCACTCAGCATAGTGCCTATGTTGGGTGACGGTAGTGCCTGAAGCCAGAGGCCCGATTCCCATTCACCCACAGCCAGCAGGCGGGCACGCTCTGCAGTATTGGTGGACGTATTAATAAGATTATACCGTACCAAGCTACAGAGCGGCTCATCCCACTGTCTCTGGGAAGATGGGTTCTCTGGCTGAACCGTATCCGGGCAAGCCACTTTCCAGGCGTTCACCCCATCGGACAAACACGGCACGTCAGAGTCAACCTGAGAAGAGGCTAAGATTTTTGTGGTTAACTCTTTGGTGCTGTGGACCGAGGACAGGAACGCCGGTAAGCTTACACTAGAAATTTTGCGGACGCCGAGCCCACCAAAACGAATGGGTAGTGTGGCTTGCAGCCACGCGCGGTCGTCCAATGCCACATTTAAAATTGATGTAAGGGTACTTCGAATAATATGATCAATTTTGTCTAAAAGGTATGGCTCCTTCCATAAAGAGGAAGAGCGGAGAAAATACATAAAATTTGGACCGAAACAGCAATATCTGATAAGTGTGAATGCAGAGTGTAAATTAATTTTAGAAAGTCTATCCGAAATATCGTTAAAATGTTTAATTTTATCATCGACGAATGCTGAAAAACTGTCTTCTAAAATTGGGGAACTTAGGAGGTGCAGTGAACTGTTATCCAAAACTTTAATATCTGGGGCTATTGAATTGAACTTCTGTATAGTTGATTGTCTGTCGGTATTGTCACAAAGGTAAATTTCGCATTTGGAGTTGTTAAGCTCAAGGCCGATAGATTGGAACTGCTGCTTTAGGAACTGAAAATCTTTTAGAACGGTGTCTACGTCACCTCCTAGTGTTCCATCATCTAAATACCACACATTAAATTTTGAATTTAGTTTTTGTATTATGGGATGGATAGCTAAACTGAAAATGACTGGCCCGAGAGGATCCCCTTGTTGGCATCCGACTGCAGATTCCAAAACGTTATCTTTATATAATAATTTTGAAGGGTGCCTATAGCACTGCCACATGAAACCAAAAATTTCTGGTAACTCCTTTTTTACTTCGGCCAACAAAGTGTCCCTGTTAACGGTATTGAATGCGTTCTTAACGTCAACCTTGAGGATGATCTCACCTTTCCCGGCATTTAAAAAACTGGAAAGGGCATGTACGGCAGCCTCGCAGCCCCCTTTGGATCCAAAGCCAAGCTGTAGGGGCTGGAACTTATTTGTCAAGATTTCGCTATCTAATTTACAGCATATTTTGGCTGCCGTACGCCTGTAGGTGCACCCAACGGCAATAGGACGAATGCCGCCGTCCCTCTTGCGCAGGGCGCATAAGTTGGCCCCATACAAGACATCGACGACGGCATCATTCACACTGCCGTTGAGCATCAAGTTAATTAGAGCCGCAAGCTCCTTCAAAAGCGACTCACCAGCTTCCCCGGCGCCTGAACTCAATAAATCTTTTAAATGCTGAGGAGTCAGGCCGTCGAGGCCGCCGGCGGAACCACTTCTAAAGGAGCTCACGGCTGCAGTCAGCTGGGGGGCAGAAACATTAAAGGGAGTTGAATTCGGATCGGGAGGGAGGGGAGGGTCGGGAAATGTGAGACCAACCGCAGGCGCTGGATGTTTGCTCTCCAGGGCTGAAAGAGTTTCTGGAGAGTATGGCGCCACCACATCGCTACTGAAAAGTAGCCTGGCCGCTCCCCTGATGTCACCTTCACTTATTTTAGATTCTACATATGAACATAAGCCTCGTCGAGAATTTTTACTGAAATCAGGTAATTTTGGATCTAAAATAAGAGTCGAATTGTTGCAGTTGTCTTTAATTTGGTTTGTCAATGTTTTTTTTGTTGCCAAATTTTTTTGAACATGTAAAATCCTATAAGGGAAGGTGAGTAGTTGCTCCCAGGCGCTATAAGAATTCTCCTGGGTCACAAGGCGGAGACATCGCGTCAAAGCTAGAGCAACAGACCGCCTTGCGCCCCGGGGAACTCGCTTTAAAACAGGGGTAGTATTTTTTAAATTTGAAAGAGTTTTCCATAGATCCTGTTCTGAAGGTATTGTAGTTGGGGGGGGGCAAAGAGGTACACTATGAGGTTTGTGAACCTTGCCATAGTGTATCCGAAGCCCCCGTTCACCTTTAAAGAAGCGTGCCTGGGAGCAATGGGGACATCTTACCTGGACATCAAGCGATGTGGCAGGTTGACTGGCACTAACGGCACTAATGATTCCGGCGTCGCTACAGCCGGCATTAATCATATATTATATAAAAATACGCTTACCTAAAAGACAACAATACACAGTAGCAAACAAAAAAAATTACATATTATTTACACTTATTTATACATATAAAAACACTAGAAAACGAAAGCAACAGGAATATAAATTATTATTTTTCCAAAAAAAAGTCAAACTGCTGTGTCACTTAGTGACAGCTGGTGACAACTTGCCGACTGTGGCGCAGACGCGCGGGCCTAGGGCGCCGCGGCGCCGCGCGTGTGTAGCGCGGCCTCCTTGATCATCAGATTATTGTGTCACTTAGTGACAGCTGGTGACAACTTGCCGACTGTGGCGCAGACGCGCGGGCCTAGGGCGCCGCGGCGCCGCGCGTGTGTAGCG
This sequence comes from Cosmia trapezina, assembly GCA_905163495.3. NCBI lineage: Eukaryota > Metazoa > Arthropoda > Insecta > Lepidoptera > Noctuidae > Cosmia > Cosmia trapezina. Next base: position 17,982,588 of record LR991027.1, read on the forward strand.
CGGCCTCCTTGATCATCAGATTATTGTGTCACTTAGTGACAGCTGGTGACAACTTGCCGACTGTGGCGCAGACGCGCGGGCCTAGGGCGCCGCGGCGCCGCGCGGGTGTAGCGCGGCCTCCTTGATCATCAGATTATTGTGTCACTTAGTGACAGCTGGTGACAACTTGCCGACTGTGGCGCAGACGCGCGGGCCTAGGGCGCCGCGGCGCCGCGCGGGTGTAGCGCGGCCTCCTTGATCATCAGATTATTGTGTCACTTAGTGACAGCTGGTGACAACTTGCCGACTGTGGCGCAGACGCGCGGGCCTAGGGCGCCGCGGCGCCGCGCGGGTGTAGCGCGGCCTCCTTGATCATCAGATTATTGTGTCACTTAGTGACAGCTGGTGACAACTTGCCGACTGTGGCGCAGACGCGCGGGCCTAGGGCGCCGCGGCGCCGCGCGGGTGTAGCGCGGCCTCCTTGATCATCAGATTATTGTGTCACTTAGTGACAGCTGGTGACAACTTGCCGACTGTGGCGCAGACGCGCGGGCCTAGGGCGCCGCGGCGCCGCGCGTGTGTAGCGCGGCCTCCTTGATCATCAGATTATTGTGTCACTTAGTGACAGCTGGTGACAACTTGCCGACTGTGGCGCAGACGCGCGGGCCTAGGGCGCCGCGGCGCCGCGCGGGTGTAGCGCGGCCTCCTTGATCATCAGATTATTGTGTCACTTAGTGACAGCTGGTGACAACTTGCCGACTGTGGCGCAGACGCGCGGGCCTAGGGCGCCGCGGCGCCGCGCGGGTGTAGCGCGGCCTCCTTGATCATCAGATTATTGTGTCACTTAGTGACAGCTGGTGACAACTTGCCGACTGTGGCGCAGACGCGCGGGCCTAGGGCGCCGCGGCGCCGCGCGTGTGTAGCGCGGCCTCCTTGATCATCAGATTATTGTGTCACTTAGTGACAGCTGGTGACAACTTGCCGACTGTGGCGCAGACGCGCGGGCCTAGGGCGCCGCGGCGCCGCGCGGGTGTAGCGCGGCCTCCTTGATCATCAGATTATTGTGTCACTTAGTGACAGCTGGTGACAACTTGCCGACTGTGGCGCAGACGCGCGGGCCTAGGGCGCCGCGGCGCCGCGCGGGTGTAGCGCGGCCTCCTTGATCATCAGATTATTGTGTCACTTAGTGACAGCTGGTGACAACTTGCCGACTGTGGCGCAGACGCGCGGGCCCACAGGGTGGCAAATGCTATACATTTTAATTTCTTACTATTCAGCGCCGTCTATCTACGAGAACATAAATTAAAAATGAACAGTGTTGCCAGCGTACATCCATGAAGCAATTGTTAGTACATTATAGTAGAAGTGTACGCGTATAATCTTTGATTTTGATGTTTTTGAGTTAGTTATTATTTTTCGTATTTTTTTTTTTGCATTTGTGAAAGGTCTCCGATCATAGTATTGTATTACTGTTTTGCTCTTATTGATCAAAAAAGAAACTATTAGTAGAATTTACAAATATGAAATGACTATACAGCCACAGGGTGACAGGCTGATGTTGACATTTCATTGCAAAAAATTTCTGCAAACAAAAATATTCGCAACGCAACCGCGTTGCGAATATTTTTGTAAATATTTCGTTTGCTTCCCAATTTTCAGTGTAATTTACGTCAAGTTTAGTTCGTTGCTCCGTATTTAGTAAAAATCATGGAAGATAAACGTTCCCATCGAATGTCTACTTTCTAAATCACCACGACTTGAGCCCCCCGTGCTCCTCGGTGATTTAAATGCTTAGGCCCTCCAAGTGCTCTGTGGGCCCTCCGTAAATCGGAGTTTGGACCATATTATTTAAGTGTTTATCTCGGCCCCTAAGACGACCACTGACCAAGTGTTTTGTGTTTGTACTTTAATAACCATGTCTCGAAACAATGTTGTGTACCTACCTGGCTGCCAAGTCATCAAAGATGACGGTAAATACGATGTTCTTTTTCTATCTACACAATGTATTGCTGGTTTGAGTTTGAGTGTAGTTTTGTTTTACATAATAAATATTATGAACATGCAAAATTGGTATTTATTTTATTATCCTCGAAACAACAAGTTTAGTGTCGAATTAGCGTTACCGAGTTGAATAATGTAGAATGGTTGAAAATTCTGTTGTAGTAAAACTAAACCTAAAAATTTCAAATCTAGTTTGTAGAATTTTCTCAACCATTCTCCATTATACAACTCGGTAAAGATTCTACTTGGTACTAATATTATTTATGTAGCTATGGTAACGTACCACGTGACATTGAATAGTGTATGTCACCGTAACTAGATGCCGTTGCCTAAGAAAAGCTTAAGTTGCCAGTCTATCTCAGTATATATAATAGTAGTCTATGCGCGGGCCTAGGGCGCCGCGGCGCCGCGCGTGTGTAGCGCGGCCTCCTTGATCATCAGATTATTGTGTCACTTAGTGACAGCTGGTGACAACTTGCCGACTGTGGCGCAGACGCGCGGGCCTAGGGCGCCGCGGCGCCGCGCGTGTGTAGCGCGGCCTCCTTGATCATCAGATTATTGTGTCACTTAGTGACAGCTGGTGACAACTTGCCGACTGTGGCGCAGACGCGCGGGCCTAGGGCGCCGCGGCGCCGCGCGTGTGTAGCGCGGCCTCCTTGATCATCAGATTATTGTCGTTGTCTACGTACTATCTTGGTGCAATATTGGAAATGAGCTCCTTAAATTCTCCTTAAATTTTACTATCAACTTAGCTCTGCTTAAACATAGAGGAATAGTAAATATCTGGATTGACAAAAATATGCAAAGATAATAATAAATTAAGTATAAAATATGAAAATCACAAGATTTCAGATACACCACTTTCAACAACTGATTTCAGCAAATAATGCCCTATTTAGTATTTAGTACGGGTTGGTATCAGAATGACTGGATCGCAAATTGACCACGTCGCTCTTAGTCCAAATCTCAAAATGTCTAAATCTCAAAATACCTAACTCGCAAAATGACTACATCGCAAAAAGTCCGAACAGTTGTGTAGGCACCTATACCTACATTAATCTCTTTGGTTCTTAAGGTGACTTTTTTTCTAACTTTCCCTAGACTATAATGTGCTTCCCCAAAATTCACTCTTTACACCAAACTTGAACCAAATCGGTCCATTTTGATGCTTGAACAGACAAACCTACAAACAGACAAAAATGTTAAAATCACTTATTTTGGGTAATATAATACTGGTATTCAGCTGCATCCGACCCCAACATAGCTGGGAAAAGGCTAGGCAGATGACGATGATGAATGATGATGTATCCAGTCATTCTGATATCAACCCTGTGTAGGGCCTACACAACTGTTCGGACTTTTTGCGATGTAGTCATTTTGCGACTTAGGTATTTTGAGATTTAGACATTTTGAGATGTGGACTAAGACCGACGTGGTCAATTTGCGATCCAGTCATTCTGATACCAACCCGTACTAAATACTAAATAGGGCATTATTTGCTGAAATCAGTTGTTGAAAGTGGTGTATCTGAAATCTTGTGATTTTCATATTTTATACTTAATTTATTATTATCTTTGCATATTTTTGTCAATACAGATATTTACTATTCCTCTATGTTTAAGCAGAGCTAAGTTGATAGTTGAGCTGCTATTATTAACACGATTACTGATAAATGCGTGCACTGGACAGGTCCACTCACATCAAATTATAAATACGTTTATTACAAGTTATAATTTATGACAAAGGTTCTTGTTTGTATAAAACAGGTAAGTAGGTACCTAGTTATTCGAGTCAGAATGAATTATCACCAAATGAAACTGAAAGAGTTGGTGTTTTTTTTTTTCATTAAATATGTAGGTACATGGATTATTTTCCGGAACTGCTTTATTTTGATAACGTAAAGCGCAGTTTAGTAATAATATTTAAATTAAATAAATAAATTTTCTTTGGCATTGACAATTCCTGACTGATTTGAATCGATAGTGCTATTCTGTAAATATCTCACCGTGAAAACTTAGCTGAAGTGAGCGTGGAGTGAGCTGTCAATAGTGTCAATTCCTAGCAAAAACAAGCTCACTTCACCTAAGTTTTCACGGTGAGATTTTTACAGATTCGACCGGCTGAATGCCACTTCTTACGTCATCTCATACTTTATCTGTCAAATCTCACGGTCAATTTAGTTCAACTCGCTGACACGCTCGCAAGGGTAGCGCTAGTGTAAATTCGAAATATCAACCGAGTGTTTAGAATGCCCATCAAGAAACTCACAGCGGATTCAGATTCGATGTTTAGAAGAACCTCATCTTACAGAATCACACGGCTGATCAAATACCACCAGCTTTCGACAAATTGAAAACTGTAATTCCTGAGAGAGTTCATAATCTTTTGGAGTGGCTAGATTGTTATTACATAAATGGCAGATTAAAAAGTAAAAGTACGGGAGCAACATCATTAATTATGCACAAATCCAAGCCTTTGTTTGCTCCACAACTATGGTCAGTTTTTGATAATTCCCGCAACAACATGCCACGCACACAAAATGATGTAGAATCCTGGCACAGAAGGTGTAACTCACTCATCCTCATTTTCCTGCCCTTATACCAATTTATTTGGGGTCGGCGCACGCAACATGTCCTTTTTTTTCATACTTCTCTATTAGTCGTCATCATTTCTAGCCTTGTCATCTTTCACACTGTCCATCCTATTGTGCAGAACTGTTGGAGCAGCCGGTCGATTCTGTAAAAATGTCGCCGTGAAAACTTAGGTGAAGTGAGTTTGTTTTTGCTAGGAATTGACACTATTGACAGCTCACTCCACGCTCAGTTCACCTAAGTTTTCACAGTGAGATGGTTACAGAATCGCACTGCTGGACACAGTCAGTGGTCATTGCGTGCAGATGAATCGGCAGATAGGGAGTTTTGGAATAAATGATAGATACGAATCTGTATGCACCTCAGTATATTTACTATACGTAGTTTGAATACAATTTTACTTTAACAACAGGAATAGATTAATTTAGATTTAATTTAGAAGAGCAAAATCTAACATACCGTGATCGGTCTAAAGAGGAAGTGACAGAGACAAAACAGAACATACAAGTCCATAGATTATAACATAGACAATACTATCCTACGCTATGGTTTCTTACTCAATGTTAGGAATACAAGACGACACATTCACAAATCATAACACATCCATCGTTTCTTTGGTCTTCCCCTACTCTTATAGCCATCGACATTCATACTCAAAACTTTCCTCACCACATTTTCCTCATTCCTCCGCATCACATGCCTATACCACAGTCTAAAAATCATACAGTCGTCCAACGAAGACGTCTAGACAGGGCAATCGTGCGGGGTGTGAGGGGCGAGACGCGGGTAAGCCGATCCCGAACTGCGAACAAAACGATGTTAGTAGTTCGGGATATATTATTCAGGGCTAACGCGTGTTTATTTTTTATTTGTTTATTTAAAATGGTGCATACGACGTGTGCTGTGAGTGATTGCAAGTCTTATATATTATAATTAAGTATATTATAATTGTGAGTGTTTGTTTGTATGTTCCGTGTCAAGATGGTGGACTTTTTTATTATTTACTAAGGGTGAATTTCGAGATGGTGGACGTAATTTTTTATAATTTGATATGGGTGTCAATTTTGAGTTTAATTGGGGTGCTTGTTACGAAAAAGCCATCCTTTTTTAAATCCAAGATGGCGGACGTCATTTTTTTATAATTTGATATGGGTGTCAATTTTGAGTATAATTGGGGTGCTTGTTACGAAAAAGCCATTCTTTTTGGAATCCAAGATGGCGGATGTCATTTTTTTATAATTTGATTTGGGTGTCAATTTTGAGTATAATTGGGGTGCTTGTTACGAAAAAGCCATCCTTTTTGGAATCCAAGATGGCGGACGACGAATTTTTTTAATAATTTGATATGGGTGTCAATTCTGAGTATAATTGGGGTGCTTGTTACGAAAAAGCCATCCTTTTTGGAATCCAAGATGGTGGACGACGTAATTTTTTTATAATTTGATATGGGTGTTAATTTTGAGTATAATTGGGGTGCTTGTTACGAAAAAGGCATCCTTTTTGGAATCCAAGATGGCGGAACTGTAACTTATATGTATAAAATGAAATTAAGGAAATAATAGTAATGACATAGGAGTCATTTTCATGGTTTTTGAGTCCAAGATGGCGGATGCAAAAATTTTCAAATTTTTCGTCATGGGTGTCATTTTTATGGTTTTTGAGCTCGCTAAAAACGGTAATGAGGTCAAAATGAAAATCCCAGATGGCGGCTGCGAAAATTTTCTAATTTTTCGTCATGGGTGTCATTTTCATGGTTTTTGAGGTCGCTGAAAACGATAATGAGGTCATGACGAAAAATTTGATAATTTTCGCAGCCGCCATGTTGGATTTTCATTTTGACTTCACTATCGGCTTTACCGTCCTAGAAAACCATAGAAACGATACCCATGACGAAAAATTTGAAAATTTTCACAGCCGCCATCTTGAATTTTGATTTTAATCTCGTTATCGTCATCAGCGACCTCAAAAACCATGATAATGAGATACATGTCGAAAAAAATAAAAGAACTTCTAAGAATAATTGATCTCAAATAAACAAATTAATTAATTAATATCGTTTACTTGGGACAACCCTTGCTGTTGCGACAATGTCTAGACGTTGTCGGCATTTACCACGAGATCAAAGGCGTCGTCCTACTGTATGTTTTTATACTCTGCCTATAACATGACAACCGATTTCCGCACAACTTTTCAGTCCCCGGTGCCACTTTCAAACGTCCTCTTATCTACTTATTTCTTATTCTATCCATTCGTGTAACATCACATATTCCTCTTAGCATTCTCATCTCAGCTGCATGCAATTGCTTTTCATTCATCCCTTTTGTGGCACAATATTTTGATCCATTCAAGACAGCAGGTCTAACCATTGTTTTATATATCTTCCTCTTAAGTTTAATGGAATGCGGGAGTCGCAGATTGTTCCCGTGACCTGCCGCCATTTCATCCATCCAGTGTTAATCCTGTGCTTAACCGTCCGATCTACTTCGCCATCGCTTTGGACGAGTGAACCGAGATACCGGAAGTCGGACTGGGAGAAGCGCGCCATCAAGTGCTATGGCTCCAGTACTGGAGATACCGCCGAAATCGCAGAACATATATTCGGTTTTGGTTCTGCTGATTTTCAAGCCAACATTCTCCAGCTTCTGTTGCCATTTCTCTAATCTGCTCCGAGGTACATCTTCACCGACAAGAACAATGTAATCGGCAAACAGCATGCACCAGGGTGCCTCTTCCTGTAGATTCGACGTCAGAGCATCCATAATCAACAGGAAGAGGTAAGAACTTAAAGCCGACCCTTGGTGCAAGCCAACAGCCACATTGAACTCGTCGGTATTGCCAGCAGCCGAACGACGTTGGTACGAGATTGACTGTACATGGCACGAATTAACTCTACATACTTCCCGGGCAAACCTTTCTCTTTCAAGGCCCACCACAACACATCCCGAGGTATCACACGCTTGATCATACGGTGGAATTCACTATTGAAATATAAAAAATGGAATTTAAATACTTACAATTTTTATAGAATGAATGAAAGAACAGTAGTAACAACACAGAAAATAGAAAAAAATGCAAGTTTGAAAAAAAATTGCAACAAATTATAGATCAAAGAGAAGAACTACAAGTAATAGCATTCATTAAAAAAAATGACTGTAATTGCAGCATTTAACAATGTCTGCAACGAATATTAAGTACCTACCTATGTTGTGAGTTTATGACTGAATATTTCACGATTTTCTAAAGTGTTGATATTTAGAACTATTTATATCTATATATATATATATATATAAAAGAAAGTCGTGTTAGTTACACTATATAAAACTCAAGGATTACTGAACCGATTTGGCTGAAAATTGGTAGGCAGGTCAGGTAGCTTAGAACCTGGAGACAGACATGGGATACTTGCTTTTAAAAAAACGTATAAAACTTGGTATAACAACGGATACGCTGGACCGATTTAGATAAAATTTTGTGTGAATATTTGAATGGGTTCCTGGATGGTTTAAAAACACAAGTGGACTCGGTAGGTGGCGCTGCAGGTTCTAGGATCGCTCAGACAGGACAACGTCTGTCAGCCGGTCGATTCTGTAAAAATCTCACCGTGAAAACTTACGTGAAGTGAGTTTGTTTTTGCTAGGAATTAACACTATTGACAGCTCACTCTACGCTCACTTCTAAGTTTCCACGGTGAGATGGTTACAGAATCGCACTGCTGGGCCACTAGTTACTTATAAATCAATGTTATTCACATTCGTTGCTCATCTGAAGTATTGACATTTTGAACCATTTCCGTCTTATTACAAAACGACGTTTTTCTTCTGTCATGGTAATAATAACCTAACAACGATAGAAATACAGTTCTTTAAACAAAACTGACAACTTAGTTCGGTAGGTACTAAGTTGTCAGTTTTGGAAAACTGACATCTTAATGTGTCGGAATAAAGTTCAAAATTCAAAAAAGGGTCCATGGTTTAAACCTGGGTTTGAAGATGAACCTTGTTTTGTACTAAGACGGTACTTACTTATATGTTTTAGGCTAATGTTATTCTGATTCATTGAAAAATTAAACTGTTGATTATTGGGGTGTTGATATTTTGATTGTTGATGTTTTGGTTTTTGAAGTTGAGTAGCCCACCTGTTCTTCGATACTAGCTGTGCTGGTATGTCGCTAGGTTTGTTCAGCGGTCTATGAAATCAATTCAAATCAAAATTTTATTAAATCGGACAATCCATAGTGTTAGTAGGTATTAAATATCTTATAGCTAGTGTTAGTAAGTAACAAAACGGCAATTTCATATGTAAAGACCTATTTCTTTACCTATGAAATTGCCGTTTTGTATGAAAAAATTTAAACGAATTTTTTTCATGTATTTTTTATTTGTATTAATCGAAGTAATCACCCATGCAATCAATGCATCTTTGCCAACGCAGTGGCAGTTTATTGATGCCCTTCTTAAAGAAATCAGCTGGTCGGGAGGCAACAAATTCTTCAAAGGCATTTTGTACTGCCTCTCGGGTATTGAATTTTTTTCCCGCCAAGAAGTTATCCAAATTCTGGAAAAAGTAGTAGTCTGTAGGCGCAAGGTCTGGTGAGTAGGGTGGATGACGGAGAGCTTCCAACCCCAGTTCTTGCAACTTGGAGACCGTCTGCTGTGCAGTATGAGGTCGCGCGTTGTCGTGCAGGAGCAGCGGAGACGAGCGATTGACCAATGCTGGTTGGAGATGTGCCAGCTTCTCCATCATTGTGTTCAGTTCTTCACAGTACACATCTGCAGTAATGCTCACCCCGTTTGGTAAGAAGCTGTGATGAATCACACCGGCGCTAGACCACCAAACAGTGACCATCACTTTTCTAGGGGTAAGTTTTCGTTTAGGGCATTGTTTAGGTGCTGAACCAGGATCCAACCAAATTGCTGAGCGCTTGTGGTTATCAAACAGAATCCATTTTTCATCGCAGGTAACAATGCGGTTCAAAATTCCTTCATTTGTGTGTCTGTTGAGCAGTGCAAGGCACGTCTCGACGCGTACTTCGCGCTGGCGATCATTGAGTTCGTGGGGCACCCATTTGTCAAGCTTTGCCAATTTGACGCAAATGGACCAATATTGTTTTGACGCTAACGTCGAAAGCTGCTGCTAATTCAGCCGTAGATTGTGTATCATCAGCTTCCACAATCGCCTTTAATTCGTAATTGTCGACCAAAGTCTTCGGACGACCGCAAGGTTCATTTTTCAGGTCGAAATTTCCAGAACGGAAGCGAGCAAACCAATAACAGGTGGTGCGTTGGTTTGTAGTGTTAGCTCCGTAAACGTCGTTGATGTTGCGTGCCGCATGTGCCGCGTTGCTGCCACGACGGTACTCATATTCCATAATTACTCGAATTTTTAACTTAGGTATCCATGATGACGAAAAAGATTGAAATGCGATGAAAATGTAACACTAATCAATAAACAAATGACTTCTTTTGGAAAAAAAATCCATGTTTTTAAAATAAAATTAATTTGAAATTAGAATTCTTAGCCAAACAAAAATTATTTTGATTTGAAATGGCCAGTACTGCAGAACGGCAATTTCATAGGTAAAGACCTAATATTATTAAAAAGGTAAAGTTGAATTAGTGTCAGTGGCGGATTTACCAGTAGGCTGAGTAGGCTGGAGCCTAGGGCGGCAGATTTTAGGGGGCGGCAAATTAGGCCCAATTTTTTTTAAATCTTACATAAATAAAAAAAATACATTATGTAGCGCGGCAACCCCACGACCATAGGTTTAATAATAATGTTGGTGCCACTGACTTGGGCGACCAATCACGCGCCGCGATTTCTCCCGCGCGCCCCGTTTCTGGCGCGGTTGTGGAGCAGGAGTCCCTCGCGGTCGCAGCGCCGCAAACAGCGCAGTCCAACCTCGATCCTTGTGCAACGCTACGCGTTTCAAGCCGCGCCCGGAAAGCGCCGGCCATCTTAGATCTTTAACTCTCTCATTTCTAGTGATAGTACGTTTTCGAGTCTGTTACTCATTTATTTTCTTGTTTTGTTTTGTTCTCAAGTGTATTGGTAAATTAAAGTACAGTAAATTTACAAGGACTTTCAATCAGAGGCCCGAACCCCATGCCCGTCGGCTACATTTGGCGCCCAACGTGGGGCCTCTGACGACAAGTGCTTGCAAAATTTTTTTTACGAAGCATTACGACGCAATCGGCGTCTGTTCTCCAGGAGGAAGGCTTCGGTTACACGTACCTACCTACATGCAGGAACTTCGGAATCTGAAGCGCTACGAGGGCGTTTCCAGCGAATAAAAGTTCGCCACGAGGTTCCGTTATCGTTGTCAGGATGCCAACGACACCAACGACGATGGTAACAAGAAATAAATCCAAGAAGCAGGGAGAAGAAAATGAAGATGAAACAGAAAAGGAAAATGAAACAGAAGAGATGTTCACGTCCATCACCATGGACCAGGGTCAGTTTACAACCCTGATGCAATCACTGCAGCAGAGTCAGGCAGAGATATTCGCGAGGCTCATCCAAGATGTTAGGACTTCGACACCGGCGCCTGCTGAAGTGTCCATGACAACGCCCGCCGCGAACTTCTCAAAGTGCACAACTCGATTTAACGGATCGTCCGCTGATGTCGACGGGTTTATCGACGCAATAACAGTGTACAAGAACTGCCTTCAGATATCAGATGATAACGCTGTCAAAGGACTCTCCATGTTGCTAGTAGACTCGGCAGCATTATGGTGGCAGGGTATAAAAACCAGCACCACGTCATGGCCGGATGCTATGCAAAAACTAAAAAGTGAATTCGGAGAGCATCGCCCGCCATTTCGTATATATTTGGAATTGTTTTCATTGCGACAAGGTACGGACAAAACTGATTTATTTATTGCGAAGACGAGAGCGCTTTTATCGAGATTTCCACAAGAAGATCTACGTGAAAAAGTTCAACTGGATATGGTATACGGGCTTCTCGATCGTAGAATAAAAAAGCGGCTCGATCGTAACTCCATAACATCGTTCGACCAGTTACTGCACCGTGCCAGAGCGATCGAAATCGTGCCAGTATTATCTGCCATAGGCAACGGTGAGCACCTACCATGAGGTGGACCGCTTACTTTTTTGAATTATTTGCCATAGGCAACGGTGACCACCTACCATGAGGTGGCCCGCTTACTTGTTCGCCATTCAATAACATAAAAAATGAACTCCAGAAAGAAATATTGAATAAAAAAATTAATGACAAGTAGGTACCAGTACCTACCTATTATTATGTGGATACTGAAATAACTTTGTATGATGTGCCATAGGCAACGGTGAGCACCTACCATGAGGTGGACCGCTTACTTTTTTGAATTATTTGCCATAGGCAACGGTGACCACCTACCATGAGGTGGCCCGCTTACTTGTTTGTATTATCTGCCATAGGCAACGGTGAGCACCTACCATGAGGTGGACCGCTTACTTTTTTGAATTATTTGCCATAGGCAACGGTGACCACCTACCATGAGGTGGCCCGCTTACTTGTTTGTATTATCTGCCATAGGCAACGGTGAGCACCTACCATGAGGTGGACCGCTTACTTTTTTGAATTATTTGCCATAGGCAACGGTGACCACCTACCATGAGGTGGGCCGCTTACTTGTTTGTATTATCTGCCATAGGCAACGGTGACCTCCTGCCATGAGGTGGGCCGCTTATTTGTTTGTATTAGCTGCCATAGGCAACGGTGAGCACATACCATGAGGTGGGCCGCTTACTTGTTTGTATTATCTGCCATAGGCAACGGTGACCTCCTGCCATGAGGTGGGCCGCTTATTTGTTTGTATTAGCTGCCATAGGCAACGGTGAGCACATACCATGAGGTAGCCCGCTTACTTGTTTGTATTAGCTGCCATAGGCAACGGTGAGCACATACCATGAGGTATGCCGCTTACTTGTTTGTATTGAGTGCCATAGGCAATGGTGAGCACCTACCATGAGGTGGACCGCTTACTTCTTTGTATTATCTGCCATAGGCAACGGTGAGCACATACCATGAGGTATGCCGCTTAATTGTTTGTATTATCTGCCATAGGCAACGGTAACCATGTACCATGAGGTGGGCCGCTTACTTGTTTGTATTATCTGCCATAGACAACGCGTGAGCACCAACCATGAGGTATGCCGCTTACTTGTTTATATTATCTGCCATAGGTAACGGTAACCACGTACCATGAGGTGGGCCGCTTACTTGTTTGTATGATGTGTCATAGGCAACGGTGAGCACCTACCATGAGGTGGCCGCGTACTTGTTTGTATTATGTGCCATAGGCAACGGTGAGCACCTACCATGATGTGGACCGCTTAGTTTTTTGAATTATTTGCCATAGGCAACGGTGACCACCTATCATGAGGTGGGCCGCTTACTTGTTTCTATTATGTGCCATAGGCAACGGTGACCACCTGCCATGAGGTGGGCCGCTTATTTGTTTGTATTATCTGCCATAGGCAACGGTGAGCACCTACCATGAGGTGGACCGCTTACTTTTTTGTATTATCTGCCATAGGCAACGGTGAGCACCTACCATGAGGTGGGCCGCTTACTTGTTTCTATTATGTGCCATAGGCAACGGTGACCACCTGCCATGAGGTGGGCCGCTTATTTGTTTGTATTATCTGCCATAGGCAACGGTGACCACCTACCATGAGGTGGACCGCTTACTTGTTTCTATTATCTGCCATAGGCAACGGTGACCACCTGCCATGAGGTGGGCCGCTTATTTGTTTGTATTATGTGCCATAGGCAACGGTGACCACCTGCCATGAGGTGGGCCGCTTATTTGTTTGTATTATCTGCCATAGGCAACGGTGACCACCTACCATGAGGTGGGCCGCTTATTTGTTTGTATTATCTGCCATAGGCAACGGTGACCACCTACCATGAGGTGGACCGCTTATTTGTTTGTATTATCTGCCATAGGCAACGGTGAGCACCTTCCATGAGGTGAGCCGCTTACTTGTTTGTATTATCTGCCATAGGCAACGGTGACCACCTACCATGAGGTGGGCCGCTTACTTGTTTCTATTATGTGCCATAGGCAACGGTGACCACCTGCCATGAGGTGGGCCGCTTATTTGTTTGTATTATCTGCCATAGGCAACGGTGAGCACCTACCATGAGGTGGGCCGCTTACTTGTTTGTATTATCTGCCATAGGCAACGGTGACCACCTACCATGAGGTGGGCCGCTTACTTGTTTGTATTATCTGCCATAGGCAACGGTGACCACCTACCATGAGGTGGGCCGCTTACTTCTTTGTATTATCTGCCACAGGCAACGGTGACCACCTACCATGAGGTGGGCCGCTTACTTGTTTGTATTGAGTGCCATAGGCAATGGTGAGCACCTACCATGAGGTGGACCGCTTACTTTTTTGTATTATCTGCCATAGGCAACGGTGAGCACCTACCATGAGGTGGACCGCTTACTTGTTTGTATTATCTGCCATAGGCAACGGTGAGCACCTACCATGAGGTGGGCCGCTTACTTGTTTGTATTATCTGCCATAGGCAACGGTGAGCACCTACCATGAGGTGGGCCGCTTACTTGTTTGTATTATCTGCCATAGGCAACGGTGACCACCTACCATGAGGTGGGCCGCTTACTTGTTTGTATTGAGTGCCATAGGCAATGGTGAGCACCTACCATGAGGTGGACCGCTTACTTTTTTGTATTATCTGCCATAGGCAACGGTGAGCACCTACCATGAGGTGGACCGCTTACTTGTTTGTATTATCTGCCATAGGCAACGGTGAGCACCTACCATGAGGTGGGCCGCTTACTTGTTTGTATTATCTGCCATAGGCAACGGTGAGCACCTACCATGAGGTGGGCCGCTTACTTGTTTGTATTATCTGCCATAGGCAACGGTGACCACCTACCATGAGGTGGGCCGCTTACTTGTTTGTATTATCTGCCATAGGCAACGGTGAGCACCTACCATGAGGTGGACCGCTTACTTGTTTGTATTATGTGCCATAGGCAACGGTGAGCACCTACCATGAGGTGGACCGCTTACTTGTTTGTATTATGTGCCATAGGCAACGGTGAGCACCTACCATGAGGTGGGCCGCTTACTTGTTTGTATTATCTGCCATAGGCAACGGTGAGCACCTACCATGAGGTGGGCCGCTTACTTGTTTGTATTATCTGCCATAGGCAACGGTGACCACCTACCATGAGGTGGGCCGCTTACTTGTTTGTATTATCTGCCATAGGCAACGGTGAGCACCTACCATGAGGTGGACCGCTTACTTGTTTGTATTATGTGCCATAGGCAACGGTGAGCACCTACCATGCGGTGGACCGCTTACTTGTTTGTATTATCTGCCATAGGCAACGGTGAGCACCTACCATGAGGTGGGCCGCTTACTTGTTTGTATTATCTGCCATAGGCAACGGTGAGCACCTACCAGTCAGTAATTACCACGTAACACTATTTTTTTATTGTAAATTCTACTTCAAGACATTAATTATTGTTTACACTACACAGTCGTCATGTTTTACATTTACATATTTAATTTGGGTTGATAAGCGTCGTGAGCGCAATGGCGCATTGGCACTCGCGAGTCGCGTTCCTTTGCTTGTCATTACTGTGCCCACAGATTATAAGTAGTATTTGTAATGCCACAGATACTTTGTGGGTAGACAAGTAATGTGGTAACGCGGGGCGCTCACACGCGGACTGAATTAAGTTGTTTTTTTTTTTTAAATATTTATTATTTGTGTTTGTAACGTTTTACATTTAAAAAAAAAACTCAAAACTCAAAGCATTTATTTCAATTAAACCAATTACAGGCACTTTTGAATTGTCAAAGAGTCGGTCAGTAGGTAAGTCAGAAAGTTGAAGCTAGTTGCCCATTCCAAAACGTAGATCTATGGAGAAGAACGGGCAAGAAACTCCACGGACACTCTTTTAAATCAAAATATAGTTACAAAATATTGGTTACATCATTCATGTTGAAATTATACATGTGAGAACGATGAACGTTAAAAGCGTCCGTAATTAAAAATAAAAAAAAAACAATTCAAAATTAAAATTAAAATAAGCCGTGGCAGCTAAGGTATGACCAGCCTCCACCAACAGCGCCCGTTCACAAACCTGATGTATGGATTCGTTAAATGATCCAACACACGCGCCACCATCAGCGAGGCATTAGAGTGACCATGACACACTCTCAGCCGCCAGGGCACATCCAAGTCAAATAAAGACGTACCCAGTAAATGGTAGCTTTAGAGTAGGTACATAGTACTCACACATGTACTAAGCAATTATACAATACAAAGGTGATTGAGTCTACACAATGCAAAGCTATTCTTACAATCTTCAGCAGTTGCTTAACAGTATCTTCAAATGTTAATTAATTAGTTGAGGTTGTGGAGCAGGACCAGCATGGAGCCAAGCATTTTTATCATTTATGTAATCCCCCAACTTATAATATGCCTGCCTGCATAGTGTGCGTTTTATACAAGTTTTAAATTTCGTCTCATTTAGTTGAAGTATGTGTGGAGGTATTTTATTGTAACATTTTAAACAGTACCCCATGAACGATGAGTCTACTTT
This sequence comes from Cosmia trapezina, assembly GCA_905163495.3. Lineage (NCBI taxonomy): Eukaryota > Metazoa > Arthropoda > Insecta > Lepidoptera > Noctuidae > Cosmia > Cosmia trapezina. Next base: position 17,998,753 of record LR991027.1, read on the forward strand.
AGCCAGCCTGAAACCTGGTTGAGCTAATAGGTCCTTATTTCTAGTATTATAATTATGCCTTTCACCTCTTTTATTAAAAAGATGTAAATTTTTTCTTACGTACATGATGTTTTCGTAGATATATTGACAAGGTACCGTCATGATGTTAATATCCTTAAACAGTTCCCTTACAGAATCGCGCCTGCGAAGATTATATATGGCTCTGATGGCTCGTTTTTGCAGAATAAAAATGGACTCGATATCTGCAGCCCGTCCCCAAAGTAAAATACCGTAAGACATGATACTGTGAAAGTAACTAAAATAGACTAGCCTCGCGGTATCTACATCAGTAAATTGACGGATTTTTCTGACAGCATAAGCTGCTGAACTTAGCCGTCCTGCAAGTGATATTAAATGAGGACCCCATTGTAGCCTTGAGTCGAGCGTAATCCCCAGGAAAACGGTTTTATCGACGAATTCTAGTTTCTCTTGATTCAATACTATCTCACAATCACTACTTTTGACATTTGGTAAAGAAAATCTGATGCACTTAGTTTTTTTCCCATTTAATACTAAATTATTAGCAGTGAACCAATTTTGGATCTGCAGTAGGGCGTTATTGACGTCGTCAAAATTTGTAGCACGTCTATCTACCTTAAAAATTAATGAAGTATCATCAGCAAATAGCACCATTTGTGGTTGATTTTTTAATAAATGGAGTAAATCATTAATATACACTAAAAAGAGGAAAGGACCCAATATCGAGCCTTGTGGAACACCCATTTTAACTTTTAAACACAGTGAATTGACACCATTTATTTGAACTTGCTGTTGTCTATCATTTAAATAAGATTTTACTAAACTGAGGGCAAGTTTTCCAAGTCCGTTTATCTATTTGTATCTATTTATAATTATTTATGTATTTTAGTATATCTGCCCGTGACATCACAGCGGGCCCTATCAGAATACCAGCGCTGCGACACTCATGTTAAGTGCCGCAGCATTATGCTGAGATAGGGACCTTTTGGCCTCGTACAGGACTTTTTTTTGTTTTTTATTTACTTTTTTTAAATTTTTTTTTATATATTTTGTTTGTTTTCAACTTTTATTTTGTGTTTTAGTTTTAGTTCTGTGCGAGTCACAATAAATACTTTTTCTTTCTTTCTTTCTTTCTTTCTACCATGAGGTGGGCCGCTTACTTGTTTGTATTATGTGCCATAGGCAACGGTGAGCACCTACCATGAGGTGGACCGCTTACTTGTTTGTATTGAGTGCCATAGGAAATGGTGAGCACCTACCATGAGGTGGACCGCTTACTTTTTTGTATTATCTGCCATAGGCAACGGTGAGCACCTACCATGAGGTGGACCGCTTACTTGTTTGTATTATCTGCCATAGGCAACGGTGAGCACCTACCATGAGGTGGGCCGCTTACTTGTTTGTATTATCTGCCATAGGCAACGGTGAGCACCTACCATGAGGTGGGCCGCTTACTTGTTTGTATTATCTGCCATAGGCAACGGTGACCACCTACCATGAGGTGGGCCGCTTACTTGTTTGTATTGAGTGCCATAGGCAATGGTGAGCACCTACCATGAGGTGGACCGCTTACTTTTTTGTATTATCTGCCATAGGCAACGGTGAGCACCTACCATGAGGTGGACCGCTTACTTGTTTGTATTATGTGCCATAGGCAACGGTGAGCACCTACCATGAGGTGGACCGTTTACTTGTTTGTATTATGTGCCATAGGCAACGGTGAGCACCTACCATGCGGTGGACCGCTTACTTGTTTGTATTATCTGCCATAGGCAACGGTGACCACCTACCATGAGGTGGGCCGCTTACTTGTTTGTATTATCTGCCATAGGCAACGGTGAGCACCTACCATGAGGTGGGCCGCTTACTTGTTTGTATTATGTGCCATAGGCAACGGTGAGCACCTACCATGAGGTGGACCGCTTACTTGTTTGTATTATCTGCCATAGGCAACGGTGAGCACCTACCATGAGGTAGGCCGCTTACTTGTTTGTATTATGTGCCATAGGCAACGGTGAGCACCTACCATGAGGTGGGCCGCTTACTTGTTTGTATTATGTGCCATAGGCAACGGTGAGCACCTACCATGCAGTGGGCTCTAACTTTTTTGTATTATCTGTCATATGCAACGAAAACTTGAATAAGTACTTAAGTATACAAAATGTGTTTCTATGCAGTTGACCGCTGAGGAGTTTCCTGGTCTGAAGCCAATCCTGGGTGCAGCAGCAGCCAGGTCATGGTGGACTATCATAATTAAATGCGTACCTACCTACCTATATGAAATTTCGCGTCTGTTGTAGTACCTACGGTTGGCCGTTGAGGAGTTCCCAAGTCTGGAGCCAATCCTGGGTGTAGAATCAGGTCATGCTTATCATAAAAAAACATTGTCTTTAAAACTGAACCAAATGTAAAATATCAAGTCTCTAGGATGAGAGGAAGTAGTTTTAATTCAGCTTGCAAGATTTGATCCATACCTACATAATACTAACTAACAAAAAAGGCAAGTTAAATAAAAGCTTGTAAAAAGATATCAAATCAAATCATTTATTCACAGGTTTTTAACAATAATAATAAAATAAGTACAAGACTTGACTTAGCTCACGAGATTGGCAACATGTGTGGGAAGTGGACTCTGCAATCAGTGTACCGATAGTTGTTACGGTTAATGGCCTAATGGAATGGCTTAGAGCCTTGACAAGCACCTCAGGAGGCTCTAATTGCGCGGCCGGATCAAAGGCTGATCCAGAAGTACCTAGGTACAGCCGGTCGATTCTGTAAAAATCTCACCGTGAAAACTTAGGTGAAGTGAGTTTGTTTTTGTTAGAAATTGACACTACTGACAGCTCACTTCACCTAAGTTTTCACGGTGAGATGGTTACAGAATCGCACTGCTGGTCCTCATGTGTAGTGAGGAGGTTCCTCTCTCTAGAGCCCTGACCATCGGCACTTTGGCCAATCAGCCACAATTTTTGATAATTTTACATGATATTTTTTTTTCAATTCAATTATTTGTAAAAGTTATTTATATGTAGGTAGAAAGGTACATTAAATAAATAAATACATTTCGGTTAACTTTACAAAAAAAAAATATTGTTTTTTTTTAAATGCACTAACATTAGTCAAATAAATTTAAAACTGTGAGTGATTTAGCACGCACATTGTCATTAAAATTGAAATTGTAATATGAATAAGCAAGAAATGAAAGACTTTTTTTATTTTATTTTATTTATTTTATTTTCACTTTACAAACTTCTGCATTATATAATCTTACATAGAGGCCTCCTTTTAAGTATAATAAATACCTGTATTAGGAGACCCCAATAAGTGTAGTGTATATTATATTATTTTAAAATATCTTAGCCCCGGGGTTAGGCCGATAGATTCTCAGTCGAAAACCTGAGCTCTATTGTCTTACGACATCCTGTGTATTCTCTGAAAAAAATAAGAATTGATTACTACATAAAACTGAAACGTTAATTAAATTTAAAAGAGTAGATAAAGGCTAAGTGCCTTTACTCAGTTTAGTCGCATCGCGAGTCGTGGGACGGCGAATGAAATGAAAATAGGAACCTAACAGCAGTTAACCTTTCTACAATAGCATACATTAATTATTGCTAAGTATAAGCCTCGTCTGTTTGGCGTCTTCATTAGCCGTCCCCCGACGCGACGACGCTATAATCAGTGTTCCAATTGAGTATTGAAAACAAGCTCCTTTCAACACTGCTAAATGCAGTAAGTATTGTCCTTTAATCGCGCTCAAAACCCTCGACATGTCTGTTTTTACTGAAATAGTGTGCAATAACTTGGATCTGGGTCTGTAATGTTGTGCATGTTTTTACCAAAATAAATAAATAAAAATCTATCTATAACCTATTCATTGAGACCATTGCAATGAGCCCAAACATGATACTTATCGAGGGAGTTGTATATTCTACAAATCCCAGGTGATGCTGCAGCATAGTTCAAGGTTACTATATTCTTCTTATATCATACAATTAATACAATATAATCAAATTTCGAGTCGATCAGACCTGTGCAAGATGCTCACATGTCTTCATTAACTTGAAAAGAGCTGATAATCTTCAAACGGGTGAACAGATTTTCAAGTCACCTTTCAAACAAAACAACAAAATTAAAATCGGTTCAGCTGTTCGGGAGCTACGCAGACAGACACACAGATACACACGTTAAACTTGTAACACCGTGGTTTAGAAGGCTCCGTATCCGCCCTCCGGATACGGAAGCCATTCAGGCGGAGCTGTACGACGGGTACAGAGCGGCGAAGACCGCCCTCCGAGCGGAGATCTTGCGGTCCAGGGATCTGGGCCGCGAGGAGTCGCTGGAGACTCTGAACAGAGACCCATGGGGGCGTCCCTATAAGATGGTGCGGGAGAAACTCCGCCCATGGGCGCCCCCGCTGACTCAGAGTCTCCGGCCCCAGCTCGTGGAGGACGTGGTGAGCGCTCTGTTCCCTTCGCGAGGGGAACATACTCCCCCGCCTATGGCTCCACCTCATACGGTGCCCGCTGCGGACCATGACACCGACGACGACGATGATGCTCCGGAAGTGACCGAGGTAGAGTTGAGAGCGGCGGTATGTAGGCTCAGTGCCAAAAATACCGCCCCAGGACCCGACGGCTTACCTGGAAGAGCCTGGGTTCTGGCCTTTGGGGCTCTCGGGCCTCGACTAGGGGGGCTCCTAAGCGCATGCTTGGAGAGGGGCCAGTTCCCACTTCGCTGGAAGACGGGGAAACTGGTCCTCATTAAGAAGCCGGGGCGCCCTGCGGACTCTTCGTCCGCTTACCGACCCATCGTGCTGCTCGACGAGGTGGGCAAGCTCTTTGAAAGAGTTATTGCAGACCGCCTCGTCGGGTGGCTGGTGCAGAAGGGGCCGGATTTGGCGGAGAGCCAGTTTGGTTTCCGCAGGGGGCGCTCTAGGGTGGACGCCATCATGCGCGTGCGAGCCCTCACGACGGGGGATGCGGTGGCCCGGGGTGGGGTCGTCTTGGCGGTGTCCCTAGACATCGCCAACGCCTTTAATACCCTGCCCTGGAGTTGCATCAGGGAGGCATTTATCACCGGATGCCGACCTACCTCTGTCGAGTGGTCGAGGCCTATCTGACGGACAGGGCCGTCATCTACCCCGGTCATCAGGGAGAGTGGAACCGGCGAGAGATGTCGTGCGGTGTCCCACAGGGATCGGTCCTGGGGCCGCATTTGTGGGACATCGGTTACGACTGGGTGCTGCGCGCCGACCTCCCTAGCGGCGTCAGCGTGGTATGTTACGCTGACGACACGCTGGTCCTGGCGCAGAGGAGGTCGCACCAGGCGGCGGCTGACTTAGCGACACGCGGGGTTGCGGTAGTCGTGGAGAGGATCCGGCAGTTGGGACTCGAGGTGGCCCTGCACAAGTCCGAGGCCATGTGTTTTCATGGACCTCGGAATGCGCCACCGTCGGGTTCCCAAATAACGGTGGCAGGGGTTCACATCGGAGTCGGGTCGACGATGAAGTACCTGGGATTCGTCCTCGACAGCCGGTGGAACTTCGTGGAGCATTTCCGACGTTTGGCTCCCAGACTGGCACGGGCTGGGGCTGCTTTGAGGCGGCTCCTGCCCAATCTGGGGGGTCCAAACGCCTCCTGCCGGAGGCTCTACGCGGGGGTCGTGCGGTCCATGGCCCTTTACGGAGCACCGGTGTGGGCGCGTTCCCTAAGGCTGCGGCCAGCCCAAAGGTTGAACGCGTCCCAGAGGGTCATGGCCATCCGGCTAGTCCGGGGATACCGCACGGTCTCCCGGGAGGCGGCGAGCCTCCTTGCCGGATTGCCGCCGTGGGATCTGGAGGCAAAGGTCCTCGCGCACGTGTGGGAGTGGCGCGAGGAGGCGAAGCGCCGGGGCGTAACTCCACTGCCGCGAGAAATCACGGTACAGCGGACAGAGCTCCGGTGGGATCTCATGGCGGCATGGATAACGCGACTGTCGCAACCCAGCGCTGGGCACGCCACAATTGCGGCGATAAGTTCCCTTTTTGAGGAGTGGTTAGAGAGGTGCCACGGCGTCCTCACCTTCCGCCTGACGCAGGTCCTCACCGGACACGGTTGTTTCGGGAGGTTCCTGTTTCGCATAAGGCGGGAGGAAACGCCCGGGTGTCACCATTGTGTGGATCGCCCGGAGGACACGGTGGAGCATACAGTGGAGGTCTGTCCGGCTTGGGCAGAGCACCGCCGTGTTCTCACGGAGGCGATCGGCGGCGGCGATCTCTCGCGTCCGAGCCTGGTCCAGGCCATGGTGCGGAGCGAGAGTGCATGGGAGGCCGTCACCTCCTTCTGCGAAGCAGTGATGCTCGCGAAGGAGGAGGCGGAACGCGTGAGGGAGAGGCAGCCTCACGGCCTCAATCGCCGCAGGAGACGCCCTGGGCGGCGGGAATCGCGGGGCGATTTCCGGCCACCGTAGGCGCGGGCCTGCGGACGGTGAGCAGCGGGTAGCTCACCGTCCGGTAAGGACCAGCCGGTCGATTCTGTAAAAATCTCACCGTGAAAACTTAGGTGAAGTGAGTTTGTTTTTGCTAGGAATTGACACTATTGACAGCTCACTCCACGCTCACTTCACCTAAGTTTTCACGGTGAGATGGTTACAGAATCGCGCTGCAGGCCCGAGTCGACGGCGCGTTGTGTTCCACGCGCGCCTCAAAGAGATGTCAGCAAGTGATGGGGTCCAATAGGGCCGACGCCGCTGGGGTCGCGGGTTGTTTGAAGAAGATACCGCGGCCCTGGCATAGGCAACTGAAGGAACACGGGTGGGTTTTAGTCAGTAAAAGTCTGACACGCCCTTCCGCTCCACCCAGAGCGGGAGAAGTTATTTGATGATTTCCCACCCTCAAAAAAAAAAAAAAAAAAAAAGGGGTTTAGAATATGGTCAAGGGAATCTTAAATAGGTAGGTAGGACGGATCATAGAAATATATCTTTCTTATATCTATGGTACGTATGGTGCCCTTAAAGAAGTAGGTATCCATCCACCCGAACAAAACAGTTTATTCGGGTGAATGGATACTTAATTATGGGCACCTTATTAACATAGCTAGCTAGTTTCAATGTTAGTTAGGGAACATTCTAAAATACTTACTCTAAAATGACTTTAGGTTCAGCCATTTGAAGCATTCTCTTGGCAGCCTTAAACTCGTCCTTATGTGCTTTTTCATCAGAAAAATAAATCACTTTGGTGATGCCTGACTGGATAATCAACTTAGCACACTCATTGCATGGTGACAGGGTGGCATACATGGTGCAACCCTTCACATCGACTGAATTCCTGAATATAATTGCATTCGATTCTGCATGGCACACTGAAATAATTATAATTTATGTAGGCAGGTAAACTTAACTGTAAGTCAAATAATACAACAGCTTGGTTAATAATGCTATAAGTAGACCAGAGAGTAGTGGAGTAGTAGGTATACCTACCAAAACTTCATTATAATCTAAACAGATTAATAAAAATCTCACCATAAAAAAATTTGCTATCTAGAGGTGAAGGAGTGCCCTTTTTCCACGACATTTTAGCGTCGGCACATCCAGTAGGCATTCCATTATAGCTGTAATAGTAAAATAAAATTATATTATTTATTATTGTCATTCGAGCCACCAATATTTATACCCAGTTTTTATTTTTATTTTTTATTTATAAAATGTTGATTTTTCTTTTTTATCTTTTAAATTTTGTCAGTGTACAAGTACTTACATACATAAAAGGTGTCATTTTGTAAAAGGGCGGAGACCTGGTGTCCTGAAATACAGGCCTAGAGCTTAGCTCAGGCACCAGTCTCCCACAATATTCAAATAATGTATTCATGGTGTATTGTGTATTTTCAATAATATTGTGGTGAGAAAATAAATATTTATCTTATCTTATCTCATCTTATTACTAGCGGACCCGACAGACGTTGTCCTGTCTGAACGATCCTAGAACCCGACTGCAGCGCCACCTACCGGGTCCAATTGTGTTTTCAAACCATCCAGGAACCCATTCAAATATACACACAAAGTTTCATCCAAATCGGTCCAGCAGTTGTTATACCACGTTTTATCCGTTCTTTTTTTTTCGCCTGGTTATAAGCTACCTCCCCACCAATTTTCAGCCAAATCGGTTCAGCCGTTCTTGAGTTACAAAAAAACCGGTCAAGAGTCGAGTCGGACTCGCGCACCGAGGATTCCGTTCCGATTTCTGAAAAAGTGTGCTATTTAGAGACATCGTTTTATTTTTCCTGTAATCTTTACATAAACTTCTATAACATACAATAATTTCAGATTTTTGTCTTTGCAAACTTCGGAGATAAGGGGTGGGGGGACCGGTATTTTATTTATATTTTTCTAAAAAAAAATTAAAAAATTTTTGACAATGTGCAAACAGTGCTCTTTCATATGATACCCCACCCCACATGCCCCAGTACTTTGAATTTTTAAGACCCCATTTCAGTCCCTGTTGCAAAAAAAATATAAATATTTTTATTTCTTTCTTATTTGCAAAATAAGGAAAGGATGGGTAAACGCCATCTAAAACTATTCCAAATTTCAAGTTGATAGCATTAGTAGTTCTTGAGATATCCAGCTGTGACACACAGACAGACAGACTGAGTGTCACCATAAGGGTTCCTTTTTTATTTACCATTTTGGTACGGAACCCTAAAAGTGTAACTAACACGACTTTTTTTTATATATATATAGATAGTATAGATATAGATTAGGTAGGTAGGTACTTCTCCAAAAAAGATATAAATATGTAAATAAGCGACATTAAATTGGCTGGTAAAATAATACAGGGTTTTTTTAAATGTAGATATGTTCTTGCAGTTTTAGTATTTATCACAATCGGAAAAATGTGGTAGATAACGTAAACTTTATACAGGGTGACATTGAACACATGCGACAAAATCTAAGGGGGTGTTCTACGCATCAATATGAACAACTTTTACTATGGGACCAAACCTGAAATCGCAAAAAAAAAATCAGCTGTTCAGTACATTTATCTAAATCAAACTCGTCGAAATGTACTGAACTGCTGATTTTTTTTCGCGATTTCAGGTTTGGTCCCATAGTAAAAGTTGTTCATATTGATGCGTAGAACACAGTGGCGTAACTACAGGGTGGCAAGTCGGCAAAATGCCACGGGCCCCCAGCCAGAAAGGGCCCCCGGTCAGAGGAGAATCCCAACTCCCAACATTTATTATTACCCATTTAGTAAAAAACCGATGAATTTGCCACGGGCCTCGAACGGTATAGTTACGCCACTGGTAGAACACCCCCTTAAATTTTGTCGCATGTGTTCAATGTCACCCTGTATTTCTTTGCCTAAAAAACATGATGCAATCGTTTTTACAGAAAATATATTCGGAGTCATCTAATTCCGAGGTATAAGCACCATGAGATAATAGGCCTGTACCACCCTGTACTAATAATAAAAACTAAAATTCATTTTTAGGGTTCCGTACCTCAAAAGGAAAAAACGGAACCCTTATACGATCACTTTGTTGTCCGTCTGTCTGTCTGTCTGTCTGTCAGTCTGTCAAGACCCTTTTTCTCAGGAACGCGTGGAGGTATCAATTTGAATTAATATCGAATACGTAAAGTAAAGTCCGAAAATTGTTAATTTTTAATTTGATCATATAAAAAAAAATGGGATTTTAATGTTAAGTTTGTTTTTGGGATAAATTACTGTTTTCAACTACGGAACCCTTCATTGTGCGTGATCCGACACGCACTTGGCCGGTTTTTTTTATGATGTCTTGTTGGGTATCAAATGAAAGGGTTTAATTACCTAGCACATTTTAATTAAATCCATACTTCCATACTAATATTATAAATTCGAAAGTAACTCTGTCTGTCTGTCTGTGTGTTACCTTTTCACGCCTAAACCGCTGAACGGATTTCGATAAAATTTGGCAAGTCTATAGATGGTATCCTGGGGACGGACATAGGCTACTTTTTTTTTCAAAAATAATCCTACAGGGCGTCATATAGCGGATGAAAGTTTGTATGGGAAACTCAGTATCTCTTAAGAGATTTCGTGTTTGAATAGATACACATTATAATTATATCCAGTTTTGGTTCTGCTGATTTTCAAACCAACATTCCCCAGCTTCTGTTGGCATTTCTCCATATAGTGATCCTTAGGAACATACTTATGTACCGGTCAAATTAACCCTGTTTTTTGCCTCGCCCTAGTAGGGTAAATAGCCTAGCTATTATAAATTATTTTCGGATTTGGCCATTCATCACTCTTGAAAAGTTCAACCTGCACATAAACATTTCTTACAGACCGGCCGTCAAGAGAATGCGCTCCTGCCGCCTGTCAGTTGGACAGTTACTGACAGGTGTCAGGTGTCATTCTCTCGACGGCCGGACTAAATAAAACGCTGTACTAACCCAATACCAACAATTTTTTTGTCCTCGTTGATAATACAAGCTCCAACTTGGTAGTCCGGATCCTTGCTCCGTTGCCTCGCCAAAAAAGCAATTCCCATAAAATATTTATCCCAATCTATTGCATTTTGGCGATATTGAATTTCACTGGAAAAACAATAAATATTAAATAATGCAATCAGCACCCCAATTATTATTACTCCCAATCAGTGCGGATACATATCAACATTTCCAGTATAGATAGGCTAATCTGGCATTGTTGGGAGTTCCGTACAATGAGAGGTCACCTTATACAGGAAATATATATATACAGCTATATATATATATAGCTTGATAAGAATGAAAACAGAATATTAATCAAATAGTCAATACACATATAATATATTCCAAAAATTAAATCCACGCTGTAATAGTGAAATAAATAGTTACGAAAAAGCCCGCAATTTATTTTGGTATCGATGGGTTTGTATGGAAGAATCTTAACGCGCGGTCCGATGAACTTGGAACTCATCAAATACTGATAAAAAAATATAAGAATTAAGTACGTGTTTTTGGATTTTCCGAAAAGCAAATAAAAAATTTAATTTAATATTTTATTTTAATTTGTCGGGGTGAAAAGAGGGAGTTTGTATGAAAGATCTTATTTCTTCGGTTTAGAAACTTGTAATTTGGCACCAATACTTTTTCAGGTAAATAGATCGTAATGATAAATTTTTAAAAAAAATCTATAAAGGGTATGGAATGGGTGTTGAATTTCGTAGGGGAAAGTTCGAAATCCGCGCGGACGAAGTCATGGGTGAAAAATTAACTTACTCTTGTGACGAGCGAGACGACATTTTGTCGGCAATTTCCGAAAAAAGTACCAGTTCTTTGCTGTTATCACTACTTTTATAGCAAATTTGTTATCAGCCGATGTTCTTTGATACTAGCTGTGCTAGTGTGTCGCTAGGTTTGTTCAGCGGTCTATACTCACCGTGAAAGCTTAGGTGAAATTTGCTTAAAGTGAGCCCCCGTCAATGCCTAGCATTACCTCACTTCATCTAAGATTTCAGGGTGAGACATTTATATACATAATATACTTAAAAGACCCGGCAGTTCGTAGAGTTCATACTCAAAATAGCGGTGATAAAACAGAGTCCATTTCAAACATTGACGAAAATGTCGTAATCAAGAGAATTTATGAAAAATCTGTTGTTCCGCAATGAAAGAGTCCTTGCCACGTCCGCGTCCTTGCCTAGTGCCTACCGTTCGCAAAGGGACCCTTTGTATTATCTGCCATAGGCAACGGTGAGCACTTACCATGAGGTGGGCCGCTTACTTGTTTGTATTATCTGCCATAGGCAACGGTGAGCACTTACCATGAGGTGGGCCGCTTACTTGTTTGTATTATCTGCCATAGGCAACGGTGAGCACCTACCATGAGGTGGGCCGCTTACTTGTTTGTATTATCTGCCATAGGCAACGGTGAGCACCTACCATGAGGTGGGCCGCTTACTTGTTTGTATTATCTGCCATAGGCAACGGTGAGCGAGCACCTAACATGAGGTGGGCCGCTTACTTGTTTGTATTATCTGCCATAGGCAACGGTGAGCACCTACCATGAGGTGGGCCGCTTACTTGTTTGTATTATCTGCCATAGGCAACGGTGAGCGAGCACCTAACATGAGGTGGGCCGCTTACTTGTTTGTATTATCTGCCATAGGCAACGGTGAGCACCTACCATGAGGTGGGCCGCTTACTTGTTTGTATTATCTGCCATAGGCAACGGTGACCACCTACCATACATACATAACATAACACACACCATACATACATAACTTTTCTTTCACTACACATAACAAAATTACAGAAGCTTATTAGTATCAACACCGTTCACTTCTTGTATTAATTATTAAAAAACAATTATTTGGCCGAACACTGTCTTTTAGAATACAGGTTATCCTAGTCTATGAGACAGGGTTTATATGCTTTTATACAGATTTGGAATTATATGAACTGTAATGTAATGTACATTTTAAATGTGTTTCTGTATATTTATTGTGAATAAACCTTTTATTTATTTATTTATTATTTATTAAGGTGCCTTGAAGCCTTTATATTGTTAAGGACCTATTTCACGATGTCCGAATAGCCACTACTCACTGAATACCTAAATTCAAAAATGGAACAGAATATGTATGAAATTCTCTGCCAAGTAAGTTAATACGAACTTAATCGTAGTATGCTGAAGCAGGCTAAGTTTTAAATTGCAATAACTAACACGCTTTTAACATACCTAGCTGCCTCGAGCCTAGTTCTATTCAAGGTGCTCTCGGAACATCTAAATGACCTATAGGTATTGATTGAGTAATCGATATTAGCCGTCTTCTCAGATACCACTCAGAGGAACAGGGTGGTCATACTGTTGTATTGTAATGATACAATGTGATAGCGGATAATCTCCATTTATTATTTAATATAAAAAGACTTACATCGGATACAATCTTGTTCATGTTCCAGTTGACCAGAGAGAGAAGATTGGGATGTGTTCACAGACAATCATCTATAATTAAGGCATTGACACATGAACCTGTTTCTAATATAAGGCTATGCCTACACAATATACAACATCCTCCCCTTCTTATAAACAAATTTTTAATTCTACTTTACTATTCAACATTAATTTTTTACTTAACATAATCACTTAAATAAGCAGGGCGTTTTACAATTCTACTACTTCTAGTTTTTACAATCTCTTTGTCCGTTACAACATTATTTGGGTTTACATTTCTACTCTCACCTTCGCTTACAATATTATTGGGATTTACATTTATCTTTTCTCTTTCTGTTACATTATTATTTCGATTAAACTCTATGTTCCTATCAATTAGCTCTTCATCAATCACATAATCACTGTCATTTTTCTCCCTATATTTACCTCCTTCTATTAACATCTTTCTATTTCTCATTATTACCTCTCCATTTTCCTTTTTTACATAGTAGGATCTTGGATTACAACTTTTTCTTATTACTATACCACTTTCATGCGGTTTTCTATTCGACTCATCCTGTATTTTAACTACCTGACCTTCCTTTAATTCTGACAACTTTCTACTACCTCTATTATAATATTCTTCTTGTAACATTTGTTTTTTAATCAAAGTATCTCTGTATTTATCTCGAATCTGTTCATTATACATTTTATTTGTATTTATATTTGGCAGAATATGTTTCACTTGTCTATTAAACATCAACTCAGATGGAGACTTATTACTTTTACTTTCTATAGGTGTATTTCTATACATAAGCAATCCTAAGTGAATATCTTTATTATCATAAATCAACTTTTTTAACAACTTTTTAACTGTTTGAATATGTCTTTCCGCCAAACCATTAGCTTGATGATGTTTGGGACTTACAATTTTATGTTCAAAGTTCCACATTTTAACAAAATTTTTGAATTCTATGCTTGTGAACTGACTTCCTGAATCTGTGTAAATTATGTTAGGTATACCATTTCTAGACAAAATTTCTTTTAATTGATCCATTACAGTTTTTGCATACAAATCTTCTAACTGTTTTACTTCCACAAACTTACTGAATGAATCTACTAACAAAATATAAGGTTTTCCAAAAAGAAAAAATATGTCAGCTGATAGAATCTGCCATGGCCCTTCAGCTATTTCTTTATTAATTATGGGTTCATTTCTATTGTTGTTTTGATAACTTTTACACATATCGCAATTTTTTATTAAATCTTCTATCTCCTTACACATGTTAGGCCAAAATAAAGTCTTCCTAGCTAATGCTTTACACTTTTCTATGCCTAAATGAGCATAGTGAATATTATTCAGAATTTCTTTCCGCATACTTTTAGGTATTACAATCTGATTATTTTTAAGAATCAAGCCATCACATTCTCCTAACTCATCTCTATAGCTATAATAAACTTTTGCTTCACTTTGTACTAATGATTTATTTTCTGACCATCCATTTCTAATGCAATGTAATACTAACTGTAATTCCATATCTTTCTTTGTTTCATTCTTCAATTGACTCATTTTTGCATCTGTAATATGGTAACTATTCACAACTGTACCAACATGAGTTTCAAGATCTAATTCATAAGACTTCTCTGTATTATTTAGATAGGATCTACTTAAATGATCGGCTATTAGTAACTCCTTTCCTGGCTTATACTCTAAATCAAACTGATAGTGTTGTAAAGCAGTTCTAATCCGTTGTAATCTAATTGGGCTTTTATTCAGAGGCTTTGAAAAAATGGATACCAGCGGTTTATGATCTGTTTCAACTTGAAACCGTTGACCATACAAAAATTGATTGAATTTAGTGCATCCATACAAAATAGCTAAGCTTTCTTTTTCTATTTGACTGTAATCTTTCTCTGTATCTGTCATTGCTCTAGATCCATACGCTATTGGTTGACCTTCTTGCATAATAACAGCACCTAATCCTTCTTTGCTTGCATCCACACTTAAAGTTATTTTCTTATTTATGTCAAAATATGCTAATACAGGAGGTTCACTAATTAATTTAATTATCAAGTTGTAAGCTTCTTTTTGCCTAACCTCCCATACAAATAACACATTCTTTTTAATTAACTCTCTAAGTGGAGCAGTTATTTCAGATATGTTAGGAACAAACTTTGAAATATAGTTTATCATACCTAGAAACCTTAGTACTTCTTTTTGATTTTTTGGTTCTGGCATCTTCTTTATTGCTTCTACTCTCTCTCTATCTATTTTTAAACCTTCTTTAGTCAAAACATGTCCTAAGTACTTCACTTCTTTTTGATTTATTTTACATTTTTCAACATTAAATTTTACACCGTGTTCTCTAGCTCTTTGTAGTACTTTTTCCAATATTCTGTTACTTTCCTCCTCTGTTTTAGCGTAAATCAACAAATCGTCGATAAATGTACAGACTCCCTCCATATTAAAAATATTTGCATAAATTCTTTGAAACACTTCTGGACTCGAACACAGGCCAAACGGTAATCTATTGAAACAAAACCTACCATAAGGTGTATTAAATGTAGTCAGTTGTTTACTGTTTTCACATAATTTGACCATATAAAAACCTTTATTTGCATCTAACGTGCTAAATACTTTACTTCCTTTTAATTTGCAAGTAATTTCTTCCAATTTAGGTAGCATTATTTGTTCTCTCATAATCTGAGTATTTAAGTATTGAGGATCCAGACATACTCTAAGTGAACCATTTGGTTTAATTGCAATTACCAAAGAACTTACAAAATCTGTAGGTGTATCAATTTTAGAAATAATCCCTTGTTGTTCCAAGCTATCCAACTCACTTTTTAACTTAGGCATTAACTTAAACGGTATATGCCTACATGGTTCTATTTTTCCTATCCAGTTATCTTTTAGTTTTATATCATATTCATAGTCCTTTATCAGCCCTATTCCTTGGAACACATCTTTGTATTTTTCATATAATGTATTATTACTCTGAATGTTATCAACAATGTTTCTTTGCACTATCTCAAATTCCAATAAAGTAGATAACCCTAAAATAGGCATTAAATTCTGCTCACACACTTGAAACACAACATTTTTAATTTTAGTTCCTATTTGACACTCTAAGGTTACTTGTCCTACAGTTTGGATTAAATTACCATTATAGTTTTTTAAAATTAAATTACTCACATTAAATTTATTCACATTCATGGACCTGCAACAATTTTTTGACAAAATGTTACACTGTGCACCGGTATCTATTTTAAAATTTATTATGTTATTACTTTTCACAAAAGTTACCTTTTGAAACCAGTCATTATTAATATTGTTAACATATACCTCTTGTTTATCCTCAGTTTGCACTGCTCTTATTTCTTCCGACTTAGATCTGCACATTCTTGCAAAGTGGTTGATGCGCTGGCACTTCATGCATCTCTTGCCATAGGCCGGACAACTTCTGGGTTGATGTTGAAAACCACAACGAGTACAGTTTTGTTTCCTCTTGTCTGTAGTCTTACTTCCATTCTTCTCTATTTTCTCATTTCTTATAAAATTTCTTCTATTATTATATTTTTGTTCTTCTGTTTTATCATTACTCTTGAAATTTTTTTTCTTTTTTATATCTATCCCTTGTATTTTTGAGCAGCTAGCCTCCTTATGTTCAGCAAACTCCTTTACTTGTTTCTCTACCAATTCTGCAGCTCTGCATATTTTTATAGCTTTTTCCAAAGTTAACTCGCTCTCTCTCAATAATCTATCTTTTATTTTGCTCTCTCTAATTCCAGCTATAATTCTATCTTTAATTAGTCTCTCCCTCATTTGACCAAAGTTACAATCCTGACTTAGCCTATTTAAGTCTGCTAAAAAGTCTTCAAAGCTTTCTTCTTTCTGCTGTCTGCTGAAAAATTTGTGTGCATTGACGCTTTCATTACTTTTAGGTATGAAATACTCATTGAATTTTTCTATCATCTTTTCATAATTATACTCTTTCTCTGCTATTCCAAAGCTTTCATAGATTTCAATTCCTTGGTCACCCATGGTGTGTAGGAACACTGCAACCTGTACCTCCTGGCTTTTATCTTTTAAACCTGCTGCAATTCTATACAGCTCAAATCTTTTCATCCACTTTTTATACTCTTCTGTGGTGCAATTTTTGATGGAATTTGGGGGTTTTAAGCCCAAAGCGTCCCTGGACACGCCTTCCGCCATTTTCGATTATCTTAGTTTTACAATTACTAATTACTTTCTTCACACTGTATCTAGTCTCTTATTTTATTTATATTCCGCAGCGCCATGTTGTATTGTAATGATACAATGTGATAGCGGATAATCTCCATTTATTATTTAATATAAAAAGACTTACATCGGATACAATCTTGTTCATGTTCCAGTTGACCAGAGAGAGAAGATTGGGATGTGTTCACAGACAATCATCTATAATTAAGGCATTGACACATGAACCTGTTTCTAATATAAGGCTATGCCTACACAATATACAACACATACGTAAGTTGAAAATTGTTAAGGAGGATTTTGACTTCAATAAGAAAGTAATGTACCTGCAGTGGGCTGTATCAATTGGGTACCTACCCCAGTTGTATTAAAATTTTAATATACAATTGATGCAGCCAACTGTACCTAAAAAAAGGAAAAAAGTTATGTGGACACCCCACATAACGTTTTAAAATCAAAATCCGTTGCGTAGTTTAGAAGAACAACGCGGCCACACACCCAGAGACGAAAAGCGACTTTAATTTATAATAAGTAAGTATAGATATAGAATAAGATTCCGCTAAGTTCTTATAATCCCGGTAGTACTTACTTTTTGGAAAGTGATGCAATTGGCTCCAAGTACTAAGTACCTAACTATACTTACATAATTATAGAATCACTTTGAATTAATCAGTAAGGGCAAACTGCATAGTGCTCATATTATTTTATCAGCAGATAAAACTGTAGATATATATAATGCATTACGTACCTACCATAATGCATTTTTTAAATCTACATTCCATATCATCTATTTCTGAGAATAAACCCCCGTTTCCACGAGCGAGCGTAATAAAATCGCGGCGGGATTTTATCGCGCACTGGATTTTCAACTCTCGTTGTTGAGCCGAGATAAGTTGAGACCAGTTTATTAGGTATACGTACAATGCTATGGTAACATGGTTATGTTAAAAAAAAACGCGGACGAAGTCGCGGTTGGAACTAGTTGTGGTCTTTTTAGGGTTCCGTACCAAAATGGTAAAAAAGGAACCCTTATGGTGTCACTCAGTTAACTTAAGTTAGTAAGTTTGTACTGGACTGTACGTGGTTGTCTGATTTCATGGATTTTAATTTTCTTGCGCCGAACCCTAATTATTTTTCTAAAATAAAAATAGCCTAAGTTACTCCTTAAAACATCAGCTATATGCCGTCAAAATCGGTGAAAATTCGTTTGGCAAGTTTCCTAACTTGACTCAAAGTACCATTTTTTTAATCGGACTGCGCTTTAAAATTCCTCCATACAAACTTTGACACCCCCAATCCCTCTTTAGGGGGTAGTTTAGGAAAACTCAAAATGATAAACTTTATAATTTACTTAGATGAATATTCGTGCTAAGTTTCAAGTCTATTAACTCACGGGATAGGATTTTTCATACAAACCTTCATCCCCTATATTACCCCCTTAGGGATGGAATTTCCAAAAATCCTTCCTTAGTGGATTTTTACACTATATAAGGTATCTATGTGCAAAATTTCAAGTCTCTAGGTCCATTGGTTTGGGCTGTACGTTGATATATTAGTCAGTGACTCTGTCAGGACTTTGATTTTTTTATATATATAGATTTACCATGTTATTTTAAGACCACAGACTTCTTATAGGTTTTCCTGTAATCTACAGGTATAGAACTATTTTCTAAATTTTTTTCAAAATTTTAGGATCAGTAATTTCGGAGATAAGGGGGGGGGAATGGTCAATTTTCGTCTATTTTCTTAAATAACTTTAAAACAATATATTTTAAAATTATAAAAAAAATATATTTGAGACCCTCATAGTAAGCCCTTTCATTTGATATGTCACACGGTACAGTTTACAAAACTGTTTTTAAAAATTTTCTTATTTTCCCCCTAAAAGTGACTCTCATATTCAAAATTCATGTATTTATTTTAGCTGTACGTGTTTGGGTCACAGAAATCCATATGTGTACCAAATTTTAACTTAATCGGTCCATTAGATTCGGAGCAAATTGGCTGTGACAGACGGACAGACAGACAGACACACGAGTGATCCTATAAGGGTTCCGTTTTTTCCTTTTGAGGTACGGAACCCTAAAAAGGTCTAGGTTGTAAAAAATGCCTTTAGGTTTTTTAAGGGTCGTAAAAAGGTTAATGCAGGTCTTATTATGTACAGTGGGCTGCATCAATGGGGTACCCCTCAAAAGACATGTGGGTTCAAATCCGCGATAGGCCGAAATTGGTTTTTGTATTTTGAAAAAACATTTTATAATAATTAATGTATTGTTTTTGTGAATACATAAGTTTATGTAAGTATTTATTTTTACTTAAGTCTGTTATTATTATTGTCTTTTTCAATAAAACGTTAATACTTCTAATATTGCGTATAACGACAAGCAATAATAGGGTTGACATTTACGAAGAGTTATTCAATGTCTAAATAGACCAGAGGTTTTCAAGACCGCTTGCCGTGTAAGATAAGATTGGAGGTTCAAATCTTAGACACGTATTGTGTTTTTTGTCATGCATTATATTTTTTTTTATTTTTTAATTGTATTTTTTTATTTTGTTTTTTTTTTATTTCTTTTTATTTTATTTTACTGTATAACCAATAATTCGATGGTTCGAATCTCGTCCGGGCTAAGAAACACTTTTAGTGTTATTCTTATGGTTATATTGTTTGAATTGCAAAGTTGTAGCAAAGTAAATTTTAATACAACTGGGGTACCCAATTGGTGTAGGCGTGCAGCCCACTGAGACCACTGTACTTGAGTTGAGAGTGATTAATATAAGTCCTAAAACTAATTGTTTATTAGTCCAATCTTGGAGCCGCTGACAAGTTTAAATCGTTATTTTGACTTGTGTTTCAAGAGCATGTCCTAGGATCTTATACAGGCCAGACGCACTCCGCATTTTAGGTATGATTATGAAGCTATAAGTACGCGGTGGGTTCGACTTGTCGGGCTAATTCAGTGTGGCAATAAAGCATTGGCTCCTGGAAGCGTATATAGAAATGCTACTTCAGTACGTCCCCTCAGGCGGAGACGATTAGTCATTTCCAGGCGTTACACACGTAAATGCTAGTAAATGCTAATTTCGCGTAAATGCTACTGAATACTAGCATTTACGTGTGTTTAGACGAATACCTAGAGTTAACGCCTGGAAATGCGTTAACTCTAGGTATTCGTCTCCGCCTAGGCGCCTGAGGGGACGTACTGAATAAGCATTTCAATATACGCCTCCCGGAAAGCACTATTTGGTGAAGTGTAACTGATGAGGAAGACCACAGATGGCCATCGGAACTACTAATTAATACTATTACGTAGATGCTAACGCCATCTGTTATCGAGTAGCAGAACTATACAATTTTACAACATTGATTCATGACAGTTTTTTTTAGAACACTCAGAATTTTCTAGATGGTTAAGTGTCGTTTTGCAGCATTCTAGAGCATTCCTGTAAGTACTAGAATGTTTTCGAATTATGTCCTTGAACTTTCGAGAAGCTTACACTTGTCCTGTTTTTTTTTTTGGAAGTTGGTTGTTTTTTTTTTCTATTTATGCTATTTAAACTCTCTGACCCAAAAAAAGTATATCGAAATTTTGCTTCGTTTGCGAGATATATTGAAAAAACTGAAAAGGGTGCATTTTCACCCATATTATGTGCCAATATCTCCCATTTCCCTTTATTAGCTCTCCGCGGTCTTTGACCCACTGACCATTCCTGCAATAAAAAACCCGTGAGTCTTAGGTCCGTATTACTGAAGGAAACTCAAGCACTGATCTTTGTTTTTTACTTTAAAACTAGTTTCAATTTCAACCAATCAAATGGCTTGAATCTAGTTTAGGGTGGGAAATCATCAAATAACTTCTCCCGCTCAGGGTGGAGCGGAAGGGCGTGTCAGACTTTTACTGACCAATAACCCACCCGTGTTCCTTCAGTTGCCTATGCCATGGCCGCGGTATCTTTTTTAAACTACCCGCGACCCCTGACTCTAAGTGTCTAAACACACTATGCCGAAGCTACGCGACCGAAGTTCCGCGGCTGATGTTACGTTCCGACGTGTTCGGCTGATATGACACACCATAAGCGCTGAACTTACGCGCCGGAAATTCAGTTGCGGAACTTCAGTGTCTTGAACGGTGTCATGGCGTCGTTTCGTGTTATCTAAACAGGCGGACAGACAGACGCAAAAGAAAGTGATGCTGTTAGGATTCCGTTATTACTTTTTTTAAATACTTGCATAGAAAATAGAGCATGGCTCTGTTTTCTATGCAAGTATTTAAAAATTATTATATTTATTTATTAAATTATATTTATCGTTACATAAATATGAAGCACTTTCGTATTTGCAAATAAAAATACTTTGAACTTCCAAGGATTTTTTCGCTGATACGATTATGCTCTTTATTTACAAGGCAACACGAATCAATTTCCTATGCAAGTGTTTTAGTATTTTGGTGGTTCATCCATTTATTTAATCCAAATGAACTGACCGTGAGTGCCCAGCTTAAGCTACAGCACCGTGGGGCGAACACGCGGGGCGCTTGCATGCCCTGCCTCCCGCTGCTCCCCGCCCCGGATCTTCTTCGGCAATCGAACCGAACTTCGGTCGCGTATAATGTGTGCTCTACAGGATACGTTGCCGCCGAATTGTCGCTGAACTTACGCCAGACCGAAGTTCGGCTGTACGCTAGAACGCAACGTAATTTCGGCATAGTGTGTCGTCAGTAATTCAAATAGCATTGCAGGCGTAACCATGCCGAACTTCGGTCGCGTAACTTCGGCATAGTGTGTTTAGACACTTAGGCTTGACTATTGAGTGACGTTCTGTAATACGGACCTAGTTAGTTCCTATCTATAAGTCATAATCAACAGCCTAATATGAGTAAAGCAGCGTACAGACGCGAGTAATGTAATTTATCTTGAAGTGAAGATGACACGAGCTCAACGCGACTCGAGCTTTGCGAGATTTTTAGTGTTCGCATAAAACCGAAAACCGACACCCGATCAGTGCGAGTGTGCATGCTCGCAAGCATTAGGTGTAATTTACCATTACCTTGTATGTAAATGAAACAGAAATGTAAATAAATTTGTAAAATAAAATTTTATTACTTTATGTACAAGATGACAGATACTCCGATCACACAACTTGAATACAATAAAATCAACATGGTGATTTATTAGTAACATAATTGAACTTAAATTTTGTGTCAAATAAAACATAATTCGACTTCGTCCACTGAATAAAACACAATTAAAGAATTCAAATACATGTAATGGTCAAAATGATAATTATTCAGATCATACCGCCCACATCCCGTGTAGGACTGCGATCCAATACATCTCATGATCGAAATAGAAGCTTCCTTCAATTATAATTATTACCACCAAAGAATGTGTTTATTTAATTCAGTGGATGTAGTCTTTTGACCGCTTGTGTCGCATTTATGCGACACATATTTCCGTGCCCCTACCCGCTCGTGTCGTATTTCTGCGACAGAGACATGCATAACTTTTCGTTCTATTGTCGTCCTATTAACTGCGTGGTACAAGTAAAACCATTTTATTAAGTAGATATATTGCTCCTCCTTATTTATTGTAGGTATTATTTTATCGATTTGTAGCCGAGCGTTAGGGGCACGGCAATTTATATTTAGCCAAGCGGTCAAAAGTTTTAACGGTTCTAGCGTGTTTTACAACACAAAAAAAGTGCATGCAATTGTTACAATTTGGATTATTCAATTATATAATTATTGTCCAAATTTTACACATATCTACAAAAAGAAAAAAAAAATAAACGAAATCCAACAAGTGTTTACATTTGAGTCCATGTTCACCATTCGTTCATATTAAACCTTAGCGCCGCATGCAGTCAGTCAATTTCGTCGACAAAGACCTCAGAACTAACGATATTGTACAGTACAAACTTAAAAGTAAGAATTATTTACAAGCGGCCCCCCCCTCCCTTCAAGGGGTGATCCGCGCGGCCTTTGTTCTGCCACACATTATATTTTACACGTTAAAAACCAGTCGTTAATTGAAATGTTAAATCCTAATAATTATTCTGTTACGTGAATACTGTTGAACACTTGAGGCCAATGGATGCTACTTTACAAACCAGCCCAAACGAGAGATGGTAAGTTAATTTTAGAATGATTGCAAAATTTTTCAATATTTGTGGTAATGATAATATTGAAAAATTTACACTTGTTTAAAATTTTATTATACACACATTAGCAGGTCAAGTTACTATAAACTGTACAATTTTCTCATTCGATTTTGAACTTAACCGTCAACATTTTAAGGTTTAAAATCATTTGGAGAAATGTGACAGTTTTGTATAACCTGATGTGCTGTACGTAATTGCGATAGGGTGCCATTACAAACTTGGCAGTAAGAGGATCACAGGACTAGACATGGTCATTAGACACTACATGAAGCAACACTTTAATAAGTTTTTCAACGTCATCCATAACGGCTACGTAATAACAAAAAACAACGAAAACTGTATTAGCATTTTTGACATAAGTATATGATTCCACAATTTAATGTAAGTATGAGAAATGAGATGCTAGATTGGTATGGAAACATAAACTTAATGTTTCCCTCAAATGCGAACACTTCCTCAAAGGTAAGTGTGAGATAAAGCAAAGCAGTTTTGTTATGGGGCAAAAGGACATAAGAAACAATGTCTTACAAACTAAAAATATAAAGGAACATGTTTTAACACTTTTCATTGCAAATCGAGACTCTGAGTCGTAATCAAAAAACTACCCTACGTCTTTATGATACAGCTGTCGTGGGACATGAAGATTCCATGAGTTACCATTTTTTTAACCGACTTTTTAACAATCTAGAAATTAAGTATACTCCATTGCCGCTAATTAATTTTTCTATAAAATGCTACGCAAACCACTAAAGGTACGGGACGTGTCTACAATAACTTCATCATTTGTGGGGAACCTGAGATTGATCAGTTTATACTGAACAAAAACTACAAACATACTTTTGCCGAAATTTGTAGATAATCGATTGAATTTCGTTCAAAACTTTGCGATAATGATAAAAAAAAATTGGGCAGCGTCAAAATTCAAAGAAAATAATTATTTTATAGAATGAAATTACTCGTAACTTGTCATCGTTATGAAGCGTGCGATTTTGTGGCAATGACGACGACGACGCCAGTTTTCTCCAAGCATAAGAAATGTGAAAGATTGATGCGATCCAGCCAGCTTTGAAACTTGATTAGAGTAGTAACGGTTTTTTGTGTCAAGTTATTATTAAGTATTTATACTTACGCATTCAAATGTCATAAAAACCGCCACTAAATCTTATGCAAAGTTAGCCCCTGGGCAAATAGCACTGTAGATAAAATGTTATCGTAAACTGACCTACAAACTCATAATGACAATGTATTAGTCATGTGTACCTTTAGGGTCCCATTAAAATAGGTGGACAAATTACCACAGGGTGTTCTACCCATGCATATGAACAACTTTCACTACGCGACTAACTCTGAAATCGCAAAAAAAAAATCAGCTGTTCAGTACTACATCTACACCAAACTCGTCAAAATGTAGGGAGCAGCTGATTTTTTTTTCGAGATTTCAGGTTTGGTCCCATAGTAAAAGTTGTTCATCATGGGTAGAACACCCTGTGAAAATTTGTTCATCTATTTAATGGGACCTTATATTTATAAAACTATGGATTAAGAATTTTTGATGAAGCCTGGCTAAGTTAGATCACTTCACTTATATTTTAGTAAATTAACAGGTTCCGGCGCGGTATAGCCGTCATAACAATAAAACTTCTATTGTGTTTCATTTACCGCGTGTAAAACCTGTAATGATAACACAATTTTATTGTAATGAAATAAAATAATTTATAATCATGCTGCAAGGCCTGGGCAACGCAAAACTTTGCCCAGGGGGCTTACTATGAGCTCTTATAGCAGGGCAGAAGTTTAATGTTTCAGTAAGAGAGAGAGAGACGGCAGCTATATACGACCTATAGCACCGTCTCTCTCTCACTGGAAACGTTCAACTCCTGCCCTGCTATATGAGCTCATAGTAAGCACCCAGGCCATGCAGCATAATTATAAATTATTTTATTTCATTACAATAAAATTCGCTCACTAAATAACGATGTGCAAGACATTGGAAGTGGTTGCAAGTACATGTAGTTCAGTAATTCCTGGCTTTTATTTCAGTACCTATATTTTTACAATGTCCAATAACCAAAATGCAACACGGGACTAAGCTAAAACCAAACGGTGATTCGGGCGAATTCTTTGTGACATTAATTAATTGATATGAGAACACTAGGACCGAAACCAACTTCAATATACATAACGTTAGTAGATATACATTTATACAGGGTTATTTTAAATTGGCTAGCTAAATTCCACAGACACGATGGATACCGATATCTAAACGTGATAAAATAAAAAATAATTTAATGATTTTTTTTGTAGGGTCATCGACCGCAGTTGTTAATGCCAAAAAAAAATAATATACAAAAGAGTACTCACTTGTATAATTTTTTTTTTTTGGGTAATCTCAGACGTGATCGATATAGATATCTAAACACGATAAAAACAAAAGAAAATAGTTGTCACAGCTATAGTTATCAAGTTAAAACAATAACCTCCGAAAAAAAAACATCAAATCTTCTTATTTTAATTTTATCGTGTTTAAATCTGGGTACCAATCGCGTCTGTTTAGTTTCGCGAGCCAATTTAAAATAACCCTGTATAGTCTGTCATAAAGAATTATCAGCGTAACTAGGCCTTAATTGTTAAGTGATTTGATTGCAACGAAACCAACAATCCAAGGAATTCGAATAAAATCAATTTTGTTATTATAACAAACATTTAATTATAAAAAAACAAGTCTAATCATATGCTTAACCAAATTTTAATGCTAACTGAATACATCTGGAAGGTTAACAAAATTGATTTTATTGAAATTATTCAAAGAGTGACTTTTGCTTCTAACGGAAATTGGCAACCTTATTTTTATAAATTTGGTTATCAGAAGTACTTACAAAACGGTACTTTAAAAGTACATCGAGATTAAAACTTTTACATCAGCTGTATTTGTCAGTCAAAATGGTCTCTATACAATTCGTAATGAGTAAAACGTATATTTTGCTAAATATTTAAGTTTGCGTTCAACATTCCGCTGAGAATGAACAGATCGAGTGAATCCGCACTAAACATTCAGTTATACTATTATTGCTTACAATCTCCGCACCTTTAGTATAATAGAATTTAATAAGCGTTATGTGTGTGGACTTAAATCCTAATTTGTAAAAAAATACCTAACGAGGCTTTAACTAAATAAAAATATATTCGCAGTTGATCGGGTTGTAAATGAGTAAATTCAAAACGTTTGATTGCATAAAATAGAGTTTATTATTAATTAAAAACCTATCATTAATTCACTCCACGCTAGTTTTATTTATTCATTTTCAGCGGAACAGCGGAGTTGTCAGCTAAGACTTTGGTCTATAAAAAGTGGTTCAAATCGCCATCTTTCCATCGTCCAAACTATCGGATACGTAGACAGTTGATATATAATTTTAGACCGTTTTCGAGGAAGGAGTGTTCTGTGTTGTGTTCAGTTGTTGACGGCGATCTCTTTGTGTTGTAGCGGGGCGTCGTCGACGGGTGCTGGGTTATCGGGCAGGTCAGCCAGTTCCGACGCCGGCTTGAACGCGATGGCGTACGGGAACTTGGTGCGACACGCCTCGATATATTCCTCTATTTCCTTCTCGCACGGACCGAAGTCGCCTTCTCGCAGGCTGTCTAACACATCCACGCAACCCTGCAAAGAAAAAAAATATTAAAATCATGACCTTATACGCTAAGGTTGCAGGTATTTAGCGTGCGACTGGGAGCGTGGCGTCTCCTGTAATCCGGCTTCTTGGAGGTCGGAATCGGAGGATGGTTTGAGGTGCTGAGTGGCCCATGTTGACTGGACGTCCCACAGTGTGTTAGGAACCCGATTTTTGTGTCATTGTGTTTTTAACCGACTTCTAAAAAAGGAGGAGGTTCTCAATTCGGATGTTTGTATTTTTTTTTTTTTTTTTTTTTTTTTTTTTTTTATGTTTGTTCGCGCATAACTCCGTCGCTTGCCAACCGATTTGAAAAATAATTTTTTTGTTGGAAAGGGTATACTTTCCAAATGGTCCCATTTTTGTCAAAATCCAGTTCTGATGATGGGATCCTGGAGAAATCGAAGGAACTCTTCAAATATTATAGGGACACCTATAGCGATTTGGGTATTTTTTATAGTAGCTTGTGCATTTGCTCTTGGAAAGCACCACTTGGTGAAGTGGAACTGATGATGAAGACCACAGATGGCTACCGGAACTACTCAATGATAAATATTTCTCGGGTTGCGATTCGATTACTTTAATATGGTTGCTAAGCAATTTCCGCCCGTCACACAATGCGTGTGGTGAGTGGTTGTTGAGGAGTTCTCCTGGTTCTTACCAGCAGAACTCCTCAACAATTAACGTCCCAGCATCGGGAAAAGCAATATTTTGTAACATGTGATGAGCAATTGACATTAGACTATTGTAATTTATACAAATTATAAACAGACCCACTAAAAAGCGAGAAATAAAAACTTTTTAACAAAAAAAAAAACCGACTTCCAAAAATCACTACAAAGTGAAAAATAACTTTGATTTCGGAAGTCGGTGGCAAAAAAAAAAGAAAGTAAATAAAAAACGAAAGACACCGACTTCCGAAATCAAAGTTATTTTTCACTTTGTAGTGATTTTTGGAAGTCGGTTTTTTTTTGTTAAAAAGTTTTTATTATTCAAATAATCGATAGTTTCTATCATTTCTGGTACTAGAGTTCAACTCCGGCTTTGCTACGACTCGTAGATTTAAAAAAAAAATCAAACTTTCGTAATATCCGCATCATGAAAAACTAAAAAAAAATCTTATTTAAAAAACGGAACTACGTATTCCAGTTTCTATTAGGTAGTAGGTACAGTAACCTACCGTTCCACCAATTTGTGTTGCTTTAGTATGAATAGGACGCGAGATATGTTTTTTTCTCATTTTTCGTTTTTATTTTTTTATTCTCCTATAACACCGTATTAGTTCGTGATTTCTACATCAAAATATTTCTTAAACTGTCTATTATGTGTAGTATTAAAACCACAACATAATTCCGTGTTATCCAAACGGAGAACTCTAGTACCAGAAATGATAGAAACTATCGTTTACTTGAATAAAAACACAATGACACAAAAATCGGGTTCCTAACACACTGTGCGTCCACACTAAGCCCGGTGTAGATATGGATCCCCCGGAGGAGTCTGGGGAATGCAGGTCTACTAAGGAGGGGCGAATCGGGCCAGGGTGGAAACCCAGCAGCCAAAAATCCCCGGATCAGGCAGTCGTGGGATAGCGGCCAGGAGTGTGCCTATCAGCCTGACCAATATAACCAGACCCGTTTCTTACGGGATGACGGGTTGTTCGAAAGAGATACCGTGGCCCTGGCACAGGCAACTAAAGGAACACGGGTGGGTTTTAGTCAGTAAAAGTCTGACACGCCTGCTCCGCCCAGAGCAGGAGAAGTCATTTGATGATTTCCCATCCACAAAAAAAAAAAAAAGAAAAAAAGTATTTAACGAGCACCGCACACATGGTAATCATATAGTCAGCTCGAGATGTGGTGCCTTTTAACTCCTCCAGCGTGAGGGGTGGGGGTAGGGGGTTGGGGCTTAGTTGCGAACCCCATAGGTTCACAACTACTGATGATGATTGGTTTTCCATCGGATGTTTTTTTACGTTTATATAAACGTAAAAAAACATATATATGAATAAACGTATATATGCGATATAAGCTTATATACCATTACGTAAAAGCTTTTCCTTATACAATAGACACTTGAGGGGTGGCGCTTTTGAGGGCGTGAACTGCGTCGAGCTATGCGCGTGTACTGTACCTGTATGCAGGTGTCGCGGTAGTGCAGCGCGGTGGCGCGGGCCAGCGCGCACGCGGTCCTCTCGGGCAGCAGGCGGCACAGCGCGCGCGCACCCCACAGCGCGTCCGCCTGCGTCTCCGCCGCCGAGCTGATGAACTCTTCCGCCATCTGTACCGCGCTACGACCGCGAACCATCTGGAATACACGTTTAAAATACTTTATTTTACTACAAAATAATACAATAATTATTCTTCTACGAGGAAAAACATAATAATTATTAAGTTAGGTGACGATTTCGCTCGATGATAAAACTAAAATGAAGTTACAAGAAACAGTTCCTAAAACCTACATAAACATTTTCAAAACATTGATTATAGAGTTGTGCTCGGGATCATACGACAGTCAACATACAACACAATATCAAAATTTAATTGTAGATAAAAATAATGGTATGAAGGCTCTTCGTTGAGATTTAAAAAAGCGCACATCTACCTTCTATCTAGCTTACTGCGCCGCACTAGTGCGGGAATGCAAAGTAAAAAGCACGCGCATTAAATACACTGTATTGTGAACCTAACAACAATACTGATTTCCTTCGAGACAAATAAGACAGTTAAACACAGCAAATTACAACAAGATGTTAAGCTAATTAGACTAATAATAAACAATGCTATAGTGTACCATAAACTATCGAGATTTTGACATAGTGTGAGATCTCTCTCTATTCACATAATATTTTACAATAAAAGAGGAAATACGGAAAACACCGACAATGATGTACAATCACATGTTTTTATTGGCGAATAAAAACTTGCATTGCATGCAAGAGTAATTATGATTATGCGAAGGAAAAACTTACGTGTTTACTGTCTACTAACTCGTATGTGTTTACCACATTTGACCAAAACTCCCATTAAATCAAAACGTCATAAGATTTCAATAAGGTCTTATTCATCAATTAACACTTTAGTTACGAAAATCTGCTTTACTGCCAAGACGTATGTAAAGCCGCTAAAAAAGTCTGTACAGGCGACCTCGTAATAGTTGTATCACCCTAAGGTTGAATGTCACTTGCACCTCATAGAACTTCAAGGTTTATTTTTGCTTTAAGACCAATTCGACAGTTATACGGAATTAAATTTAAAACATGTTCCAAATCGAAATGGGAGATTATACTCATCATTACGAACAACTTTTACTATGGGACCAAACTTAAAATCGCGAAAAAAAAATCAGCTGTTCAGTACATTTTGACGAGTTTGATGTAGATAAATGTACTGAACAGCAGATTTTTTTTTTTCGCGATTTCAGGTTTGGTCCTATGGTAAAAGTTGTTTATAATGATGAGTAAAATCTCCCATTTCGATTTGGAACATGTTTTAAATTTCATCCCGTATAGGGTGACTGGTAATTAGTGACCGATACTTAAACACACGATAACAAACAACTTTTATTATGGGACCTAACCTGAAATCGCGAAAATAAAATTAGATGCCCCATACGTTCATGTTCGCATAACAAAATGTAGGGAGCAGCTGATTTTTTTTTCGCTTTCAGCTACAGCCCAGTCTGGATTTGTGCCCGGTTGTTGGCAATAGGATCGCCTACTATTGCTTGGGTCTTCAACATAAATGGCGCAATGTGGGTCTGCTTCAGATACACCTTCGCCTAACTGTGATGTTAAATATGTTATGTATGAATGGTCTTACCGGCTCGATCTCTTTGGTGATGACAGCGGCGACAGATGGGTTCAGACTAGCCAGGTTCTCGTCCAGCCACCTCTGGAACCGTACCAGGCAGTCGTGGAGGTGATGGTGCGAACTGTCCAGTTTGAACGCGCGCTTTATACTCTGCAGCATCAGCAGTGGTCTGTCTGGAAACGTAATAAAAAATGGTTTATACTGAAAAAAAATAGTAATAAATTAGCTACATCGAGTTTAGATTTACTACCTGACTATCCTTGAGAAGAAAAGTCGAAAAAAACTCAGTGGTCAGTCTCTTTTAAAGTCCAGACACTAAATATCAAAAATGTCGAGTAATAAAATGCAGGGTAGCATCCGGACTGGCCGTTTGAGGATAGTGCCAGAGACAGTGTGAGTAATCGTGACCCAACAGACGGTACGAAAGCATCAGCCATCGTGAGCTCAAACTCATCTTTGGCAGCTCCACGACCCGACACAACAATATCACGAGTGGGACCATAACAAATAGGCATTAAAGTTACCCAAACCACCGAATTCGTAATGCAAATTGTTGTATAAAATAAAAGTATAAAATATGCATTATGTTTAAAGTTTAAACTAACAATTTATGAGGGATAAAAAATGCTGATTTTGCATAATAATTCAAATGTAACTTTTTTTTTGTTCTGGGGTGGAAAATCCTCATGGATGTCCTCCACCCTGGGGCAGGCGGACGGGTCTGTCAGACTCTTACTGATTAAAAATTACCCCGGTGTTCCCTTCTCACACTTGTACTGGGGATCATAGATGGGGATGAACGGCCGCGTAGGTTCGGGTAGGGGCCATAATCCTACCCTAACCTACGCGCTCGTAATATTTCACTTTAAGGCGCGGTATTAGCTCAATATTCACAAAAGTTGTTTTCTTGGATTGTCGAGTATGACGTAACGCAATTAAACTATCTGACGTAAAACAGCGGACAGAGAAGGGTTTAAAGAAATATTTTAACCGAATAGAATAGTAAAAAATAGTTTGATATTCCCAATAAAAAATTTGGAACGTCACACCACCTTGGTCGTGGTCTACCTCGACGGCGATGTCCTCCCTCAGCGTGTCCAGTGAGTGAAAATCTTTGCCAGTATCTAATCCAATACTTTCAATAAAACTTACCTTTTCTAAAGTATATTTCGAAGGCCATTAAATATGTGTCTATCCTATCCGCGGCGAGCGTTCTTAGTGGTTGTAGGAACTTGATAGCTTGTTCTAGAGGATCCTCGGCCTGTAACATGTCAAAATAAATACATCAGTGTTGAACCTAGATTTTGTGCCCAGTTCGTAGCAATATGCTCACTCCTTACCACATGGAATCTAATACGGTATTTTACTCTAGATGAGAAAAAATCTAAAAATTTATTATTTAGATAGCTGCAAAAAGCAGTCGGAAAATGTTAGCTTTAGTTCCTATAATAACAAAATAAATTTTAAAATTCAATTCAAAATTTTCAGTTTTTTTAATCTGTTTTCTAACACCATGAAAGTAGCCGCTATGTTATTACGTCATACCGCTCTGTAAATTAAAAAGTGTCAATGTCAACTGATCAGCGTATATAGTGTTTGTTTACTCAGCGAACTGACGTCATGACCACAGAGCAATATGGCGTCCACTACGTCCAGCGGTTTCGCGCGAAATTTGAAAATGTAAAATTTAAATGCATTTTTATGGCACTTATCGATTGAATAAAAATTTTGTGTTTTTTTAGTGGCTTATTATATTAGAACTATAGAATCTATAGGCCGAAAGGGCCGAAAGTGGCTTATTATATTAGAACTATAGAATCTATAGGCCGACCGAAAGGGGTGCGCGGAGCAGAGAGCTGCTCCGCGCACCCCTTTCACCCATCCGCTAACATCTCCCCTCGCTCCCTTCTTACCGCGCAGCCGATACGCGAGTTAAACGGTCGGCCTATAATTGAGTCTCTTTTAAAAAATGGGAGTAATAAGTACCTAACTGGGTGCACTACACATCTCTGTCTCCGTAGGTGTACTTGCAGTCTCGGTCGCCCTAGGCCATTTAGTAGTAGCCGCCCACCCGACCCTTTCTACTGACTTTGCAGCGTAATGCCGAATTTAATCCATGGGGATTAAATTCAGGGGGCTGCATCTTAAGCTCCACCAAGTGAGCTCGAAAAATTTAGCACCCCGCCTCGATTGGGATAGGTTTACTTTTGTCTGCTGCGTTATTGCCAGCCGCAGGCGCAGGTTGGCTGAACCTAATATCTGGCAGCCCTAGGCCCCGGCCTCGTCGGCTTAGGAAAAGTCTTAAACAAAGGTGTGATGAAAATACCCACAACCCACTAGCGAAATGTGGGTGAACCAATAATAGTTATATTAGTCTACCCCATAGATACATATAGGCGTGTTATTACGATAATGTAGATGAAAAAAAAAACCCTTTTTTAAAGAATTTACACTCCTTGTGTGGCTACCCGCATATAACGTGATATCTCAATAAACTATTACAAGTCATGCCTACAAAGTCACGACTTTTAGAACAAGTTACACGTCAATTCTATAACAATACCACACTTCATTGTCACTGACTAGTAAAACAGGTAGTGCTCAAAGTATTTTTAGCTTTGATACTGTTATAAACAAATTAATTGTGACATTCGAATCAATCAGTGACTTAATTGATACTTACTTCCCTAGGAAGTAAGTTTAGGATGTGGAAACACAAACAATGCGTAGCCGTATTGTTGTAAGAAATTGATTAGACTATAAACTTTATCAGATAAAATCAAATGCCAGCAATATCAAGGGCGTCGAGCAAATTATATTGACACACTAGTAGGTATGTGTTAAGCTAGCAAATAAATAAAGTATCAAGGAATCAATGAATGATTAAGAAATAAAAAAAAACCTAGACCTGTAAAAAATAGAAACAATCGTAGAATAAGGGTTTTTTTTTTTAATAAATCAATCTGCCTAGTCTTTTCCCAACTAAGCGGTCGGCTTCCAGTCTAACCAGATGCAGCTGAAAAACAGTATTTTACATGGAGCGACTGCCTATCTGACATCCACAACCCAGTTACTGGGTAATACGATACCCCTTGGTAAGACTGGTTGTCAGACTTTCGGGCTTCTGACGACCCGTAACGACTGTCAAAGATCCACAAATAACAGCCGGCAAGCCAACGGCTTAACGTGCTTTCCGAGGCACGGAGGAATCTCGGTATGTAAATATGGTCACCCATTCACGGACCAAAGACGGCAAGCGTAGCTTAACCTGACGGATCGACCTGTGCTGTTATTACTTAGCCACGAGCTCCTGTAGGTATATTTATATGTTTTATAATGTCATGTAATATTTACCCTGGCCAGTTTGTCAGGTACCAGTTCGTCCAACTGCGGCGCTTCAGGGTCACCCTGCTCCTGCTGCTGTCTCGCCTTGTGGTGCTGTTCGCGCTTGACCTACAGAACAACACCTCTTATACACACACCTTTTATTTCACTTACGAAGGAATCAGAAGTAAAGAGTCTGATCAACTGTACTTACTGATTTTTTTGAAGGTTAAAACATCGGTTTGGTAGGTATGTACTTACGTCGGTAAGTACCAAAAACTTTGTTTGTTTGAAATCATTACGTTTAGGTCCCGCCACTAATATTTCTATACAGACATTTGAAAAGTGTACGCAGCGAACAGTGGAAGGGCGTGCATTTTTAGACTGAAGATCCCTATGGATCTACATAATTATTGCAATGATTTCAAACTACAAATGTTTTTTTTATGACGCTACTAATATAAATATCCAAGAAAAGTGCTTGCACTAGGTAGGTACCCGTTCAGTAGACATAAAGATCTCTCAGTTTAAACTGTGTGTACAAGCCCCAATACACACAAATGGGTTGCCATATTTTGGAAAAAAAAACACTGACCAGAGAGTAGAGGTATCAGTAATTTTAGCTTAGAGTTTAAGATGATCTGAATGAACAGTTCTCCTTTCCACTAAACAGAACATACTGCGATCATCAACCTCAGTTTCCAATAAAACAGGCACCCTTAGTAAAATGAACGTACCTGTACCTGAGCCTGTAACGCGCTTTCCTGTTCAGCTTTGCGCTTCGCCTTCCGCTGTTTATTTCTAAGCTTCTTCAACTCCGACGGCGCCAAGTTTTCTGTTGACAATGAAAAAGAAACCATGTTAGGAATTACTTTACCTTTTCAGTGTGTTTAGGCACAAGACGAGCAAAAAGTGAGTCACAAAAATTACGTTGCATTCGTTACAATACGAAACTACGGTATGCGCCAAACTTTACGCAAAATAAGTCTTCGAAAGAGGAGTAAAACTAGTGTAAAGAAAATTCCTCCTGATTTTCGCCTCATCCTGATCAGTCAACGCCTAAACTGTCTGGTCAGGATGAGGCCTACCTAGTTCATAAAATTATCTTGAAATAATGTGTGGCCAGCAAAAAAGGATCGGCCGTCACACATACTTGTATCTATTACGAACATAATTCTCGTAATAAAGCATAATCAAATCGCGAGTCTAATACGAGTAATCGATAATGACCGTCGTATTTAAATTCATAATGGCGGAGCATGCAACGCAAACATGGTCGATAAGTGTGAATTGTGCGAAGGTTTCCTTGCAGAACAATTGATGTTTAGTTTTGTCAAGCAATGCGTAAATGCGCTCCGTCACCGGGAGTCCAAGATTCCACTGTAACGACTAGGGCTTTGCAAATAGACTGAGCAGGCCGTCAACGGCTCGGTGTGTACAGAGATAATTGAAAGAAGTAACACGGCGAGGTAAAGGGGCGAATGCTCCCGGTGAGGGAACGCCTTACGAAAGTAATTTTACCCTTAGGGTAACATATCGGGATAGCAGTGAAAGGCTTACAGCTAATTGCGATTTATTTCTGTGCTCCAGAGACTGAAACCAAAGTATAGGGAAGACTTTTGCCCAGGAGAAGGATAGTAAGCAAAAAAAATATCCATATAATCGCAGTGCCGTGGTACTTAGGCTGATTGACATTGGTGATAATAGGGACGGTTCCTAATAATCTACATGACGGACCAAAAAAACAGTTTTTAATCAACTGATATATTTTGACCGACCGTTAGAGGTTGACTTCAATCAAATGTATGTGTCCAATGCCAAAGCACGGCCAAGAGTGTAGAGATAATCGCACGCACTCGCACAATACCATATTAGGAAACGCAAAAAGATGTTATCTATCTCAATGTTCACAGTTTCACATACTGTAATTATCCCATTCTGCACACAAAGGGCAAAATCAGTGTCCAGGGCATTCTAAACTAGCGAGCTGTCGAACAAGATCGACTGATAACCGATAAGGTGTGCGTGTCGGCTGCGCGTGAGTGAACGCAAGGGTCGCGGTCGTGCGCCCGCGCACACTACATATCGTGTCACACTTTGTAATTATGTGGCTACCTATGTCGAATAGATACATTCGAATTTAATAGGTCTTATATACTTCAACATTCCAACATTGGAATTTCATAATTAAATATTCCTGGCTTAGACAATGTTTAAAAATCGAATAAAAAGAGACAAAACGAACAAACGTCAAAATAAGTTTTACATCGTTACTATGGACTACGTATAGTCGGACTTTTAATTAGCTGCAGTAAACTGAAACTTCTAATGTCATTTTTACTGTCATTTCGGTATCAAATGGGAACATTTTTAACGAAATGAGAGATAAGAAGTGTCAATTAACTGCATCTAATTAAAAGTCCGAGCATAGGTAATTCTTTCACGTCGAACAAAGTTAGAAATACAACGAAAACATATTAATTTGCACCTTGAGATCATTAATAACGTACTGAAAATCCAAAGGACCAAATGTATGGAGCAGGGGTGCCTTATTTTTTCTTAGCGGCCATTAATGAAACTTTAAAAACAAGTATAAGTAACATTACATTACTAACGATAAAAAGTCAGTGACAACCGATTTATATCAGGGCTAAATTCGAAAATATGGGCAGTAGATCAAAGTAACCATAACCTCGATTTGGAGAAAAAAATAACACAGCATTTTTAGTTTTTTGAAAAATCTTGTCTCTAGCCTACGCCAGAAATCGAACTAGATCTTTTTTGAAAAAAAAAAGCATCCTTAAAATACTGCTATTTTTTTAATTTAAAAATTAAGTGGGTCGAATTATAATATGCATAGTTTTCAGGTTAAGGGCGGATATTGTGAAGTAAACACAATGGTGGTTCAGCCACTGACCATAGAGGCTTACTGAGACAGTTTCGCAAGCATTGCCTCATTTGCACGGGCGGCGGCGTATGAACGAGCGCGCCCGCAATCACAGGGTTGACATAATGTTATTATGCCAAACTGAAATGGAATAAACATATTGAAACACAAACACACTAACATAGTCGCACGCACAATGAGCTACTGTGACGGACATTTTTTTTTTTTTTTTGTTTTTTGTCAGCTTTTTGTGTGAGAGTATTTCTGGGTGTTATCGTTGTTGATTTGTTTTAGAGACGTGACATGGACGGTAAGCCATCCTTGGTATTTTCCCTACAATTTGTGCTAGTGTAAAGATACAGTTTATGAATACAAAAACAGTCAAAATAACGTCGAGAGCCGATAGGACCACTGTGGGGTCCGATTCACAGCCAGGGACGATTTTGAGCATCGGACCTTCGTGGTCCCTCTCGCAGTACAGCGGGATAACAATCTATGAAAAATTATGAGTGTACGTTCCGAATGCAATTGGAAAATCTTGGCATAAATTTATAGACAACTATAATATAGTTATCAAAATAATGTTTTATCCTAAAAAGTGATTTGGCGGGAAGAAGGCCTTTGCCCAGGAGTGGGACGGGACAGGCTGTGATATTATTATGTACTCGTATTTAAGAAAGGAAAATGTCTCTTTGCACAAGATTTTATTTAACTTGCCTTGTTAGTTAGTATGTATTGGTCAAATTTTGCAAGCTGAATTAAAACCACTTCCTCTTATTCTAGGAGTTGAAATTTTACATGTTGATTCTGTCTCGAAGACAATGCAATTTTATGATAAGCTTGACCTGATTTTACACCCAGGATTGGCTCCACACGAAGGAACTCCTCAACGGTCAACAGTACAGACAATAAATTTTATACAGTTATGATAGTCCGTTCTAAAATCCACCACGGCCTGGCTGCTGCATCCAGGATTGGCTTCAGACGGGGGAACTCCTCAACGGACAACAGTACAAACACTAAATTTTAAATACGCTTTAATCATGATAATTCATTCTAAAGTCCAGCATGACCTGGCTGCTGCACCCAGGATTGGCTCCAGTATTATTAAATTTTAAGTAAAAACCTTTTTAAAATCAAGCTTTTAATGAACTAAAATGTAATGTAATGTAATATTCAATATAAGCTTGTTTTTAAAAAGGTTTTTACTTACATTTTATTACTTATTAAAAGATATCCTAATGCAGTTTGAAGATTAAAAAACCGGCCAAGTTCGTGACAGACCACTCACAGTGAAGGGTTCAGTAGTCGGGATGAATATTTATAGGGCTAGAGATATGACTTCCAGGATACAAACATTCTACTTGAAAGTAACTATCTAAGTATCTGCGTTACAGATAAGCGTTAACATTACGGTCAGCCCTACAATAGATTGTCAGGAAAGCCATGGTGATTACGTATCGATTGGTCGGTTCAACCGGGCTGCCTCGTGGCAACCAAACCAACCAATATTGCCACATAAAACTCACGCCTACTTATAAACATAATTTAAAGGAAGTTTAAAGGACTGAGTTTTCAATCGTCTGAATCTGTTTTTATTCCCCGTACAAAAGATAGATCTGACGATGGATCTTTCATATCTTAAATAGAATATCAGTAGCTTTTGGATCATAAGCAAATGCTTACCTTGAAGAAAGTTCGTTATCAGACTTAGTGTAAGTTAATCAGCAAAAACGAAAACAAATTAAGTACCTATTTAATATTTTTTTACAATAGGTACCACTTTAATCAGAAGACCAATTTCCCGTAGTTAAAAACATCAAAATCTAGTCGTAATCTTATCTCAGAGACAATCAATATCAATATCAAAAACTTGTCAAAAACGTTGGTAAATTATTTTCCGTTAATTAGTTAGGTAGTTTGTATACTTAGTTTTGAAGTCTCGATGAGGCTAGCATAGCTGTCGCCAATTTCAACTTTTATTTTATTTAAAAATTACCAAAATGTATTGTTCGTTTGTTTTTTGTTTTTAAAAGTACCAAAATGTTTGTTTTTTGTTTATTTGTAAGTATGTGTTGTTTGTTTGTTTATTTGTTTCTTTGTTTGTTTTTTTTTGTGTTTGTTTTTTGTTGTTGTTTTATGTTTTGTTGTTGTTGGCTGTGCCTAGTTTAGGACCTACGCTACCTCCCTAATTGTAATCTGAATCTTGAAATAAACGATTTTTACTTTACCTTTGACAGATTGAGACTGAGACTAGAATGTTGAGCCAATCCAAGCATTTCCAACGTGCGAGCAAATATGCGCAAAACAGGGTGTACATTACAAGAAATGTCGCTGCATCGTCTGCATACACATTGACCAACATCCCTATATCAGTTTTTGCAAGTGTTTTTCGTTTCCGTCCTCTATTTATGTATGTAAGTAGAAAACAGTCGCGGTAACTAACGGTTGTGTTGCGTTCGCCTAATATCCGGCGCACCTTGCCGCATTCCCGAACATTGCGGCTCTTTGCGGACAGACAAAACGAGGTCCGACAGAGCCAGTTGACGTGACATGCTCGAAACTGCTATGAAATAGATCAAATTATAGAGCTATAACGAGGGCATGGGCTAGGAATATGGCAATAATACCGCACTTGCGAATACAATTCTGTTTATACGAAAATAATGGTCATCAGAATAATCCTCTTGCACTTATCCAAAATGGTCGGCGCAGCGTGTATGAACAGGTATGTTTTCTTTTATACATCTCATATACCAGATGGTCCAAATAGCGAGAGGTATTATAAAATACCCATGATGTATGTTCCGCGATTATTTGTAGTTTTCGAGTTATTTATTGTTTTTGTAATTATTTAAGTACAGTTTTCTGCCGGTGGAGCTTCAAAAATTCATATCTTTTTTTGTAGTGGGTATTTTTCAATTTTTTTTTGTGACATGATAAATGCACAAAAAAAAATCTAAAAATACCCACTACAAAAAAAAATATGAATTTTTGAAGCTACACGGCAGAATCTGTAAATAATTACAAAAACGAAAATAACTCAAAAACTACAAACAATCGCCGAACATACACATGGGGTATTTTCCCCTGCGGAGCAACTGGACAGATTCGCAACTGGCCAGATTCTCAGCTGGACAAATTAGCAACTGGACAGGGCCCCAAGTCTGCTATTTTTTACATTCCAACACGATCACATTGTCACTGCATTGTCATTTTGCAAAAAGTTCGTAATCTGCTAAATTCATAATTTCATACAATGGAGTGTCAGTGTTTGACCATTGGAAAGTCATAATGACACCATTATGACTCCATTATATTAGTAGATTACCAAACTTGTCAAAATCAACAATTATGAAATCAATGATAGACTATTCTGACACTATTGTAATAGCAGACTTGAGGCCCAGAACGTGTACAGTCCATGACATAATTAAAGTGGATGTTGTTGTGGAGTTGGGTATGAAGAATTCAGATTTTTCTTTTGGACTTCACTATTTGGACCACCTTGTGTGAGCTGCCCTCTCAGTATTCAAATCTATGGCATATCATCGTCTACACAACTCATATCTGGCGACCTATTCTGTAAAAATGTCACAGTTAAAACTCAGATGAAGTGAGTTGTCATTCTCATGATAGGGATGGATCACTTCACCTACGTTTACACTGTAAGATTTTTACAGAACAGATCGACTGTTCATTGGTTTCCCTCCCTCTTTCCTTCTATTATCCACACTCAAAAATGTGTACTCGACCCTAATCATACAGGGTTCTGTTTCAATGAACAACTTTCACTATGGGACCAACTTTGAAATCGCAAAAAAAAAAATCAGCTGTTTCATACATTTTGATGGAGTAGGTATTGAACTTTTGTAGGAAACCGCTGGTTTTTAGAGTTCCGTACCAAAATGGTAAAAAAGGAACCCTTATGGTGTGACTAAGTCTGTCTGTCTGTCTGTCTGTCACAGCTGGATATCTCGAGAACTACTAATGCTATCAACTTGAAATTTGGAACAGTTTTAGATGACATTTACCCTACTTGGGTAAATGTCATCTAAAACTGTTCCAAATTTGCAAATAAGAAAGAAATAAAAATATTTATATTTTTTTTGCAACAGGGACCGAAAGGGGGTCTTAAAAATTCAAAGTGGAGCTACTATGGCATGTGGGGTATCATATGAAAGAGCGCTGTTTGCACATTCTCAAACGTTTTTTTTTTTTATTTTTTTAGGCCCCATAGTTTTCGACTTTTGATGAAAAATGTAAAAAAAAAAATACCGTTCCCCCCCCTTATCTCCGAAGTTTGCAAAGAGAAAAATCTGAAATTATTCTATGTGGTAGAAGTTTATGTAAACATTACAGGCAAAATAAAACGATGTCTCTAAATAGAACACTTTTTCAGAAATCGGAACGGAACCATCGGTGCGCGAGTCCGACTCGCTCTTGACCGGTTTTTTTATCGTGATTTCAAAGTTAGTCCCATAGTGAAAGTTGTTCATATTCATGGGTAGAACACCCTGTGAAAATTTGGCTGGTCATTGAAAAATAACGCTGTATAGTACAAAAATTAAATAAATCAATGGTTACTCGTTGGGCATAAGTTAACGGGGACGCAAACGTGATGGGTTAGCCAACAGTACTTTTGTATAGGCTTTCATCCTTATAGGTTAGGTTGCTACGTGGAAGAACGCCACGATATCTGACTGCCCAAAGACATCAAACTGAATGGTTTAGATAAAGTCCGATTATAACACAGGTAATCACACTAATATTATAAAGGCGAAAGTTTGTGAGTGTGTGAATGTGTGTGTTTGTATAACACACACATTCACTCAATCTTTTTGTTTTGTCTGTTACTTCACGCTCCAACGGCTGGACCGAATTGGATGAAATTTGGTATGTAGATAGCTTATACTGTGGATTAACACATGGGCTAGTTTTTATCCCCGTCTAAGCGTGTGAAACCGCGGGGCGCAGCTAGTAAATTATAAATGAGTGTATAGTATCTGAACTATTTTCTGTATTTTTTTTTTCAAAATTTTAGGCTCAGTAGTTTCGGAGCTAAGAGGGGGGGATGGTAAATTTTCGTCTATTTTCTTAAATAACTCTACAACAAATTATTTTAAAATTATAAAAAGAATATATTTGAGACCCTCACAGTAAGCCAACAAGCCCGCAAGCAGCAAGCAGTAGCCAGTAAGCAGTATTTGATATGTCACGCGGTACAGTTTTCAAAACTTTTTATTTTTTATTTTCTTAATAAAACAGCAACATGCAGTACTTTAGACAATATAGTGAAGTTGTGCCAAGACAAAAAAGGGCTAAGTTTCGCAACTTATTATATCACCCTTCTGGACATAAAGATATTTACAAAAAAAATGTGTATAATATGTGTATATTGATTTATAATAACATACCAAATGAATTAAAATTATTGCAGAGTAATGTTTTTAAAATCAAATTGACAGAGTGGCTACAAAATAATTGCTTCTATAGCCTTAAGGAATTCTTAGAACATAGACATGTTTATTAAATAATGAATTAATTAATGAAATAATTGGACAGCTAATTGTATATACATATTATAATAATTTTCATTGTTTTATTTTTTAATTGTATTGACATTTTTAATTATTGAATTTTTTTATTTGTATGGACATTTTTATTAAGTATATTGTTTAATTCTCATTATTTTTTTATAATCGGAAAATTTTAAAATATTGAAATGCATCAATGTTATTTTGGGGTTGGTCTGTTTATTTTTAATTATTATTATTTTTTTATTTAAGTATTTAATGTTTATAAATTGTGTTTCGGGTACCTACGATATGAAATTGAAAATGAATGAGTCTATTTAATGTAATTTGCACGCTTGCTTGCAGGCAGAATACAATTTCTTTTAGGCTTTAAGATATTTCCTTGTTAAACAATGTATTTTCTGGCAAATAAATATTTTGAATTTGAATTTAATTGCCCCCAAAGAGTGACCCCCATACACAAAATTCATTTATTCACGTTACACGTCCGTGTTGGGGCACAGAAATTCATAAT
The DNA here is from genome assembly GCA_905163495.3 of Cosmia trapezina. Taxonomy (NCBI): domain Eukaryota; kingdom Metazoa; phylum Arthropoda; class Insecta; order Lepidoptera; family Noctuidae; genus Cosmia; species Cosmia trapezina. Next base: position 18,041,796 of record LR991027.1, read on the forward strand.
AATGTGTACCAAATTTTAACATTAGATTACTAATAATTATTAATAATAATTATTATTATTATTAACCGGTCCATTATATTCGGAGCTGGCTGTGACAGACGGACACAGACACACGAGTGATCCTATAAGAGTTCCGTTTTTTTTCCTTTTGAGCTACGGAACCTTAAAAAGGGGGGAGTTTATGTACATATGTGTAGTTTTATCTTCTTACAAAACAAAACAGATAAGCCGATCAGCCCACGTAAAGAACTCGGCACATTGCCGACGACAATATACTCAAGTGCCTATTTACGTAAGCATATTGTGCCTTAATACGTCTAGGACACGTCGCGAACACAAATTACTGCTCTAATTCACTAGAGGTTTCGTAAAAGTAATGAAACTGCGGCCGTGGGGCCCGAGCGACGAGGTCGGGGAGGTCATTTCTATAATTAAAATCTAACATAGGTATTTGTGAGTTGCAGCCTACAAAATGGGGGGGTTAGGTTATTAAATCATGGTTCCAGAACTAGGTGTCACTTTTTTCAAAATAAGATCATGTATTGTATGAAAATATGATGTCCTAAGTAAGTTCTTTCTCTGATAATCAAAATATGAATCAATGAAATGCACTGACCCCAGCGTGACCACACTCGATTACTCGAATGAACCCAAAGATTCACCCCCCCCCTCATACTTACTATTTTACTTACTTTATTTTTTTTACTTTTGCTCCAGTAGCCTCATGCTTCATAGTGCATATCAGGAGAAGACAGGGGGGCCGCGATAATGGTAGGGAAGACGTGCCCTTGGGATATGTAGTGATATATTAGAGCCGTACCGGATATGATACAACACTTGAAACAACAATTCGATCAGTAAAGGTGAATGAATAGGTATCTTCGACTTCTTAAAAATCTTACATTCATTATTTCACTGACAGAAAACGCACAGCCTAAACCGCTGGGTCTGGTTCCTTATACAACGAATGTATAAGCACTAAGAAAGAATTTTAGAAAATTTATCCGGGAGCTAAATAGGTGGGGGATTCTGGAGAACTTCCAATAATTTAATCCAGTAATTTTTCCAGTATTTAGTAGTTTTTTTTCCAGTAATTTTTTTCCGATAAAAAATCCCATCGGCCCACGACTTGTTATTCTATAAGAACATACACACGTCTATAGAGGAATGAGGAACAGAAACATCCTCCATAGAAAAGGGAGGATCCTCCGACCAAACGAGTGTCGTGCGTGTGAGTGGTGGGCAACTGCCCGACGATAGATGTAGGGATGTTGTATGTTTATGCTAATTGCGCGATGCAGGATTTTACGTAACATCAGAGTGATGCGTAGTTCGCATGTGTTTATGTAGATGTCGCCACACGTCCATAATACATTATCTGATACGATAACTATATGAATAAGGTTCAATGCAATTTGGACCATAACTGCACAGTTTTGATCATCACATGGATTTCGTACTTGAAATCCTGAGTCCAGAAAATACCAATGTAGGGTCGTGCTCTTGGGAATTAAAAGCTCTATTTTCTAATCAATGGAATGAATAAAAGATATAAGGGAAGAACCATCTCTGCTTCATCCTAAATACAGCTCAACATGAAGGATCAGACAATATTTCAGCAGCACTAGGTGATGCTACTAGAATTTGGACCTTTATCTGCAGTAAGCAAATTCTAAAGCTTTGTTTGAAATAATTCACCAATATAGTTTTAAGCACTTAAGAGGAAACGTGGGTGCCCTTTTCTCCATACAAAAAGATACAAACGCTCTCGCCTGTTTTCTTACTGGTTAATGACCATAAAGCAATGTTTTTTTACAGAAATATAAATATCAGCTACTTGTATGCCCCTATGTTTTCCTTTTTGATGATATATTATTTTTATAAGAACTAGAACCCTCAAAAAATGCTCAAAATTGCCTATTCAGACCGCTGTCAACAGACGCCTAGTGTACCAATTTGACAACTATTAACGAAAAAAGAAAAACATAGGGGCATAGTATATTATCCTTCTTATTCAGTTTATGAAATATCTTTTAAATTGGTCCAATATTGGAGGAGGAAATAGGCGAGAGCCAAACCTCGAAATGTGACTTTTTACATAGGCTATTTAGTCGGATCTGCAGTTGTCCTTATCGCACGAATTCGAGGGCGGAGCGCTCGCAGAGCGACAGCAATACCTTCTTAAAATACCTAATTTTCAAAAGTCTGGTCGCCCGCATTTCCTCTAAAATACTTCAATGAACATACATTCTACACAGTATCAGTCGCCGTGCAAAAGAAAATCATGACAGTTGATGGACACAGATAATGTATTAAAACTTAGCCAATGCAGTAGCCAGCGTCAAGAGACTACTTATGGTATGTTAATAATATGTATCTTTGAATGAAGTAGTTACTTCGTATAGGTAATAATTATCAAACTTCACAACAGGTAAGTTCGTTTGATCACTTATTATCGGTACTTACTTAATTTCTGTTAGAGCTAACAATATCGCAACAGCCACAAATTATAAAAGCAGCCCTGACGCAGGGCTCGTGTCGCAACGACCGGACCTGTTCGTGCGACGGGCGTGCGCCGCGCCGGCGCAGCCGGTCGACTTTACAAACTGGAGCACCATTTATAATGCTGAACTCAGGTGTTTTAAATTACTTAATGTTTTAATTCTCACGAATGTCGCATTTTTATCTGATGCCCTTTAAGGCCGTGTTATTGTCCAGCATTTCATTTTTGTGTAGAGTAGAACTTGAAGAGATGTTAGTCGTAACATTGAGGCTGAAGTGACAAATAATATTTTTAAAGCTTGTCAAACTTCACGTCAATTTGATAGATTGTTGTAACTACCTACTTGTTATAATTTATGTGATGAAACATGACATTTGTCACAATATTTTCTGATCAGACCCTTGATCGGGCTTTCAATTTCCAGGTCCGTGAATGACAGACATTGCGAAGGCATTACACTGCAGAGCAATCCATGGAATTGAGACATTATTTCTATGGCCCTTAGACACGTAGTGTATTTTCTACAGTACGTACTTAACTACTGTTACGTAGCTATTGCCGAAAACAGAAAATAAAAACATTCTTCATTGTTATAACGTCGACCCTAAACTATTACTCAACTGTCCGACGATATTTATATAACAAACAATGTACTAAGACATGTTATAATTTAACTCATCGATATAGAGAAAAAATAAATGATTTTGCTTTCAACAGATGAAATGTAACCGAAACGAGATCAAATTGATCATCAGTTACCTAAGTAACAGTTTAGCACCTGTCGAAACTCATCTGCTCGATTTTAAACATAATTAATTATCATTCATTCTTCTTTAATCAAATTAAAGTCGGTTTTCGTGTCTGTCTGTGTGACTGCGTTGTTCTTCTAAACTACGCAACAGATTTTGATGCAGTTTTCACTATTATTTAGTGTTTTTTCCGGAAGGTTTATGTCTATAAAACATCAATATCAAACTTACATTTATTTAAGAACTCTTGATGTTTTATCAAGTTGTAAAAACCGCGCGAAGCAGGGACGGGTCGCTAGTTAATAATAAGATTGTACAACAGATAGAACGGTGACCCCCAAAACTAGGCATCTGCCCGTATCTTGGGGTTCAGACTCAGAATTGAAGAAGACCTTAAATAATTTAAATCTTTGGGGTTCATTTATAAATGTCGCTTTTAAAGTTAGGTAAGTAATGATCAACGTCTGCTTGCAACGTCTGCTTGCAACGTCTCCTATGCAACCAATCAGAACTTTATCTGAGTGTGATCAATGCTCGGAGTTTCTTTGTTGAAGGATAAAATCAGGAATGCAGTTAAGTATCCGGAAAAGAACAGGGAAGTGGTAGTGGGCTGGCCATGTTTGTCGGAGCACCGATGGCCGGTGGAGAAGACGAGTCCTGGAGTGGAGACCGCGTATCGGTAAGCGTAGTGTGGGGCGTAATGTGGACTACCAATATTACGCCCGGAATCACAAAAGGAAAAAAAAAGCAGAATAATCTTGATTTGTTTGGGAATGTAAAATGAATGAAACTTCTCAAAAAGCGTTACCTATTTCATAAATATTTTAAAATGGAAGATTCCAAACAGGACAGGACAATTATAAAATATCCGATTCGTTATAACAATCGAGACAAAATAAAAAGGAAGGAAGGAAATTTTCTTTAGTGTTCATAGATTATAGCGACACCGATTGGTAAAAAATGAAAAAATAAGGTTATCATCGTTAAGTTCCATCAAAAAAGCAGCACCTAACAATACTAACATAATTTATGGATTAATAGGTACCTACAATTTTTTACTAACACACTTACATTTTGAGATTTTATGTTTTTGCGATGTGATTATCACCCACAGAACAGATTAAAATGTAACCTGTACGGAGAGTATTGGTACTGTTAAATAAATAATAATTAGATAGCCAAAAACGCATTTGAACCACTAAACAATTTTTCAGTACCTAAGTATATCCATCAAACCTACCGCATTCGTTCAGATGTTCTATTTAAAATCATTAAAACAAAGATTAATTACATTTAGTCGCCTGCGCATGCTGTGGTTGTGAAAGCGACCACCTGCCTCCGAACAATGCAGGCGGCCGATCTAGTTAAACTTTTGTTCCCTATTAGTTTTGTAAACTTGTTTAAAACTGTATTTGCAAGATTTTTTTTTTTTTTTTATTATAAATTGAAGTCGGTTTTCGTGTCTGTCTGTGTGACCGCGTAGTTCTTCTAAACCATTATTTAGAAAATTGAATAATACCAGCCTATTATTGTCCCACTGCAGGAAAAAGGCCTCTTTTCATACAGACAAGGCGCGAGCATTGATTACCACGCTTAGATCAATGCTCGTGCCTTCTCTGTTGTAGATAGGCCTTTATGAGACCAATGTCTCATAAAAATTTGGTGAAGAGCTGATAAAAAAAAAGGTAAATATCCCGTTTTAAATAAAAGTGTTGCAATAAATACCGCGTCTACCGTTGCGCAGAACTACTAGTATTAAGGCTCTTACAGACAGAGGCGATATCGCGAGCGATATTGCGATATTATCGCGTCGCAACACCGGTACTTACGCGACACGTCGCGACGCGATATCGCCTCTGTCTGTAAGAGCCTTTAATGTGTTAGGTATTTACACATAAACCTTCCGGAATGAATTTTCTAAATTGTGTTGAAAATCGCATCAAAATTCGTTGCGTAGTTATTATGAATAACGCGGAACACACAGACAGACACAAAAAGCGACTTCAATTTATAATATGTATAAAAGCCAGCCTAATTTTATTTAAAAACATGCAATAAATCTATACCTATTTATGAACAAGACTACCACGTTGGCGCCAGCCAGCCATATTTGGGTGACCACAAACGACCACCAGTTTTCTGATGGCAGTTTAAAACTATTGTTAATTCGTAATAAATGTTAAAACTTCCTTAGAAATGGGCATGAAGACAAGTTGGTCTTTATGCCGAAGTCGTAAATTCAAATTAAGGCAAAATGGTTAGTTTTATTGTTTTCTAACAACGCAGCAAATCGAAGTCGACGTATATGCATAATTATGCTAATACACAGTTTGGTTCTGGCGACATTTTGTTTTGTAGATTAATCAGAACTTCAAGTTGTTGTTTCGACTTTATGTTAAGGCTTGTCCTCTCTAAAATACGGCGAAAATAAGTAACTTTGTTTCCATTTTTTACAGCAAATATAGTACCTTTTTGATAGAAAAAAAATGCCCAATAATCTAGAATACATAAGAAGTGATTTCATGTATCCTGAAATCTATTTTAGTTTGTAGAACTAAAGAAAAAAAATCCTAAACCCAGGTCAGTTTCTGTCTATTTTTTCGAGTTTTTACCATATTAATTACCATATTACAGTTTTCATAAATTTATACAGTTTTTTTTACAAAATAATAAGGAATGATTTCATGTGATTACTTTTTTAGTCCAATCCCTAGATTTTTTGTAAATCGGTAATTACTTCATATTTTGCAAGCGTTGTGTCATCGCGCTTCTCTTTCTTTTCTATGCAGTCCGACAGTGACCGCGCTTTTTACGGCTGACAAGCCTTAAACACAGAATTAAGGGTGATTTACACAGGGTAGCTGACTCCAAACTCGAACCAACCATGTAAATAAAATTGATTTGAAGTCAGTAGTATGACTACTGACGTGCTACTACTGCAAGTAAACAGTGAGAGTCCTTGGCGCCAGCACTGACTTCAGTTAGAGTCAGCTACTGACCCTGTTTAAGGCGAAAGCGCCAGGGTAGCCCGCGAAATTCAAAATTGCTTACGTTTTTTGCAATTTGTAGGTGAGTGTGAGCTTGTATGTTGATTAAAATATGATTCGCGGCCGTAGCTAATATGGCTTTACAGAATTATAATTATTAGAATCAGCAATACAACTCCATAAGTTAGCATTTATCTCAAATCTAGCGATTTCATGAAATCATGAGGTTTGAGGTAAATGCTAACTTGAGGTGTTGTATTGCTGATTCTAATGATTACATGACATGATTACATTCTATTGATACATGGTGCAAATGTAAACAGTGGGGGTCATTGTACTCATCATTAAGAACAACTTTTACTATGGGACCAAACCTGAAATCGCGAAAAAAAAATGTGCTGTTCAGTACATTTATGTTCGCATAATTGGTCAAAATGTAGGGAACAGCTGATTTTTTTTTTCGCGATTTCAGGTTTCGTCCCATAGTAAAAGTTGTTCATAATGATGAGTACAATGACACCTTAAAAGATTGCCCACTGTTTACACTTACACCCTGTATGCATTCATACAAAGCAAACCGGAGCAAGCATTCAAAAAAGAAATCCGGTGCGTGCGTTCTCAGCTTAGATGTTTTATTGTTTTGTTTATTTTATATCTGTGATTTGGTTACTATGCTCAAACGAAGCAGCGGGAAGGGAACGGAATACCATTAATTGTATCAAACTAGACAAAACAAAATTGTATGCCGTTCAAATGAAAGCAATTACTATAGAATGTAGGTATAGCCAGTGGGGTGCCACATCGGAATATTTGTACTTACAACACTATCTAGAATACTTGAAGACATATCTCGCTAATTCACGTCTGGCGGCAAAAATAAATAGTCTAGATACGCGCAGCATGTAATAGCCAAGTAATTTTCTCACCAGAGAGACCTTTAAATGTTCAAATTATCATTATAAACACACTTGGCGAGTTAGTAATAAATGCACCTGTCACGAACGTAGGATTTTTGTTATAAAGTAAAATAGTAAGAAATAAAAATTAATGGTTATAATAATATGTGAGCACAAAACTCGAGAACGGCTGGACCAATTCGGCAAATTTTTATTTTTCAAATATTAGTTGAAGTCTGAGGAAGGTTCTCATGAAGAGGAAAATTGGACAAGTTGCTGAGAGAATTGCAAAAGCCCAGAAAACTGAAACTGCATTTTCTATGGGAATGGTTTATGAATTATTGAAACTTGTACAGGAAAACGTCATCAAAAAAGTGATGAATACCTATAAATGTTGATGGATGGATTGTGTGAGGAACGACATGAAAGAGAAGGGAGTGTATGATAGCGTGACGGTTGACAGGGGAGAATGGAAGAAGATAACGTGTTGCGCCGACCCCAAGTAACATGGGATAAGGGCAAGAAGATCATGATGACTTCCTTACTGCTAACCTTTGCGTAGGTATATACTGAACTCTCGTGGAAATTGCATGCTTCTAGACCAAGCGGTTTAGGCTGTACAGTCCGCGAGGTTTAAGCTGAGCTTTGCATCTGTGTGAGTGCACATAGATAATGTTAGGTGTGACGTCCGGCCTAGAGCGCGATTCACCCTTTGCTTGGTTTAAAACCGGTTTATACTGCTTTTTGGCAATCGGCTTTTATTCTTTTAGTACGAGAGGCCATGACCAAAACCATATCGCATCGTTGTAAAACGTAAAACGATAAGACGATTGAAGATTTTGTCTTACGTAAAACGATAAGACTAAAATTTTGGTCATGGGCTCTCGTACCATTTTGGTGATCACTCACACAAATGCAAAGCTCATCTTACGCCTCGCGGACTGTACGTTGTCTGTCAGTGAATGAATGATTGAATTTAAGAGATGTTTGAAAAGACATACATTAAAAACACTGAGGAGCATCTCGCTAAACTAAAAATAGAAATCTATGACTTATACAAAAGCAATGTGAACTTAAGAGCAGTAGTACAGTTGACGCACAAATCACAGCGGGACACATGGGGCTGGCATTGAGAGGCACACGGAAACCTCGTGACGAATTCACTTATAATTGCAACCTGCAACATGCTGCAGAGTGCCGAGGTGAGCCAGTCGTGCATCCGTATCCGATATCATACATAATATTTATGTAAACGTTAATTGAAGGATTTCTATGATCTCCGAGTTTATTAAATACTTGTGTAATATTGCTTGAATTTGTTGACAATATTATTCTCACACATGATGCGAGATCTCTGGTAAAGACAAAGCATGTTTCTGAAGACATCAATCTGCCTAGCCTTTTCCCAACAATGTTGGTGTCGGCTTCCAGTCTAACCGAATGCAGCTGAATACCAGTATTTTACATGGAGCGACTGCCTATCTGACCTCTACAACTCAGTAACTGGGTATAATACGATACCCCTTGGTAAGACTGGTTGTCAGACTTTCGGGCTTCTGACGACCCGTAACGACTGTCAAAGATCCACGAATGACAGCCGGTACCACCGGCTTAACGTGCTTTCCGAGGCACGGAGTAGTCTCGGAATGTAAAGATGGTCACCCATCCACTGACCAAACCCGGCAAGCGTAGCTTAACCTGATGGATCGACCCGTGAGGCTGTTATTACTTAGCCACTAGCTCCGTGTGAAGTTTCTGAAGACACATGCAGTGCGACATTTTATGCAGATAAAAGGTGCTTGTATAAAGAAGCTGGTTTCGGGCCCCGACTTCCCGGTACAGATCGCTGCAGATAGATATTCTGTTAACACGGGACTATATCACCCACATCGATCGGTACTGACTTGTCGTTACCGAGAACCCGCTTCATTATGACAAGACCCCTAAGTCGCGTCGCTCTTCGCGTTTTTAGGCTTCTTCCAGTCTTTGTCCTATATATGCACCATGCATCTCCAAGAAAGATTCCTAACGCCTGACTACGCAGCCTAGGGGCCGTACTATGACGTCAAAAAACAACATGGATCCATCATGGATCCGTTGAGAAAAAGGATGGTGCTATAGGTCGTATATAGCTCCGTCTCTCTCTCACACTGGAACCGTTCAACTTCTGCCCTGCTATAGGAACTCATAGTAAGTGCCCTGGCCTTTGTTGGAAGACGCGGTGACCTCTGAGGGCTTCTTAAGGGAAATCTTATATGGCGAGGAAAGCTTATTTGACAAAGGCATAATATTATTAAAAGACCTATGCATAGTTTCGCCGCGATATACTTAGTTATCTATATAAATAAAAAGAGAAGTCCTGACTGATTACCTGACTCATCAACGCCCAGCCCAAACCCTTGAACCTAGAAAGCATAAGGAAGGATTTCTTGGTAGCACGTTCCCGTGGGACATTTTTCGACATCCACGCGGGTGAAACCGCGCGGGAAGTGTTAGTTTTCATCTTAAATCAATTTTGTTTCCAACTTCCACGTGGATGGCACAGCTGCCACAGCTCGTCATTCAATAACTCTATGGTCCCGGATGATGACATAGACATAGATTACTTTCATTTGGAAAGCTGTCCAAGTCCCATTGAAACCTAACCGGATCAATATTTTTATCTTAACTTGAATTCCATGGAAAGGAAATAACACATATGGCTTGTCTAGGTTACTTTCATTCAATAATTAATGAATGTATCGTATCGCGTGGCCTTAATATGTGAGAGACAAAAATATGCCAGACCCGTTTTTTTTAAACAGCTCCTATGAAAGTAAATGTCGGTCAATCAATTCGTTGTCTTCATAACAATTAAAAGTCTGAAAATAACGTATGATAGATCAAGTGATTCCACAAGGAACATTGCGGACAAAGAGCAGATTCACCTGAAGCTTTCAGAGGACAATTAACACTCCTTCCACCTTTACAATATTTGTAATTGATTAATTTCTAATTTACACTTTGTAGCTATTTATTAGTAGGTACTATAGTAATTTTATTCTAGGTACATAAGTCAAAGTCAAATAATTTATTTCAAATAGGCACACAAAATGTAGTTTCGTATGGAGAAGAATGGGCACGAAACTCCACCGTTACTCTTTTTTAATGTTTCAAAATTTGTTGTACACATCAATAATTATTAATTAAGTTATGTAAAGACGATGCACCTAGAATAAAATTACTACATATACCAATCAATCAATCTGCCTAACTTTTTCCCAACTATGTTGGGGTCGGCTTCCAGTCTAACCGGATGCAGCTGAATACCCGTATTTTACAAGGAGCGACAGCCTGTCTGACCTCCACAACCCAGTAACTGGGTAATACGATAACCCTTGGTAAGACTTTCGGGCTTCTGACGACCCGTAACGACTGTCAAAGATCCACGAATGACAGCCGGGACCAACAGCTATACTACAATAGGTAAAAATAATTAAAAATAAAACAATGACAGATAAATTAATTAACATATTTACAAATATTGTAAAAGTATACGCTTTTCCTAAAATGATAACAATTTAAGTAATAAGTCAGTGTGTGAGTTAAAGTAATCACAGACATACGAAACTACCTTATGGAGGGCACCAAGAATCAATTCTATTTTCTTGTAAATTCTGACGTCCAAAACCTTGTAATGAATTACCTACTTGAAATAAATTATTTGAATAACACAAATAACGCATGATGACGAAATTCATAAAAGGCGTCTACATTTTTAGCATTCCTCAGATTTAATAAAGTAAATACAAGTTATCAGCGTCCCACTGGCACCGCAGAAAGGTACATAATGCGTGAAGTAATTATTTATTGTTACTCATTGTAAACAACACATTTAGCGGGCATTGTATTCAAATACACATAGCTATTCGTGTCATATGACGCCCTATACTGGTGTTTATTACAAGTAGTGAAATTAGTAACCCTCTTACTCATAAAGAACTAAAACTTTTTATAAACCTATTTTAGTTAAAAGCTGTTTTGTCAATTTCTTTCGAATTATGATTTAAGTTTGAAAGAAGAACTTTTTAAAAAAAGTATTTTTGACAGACGAAAAATACGGGAATTCCCCTATAATTTAATTAAATGTAATAATCAACAAGCAGAAACAATAGTAGAATCTGCAACATCAATCAATCTGCCTAGCCTTTTCCCAATCATGTAGGGGTCGGCTTCTAGTCTAACCGGATGCAGCTGAATACCAGTACTTTACATGGAGCGACTGCCTATCAGTCTGACCTCCACAACCCACTAACTGGGTAATACAATACCCCTTGGTAAGACTGGTTGTCAGACTTTCGGGCTTCTGACGACTCGTAACGACTGTCCACGAACATCAACCAACCACGAATGACAACCGACAGGGACAGGGAGGAGTCTCGGTATGTAAAGATGGTCACACATCCACGGACCAACCCCGGTAAGCGTAGCTTAACTTGATGGATCGACCTGTGCTAGTGTCATTACTTACCCAAGAGCTCCTCTGATAAACGCTTCTAAAGTAAGTACTTAGTCATTATAAGTTCTAAACGTTTCACTTTAAGTTTTCCTGTTGGCATAGCTCCAATATAAAAGACGATACTAAATTGAAAGACTAGGTTCTTAGAACGGCTATTGAATTGCCTCTATCAATCGCTTTCAATTGAAACTAGTAGTTATCCACTCGAAGGAGTTAAGGATAATTTCTTTTCTAACGACATAATGGCTTTTACGGAGAACCCAAGCAAGCTCGAAGTAGGAATTTAAGTCGTAATAATGAACCTGGTTTATAGTATAGGAGTAGGATTTTCAGGATACTTGACGATACCTAAGCCAGTTTTTTTTTTTTTTTAATTGCCTGTTTTCTAGGAAGGATTCACCAACCCATTCCTATTCTAAACCTCCGTTACGTTATCTCCGCCAACTGTTAGGTAGGATCCGCTTTGTTTAAACCGCAACCATAAAACTAGTCCAAATTCAGAACAAGCAACACTATTTGGAATTCCCAAAAATATTATTTAAGTAGGTAAACTAGTTTTCAAAAAAAAAACCGGTCAAGAGCGAGTCGGACTCGCGCACCGAGGGTTCCGTTCCGATTTCTGAAAAATTGTGCTATTTATAGACATCGTTTTATTTTTCCTGTAATCTTTACATAAACTTCTGTCACATAGAATAATTTCAGATTTTTATCTTTGCAAACTTCGGAGATAAGGGGGGGGCGGTATTTTTTTTTACATTTTTCATCAAAAGTCGAAAACTATGCGGCCTAAAAAAATCAAAAATTGTTTAAGAATGTGTAAGCAGCGCTCTTTCATATGATACCCCACTTGCACTAGTACCCACACTGTGACTTTTTAAGACCCCCTTTCAGTCCCTGTTACAAAAAAATATAAATATTTTTACTTCTTTTCTTCTAGCAAAATAGTTGGGTAAACGTCATCTAAAACTGTTCCAAATTTCAAGTTGATAGCATCAGTGGTTCTTGAGATATCTAGCTGTGACAGACAGACAGACAGACTGAGTCACACCATAAGGGTTCCTTTTTTACCATTTTGGTACGGAACCCTAAAAATGGCAATGAAATAAATAACGGGCACAACATCCTTTTGCCCCATACCTAAAAAAGCTCTTGCTTTTTTTAAACAACATTTTTCTGAAAACCTATTATTTTAGAGGCTACCTACAAAAAAAGTTAACCAAATGCAGTTAAACCAAAACTATAATATTTAGTTATGATGATGAAATGAAGCAAACACAAACGCCCGTGGTTTGCCTAATGCTGCGCATACGCACGGTAGCCATTACTTACGGATAACTGTGAGAAAATATGTAACAGCTTACAAGACAACCAAGGGAATCCTTATCCATTGAACTTATATAATAATTGTGTAAACGTTGTTTGTGGACTTCATTTTGGTGTAGAAGAGACACAAAGTTTTTTGTATAATATAAAGCTTGAATAGGCTGATATTGTTCTCAATCTGTAGTTACCTATTCATTACTTTACCATAGATATTGATATACACTATCCAAAAATAAAATTGATTCTAACGTGAGCTCCCTCTACCAAATGAAAAAAAACACGTACAACGACCCAGTAATCACGAAGAAATCAGTGTACATACATGAAAAAAATACCCCCTGAATGCATAACCTCCTCCTTTTTTTGAAACCGGCTAAAAAGAAAATGGCGTCAAAAGAATACACCTCATTCAATATGAATAAGATCGCAAGTGATTAGACCCGCATTTCTGTGTAAAGTTGACAGCTGAATACAACTCGCCGATAACGTACGAATCTAAATTTTCTTAAATTTCTATATATAACTGTGGGAATTTACACCTGCAAATGTTAACCCATAACAGGTATTATTGAAACTGGAGTTGCAAGTGGTCCAGTTTTAAGAATACGCGACTATTTGAGCCATAAACCGGCATTGTTGGTGTTCCGCGTCGGCGGTACACTTTACAACGGCCTATTAAACGAAATATAAATCAGATAAAGCTTGAATTGCACTTGCGCAGACTCAAATGACTTTTGTTCGACCCAGGATAAGGGAAACTTTGTTTGGTAGCGAATGTAGCGATATCAAAATGGAGACGTTGTTCCTTTGTTATTGTACCAGTTCTAGCGATGAATATTTTTTTTTATACTAACAGGAAAGACAAGTATTTACTTAGCTTAGATATACCATTGTCAAACAGAACCAATAAGTGCTGCAAATGCTCTTAGTATGTTTTTGTAAAAGTAAATACACTGTTTACCTACATTTACAACACCATATTAAATCGATAATTTAAATTTGGTGCGATAATCAAATAGTGCCTCAAACGTAGTTATTTCGCAAAATAGGTAATAGAATATAAAGACGTTTACATTAAAGTAATCACGTGAATACTATCAACTTGCTATGTCTATTATGTCAATTGCTTGCCCGTACCTACTTCTCGTATAAAATTATAACATTCCAACGCTAAAAACAGATTTCTTTATGTCGGCGACGAGACCCTACCTGGGTGCACGTAAGCGCAAGTAGCGGGGGTACCGCCCCCGCCACTAGTTCGGTACAGTTATGAGTCAAACTAGAATCTAGTTAGATTTTAAAGAGATTTGTTTATTGTCTTTTTCTTATTATAAATTAGTTTAAACTACTTGGAATTAATGATAATTACATATTCTAATCTAATAAGACTGATTAAAGTTAAAATTGCAAGAGAATTTTGTGATAAAGTTTAGTACTAGAGTATAATTACGTAACTTGAAAACATACTTTTTTGTTTATGTATATATTTTGATAATTTTCATTTTAAAAGTTAGATTTAGTTATAAAACTAGTTTTTCTTTTTAGTTCATGTAAATCGGTCAACTAGTTTAGAAGATATAAGGGAATTTGTATAATGAGAATTCACCAACTTGCATTTTTTGTATGTTTTTGTTCTAGGATTTTTTTATTATTGATAGATAGGTCTAATATTATTATTGTAAATAATTAAGGACTAAATAAGCAAGGTTTTAAGATAAAATTGTAAAAGGTAAATGTTAAGAATTAATTAAAATAAAGGCTCCAAAGATTTCGGCTTAGGGAAAATTAACTGTAAAATGGGCTCAAAAATCGCGGACCTCGCTAGGGTAAGAAAACGCGGTATATAAGCCGGGCTAGTTTTCAAACAGTCGTCAGTCCGACCACAGCCACCGAAGAGGCAACAACTCAGAATAGGAGCCGAAATCTGAGGACAAGTCAAGTCAAGAATTCTGCGTTTCATTTCATCGCTCCAGTCTCCCGAGGTCCTAGTTGGGTTGTCGTACCCATACGCATTCAGGGGTGCGTGGTGACGTGTGTCGCCAGCAAGAAGCAAGGAACATACGTCAACAACGTTGGGAGATTGTCCCAGGACGACTGCGGGTACTGATCGTGCCCCAGCCGACCGAAACAGTTGGTCCTTCGAACCAGGGATCCCTGCAAGAAGAGGAAGTCAGAAGAGCCCAGAAGATCAGAAGATTCAGAAGACTGCAAAATGCAACCGGGTCGAGTAACCAGGTCGCAGAAGGATGCCCCCTCACGGCCCTCGTCCCGTCCTACCGTAGCGGACGCGACGAAGGAAGCATCAGGGTCAAAAGGGGTCACGTCAGCGACAGCGTCAGCGGCATCGGAAACTACAGCATCAACGGGCACGAACACTTCTTCGGGTACAACGGCTACAGAGGGGACCACGGCGACGGAAAGTACGGTCGAAACTGCAACCACGGCGGCGTCCGAGAAGAATGGACAGAAGAAAGAAGATGCCGCAAGAAAGGAGACGACAAAGAAGACCCCAGAAGATGACCCGGAAGAGGGCCCTCGTGCTACAGACACGACCCTAAAACCGAAGGGGGTCAGTCGTCGCGCCAGGTCAACGAAGACTACGAGCTCCTCAGCCAGAAGACGCGAGCTGGAAGCCAGAGAAGAAGTAGCACGCCTGGAACTGAAGCAAGCACAGGCTGCGGCGAAGCTAGCCCGTGTCAGATTGGAGATGGCACAATATGAAGATGAGGACTCCGTGGACGAAGACCAGGAAGACAGAACAGCACAGGTGCAGAACTGGATCCAGTCATCCGTATTAGAAGATGGCAACATGGAACAACCACAGCAGCGAGGTCATCTCCTTCCAGAAGAGCCACACACGGTGAAGCCTGAAGAGAACTCTTCAACGAAAGGGGCTACAATCGAAATTCAAGCGTTGGCGTCAGCGTTGAAAGAAGCCTTTACCACAAGAGGAGGACCAGCAGCACAGCCGAAGTACATCCACGAGCTACCCTACTTCGACGGCAACAGCAGCGAATGGTTGGCGTTCAAGGTTGTCTACGAAGATACAGCACCGATGTTCAACGAAGTCCAGAATATGGCTCGACTAAGAAGAGCACTGAAGGGCAACGCAAGAGAAGCTATCAAGAGCCTGCTGTACTCCGAAGCTTCTCCGTTGGAAGTCATGCAGGCCCTCAGAAGAAGATATGGAAGACCTGATGCGCTGGTACTGGCAGAACTGGACAAGCTGAAGACATTACCGAAGATATCAGAAAATCCACGGGACATTTGCGTTTTCGCAAGCCAGATCAGCAACAGCGTAGCAGCAATAAAAGGATTGAAGAAACCACAGTACCTGCATTCACCTGAAATGGTGAAGCAAATAATAGAGAAGATGCCGACGGTTCTCAAGTTCCGATGGTACGACTTCACTGCAGCATCAGAAGAAGGCGAGTTCTCCAACCTGACGCTGGTATCCAAGTTCCTGAACATAGAAGCAGACAAGTGTGGAGCCTTCGCAACTTCAGAAGAAAAGAGCGGCTTCAAGAGGACTCATCGACAAGCAACGCATTCAGCCAAAGAAAAGGACTTCAGAGAAAAGGATTCAAGACACTCAGAGAAGACTTGCCCTATATGTGAGGGTGAACACTATCTCGTCGAATGTCAGAAGTTCCAGAAGGCGTCAGTTCAAGATCGGTGGGCAATGGTCAAGAAGAGTCACATCTGCTTCAAATGTCTTCAAGGGAAGCACAGGAAGGAGAGCTGCAGAAAACCACCATGCAAGGAATGCAAAAGGTGGCATCATCATTTGCTGCACGTCCAGTCAGAAGAAAGGACCTCGGGAGACGACAAAAAGGAGACACCACAAGAAGTAGCAAGCATCACAGCATCAGTAAATGCAGTCAACAGCGCAAGAGCATACCTGAAGATAGTTCCAGTAGAAGTCTTTGGGTCAAAAGGATCAAAGAAGATATTGGCCCTCATGGATGAAGGGTCTACAGTATCACTTCTGGATGAGAAGATTGCAGAAGAAGTCGGCGCACAAGGAAGCAAAGAAGAACTCATCATAGAAACAGTGGGAGGAAGACTGATTAAAAAGAAGAACTCTCAGAAGCTGGACCTTACGGTGAAAGGGGTTCATCAAGAAGACAAGAAGACCCTGAAGAGAGTCCGGACTATCGACGAGTTGAAGCTTGCACCACAGTTCCTAGACAAGAAGAGGATACAAGAGTGTCAACACTTAAAGAAGATCGCCGACTCTCTTTATTACGAAGGGGAGTCACCACAGCTGCTCATCGGTCAAGACAACTGGGAGCTGATCGTGACTCAAGAAGTAAGAAGAGGGAAACCAGGGGAACCAGTCGCTTCAAGAACAGGACTTGGTTGGGTGCTCCATGGGTCAGACTTCGGAGGCGCAAGACCCGTACACTTCCTGAACACATGTCTACATGTCAGCACGCCTGAAGAAGAAATGCATCAAGCCATCAAGGATCACTTCGCAATCGAAGCACTCGGGGTGCAACCTAGAAGACCCACTACGGACTCAGAAGGAAGAGCACTCACCATCCTGGAGAAGACCTGCAGAAGACTTGAAGATGGTCGATTTGAAACTGGACTTCTGTGGAAGAACGAAGAAGAACAGATGCCAGAGAGCTACACATCTGCCAAGAACCGATTGATCAACATCGAGAGGAAGATAGACAAGGATCCTCAGTTGAAGGCGGAATACAACAAGCAAATCCAGCATCTAATCGACAGCAAGTATGCAGAAGAAGCACCTGATGGACAAGAAGACTCCAAGAAGTTATGGTACCTCCCTCACTTCTCCGTGGTTCATCCATTGAAGAAGAAGATAAGGATCGTCTTCGACGCTGCAGCCAAGTCAAAAGGAAGAAGCCTCAACGACGCTCTGCTACCGGGTCCAGATCTACTACAGTCACTCTTCGGCGTTCTACTCAGGTTTCGTCGAGGACCTTTAGCCGTGGCTGCCGACATAAAAGAAATGTTCCTGCAAGTTCGCATCAGACCAGAAGACAGGGATAGCGTGAGGTTCCTGTGGCGCGGGGATCATCGCGACGTGTCACCGAAGAAGTATAGAATGACGTCAGTTATCTTCGGCGCAACATCATCTCCGAGCACAGCAATCTACGTGAAGAACAGAAATGCAGCGGACTACATCGAACAGTATCCAGAGGCAGTACGAGCAGTCGAGCTGAATCATTACATGGACGACTACTTACACAGCTTTCATTCAGAAGAAGACTTCAGAAGAGTAACAGCGCAGGTAGACTTCATACACAAGAAGGCGGGCTTCGAACTCAGGGGATGGGCATCAAATCAACCTGAGCTGCTGCGAGAAATGAAGACTGAAACGATCGACAAGACAGAAGTAGACCTTGGCGAGAAAGAAGAGAAGACATTGGGACTACGCTGGTTCACAGAAAGGGACTCCATCGGCTTCAGGGCAAACCTTCGGAACACGCCAGAAGAAATAGCCAGGGGACTCCAGGTGCCTACGAAGAGAGAAGTCACCAGCGCCGTAATGTCAACCTTCGACCCACTTGGGTTGGCATCACCAGTTCTCGTCCAAGGCAAGAAGCTGCTGCAAAACATATGGAGAAGCGGCGTCGGTTGGGATGAAGAAATAGAAGAAAAGGAGTACGAAGCATGGAAAACCTACCTAAAGAAGATGAAATTACTTTAAGATCTTCAGATTCCACGATGCCTGGCACCACATCGCACCGAGGGGGAGCTGCACACCTTCACAGATGCAAGCGAGACGGCGTATGCAGCTACAGTCTATTGGAGGACAGAAGAGCAAGATGGGACTTACCACGTCGGCCTGGTGGCGGCTAAAGTAAGAGTCACTCCTTTGAAGCCAGTATCAATCCCGAGACTCGAGTTACAAGCGGCCCTCCTAGGAAGCAGATTGGCGCATTCAGTAGAAGAAGAAATGGATCTGAAGGTGGAGAAGAAAACATTTTGGACAGACTCCAGCATCGTACTTTCTTGGATCAAGACAGACCCGAGAACCTTCAAGACATTCGTGGCTCATCGATTGGCAGAGATAGAAGATCTAACCAAACCTCAAGATTGGAGATGGGTACCTACAGCACAGAACCCTGCTGATGACGCGACGCGCGACGTGCCAGAAGACTTCGATTGCAATCACCGATGGTACACCGGACCAGACTTTCTGAGAAGAGAAGAAATCCACTGGCCTGCGGCAAGAACGTTCAAGAAAGAAACCACCGGCGAAGAAAAGTCATCAGACGTCGTGGCGACAACAAGTTCTACATATCCATCACCAGATCCTGAGAGGTTTTCGTCGTGGAAGAGACTTTGGCGAGCCACAGCAAGAGTACTGCAGTTCATACAACTCTGCAGACCAAAGGAAAAGGTCAACGTCAGCAAGGAAGATCCAACCTGGAGAAGAACAAAAGGAAAGAAGACGAAGATAGAAAAAGGGCGACAGCAGTCTTCGAAGAAAATAGAAAGGAACTACGTACCACTAGACGCAAGCATACTGGAACAAGCTGAAACTCTCCTGCTGAAAAGAAGTCAAGAAAGAAGCTTCAGAGAAGACATCAAGTGTCTACAGCAAGGAAAACAGTTGGGAGGCAGCAGCAAGTTGAAGAAACTCGACGTGGTACTAGAAGAAGGGTTCCTGCGACTGAAGGGAAGAATCGACGCGATACAGGGCGTAACAAGAGACTACAAGCGACCCGTCGTGCTCGACAGCAAGGACAAGACAACACGACTCATCATAGAAGAATTCCACTGCCGCTTCAATCACGCAAATCACGCGACAGTTATGAACGAAATAAGGCAACGCTTCTGGGTATTGGGACTACGGTCAGCAATTAAGGCAGTTCAGCACCAATGTCAGTGGTGCAAAACGAAGAAAGCAAGACCACAAGAATTACCAACGGGCAACTTACCTGCTGAACGGCTGATGCATAGTAACCCTCCTTTTACTTGCACTGGCATAGACTATTTCGGCCCGATGACTGTCACCGTAGCAAGACGCCATGAAAAAAGGTGGGGAGCCCTATTCACATGCCTAACAACACGGGCTGTGCACATTGAGCTCACTCCCTCACTCTCCACGGACAGCATGATCATGGCACTAAGAAGATTCGCCGCAAGAAGGGGAATGCCGAAGATAATCTACACTGACAACGGGACCAATTTCGTCGGCGCGAGCAAAGAACTAAAAGAAGAAATGAAGCAAGAAGACCTCATCACAGAAGCAGAGAAGATCGGCGTGCAGTGGAAGTTCATCCCTCCTGGTGCGCCAAACATGGGCGGCGCATGGGAGCGTTTGGTGCGATCCATAAAAACCGCACTAGACGCCACACTCAACGAGAAGCATCCACGAGAGGAGGTACTCCACACCCTCCTCCTAGAGGCCGAGCACATAGTAAACTCGAGGCCTCTCACTCACCTCTCCGACTGCCTTGAGGAGGAAGCTCTTACCCCAAATCACTTCCTCCTCGGGCGATCCTGCGGCGCGACAAGCATCGGGAGCTTCCAAGACGACGAGTTAGTGGGCAGGCACACCTGGAAGGCCACGCAGCGACTTGCCGATCACTTCTGGCAACGTTGGCTGCGAGAATACCTGCCCACCCTCCTGCCAAGAAAAACGACGGGCAGAAGCAGCTCCACCGACCTGCAAGTTGGAGACATCGTGCTGATCGTCGACCACAGCCTACCAAGATGCACCTGGCCACGCGGCAGAATCCAGCGGGTGTATCCAGGACCAGATGGGCGGACCAGGATCGTCGACGTCGAGACACGAGGGGGAGTGCTGAGAAGACCCAGTTCGAGAGTGGTGGTGTTGGTGCCGGGAGTATCGCCGAGTCAAAAGGATGGTGCGACGCACGAGGGGGAGAATGTCGGCGACGAGACCCTACCTGGGTGCACGTAAGCGCAAGTAGCGGGGGTACCGCCCCCGCCACTAGTTCGGTACAGTTATGAGTCAAACTAGAATCTAGTTAGATTTTAAAGAGATTTGTTTATTGTCTTTTTCTTATTATAAATTAGTTTAAACTACTTGGAATTAATGATAATTACATATTCTAATCTAATAAGACTGATTAAAGTTAAAATTGCAAGAGAATTTTGTGATAAAGTTTAGTACTAGAGTATAATTACGTAACTTGAAAACATACTTTTTTGTTTATGTATATATTTTGATAATTTTCATTTTAAAAGTTAGATTTAGTTATAAAACTAGTTTTTCTTTTTAGTTCATGTAAATCGGTCAACTAGTTTAGAAGATATAAGGGAATTTGTATAATGAGAATTCACCAACTTGCATTTTTTGTATGTTTTTGTTCTAGGATTTTTTTATTATTGATAGATAGGTCTAATATTATTATTGTAAATAATTAAGGACTAAATAAGCAAGGTTTTAAGATAAAATTGTAAAAGGTAAATGTTAAGAATTAATTAAAATAAAGGCTCCAAAGATTTCGGCTTAGGGAAAATTAACTGTAAAATGGGCTCAAAAATCGCGGACCTCGCTAGGGTAAGAAAACGCGGTATATAAGCCGGGCTAGTTTTCAAACAGTCGTCAGTCCGACCACAGCCACCGAAGAGGCAACAACTCAGAATAGGAGCCGAAATCTGAGGACAAGTCAAGTCAAGAATTCTGCGTTTCATTTCATCGCTCCAGTCTCCCGAGGTCCTAGTTGGGTTGTCGTACCCATACGCATTCAGGGGTGCGTGGTGACGTGTGTCGCCAGCAAGAAGCAAGGAACATACGTCAACAACGTTGGGAGATTGTCCCAGGACGACTGCGGGTACTGATCGTGCCCCAGCCGACCGAAACACTTTAAGTCCAAGGTTTCAAAATGTTAATGTAATGTCAACTTCCTTATGCACCCAAACACTGCATGACACCCGCCTAGGCACAATGACTCACGCTTTTTGAGACAAATCTAAATATTTGACAAACGCTCACTTCTCTGAAATGACTAAAATTACTAAGGATCCTACAATACAATCGTGATCTCACTTAAACGCATGATCCCAATATGCAGAAGCACAAAGCCTGCATACTGGATAAGAACCGAAATGGAGTTACTGATATGGTTGCCAGATTTAGCAAGCTGAAGTAGGCCGGTCATTTCTGTCAAAGAACCGATAACCATTGGAGCAGACGAGACCTCGAGTTGAGACCGCGTACCGGCAAGCGTAGCTTGGAATGACCCGAAAATGACAGTTGGATATCAGACTACGAGGAAAGCGAAAGACCAGATATTGTGTTGCAACTTAGCGGAGGCCTAATGTCTACCAATGGGCTGCTATAGGCTAAGTATGTAGATCATGCCCAGAATACTACATTTACGATACCCAGAACGCTGTCTTGATCGGGAATCGAAACACACAGCAATATCTTTCACTAGCTTTTGCCAGCGGCTTCGGATGCGTGGATGTCGGAAAATATCCCACGGGAACGTACTACCGGGAATTCCTTCCTTATTCCTTGTCTACATTATAAAGGGAACCTCTATGCAAAATTTCAGCTTTCTAGATTCAGGGGTTTGGGCTAAGAGCGAAAAACTTTTGAGCTTGTCGTGACAGTGCGAAGGGCGGCTGTTACTAAATAAAAACTTACGTCAATTACGCACCTGGCAGCAGTCGGGCACCGCCCTATGAACTTATTGGTAACAACCTAACAACATAAATTCTACTGTACAGACTTATCTGGTACAATAAATCTAATAATACGTGGTCGGCTGTGTAATCAAAGGTCATTATTTGAAATAATTCAGGATCAAAAGCTTATTTCGATTCAATCTCATTATGAAACAGAAATAATATAATCTATATCAACATTAGTTTTTACTGTTTCAATATCCAGAATTGTGGGTTATTTTAGTACGTAAACCTGACTTAATTCTCACATAAATATGCATGGCACATTACGAGCACGTCCCAAAAAAAACCACGATGAACCACGATCAGACGTCACGTATCGGTCAAACATCACGATTACCAGCTACCTAATCCGTACACATCCGTTACGCATCAAATTCACAACAGAGGATCGTAATCCTACTACGTAAACATTACTGAGAAAAACCCACTCGATTCCTGGGCGTGACGGTCAAAGCACGGCGCACTTGGAATGACCAAATACGTGTAGCTGGTGCCTAATGTAGGCACGTACGAATTGCATGCGTAGGAGAACGCACGTGCTGTGCATTATGAAGAGTCAAAGCGAATCGTCAATTGACCGTAGAGGTGACGTAGACACGGGGAAACGTTAACCTTTGTGCCTAAACTGTGCATCACCGTAAGCGTCTGTGGATATGCCAAACGATGGTACGATGTCAAGGCAAAGCCCAATCAAACTGTGCAGTCAAGTCGTCAACAGCTACGTAATTAAAGGACACATCCCACAACACAATGCTGCATGGTGTCAGACACCCAAAAACTTGACGTAATTTGGTTTAATGACGAAACCAAAGTAATTATAACACCACGACTCATTGCCGAGCACACAGACCGCAATGACATCATTCGCAAGCTCTAAAGCTGTCACAGAAACGTCACGGCATACCTAAATGATGAGCGACTGTCAAACCAAACATACAAGAGTAGTAAGCACACAATCACACTGACTCATGGCGATTAATACAATTTCATAAACGAAGGAGTATTCTTAGGCACTGACCGCAGATGACTAAACGTATACCTGCGTCTTAGTATTATGATGACTACAGATAATCGGGCAACATATAAAATCGTGACGAAGGGCCGGCGACCCCGGACGCTAATTTGTGAATGAAAGAGTTATTTTCATCCGGTTGTAGAATATAATTCGCAGACTAACACTACAAAAACACTGCACTATGATGATCTAATTCTATGAACTAAAGCAGATTATTGTGATTAACTTGTTCAATAAACACCATATATGTATCGTTTGCATCTGCATTTAGATTGGAACTAAACAAATTAGCATCAATTGTCATACTTGATCACCTTATATGGTCCAGGACACAAATTTTTACATCATCCAATTACAGTGATGATGATGATTAATTATAGTGATGATGATGAAGCTGTAGCAGTATATGACAGCACAATGATGACAAATTGTATTGACCATAACAGGTAAGCACGTGCAAGTTGGAAAGAATCACTTATTCAAGACATTAGACTATAAATTGTGTATTTGCTAGTGAAACTATAAGGACCAACAATAAAGTGCAAAATGGTACGCCCGCAAAAGTTGTACGCTGATCAAATTATGTGACTGAACGTCGATATATTGTCAACCCGGAATCTCCGATGCATCTCATCAATATTAACATTGATGGACGACTTAATATCGATTCGAGGAATCTGATAATTGTATGTGTAAAGAATAACACATTATTGCTGACGACTGTTATTACATGAAGTTTTAACTACAGAGATCTGTGGGAACGAATAAATCTCTGGTGACAAGGCCGAAGCTAAGTTTTATTGTTAAAAACATTGAAATGATAATGGGTTTTCCGATGTAATCACTCATTTGCATGAAGTGCGAGTATATTATACTAAGAAAATGTAAAAAGTTGGAAAAACCTAGCTGTTAACTGATGTATTGTTGTGCCTCTTGGTACATTGTAGTGCTGAAGTGCGTCACGCTTACGCTATGTTTATAATTTTTTTTTTGTTGTACAAAATGATACAGTGTTTTGTATACATTCAAATAAATAACTATGAAAGTCGCTAATCTGTAAGGTCTAACCAAAACAATTTTTATTTTCATAGTGGAAACTAAAATGGCATTAGAATTTGTCGACTCTTTCCGCTACAAAGGGCATTAAGACCATTTTGGGCCAAATTCACTGTTTGATGCAGTCTTACTTGGTTGACTGATAGATAGTTAGACTGCATCAAACAGTGAATTTTGGCCAAAATGGTCTTTACACCCTTTGTAGCGAAAAGAGTCGATGTAATCTTTCTGAAATTTTCCTATATTATTATTTTTATCTATTTTACATGAATGATTTTTGGAACGAAGTTCCTTATCGCGCGTTGTGAAAGGGGGCTAGACGGAAAAAATGCTCACGAAAAGTTGTCACGACACTTTTTGCTATAGTAAGCTATGTATGTATGTATTGTAAGCCGTGCGGCGTGCGCATGTTTCTCTGTATGTCTCTCTCTCTCTCTCTCTTATAGAAAGCAAGCCAGATATTTTCATTTCTATTTCGCATTGAACAGTGTGGTGTCGCGATGATGATGTTGATGATGATGATGATGATGATGATGATGATGATGATGATGATGATGATGATGATAAGTATAAAAATAAAATTTTATTACAATTCCTTCACTAATTAATCGAAAGGAACTTCGTTCCATCCGGGTGTCCCTTGACACCTCTCAAGTTTTTTTATTATTATTTTCCTTTTTTATTTTTTTTTAATTATTATATGTAATCCGATGACACGAATATAACTACTCTCTGGCGTGATCCTTATTGAAAGGTCAACGACATAGCTATCCATGAATCACGCTACATTGTCCAGTCCATGTTGAGTGCTGATCACATCTTAGCTGCGCCTGCGACTGACACAGGCGGCAATTTGTCAATTCGCCATGCGTTAGCGTTACCTTCGAGTCATGCTCGGAGGTTGAACTTCGGAACGTAAACAAGTTATGTGCCTACTCATTGTAGTGCTTTGCCTTCTTCTTTACCTTTTGAGGTAAGGCAGATAAGTGGTGTTGTCAGAGACCTGACTATTGAATGCGTAGGCAGAGTCCCGCCTCCCCTTTTTAAGACTCTGAACTTTATGGCAATGCATGTGGTGACAAGTTGTTACTGCGTCATTTGAGAACGTCATAGTTTATTCTACGATGAAGTTTCATTCATACAGAGTTATAATTTCACGTAATATTTGAAAAGTTTATGGTCGGGAAATAAAACGGACATGATAATAAATTGTTAGGCTGATAGAATTTATTGAAAATTTGTGAAGTAAAAACAGTGAGGATTTGTATCAATTCGTGAGCATTACGTAGTAAGTTATTGCTATTGTAGTAATTCAAAGAAAGTTTCGACTGTTACGGTAGGTACCTATTACCAACATAAATCCATATTATTATTGATCTCTTGAGTCTTGGAAAGGCTTTCCTAAATAAAGTAGGGTAAGTCAATTTGATAGAAATAAACTTTCCAGTGCCTTACTTTCATATTAATTTATATTATTATTGCGGATAAATGCTTAGTGCAAGGCTTTCTTCCACCTTTATAACAGCGATCATGTTTAACACAATCTAGAATATAATACTCTTCAAGGCACTGATTGACATGTTGTGGCAGATGACTTTATTGCTTTAACTTAATTTATTTATTTGCTTAAGACACAGTGATCCATATTTTTGTTAGTACATATACTTAGGAATTATATTAGTAACCAAATATTCAAATACACACCACAATCATTCAAAATTAAATAACGGAAATATATTACTCACATAAATAAAATCTGACAAATTGACAAATTAACTATTATGCTGCAAAAAATTATGACATTGTAATTATTAATGAATATTAGTATGTTTCTTTTTTCTTTTTATTAATGACATTATCTTTAGCAGATTTACTTTGCATGTTATTAAATTTGTATGTCTTATGACAAAACATAGCGTACTATTCTATATGTAAGACCTAATTGTATACCTACCCATGTTTCACAAATAAACATTATGATTATGAACTGTCCCATACAAAACATCAATACCAACAGGACCCAAACGTATGGGACGGCTGATATTTTTTTCTCGGTCCCATGGAGACAGTTGTTCAGTTTGATGGTCTGCACCACACACTTTGATTTGACCACATCTTTCTGATACACCCTGTATTGTAACTATCATATTAATTAAGTCATGCTTATATCTTTTTCTTTATACTCAAAAGTCAAAGCCCTTGAATAAAGCAGACATTAATACATTCACAAAACAAATAAGCTCATTGTTAGGAACATTCCGCGCATTCTAGTTAGATTTCTTGGTTTTCCAAAGGGCAAGATCAATAATGCAATAAATATTCAATGTACGCGTTTGCCGGGTGACAATAAGTCGTTGACCAGCATTAAGGAACAGTTCTGAAGGCGACGGCAGCAGTGCCGCCCAACCGCAGAACGCAGTAAGACTACTAGTTTAAATAAATAAATATCCTTGTACATTTCACACAACGCCATCTAGTCCCAAGCTAAGCAACCTAATGCTTGTGTTATGGTAACGAGATGGCTGATAAACTACTTATATACATATTTTTTTTTGTAAATACATACATATTATAGATAGAAAAACACCCAGACTCGGAAAAAATACTTGTAGGTCGTACAAATATTTGTTCCGTGCGGGAATCGAACCCGCGACATGCTGCGCAGCAGTCAATCGCTCAACCACTGCGCCAATCGTGCCGTTTATTATGTAGGTACTAGCTTTTTCCGCGGCTTCGCCCGCGTGGAAGTTTCAAGTCTATTAACTCAAGGAATAAGATTTTTCATACAATCTTTACCGGGTGTAAAGATTTAGGTCGTGAATTTTGAAAAATCCTTTCTTAGTGCACCCCTAGACCTCATAAGAAACCTACGTGCCAAATTTGGAATCCCTAGACCAAGCGGTTTGGGCTGTGCGTCGATACATCAGTCAATCACTTTTGCCTTTTATATATATAGATAGATTTCCACAGATCAGTTAACAGTTACTACGAAAACGCTTTCATAGATGGCGCCAGTGCCGCCTGCTGCTGCGGTCGAGTGGCGACTACAGACGGCATGTTCTATGTTAGTGGGTTTGGTTTCCGCACTTAGTCCATCAAATGGACTATGGTACGTGAGCCATGGCAGCCGTCGGTGGTTATTCTAACCAGCCCACCTCCCTCCAGAAGTTGATCACGTCTCCTTGACTTTCAGAAAATCTGTGAAAGATCTGGGTGCTCCGAGGGTTTCTGTTCTAATCGGGGTAACGCCTGTGCAATTAAAGGCACGTTGGGCGACAGACGGCATACCATTAGTGCTGTTAGTGGCTGTCCTGAAAGCGAAACTGAAGCAAAACGGCATCGGCACTGTCGCCTCGCCTGCTATTATGGTCAACCCCCAAGTTAAGCAAGTGTCACTGCCATCTGCGGTCTGTCGTCGCCACTCGTCGCCTACAGAACTGTACCTTTAGCTATACGTAAATAAAAATGGTGGCTTCGATAAGTGATGGACTGCATTGACGCATTACAACGTTGGTAATGGCAGATGCATTCAAATGAAGTTCGATTAGAATTTCACTTTGTATTAAGATTGACTTTTACGAGAGAGAGCCATAGAAAATTATGCCTACTCTTGATATTCTTCATTGAATTCGTCTCATCAACGATATTAATAAATTAATGTAGGTATATCTTTCAGTCATTTTAATTCCACTATTAGCATTAAAATTTTCACTACTTGAAAGTTTAATTGATAATTTGAAACTTTCCAATAGGTCAATGAACCACACGGATTAATTTTCAATAAGTTGTGCCCATAGAGATATACATTATAATAATTACAGTAGGTAAGGTGTTAAGTTAAGCACAATAGTAAAGATTACAATAAATCACGTTTCAAGGTCAGTAAAACCACATTGCAGAGACGACGTTTATTTTAAACCTACATCTAATACCGCAGCTGCCACAGACTATACGTAATTAATACCATAGCCACATAATTATCACGTGTGGCTGAATGATTGATGGCGATGCTTCACACACCATTAGTGGTTTATATACGTCAAAAGAATTAGCTATTTACAAGTATTTACTACACGGATGTCCATATGAACACGGATACATTAAGGTAGTACCTAGTACCTATCTACAATAGAGGTACGGGACACCGATTTTTCGAAACTTAGCATCACTTTTATGAACATGTGCCATGGGGCTTATGTTAGTATCAAATGACGTACCTACCTTCAAATAAAAATATTTGATTTCTTTTTCTTAATATTGTGCCAAATGAATATTGTAGTATAACTTTTTTATGACAAAATATTTAATTTAATAGTACACTTTTTGCCACCACAATGTCAACGACCTCCCGCAAATTCCATGAACTTATTTGGCAATTTTCAAATCACCTTATTTGGTTTCGCGTGATGGGTGGCGCTCTCCACCGAAGAATCAGACAATTGATGTCTTTATTACGGAATACCACGAAATTTTAAAAGGAATAGAAATTGCATAATGCAATAATGAAATAAAAGTAAGTTGAGTCCGTTTATTACCCGGGGTTCTTGGGAATCTTTTTACCCGTGGTCCGGGTCGGGGAATGTTTTTACCCGTGGTCCCTCCGAGAAACACAATGTTGCCGAATTAAAATGATAGTCTCGAAAATATGATTCACGACAAATACATACACAACTACACAATAACACACAACACACATACACACCGACATAATTACATACATTATTACATTACATTTCATTACATTTATTATTACATTATTACATAATTATATCCATAATAATCATCAATACATCTCTTTAAGGGCCTATTTCATGATGTCCGAGTAGCCACTACTTTTACCGAATAAATTCAACAATGGAACAGATTTTGTATGAAATTATCTGCCAAGTAATAGGAACTTAATCGTAGGTGGTGAAACAGGCCACAAGCTTGATTTGTCGTGTTTCGATCTAATTTCGAAACAATTATGTAAGTACATATTTGATAGTGTCACAAATTATATTTTCTAGAATTAAAATTAGGGATCCAGGGACTATACGGGAGGGGCCACGGATAAGAAACGTTCTAGTTTAATGCATTTCATGTTTCCGTAAAAGTAGTAATAATTTCAACTTTCCTACTAAACAACAATAATTAAAAACAATAATGCGTAGTCAAAACACACGCATTTACTTCCTACGTTGAAACAAAGCTTTTTAAATGGTAGGTTACGTGTCAAAAACAAAATGAGTGCATGGTAAAGTGTTTAAATAGTTATGTTATTGTGTTGACCTTGTGTTATAGCATGAGTTGTGTTGTAATAGCACCCACACACTTTATTATAACAGCCTATCTATTCTGTTAAAATCTCACCATGAAAACTTGAAGTGAGCTGTCATTCGCCACCTGATGATAGGGATTGACACTATTGACAGTTCACTTCGGGTGAAACTTGTATAGAATTGATTGGCAGATATGTTTGTGACTGGCAATTAGATAATAGCACTTTTCAGTTCAGGTTAATAAAGTCAATAAATACAGCTCTCTACATACACAAATTTCTCATTGCAGCTCCGTCGAGATTTTACTACAAAACTATTAATTGCCCAGGTAATGTATAAATTGTGCTTTTGTGGTAAATCTTAGAAGAAAATTTCGCAAAAACATGAGCATTTCAAAAATAGCACCATTAAGTAAACAGCTAGTTCTAAAAATAAAACGAAAACTTGAATTTTATTCATACCCATATAATTTGAATAAATCATTAATTAAAATCTACACTATCAATGCTCATGATTCGTGCAGTGTTCATTTGATTGCATAATATTTTAATGATAAATAGTTGGTGGTAATGAAATGGATTACTTTTTACTGATTTATAATGACCCTCTGCCTGCCACGTCTAGTGGTAAGTGCTACTGCTGAGCATGAGGTCCTAGATTCGATTCCTAGACCGCGCAGTGTTTTTGGGATTTTTCCATCCAAAAAAATAAAAAAATGTTTGAGAATGTGCAAACAACGCTCTTTCATATGATACCCCACATGCCCTAGTAGCCCTACTTTGAATTGTCAAGACCCCCTTTTAGTCCCTGTTGCAAAAAAAATATAAATATTTTTATTTCTTTCCTATTTGCAAATTAGTTGGGTAAACGTCATAGCATAGTAGTTCTTGAGATATCCACCTGTGACAGACAGACTGAGTCGCACCGTAAGGGTTCCTTTTTTACCATTTTGGTACGGAACCCTAAAAAGGACGTTTCCTGAATTTGAAAATTTCCCTGGAAAATTTTTCATTCCGTAAGAACCTAATTCGTACTACTACGAATATTTTAAAACAAAAATAGCCAAATCGATCCAGCCGTTCTAAAGTGATGCGCTTACCAACGAACATCATTTAATTTGATTATATAGATTTAACCATTTATGTATTCTGTAGTTTTTGGATTTTTGAGTCGTTACGGGTCGTCAGAAGCCCGAAAGTCTGACAAGCAGTCTTACCAAGGGGTACCGTATTAACCAGTAACTGGGTTATGGAAGTCAGATAGGCAGTCGCTCCATGTAAAATACTGGTATTCAGCTGCATCCAGTTAGACTGGAAGCCGACCTCAACATAAAGGCTAGGAAGATGATGATGAACCATTTACGGACACACATCATATAAACAGACAAGAAGGAAAGAACAGAAAAATAAGTAAGACTTAATAATATCTACAATGCTAATAGCACCAATGTACCGTTTTCTGATTTTTTTCAAGCACCTTCAATCTTATCAATATTTTTCCTAACTCGTAAATCTTAATTCTACAAATTGTAAATCAATTATGTGTAATAGGCCTATACAAACATCCGACAATTTCCTTAATTGGAAAAATCATGTAATGTGTGCCCTTCGGATTATTTTACGTACTCGTAGATTTAAGTAAAGTGGGAATTACTACAGAATTAAGTAATTTACTATGTTTTGTTTACATTTTATGGACATTGTTCTACCATAATCACATCGCGCCTGTTTGCAGGAGAATTTAAGCTTGGAAATAACCGCATACCTTAAGGTAAGGAGTAACTTAGTCATCATAAATATGCTAAAAATATCTTATAATGCACTCAACGTAAGAACCCTGAACCATTACTAGCGGATAAAGATTTAATACATAACACCTACTTATTTACCGAACAGGATATGGTGTGATGAATATAATTATAATTAAATATAATACCGTACATGAAATTGCCCGTAATAATAATACATAAGTTTTAAATCATGTGCATGTACAGTTTTTTAACCGACGATAAAAAAGGACGAGGTTCTCAATTTGACACGTATTTTTTACAGGTTGTAAGGAACTGCCCTCCGCAAAGTAACAGGGTGCATTCAGCTACATATTTTGAATCAAATTCCACCGGCAAAATTATCAGGAATTTTTTTTATCGTTTTTAGGGTTCCGTCCCCTCAACTGTCCGTAACGTCACGCCGGTATTCCCCGAAGGGTAAGACAGAGGTGTACACCCAAACGCCAGTTATGTTTAAGTCCCATGTAATAAGGTGGCGAGTCTATTGCCATCAACCCAGACCACGGGCTGCTACTAAGAAATTCCTGTAGGAAAACCCAATAACACACCACTGCCACTTTGCTCGACTTGGGAATCGAACCAAAGACCTCATGCTCAGCAGCAGTAGCACTTGCGACCACTAGACCATTATTTTCTGTATTAGGAGCTAGAGGTAAATAAAGTTACAGTCCGCGAGGTTTACGCTGAGCTTTGCATCTGTGTGAGTGCACATAGATAGTGTAGGTGTGACGTCCGGCAAAGAGCGCGATTCGCCCTTTGCTTGGTTTAAAACGGGTTTATACTGCTTTTTGGCAATCGGCTTTTCTTCTTTTAGTGCGAGAGGCCATGACCAAAACCATATCGCATCGTTGTAAAGCGTAAGACGATAAGACGATTGAAGATTTTGTCTTACGTAAAACGATAACACAAAAATTTTGGTCATGGGCTCTCGTACCATTTTAGTGATCACTCACACAAATGCAAAGCTCAGCTTACGCCTCGCGGACTGTACCTCGTTGAAAAATATTTACTAATTGAATCGATTACTTAAATTAATTAGTATTCCAGATGCGTAACGAAGAGCTATTTTTAAACGAAAATTAAATCACTATTGTAACTTATGGACTCTTTAAACGAATTAAAACTTTAAAGCACTTTATTACGAATTAAAAAGAAGTTTTGCATTTTTGTTTTGGCTGTTAGCCAAGTAAAGCATATTTTTGTATACGAGAACTAACTTATTGCAAGTTAAAAATAAATATTAACGAAGTGTATACAACGTATTTCTTTTGATATCCCATAACTCTAGGGTATTAATGAGATGTGAGACCATAATTCGCGAAAAAAAAATCAGCAGTTCCCTACATTTAAGTTCGCATAACTCGTCAAAATGTAGGGAACTGCTGATTTTGTTTCGCGATTTCAGGTTTGGTCCCATAGTAAAATTTGTTCAAAATGATGGTCTCATTAATAACTCTAGGGTTATGGGATATCAAAAGAAACACGTAAATATTAGAAACAATAATTCTTTCAAAATCATCAAAGAATTATTCATGATGAAGTATAAGATCAGGAAGAAGCACATGCTCCGCAGTAGGATCGTAGAACACTACATAATATCAATTTTATAGACCAAGATGCCTCTTGGCCTTGAAGGAAATTTAGTGACCTTATTGATGACGTTCTTCGAAGAGTCCGACTGACATAACGATCCATCAAAACAAGTGTAAAAGTTATTTTTTTCGGACAGGCAAAAACACATCGGGAGTAGGGACAACCTGTCAAATCGTGTTGTCATTCATACTTCGTTCGGGCCCCGAGCCAATCATCCATCCGTAGGAGTAGGAAACGCCCGTAACGAAGGTCGAAACTACGGGTTTCGTGCTTAGGGAGTAGACCCCCAGGTGCGTAGTAAGTACTCGCAACGCGTGCGTGTATGACCATATGCACGAACGTAAACGAAGCAAAAGCAGTATGTAAGGATCGTAGCAGGCGGTGTTCTATAGTTTCTGCCTACACCCATGGGAAAAAGGCGCGAGTTTATGTTACATGTATGAATGTACACCTCTTAGAACTCCCGCTACAAAGTACGGGATGAAAATATTCTAGTAGATGAGGAAAACGTCCTGGAGAACTGCGAGACTAATGGCCATGACATGCCGGACACAAGAAAGCAGCATATTATTTTAATCACATCGCTAACATATTTAATCGCGGAATCAGTTGGCACATCTAACACCTCAGTACATCCGGATAACACTCCGATGCTATTATTATAAACTACTTACCTGCATCACTGCAGGACATATCAATGCGTTGTAAACAACCATTTTATTGTTATTTTGCATGTTATTTTACTAACGCCAAGACTTGTGTCAGTCGCGGTACTCGCGGTCACGAGTGAGTAGGACGGTGAATATTTAGTACGGGGTTTCTAAAAACTCCTACTGCATGTGTCTCGTTCCCACGGCTTATGACCGTGGATGTCATGAACGTTGGCGTATATACCGTATTACAATTAGTTGATGCGACTAGAGAGTAATTTGACTGACTGATATCAGGGGGGAGGGGGAGACTCCTTAACGAGTCGAATGCCGTAATTACAGACACATTTAAAAAGTGTCTCGCGTTCCGGAATACGAAGGGCTAATACGGGGCCTAATATTAATGAAATTTTTGGGACGGTTAAAAACGCATCGGGAGTAGGAACACCTGTCAAATCGAGGTGTCACGTGTCATTCATTCTAAGGTCGGACCCCAAACTAATGTTAAGTCCGTAGGTGATACGGAGTAGTAACTGCGGATTTCATGATTAGGGATTAGACCTCCTGGTCTGAACATCGTATCCTTTTCAAATACAATTGCATAATGAATTACGCTTAGGCCGGTTATCTAATTAATAACAAACGGTATTTCTAAGAACGGCTGAAGTACACAACTAAATTAATCTAATTATTATCGAGTTTAATAAAAAGTAGTGAAGCTTATCAAGTTATCTGTCTGGCTTCCAGTTTCTGGCTGACGTAGTAATAAAACCAGAATATTATAGAATGAATACATACAGTTAATTAGTAGCCAGTCCAAATGAAATGATGGTAGATGGATGTAGGAAATTATCCCACGGGAACGTACTACCGGGATAAAAAGTACCCTATGTACTATCCAGGTCGTGGTCTACACATGTGCCAAATTTCATCCAAATCCGTTCAGCCGTTTTAGCGTGAAAGCATAACAAACTCACTTTCGCATACGTAATACTAGCTGCGCCCCGCGGTTTTACCCGCGTAGACCGGGATAAAAAGTATCATATGTGTTAATCCAGGGTAATAAGCTATCTACATACCAAATTTCATCCAAATCGGTCCAGCCGTTTGAGCGTGAAGAAGTAACAAACATACAAACACACAAACTTTCGCCTTTAATATAAGTTAGTATGGGTACTATTCGATCCAAATAAGATTTATTTCTGTATTCATTTGCTAGTATTGTATACCTAGGTTTGAGAGTTTGTCGTGGCACACGCTTTGCATTCTAAAGTTTCAAGGTTTCTAATGTAAGGACTAATGTAGTTTGTCTTGACTCTTTTGTTACATGATTTTGATTGAAATGTGTTGCAGTTACTCGATCTTCGAAATGATTATTTAAAACTTCTTTTTACCCGTTTTTTTTTTAGTGAGGGTTTATTATTAAACCGGTTCCCCCGATAATTATTTGAGTCCGAAAAAACGCACTTTCTCTGACTTAGTTGGTGTAGTTATTTTCACTACGTTCTGTCATAAAAATCTGTAGGATAATATGATTCTCACTTACCACATTTGTAGTACTTAATGGAATAACTTGTCCGTCATAAATTAGGTATCATAAAGTTTCCTCATCACCGTCTTACCTGTAACAAATAATAAACTGATTAATACGGGATTTTTACAAGGTTGATGGAATCATAGGTTTAACAGAAAAAAATATGATTGTGCAATAAATTAATATATAACACAAATGACTAAGATGGTAGCATAAATTTCTTGCAAGGTGCAAAGTATTCTTGAATTGTATTTTTTATTTATTTATTTTAAATGGCCTCTACCTTCGAGAAGTCGTAAACAATATTTTTTTTATTACGGATAACGACAGTTGAGTTTCTTATAATCCAATTAGTTTCAAACCAAAAGTAAAAATAAGAATTCCGGCGAACAATTTAAAAGAATATAATTTCAAAAATAAACAAAACCTTCACGTAATTGATGTAAAGAAAGGAAAAGATAATACGTTACATGTTGCAAATGACAGCGTAAGTGCAACTCATCTCGTCTTTCTCAGCCTGTTTCTGTATCATCATAATATCTTTTATTATTCCTTTAATGTCCAAGCCACCGCCGATAAAATAAAAACATGAATAAGTATTGGAAGAAAGGGAATAGTGAAAGATCTTTAGTACCTATATTAAGTAAATCTTGAAATGAAAGATAATTTTATCAATTTTTAGTTTCTAATGACTATGAAATGATGTTTTGATGAAAAAGTATAACCCTCTTACAAATAAACACAGAATAAAGTTATTCCAAATTTAAACCTATGAAAATGTATGGTTATTCATTTGTTATCCCTGCAGTGCGATTCTGTAGCCATCTCACCGTGAAAACTTAGGTGAAGTGAGCGTGGAGTGAGCTGTCAATAGTGTCAATTCCTAGCAAAAACAAACTCACTTCACCTAAGTTTTCACGGTGAGATTTTTACAGAATCGACCGGCGGATATAACTTTATTCCGTGTTTTATTTGTAAGAGGGTAAGCCTATAAGGCTTATAATTGTTGTGTGAAATTTCCAAGGATATTTATTTATTATTATTAATTTATTTATTTATTTATAATTTTTCGTAGATTTAAATAACCTATGACACCTCACTATGCCTTAATTGAATCGGAACAATCATTTAACCTTGGCAATAATGTTACGAAACTTTCCAGCGATCGTGTCATACGTAAATAACTAGTAGTATGTGTCACAAACCCAGAACATCTGTTCGAAGACCCAGAATACAAATCGATAGTGAAAAATAAACTAGGAGAATTTTTTCAGGAACTTAAGGACCCAGTTTCAATCATCAACCCCTAAAATCGTATTACACCACTGCTATCAACTTCTCCTAACACAACGTCACGGCTGCGGCTATATTTCGCGAAGTGTTAGACAGATACATTTAATGGATACCCACAGTTATTCGGCAAGTCAAATAATTCTACATCAGTTGCAGAAATCACTACAGTGGAACTAGAAGACGAACACAAATTCCAGCTAATTTCTCCAAGTCCAGCTAATCTCAAAGACTACCAGTATAAGGACTTCCAGTATATTCAACTCTACACAACGATTTCCGCGTCTAGGTACTTACATAATGAGTCTCAATTGACCGCATAGGAGCACAGTGAAGTGCTTACACTTATCTAGAGCCGATAGCCTGTTAATGAGCCATTACGACGCCTTCTGACGGCTATCGAGGAATTCTATATAAATAGTCTGCTAAGAAGGCGCGCGCCCCGGTCACGATCCTGTCTGCCAAGATAATGCTACAATGTGTACTATTTGAAATCTGATTTGCATAATGTATAGTACTGGAGCAAAAATAAAAATATCTTTGATGCATCGCGTGCCTTGTGGTATCCTTTTCGATCAGTCAAAAGCTTTCGACTGTGTTAATCATGTTAAAATACTCTCAGGATATATTATGGCATCACGTTCTCTCATCCTCGAGGCAAGGAGGGGCTCGAGGCTAAATGATAACACCCGCACAGGTCGATCGAAAGTTAAGCTACGCTTGTCGCTATCGGTCCATGGATGGTTGACCATGCATTAAATATCGAGACCACTCTATGCCTCGACAAGTATGTTAAACCGTTTGTCCCGGCTGTCATTCATAGATCTTTGACAGTCGCTACGGGTAGGCAGAAGTACAAAAGTCTGACAACCAGTCTTACCAAGGGGTACCGTGTTACCCAGTAAATGGGTTGTGGAAGTTAGATAAGCAGACACTCAATGTAAAATACTGGTATTCAGCTGCATCGGTTAGTCTGGAAACCGACCCCAAAATAGTTGAAAAGAGGTTAAGCAAATTGATATGGCATCACATTGTAGTAAGAGTGTTAAGAATCATGCACCAGGATAACTTAATGTCAACATAATTAATTGAACCGTCTGTATCATATGGTTA
This sequence comes from Cosmia trapezina, assembly GCA_905163495.3. Taxonomy (NCBI): domain Eukaryota; kingdom Metazoa; phylum Arthropoda; class Insecta; order Lepidoptera; family Noctuidae; genus Cosmia; species Cosmia trapezina. The sequence continues at coordinate 18,079,701 of LR991027.1, forward strand.
CCTCACAGCAAACCATATCAAAATACTTAAGGATTCAAAAGGTCATTCTCAAGATGCGCCTGAAATTGGAACGCTACCATATAGAAGTACAATTATTCGTGTCAATGCGTTGAGCTGATGACGGTACATTTGCAAGTAATTAATCAGCCATTCTCGTCGCACCACGCTCCGACATGCATGATGTTAAAGCAAATTAAAAATACGCTAAATGCCTACGTGCATACAGACAGACAGACGGACAAAACGTATGTGATCGCATCTGCATTAATGTAAATAAAAACTGTCGGAGCGCAACTTATCAAGTGCCTGATTAATGCCGAATCGTGAGCGTGGAACATTCAATGGTGTATCGTATAATTATGGTACATTACAATCGCTATTTGCTTGTGTAGGTATCTGATAAATATTTGTATGCGTTCTTAGTTGAAAGTCACCTTTGTTATTTATTATAATTTCTGTTTGACCACTAGCTGACCTGCATGCCGGTCGACGATAGTGCACGCTTGTCTACATTATGTATTTTTACTTTTAGGATCATTTACTAAATGGTGTCCTTAGTGAGTGTCAGTAAAAAGATTTAATCCCAGTTTCTTGAGAAATTGAAGTTAAGAAGTTATACCCCTGTTGACCTGTACTTTAGCATTAATGGTGAAAGCCCGAGAAATTAAAAATATCTTTGCAAAACACGTAAAAAATTCACAAATGCTTATGATACCGCAATGCAATTTTGCGAATATGTCTTCGGAGCAATAAATTGCTGTTTATCAACCATCATTAGGTTAATATTCATGTAAAAACAGTTTTAATAAAAAATCAAATAACAAAACGTTTTGTATTGAAATGCGTTGCATCAATCCATTGTTTTATTTAATTAATAGCTAATAACATCACGCTATTATGCATGTAATTCAAATCACAAATTACATCGCATACAAAGTGCTATGGCGGCTACTTATCCTTTTATACATAAAACCACGTTACAATTATTATTACAAGCGTGATACAACTTAGTTTTAATAAGCAATAATTAACAGGAGCACTTGTATCACTTGAATGTACTTATACTTACATATAGTTCTCTGATATGCCATCATGGTTTGCATACTAGATGATCAATTTACAAGATTTTTAATAGTACGATTAACTATACCTACGCATCAGATGAAGCATCGTTTTCAAGATGAATAGATTGTGAGAGGGTAGCTTTTATGAATTTAAAGACTGTTAATGATAATCTGACCGCTGACAAAGAAGATTATAAGACCGTGCAGACTCCTACAAATATGGAGCAAAGGGTGGCAAAAAGTGTAAAGTTGTACCAAGTGCGGAAAGTGGGTGATTTCCGACGAGAGGCAGTTTTATTCACGAGTGTGCGAAGCGAGCGTGTATATAAGTCGACACGAGTCGGAAATCATCTTACCCACGTGTATCATACAGCGGTTTACTACGCATTGTGCGAGGAAATAAAAAATATATATTGAAAAGTATTTTTCTTTTGATTTAGGCGGTAACATTTTGGCAGTCTGTGCTTCTTGAATAACATTTTCCGGGGTTAAATTAATTGATTCGTCACTTGAACTCGACATTTTTAGCAGATTTATAGAGATCGGCTCCGAACTAAGCAAGAAATTAGTAAAATGGCGGGCTTATTTTAAATACATGCACGCTCAGCATATCTACTACTACACATGTGCAGATAGCTGCCACGTCGTATCGCAAAAAAGGCACGAGCAAAATATACGTTCAGCCAAACGCAGCTAGAGTAATTAATAACGCGTTTAATGAAGTATAAGTTTTATTGTACCGTTTCTATGAATGATAATCTGTACTTGACTAATTTGAAAAACTTTTCTAAAAAAACTTTACTAAAAAAACTTTACTAAATAAAGAAGAACTTTTCTAAAAAAAAACTCTGCGTCGGGCTGACGCCCTGAGTAAAAAATAAAAAAATTAAGTGAAAGTAAAAAGCACTAGTGCGAAAAAGTGGCACTTTCCGCACAATTTGGCTGCTTGGAAAACGCTCTTTTCGAGCACATGCAGTATAAAATGAATTGTGTTATCAGGCTAAAAAACAACATACCTACCTTCTCTAATTACGCCTCCAAAGCGTATTTTATATAGCAATATATAACTATATCCTACGACTTCCTACGCGCGTTTATGTCGTTTATTCACAAAAACGGCTGTCACATAACAAAGTAGTTTTTAGGATCTGTCGGAATCGTCATAATAACGCCATTTGACCATTAATTCCGCCTATGCTTAGTACAGTCAACTGCACATCAGTGGTAACCATTTGACATTGACAGCACCTTCAGTAAATAATTCAATAATTTAGTAGATTTTCGCAGTGCAAGTACCACTGATATGCGATTGACTGTAGGTGGTACCTACATGAAGTTTAAATAAAAAAGATGTCCATGTCACTTGACTGAAAGTGAAAGGTTCACAAGATGATAGCCAGCTTGTTGTCACCCTGTATAAATTATTGGAGTCCACAGGAACAGGTCTGTGTGACACTTTGATTCCATAAACCCTCTGATTGCAGGTTCTGCGCTGTTACTAACCTATATCTATTCTAATAAATAAACCTGAAGAATTAGTTTTTCGTTTGTTTGAACTTTGAACGCGCTAATCTCTGGAAGTACCAGTCGGATTTGAAAAAATATTTTTGTATTAGTCCGATTCTTGATTAAGTTTATATTCGGTTATTTAACATCACGCTACGGCTCTTAGGAGCCGAACAAAAACAAAAAAGTCAAAAAGAAAGCTAAGCAAAAACGAAGTAATAGCGCGGGCAGGCGATACGTTGCGATGGGAGGAACAAGGAACATGCGGACGAAGATGCTTAAAGGCAAAGAAAAAAAATCAAAAGCATGTACGGTCCAATTTCATTTTGCGTCATTATAATTTGACGTCAAGTTTTATACATTTCATTGCATACAATACAACACATCATTAACAAAAAACATGAAACTTGAAATGCTCTGTAATTCAGCTAATTGATATGAGAAGGAAAATAAAGGTGTAATCAATTTGAATTCCCACGATACTTAGAACTACTCTAACAATACCTACCTACTTCAGTATTTCACTGCTAACGACTGTTTGATTAATAAAATTAGTTGAACTTAATAACAGTAAAAATGGCAGTGACAATACACGAGGACAAAGAAATCAAAAATAATGGAGCTTGTAAGTACCTCCACAACTTAGTTGCATTTTTCCCGCGGTTTCGCTTGTATTTAACTGGTCTGTTGCTTTATATGATGGCTTTGTTATACAGAAGAGTAATTTGTAGCTACTTGCTTTCTAGATTTTCCCAAGTAGATATTTATTAAAGAGGATAAAAATATATACACTGGATAAACTTCGTATATTAAATTAACTAACCAACTATTAAAATAAAAATATATGTATGGCATCGAAAAATTCTTCCGCATCGCTGTCGACTGGTAATGTACCCAAGAGACTGGTGACATTGCCACGTTGTATGACAATGCTTAGCTTCTGGCAAGGTAAAAGCCAGCCCTTGGGTCACAAGAAGTGTCAACCAGCCGTTGGGACAGTTCGTTGAACAAATCATGAGCACTCAGGCCCCACAGCCCGAGGGTTTCAACCCCAAAACGGCTCGAAAATATAATTACCGATAAGGTTATTTATACTTAACGGGTTTTTTTGCTTGGGTGTTTATTATACTTTCGCCGCTTGAGGTTTTTCGCAGCAGCAGCGCCAGCACAGCACGCCGAGACAGGAAGATGGGATAGCGCAAGAGTACCGACACTACAGGTTGCGTCCCACACACCTTCCAGTTTCCTGAATTACGGGCATAGCATAATCAGCCCATAATGTTCCCACTCCTGGGAGACAGGCCTCCTCTCTGTGAGAGGGAGTGGGCCGTAATCCACCACGCGGGCCCAGTGCGGGTTGGCATGCTATTGGACATGCCGGTTTCCTCACGATGTTTTCCTTCACCGTTTTGAGAGCAGTGGTGATGAGATAATTTTTACACAAAGTAAAGCGCCTGTCAGGGTTCGAACCTACAACTCGTAAGTCGCGGCCGTTACCACTGGGCCACCACTCCACTCCAATTACGGGGTTTTATGAAAAATCTAGTCTAAAACCTTATTTCTATACAGGCAATAAAAAAGGTCTTGTAATTTTCCCAAGATAAAAGATACAACAAATACGTGTAAATCCCATTAGAATCATAGGTATTGTTATAGCTCTCAAAATCCGTCTCTAACATTTGCATATCAAACTCAAATGAAGTAACTAAAACGATACGGTATTACATTGCTGTTGCGCAATGTTCAATTAATACTATATAACAGCACGCAATGTTACCGTTACATCAAAAACATGTCGACTAGATAAGAAGACAAGACATGAATAACAGCTCTATTAGAATATGCATAATGTTGTATTCACACGGGTCGATTTCCACCGCATGACGAAAATCGATCATGTCAATAGCAAATCGCAAATAGCAGGTGAGTAAAATCGCAACTTTGAGTAGGCTTTCGACTTTTACCGTGCGACGGACCGCATTCGGCGGATGGCTAAAATCGACCGTGTATATTAGAATAGTTATGCATAATGCATAACTATTCTGTAAGTGTATTCACAAGGGTCGATTTTCACCGCACGCCGATAATAGGTAGATTATGTCAATCAGCAAATCGCAACTAGCAGGTGAGTAAAATCGCAACTTTGAGTAGGCTTCCGACTTTTACCGTGCTACGGACCGCATTGGGCGGGTGGCTAAAATCGACAGTGTATATTCAAATAATTATGCATAATGGTGTATTCACAAGGGTCGATTTTCACCGCACGCCGAGGCAGTACGGCGAAAATCGATCATGTGATTAGCAAATCGCAAATAGCAGGTGACTAAAATCGCAACTTTGGGTAAGCTTTCGACTTTTACCGTGCGACAGACTGCATTCGGCGGGTGGCTAAAATCTACCGTAAAATCTGGCCCTAATTAACGAGCGATTGCTCGCCATTTAGGCTGCTGGTACGAAAGCAACAGCGTGGTGCGCGGTGGCCGAGCGGCGAGATGGCAACGGTACAAAATTGTTCTGTCGCCACCGCCCCGCTTGTCCACCGCGCTGCATCCAGCCAAGCTGCTGTTGTACTCAACATTTTCAAAGAAAATTACTAATTATTCTTTTGCGTTTGAGTCAACTGCTGTAAATGGGGTAGCTATGCGGCTTTGTGAGGAGATTTGGTAAGTACGGCAAAAATCGACCCGTGTAAATCCCCCATCACGAAACAAGTTGCGTCTGCCTGTGAAGTGTGTCTCACCACTATTGTTGTGAAGATTCGGCAATTAATTTCGTATTAAATACTCTATGTATGCGGATGAAGTGCTAATACGCAATTAGACGTACGTTTGTTGTGGTAATATCGCTAATGGATTCTTTGTGGACCGTGCAAATGAAATAACCAACACCGTATTTTTATATCTTTTTAAACGTTCAGTGTGAAACGGTTTGAGTGATTATCATTCTCATAGTTTGCTAATTACAAATGTGTCAAGTGGAAGAGAAAATACTTTCTTACAGCGACAAAACCTGTGAAAGCTAGAGTAAGATCGCTTTCATCTTATTTTAAACAAATATACCTATTATTTCACCGCGACTTCGCGAGGAAAATGCACATTAAAGCAGTAAACAGTTACAACGGTTGCATTACTTTCTTTGGCAAGGAGTCTCTTTGCATTCACAAACACATCACAAAGGCTTCGAAACAATAAGAAAGTTGAAGCAAATGCAAACTTGAAAGAAGATTTCACCTAAAAGACTCAAATGACAATAAACCAATCACAATGGATGTACAATTTCCATGGAACGGAATGAAGAAATTGAACTCCCACTATTGAATACAAAGTGAACAATTATTAGCATGAGTGATTAGTGATTATCCAGTTAAGGCAATAAAGGTTACAATCGTATGAACTTGATATGACAAAAGGCATAACAGTATGCTATAGAAGTATAGACAAACATTGGAATAGCAATTACATGACAAAAAGAGCAGCACGAAAAATATAATATTCAAGTGGCAGTCGGGGTCATGTGACAAGCGTTCCCTATAAACATTGGGATAAAGACGAAAGCGCCAGAGTAGCCCGCGAATTTCATATTTTCTTACGTTTTTTTGCAATTTGCAAGTCAGTTGTATGTTGATCAAAATATGATTCGCGACCGTAACAAGTAAGATGTGTTTACAGAATTATAATCTTTAACGTCATCAATACAACTCTTTAAGACCAAGTAATCCTATTGAATGACTATAGAATAAGTAGAAGAAGTTGTATTACTTATTGTAATGATTAGATATAATTTTATAAATACATATTTGTTACGGTCGTGAATCATACTTTAATCAACATAATAACCAACAAACTAATACCTACTTTAATTTGCGAAAAAAAAAAACCGGTCAAGAGCGAGTCGGACTCGCGCACCGAGGGTTCCGTTCCGATTTCTGAAAAAGCGTGCTATTTAGAGACATCGTTTTATTTTTCCTGTAATCTTTACATAAACATCTATCACATAGTAATAATTTCTGATTTTTCTCTTTGCAAACTTCGGAGATAAGGTATTTTTTTTTACATTTTTCATCAAAAGTCGAAAACTATGCGGCCTAAAAAAAAGAAAAAAAATATTTGAGAATTTGCAAACAGCGCTCTTTCTTATGGGGTATCATGCCCTAGTAGCACCACTTTTAATTTTTAAGACCACCTTGCAGTCCCTGTTGCAAAAAAAATATAAATATTTTTATTTCTTTCTTATTTTCAAAATAGTTGGGTAAATGTCATCTAAAACTATTCCAAATTTCAAATTGATAGCATTAGTAGTTCTTGAGATATTCAGCTGTGACAGACAGACAGACAGACAGACTTAGTCACACCATAAGGGTTCCTTTTTTACCATTTTGGTACGGAACCCTAAAAAGAAGAAAATTTGAATTTCTTTGGCTACTCTGGCGCTTCCACATTATTTCTATAGACACTATGAAAGACGAAGATGAAGTTCACCTACTTGACGCTTTTTCTTTTTCTTCTGCGTGTCAGCGCAAAATGCTTCTTCCATTCTTTCGTGAAAGCTGTCACGCTTACAATCCCTCCTTTTTGTCACAATCTATCCATCTTTTCTTCGGTTTCCGCCTCCATCCATCAACGTATTTATTCGTCACTCTCTTGATCATATGCATTTCGTCCCTCCTCATTAGCATGCATCCATGCATTAATATGGTTAAAGGACATACAATTGAAAATGCCACGTAAAATCCGCCACTTTATCTGAGTGTAATCTGCTAAGAACCAGCTTTTTTCTCAAGAAGAAAGCTCTCTTCACAATGACTTCACTTTGCGAAAGTTTTACCAAGAACCATGGTAAAAGAATTCCAAAAATGTATGACAAAGTCTTCTTGTACACAATCTTCATAAGACTGAATAATTAAGGATGGTGTAAACACTTCAAACAAATTAAACTTTTTAAACTTTCGCGATTTGTACACATTATAAAACAATATCGAAAACGGGTCTTATCGCCATCTTCTTGTTTCCCGACGTTTCGACCGCCTTGCAGCGATCGTGGTCACGGGAGGACTTGAAACAAAGTTAACACACAGCATTCCAGAAATCTAGACAAACAATCCCTTAATTGAGTTAATAGTCTTTACTATTGTTTTACTTCAGTTGTACAATTTGCCGTAATAGACAACGAAAGCTATTCGTAAGTGATCAATTATTATAAAAAACAGGTATCGTGAGACAAATACTTATATACCTGCGTCAGTATTATACCTGGAACTATAGGTTGAGAACCAAGACCTACCCCAACAGACTCGGTAACTTGTATACCTACTTTAATACAAGTGTATAATAATCAAAAACAAGTTTTTCTTATCGATCGTTTACTAATGCTAATAGGGCTATCGTGCGAAGATTCTCTGCCATCTAGATGTTTCTACGCAGACTTCACCATTGTATGCGGCATTTAGTCCCAATCATGTTGAATTGTTGATTGTCGACTGCAATGGGCATGTTACTTACATAAACGCATCTGTGATTATTATTTACATGACGAACAAAAAGTCAATTTGCATTTTTTATAAAGACTAGTGGTTTTTTATGATGACAACTGCGGGTATGATAATCTGTAATGGAATGGAATTCTCAGGTAAGAATTTACAATACAATCGTGAATTTGAATTGTTTATTATTCAAGGTGTAAAATAAATAACCCACAACCTCTTAAGGGGTCATTGTACTCATCATTATGAACAACTTTTACTATGGGACCAAACCTGGAATCGCGAAAAAAAAATCAGCTGCTCCCTACATTTTGACGAGTTCGATGTAGATAAATGTACTGGTCAGCTGATTTTTTTTTCGCGATTTCAGGTTTGGTGCCATAGTAAAAGTTGTTCATAATGATGAGTACAATGACCCCTTAAGAGGTTGTGGGTTATTTATTTTACACCTTGTATAAACAGCTAGGTCAAATAAACAGTTTTTTTGTTTACATAAACAATCAATAATGTACGTTTTAGGGTTCCGTACCAAAATGGTAAAAAAGGAACCCTTATGGTGTCACTCAGTCTGTCTGTCTGTCTGTCACAGCTGGATATATCAATAACTACTAATGCTATCAACTTGAAATTTAGAATAGTTTTAGATGACGTTGACCCAAGTTGTATTTTGCAAATAAGAAAGAAATTAAAATATTCATTTTTTTTTTTTGCAACAGGGACTGAAAGGGGGTCTTAAAAAATCAAAGAGGGGCTACTAGGGAATGTGGGGTATCATATGAAAGAGCGCTGTTTGCACATTCTCAAACATTTTTTTTCTTTTTTTTAGGCCGCATAGTTTTCGACTTGATTGAAAATGTAAAAAAAAATACCGTTCCCCTTATCTCAGAAGTTTGCAAAGAGAAAAATCTGAAATTATTCAATGTGATAGAAGTTTATGTAAATATTACAGGAAAAATAAAACGATGTCTCTAAATAGCACACTTTTTCAGAAATCGGAACGGAAACCTCGGTGCGCGACTCCGACTCGCTCTTGACCGGTTTTTTTGTAATCAAATGACGCTGACTTTATATCTCTATCTATCTTCACGGCTTCCCCTGCTTGAAATAACATTTAAATGTTTTTTTTAATCCGTTCATCGAAAGAGCATGTTCATCAGGTTTATATCTCCATCTTGGCAGGTGAAATATCAATCAGGTATTTCAGAACAACATCAAAATATACTTAAGATATGGGTGCTACTTCGTCCGGGTGGATTTCGTACGTTCTCCTAAATATTAAAATTGACTACCCCGTTAGATGTCGATTTTAGAAAAGAAACCACGGATTTCGAAGGATACGGCATGGAGTCGTGGCACATGTCACCTCATGTGGTTCAATTGACCCTAAATACGCAAGACGGGCAGTGACAATTTAGAGTACTTATCTATTTTTTTTTTTTTGTTTTTGTGTGAGTTACAGGAGTGGAATGGCGACACTTCAACTTGAACAAATATAGTGTAAAGGCCTACCTCCGGATACCTATGCAAAACCCTGAAAATGAAAAACCCGTTAATCTTTAATTTTGGTCATAAGTATAAATACTGAGCTTCGAGTTAATCAGACCGCACGTTAAAATTCTTCCTTACAAACTTTGACACCCCAAATCCCCCTTTACGGTAGTTTAGAAAAACCAAATATGACAATCTTTATAACTTTTCACTCCCTTTAAGGTCGAATTGCCAAAAATCCCTTTTTAGTGCTCCCGTACATTATAAAAGGAAGCCGTGTGATTATTATTATCAGCCGACTGTGTAAAATATGACAATCTTTATAACTTTTCACTCCCTTTAAGGTCGAATTGCCAAAAATCCCTTATTAGTGCTCCCGTACATTGTAAAAGGAAGCCGTGTGATTATTATTATCAGCCGTTTATGTAAAATATGACAATCTTTATAACTTTTCACTCCCTTTAAGGTCGAATTGCCAAAAATCCCTTATTAGTGCTCCCGTACATTATAAAAGGAAGCCGTGTGATTATTATTATCAGCCGTTTGTGTAAAATATGACAATCTTTATAACTTTTCACTCCCTTTAAGGTCGAATTGCAAAAAATCCCTTATTAGTGCTCCCGTACATTATAAAAGGAAGCCGTGTGATTATTATTATCAGCCGTTTGTGTAAAATAACTTTTCACTCCCTTTAAGGTCGAATTGCCAAAAATCCCTTATTAGTGCTCCCGTACATTATAAAAGGAAGCCGTGTGAATATTATTATCAGCCGTTTGTGTCCCACTGCAGGGCAAAGACCTCCCTTCCCTCCTTCCACTGATCCCTATCTACTGCTATTTGGGACCAATATTCATAAGAAAAGTCGAGTTCGTCCCGCCATCTCCTGGGCCTACCGCGTCTGTCATTTGATACATTAATTTTGTAATGCAACTGTCAAAAATTCTACCATATAAATTCGGCATACAATTACAGACTGGTTTTCTTTAATCTCATTACAATACATGACTTGGTAATTGGTATTTACGATCTAGTTCGTTCGATGATTATAGGTAGTGATGATAGCAATTATTACGGATTGTATTGAAAAAGTTGTTAATTTGCCGCCTGCAATTAATTTTATTTCCTTGTTACATCTTACATCATTCATGGATTCGTCTTTGTTTATCATCATTACTTTCGAATTGTACTTTCCTAGATATTTCTTGCACGTACTAAATATCTCTCTGTTCTATTTTCCCGCATCATATAATTTTTGGGAATATTGTTATCTGCTTCCGAAGATACACGGTCTACGTAATTTTCCCTTTACCAATGATGTTATTAATGTGGTTTTTTTACCTTGATTAATAACTGATTTTTATTCGGATTTGAAAGAATATGTTTGATATTTAGATATGGCAAGATATAATCAATTTATAAATGAATATTTATAGGGTTAACCATAAAGATCAAATGGATTTTTCAACGTAGTATCAGAGATTCGATCCTTTTGTCACTAGTCGTAAATAAATACGTTCGCTTGATATTGGAATTTTGCCTCATAATTCATTTTGTATGTCCAAATTTACTTGTTACCAAATAGGGAAAGATGTAGCAATTAATTCGACTAAAACTCATTCGGTTTCAAAATAAATGTCTTACATGGCAAGCTTCATTATTCTGGCTAGATTAGCCGTGTTTTCTATTTCGTATACAAATTAGGATTTTCAGAAGTACTTTGAAGTACAAAGTACTTCTGAAAATCCTATTTTCTGGTATCATCATTCTCCTGTCCTTATTATTTGAGGTCGGCGCAACACCTCTTTTTCTTCCATACTTCTCGATTAGTCGTCATCTCGGTAGATGCCAGAAAGATGATACGGGTGGAAAGGGGGTGACCCCTTTACAGCCATATCATCTTTCATACAGTCCACCCATTGTTTAAAGAAACGATGAATCGAAAGATATCCGATGTCGGGGAAGACCAAAGGACCCTACTCTAACAGCCATCCTTATTCATACTCGAAACTTTTCTCACGACATTTTACTCATTCCTCCGTATCTATTATCTGATAGGTAAACTAAAATCTTATTTAATCATTTACTATATTAAAATACTAAATACACTAGACAAAGAAATCCCAGGGCCAATAGAACGTTGTAATAGAGCAGAATTAAAATTAAAATCTCATGACGATTTAACTGTAGGTATTTCACAATAGTTTTATCAAGGCAGCAATCCGGATCAAAACCGCAAAAGATTCCCAGATAAAAGATGGTGTTATTTCTCCGAGCAAATTACGGAAATAAGAAATAGCATAAATGGCAGTAATTTGCCTAGCTTAGAATCAGGATGTAACAATGGTGCGCAGACGCGTATATGCGGATGCTGCATAGAACAGGAAGACCGGTGGATTATCTGTTGGAATCGTACCCGTAATGGATACGTCGATAACTGTTATACATACGTAACCATATGGTAATGCTTGGTATTAAGCAATTGCGTCTGTAAACCTACTACGTTCAGGAATGAACCACTAGCTTCATCTTTCTGACTAACCGACTCCTTGACAATTCAATAGTGCCTGTTATTGGTTTGAGTTTTAGTTTGAACCTTAGGATATACTTGGAAGAGCGATGGCAAAGACTATTAGATAATATAGACGAAAAAAATTGGAAGTTAAAAGTTAATCACATCGTTATTGTACACTGAAAAGATGAACAACAGCATACAACATACATTAGAACGGGACAACCACGAGATAACAAGCATATTGCCCGTATACTCTCTTTTATTGGCCGTGACGTATACGTATGTTTTGGCAGGTATTATAATTTGTAATTCGATAAAAAAACAATACAATAATATAGTGTCAAAAGTAAAATGTAGTTTGTATTCACAGCCACAATCACGTGTCAATGTGGTTTTCCTCAATATTGAAATGAATGAGCATGAAAGAATTCTGTGTCCTATATTTTTGTGAAAACATTTTTATCAGCGGTTTTATTCGTAACACGTAGTATTCGAATAAAAGAACTGTTAAAATACTATTTGACTTCTAGGTACTTCTTTTGGCAAAAGTTGAGGTAGATTTGAGAACTGTGACAACATTGGACTGTGCTGTGTAGAAAAGATTAAACTGAATGGAAAAAAAGAGATAGTTTAGGACGAGAAAAGCTTTGTATTTCAAAGATACGGTGAATGTTTTAATGCATCTTAATATTCCGTTTTTTGACCATCAAGTTCTTCTAATTTTCCAGGTGTGTGAATATTTATAGGTGGGTAATGTGGTGCATCACGCGCGACCTTGCAAGGTCGCCAGCGCGTGCGCAGCGGACCGATGCATTCGTTACAAATTGGAATACTTCAACTAAGATGGTACGCTTCGGTGCATTTCAAGACGCTGTTAAAATACAGCAACGTAATAAAATTTAAAAAAGTAATTCTGCATTGTCTAAATTGCCAATCTCAAGTTTACTATACCCAGACAGTACCATATATTTATGTGGCTTGATTACCGGAAAAAAAACATTTTCAAGTCTTTTCGCCCAATGACGGAACCTATGAGACTATCCTACCTATATCTATCAATAACCACCATCGCCTAATTATAAACTTACTATGAATGGCATGATATCGACACTACGACTATTCCAACTATGCGTAGACCTTCATATTTGCAAACAAATGTGCCCTCACACGACAAAGTCGTGAACATACATTCGCCAGAGAAACATATTTATCATAGAGAACAAAGCCGAAATCGTGTTTCGGTGTGCAAGGCGGTGTGCCCCGCCCTATATCAATGCATGTGCAATGTGAGCAAAATAATCGGTTTCAGCAGAACAAAGAAAGGGCAAGTAGATTATAAATATACTATGTTCAAGTATTTCCAATACGTTTCATGAATCTGGATGAGAAAAACTGACAATGAAACATGACAAAGAAAACTATCAAGTCAGCCAGGTGGTACCGGGGCTGACGGTCCAGCATATATTTAGTGTTCACAATTAGGTTGACAACTATTTGAATATAGACAACAGACTAATATATTAACTAAGACTAGGTGGAGCGATGATCTTCCTTAATATAATTATTTGAAAAGCGTGGAAGCGTGCATTTGGAGAATATGCCCAGCATTTCATAAACATAAGACGAAAGGAATCAACAACCCAAACGTATCAATAGAATAACATTAAGGCGAACAACACACCATAAAAGAATCGCAAGTATGCCCGCCGGTGGCGCAGGCGCACACTAGACAAAGGCCACGCTTTCATAACCTTGTACACTGCTACCTACCCATCTACCACGACCCGACTATGATTCATGATTGTCTCGTGTAACTTGCTAATGAGAAACAATGATAACTTCAAAACTGGAGTAAAGTGCAATGGAAAAATGTTTAAAGGAAAATTAAAAAAATATAGAGAATTTTCTAAAAAAAAAAAAAAAATCTTTCGTTCTCCAAAAGTGACCTAAATATAAACGCTCATGATATTCGTCTCATAGCAAAAAGTAATAACTGATAATATCTTAAGTGTTTAAACATTAATACAGAAACTCAGCTCCGTAAATATTCAAAACAATTACCATGAAAATCGAAACGTGTTTCGTAACACATTATTCTTGTGAACAACATTAAAGAAACGATATTACAGTTTCTAAGAAAACAAATAAGTACAGCTGTGTCAACTTAATTACAAATTCATTTAAAATAAACATATATGTTTCTGGAACCATAACAATTAACAATGTATTTAAATTATATAATGGAATCTTGGAATTAACGCGTGTTATAAAGTTATAATTAGTTAATAGGTTATTGATAGATATTAACTAGAATAGTGTGAGTAACACTGGCTGAGCTCAGTAAAGCCAACATTATATTAACAAACAATTTTCAAAAGCAATTGAGTTGAATACAATAAACTAGCAGTTCGTAGGCGATAGCAAGCTTGTTGTGGGACAGAATATCTGCATTGGAATTAAAATAATATATTAATATAACCATAATATATATGATTAATCCTCGTAGGTAGCGAAATGATGTATGTCGAATATAACAATTAATAAACCAACCTCAAAGGAAATTAATAACGCTATCGATGTAACATGTGACGTTGATACCGAACTACATAATTAATGGACCCATGCATGTAATCTATCAAATTCACAGCGAATAACAACTAAAAATAAATAGCCTGTCGAACCTTGAGCTTAGTTAAATTGAGTAATCCAAAACGAATGACATCGATCAGATTATCTTAAAAGGTCCATTTATAGTCAACGCACATGCTGTACGAAATAATTACGCGAATGAACGAAATACCGTAACATTGCGACCTGCGCATGTCACGATTTTTAAAATCGCCTTTGTTTTGTGGGTCAACGACAAGCGAGGCTTCAAGTGGAAGAAATATTGCATCGTCACGTATGCATTTGTGGCCTATTTCACATGACTTTTTTACATCATTCCGTTCCATCCGTATAAGGTTCGTAGTGACCTTACCTGGAAGTGGTGAGTTGAAATATAGCCCGCTACCTGCACTGTCATAGCTATTCACAATCTCCATTTTGTAATAAAATTATTTGCACTCAAACGTCAAAGTACAAATCTGGTTTTACCGATTCGTTCATCATTGATTTGACTTCTCAAATTCAAGATTCTCGGTGCGATTTTTAACGTCATTGTGTTCATCTTTACCATCACGTCATTTATAACTTTTATCTTTGCGGAGACGTCATAGTTGCATATTGTGCATTTAAACACTGTTCAAAACATTCTTTGCAGCATTATTAAAATGTCAATACAGACGACAAAGGCATTCATAACCGCAAGACTACGTAAGTCAGTCATATCAATGGCATTAATCAAAAGCACACAACGCCTACGGTGTTACTTCGTCAGAGTATCTTTAACTTCTCCAACTTGCGTAGGGTTTCCACCTCTCATTGTTGAAAGATGTTATCTTCATCGTCTTATTAAGATGGTGATGTGATTGTGCAGTTGATTCTATCGTATAGAATAGATATATCATCCACACGTTAGGATAAAATAGTAACATATTCATGACTGGTGTTGCAACATTAGTTGTGCCTCAGAATCGTCAAATGTTTAAATTTCTAGTACACTTTCATCATCAAATGCAATGATGAGATCATTGAATTTCATCCATTTCTGTTCCAACACTTCTAACTTCACATTACAAAACATAATTTTCATTCTTCATAATGGTATTCCTTCTTAACGAGACTGCATCCTTATCTTCACCTCCATAATTCAATTAGTCCATCATGTGTGGTCAAGCCAATTTGTGTATGTCACTGTAGACAGCTGCCACTTGTCATGTCTTACGGTAAATTGCGCCAGCAGTAAATACTTGCATTTACTTTTACCGTGAAACTGTTCTGTTTGACTGTATTTATACTCGATTTTAAGAAGAATATTAATGTTTTAAGACTTGAAGTCCCTATTTTTCTGCCCGTTACAAATAATGACAACACGACACCAAACTTTGTGTTATCATTTCCTTCAATGAAATAATTAATGAAACAAATTGCAAATTAAATCAGCTATCTAAGCGTCTCACTATACAGCAATGTGCCAATTTTATATGGGCATGGACGGCAAGCAGCCAGAAACTAGAACACTCGGAAACGAAAACGTTTGGCAAATACAAGAAAACTGTATAAACATGTTAACATATAAGTATATGTTCAATTTGTTTACAGTCAAGCAGGCGACCTAGTTGCGACGCAATATGAACAGACATAATTTTGAAAAGCAAGAACGTAAATACAGTAGTTAACAGTAACAATAGTAATAGTACCTAAAGTAAACAATTGAAACATATCCTATAACATAAGTTAACAGACAGATATATCTAACAACAGCAACTGTAGAAGAACGTAAACTCACATGAATAATATCAGATATTTGATACAACACAGACGTGGTTGCACGACATCCTGTTTACGAACATGCTGATTTGCTCTTCAAATTAAATGAGAAGTTAAATGTTACATAAAAAGTGTAATAATACATAACATAGCAAAAATAACAGAGCTCAAGATCATTAGCCGGTCGCTGAGCGGTCAGATGATGCTATCTATTTCAAAATCATAGTATACGAGCCATGTTTAGAGAAGGCTGACCGGCGCGGGCGCATCCGTCGAAACGGTCAAGTTCACGGAGAACGCACACGACCAACTGGAAATCTTGCGCATCGCACTCGAATGGATTATCATTTCAAAAGAATTGTAAGAAAGATTGCTTGAAACTGTTATTACTAAGATCAAAAGTTATGTCGTTTGAGATGAAAGTTGATGCTAATAAGCAAGAGGAAATGTCGCAGGAAATAAAACAGGAAAAGATCGCATTTCATAAGATTGCTAAGCTAAGGAGTCAGGCATTGGCGTTGCATTGGACTACGAACAATTAACTTTTACAAAACATAAATGCTGCACTTGCTTATTTATTACTAATCATGTGACTTCCTGAATTGCAGATGCTTAGCTTTCGTTTAATGATACTCGTACATCAAATACAGGCGTCGAAAGTTTTTAAAGAATCATTAAGTTTCGATTTATGCTTCCGTTAAAGAAATCCGGGGTCACAAAACTAACACCTGGCTCTAACACGGCGTACTTTTTGCTAGCAGCAATTAATTAAAAAAATAGTTGATGCTACCAATTATAAAAAATAAAAGCGATCAATTTAAAAATCAAAGAGACCCCGGCCAGGTCATCAAGGCGTTTCGAGAGATTACAAGAAACAATATTTACGGCCACTTTGTGAAGGCTATAATTTCGTCTTCATGTTCGAGTATTAGAAACTTTTGAAGGTCGGCTGATTGCAGGGTCAAGTTCGAGAGGCCGGGGCATCCGTACCACATTCGCGGCACGCTTCGCTGGCCCCAGCATCCATTGACCCGGTGGCGGAAGATTTAGATGTTGAAGTAACATTGACACACTACTATATTGGTTTTATAAGATTTCGAAGGATCGACGTTCTTTTTAATTCTTAGATCTTCTGTATTATTGATAATTTAATGAGTTGACTGTATTCAAACAATCTCTGGTGTTTCATATCAGGCTTTTGGCTTTTTCAAATTCAATGAAATATTGAATCTGGGAGAAAGTACTAGTTTAAATACTGTAACGGGGTCATAGATATCCATATATCTATGACCCTGTTACTTGTTGTTATCGATATAGCACTTTTTTTGCAGATTTGGAATTATCATTCGTCCCCAATCTTGATTTCACATATTTTTTTTAGATTCATTAGAAAGTTTCGTTTGCTTGTAATCCGTTATTGAAGTCACTATAAAGTCACAAATTAATACGACCAGACTGCTCAAAATCAAACATTTTTGAAATAACCAACTCTTTCTGTATCTATTACTATCTTGAATAACACAGATGATGATTAATCATTGAATGCATTTAAATCATCAATAACCTCGTCAATTTCTCAAAATTTTCTTTTGTGTGTGATCATATTAGATTAAATGTAATTTAATCCTACATACCTTTGTTCAATCGAAGGTTTTGTTCCGTCTATGAATGGGTGGGTCAAGGTTTTAAATAAATCTATACTTACTAATATACTATAGCTGAAGAGTTTGGTTTTTTTGTTTGAACGCGTTAATCTCGGGAACTACTAGTCCGATTTGGTAAATTCTTTTTGCATTTGATAGCCTAATTCTTGAGGAAGGTTATAGAATATTTAACATCACGTTGCAACCCTTAGGAGCAAAAAAGGAAAGAGTCAGAAAGCGAAAATGAATACTTAATTTATAAATAATCCGATGTCTTTTAAATTAAACGGTGGGTGAAACCGCAGAGCACAGCTAGTGCATATGTCCATTAATTGAGGATACAATTTTCCTCAAAGGTATCAACTATTCATAAGTAATAAGTACTTAGATAATACATAGTAATTGGTCTCTAAATAGGCCTTATCCTTATGGATTATATAATCGTGACGTAATGCTTCTGCGGTCAGTTATGGCCAACGTGACAGATAAAAGTGAGGTAGTGATAGAATTAAGATGACCATTTTTATGGTGTCCTATAAAAGTGTGTATCGTCACGCTCTGATTCTTATTTCCTTGCCGTGGTGGACTGTTCGCGATGACACGGTTACACATTGCAGAATGGACATAATAGGTTGTAAACGGGTCATGCGTGGATAAAAGTTACGATTCGACGAGATATTTACTGTAGGTAGTCACACAATACTGGTGGAAAATAGCGAAGGACATGTGAAATAGATATCCAACTGAAAAGAAGACCAAAATGTTTGAAATAGGAACAGTTGGTGTAGTTACAATCTATATAATCACTTGAGAACGGCTGAACCGATTCAGCGGTTTTTTTTTTTTGTTGGACAGGGTTTGTGTGAAAGAAATTTTCCGGAAAATCCACCGGAAACACCCGAGTGACGCCGGGCACAAAAAGCTAGTTTTGTACAAAATGAGCTTTTTCCTTGAACATCCTTCTAGAGCAACTGTAGGCATAATATAATATCCAAAAATAAATTTATAAGCGTACAGGTACTATTCGAAAATGTCAGTATAGACATATCAATATTACTGTTATGCATGACCACATATTATTTCGAACAATACATTCACAGCATAACACCAAATGTCTTTCCGTGACCGTGACATGTTTAGCCATGTTTTAATATAACAAACTATAGAATAACAAAAGGATCGAGGACCTATCCGATCTAGCGCGTGCTATTGTTCGTATTTAATCAATGCGCAGTGACAATGGCCTCATATGTCAAACTTCATATTAGATCATACGCAGCAGTATAGATCGTCAGATCACTATCGAGACTGTGAATGATTCATTTAATGTATTTTTACATACATACTCACGCCTTGTTGCCACGGCGGTAGGCAGAAACAACAGAACGCCACCTGCTACGATCCTTACATACTCCATTTGCCTCGTTTACGTTAATACATCTGAGGGCTTAGTGCGAGTTTTTATACTTACTCGATCACGTTAACGTAAACGTCAGTTTGTACTGAAACTGAATAAGCGCCGCCTGGTGACTATAATGGGAAACACAATTATTCCATACGAATTGACATAAGGTAACGATAACGTAAACGCGATCGAGTAAGTATAAAAACTCGCACTAAGCCCTCTGGTCATACACGCACGCCGGTTGCGAGGACTACGCACTGGTCTTTCTGAAGAACATCACCAAATAAGGTCACTATAATATGTCTTCCTAGAGTGCCCCTTCCCGGCGTTTCCACTCACATCTGCCTTGCCTTTTGTTAGTCACCTTTCATTCATCCTCACACCATGACCAAACCATCTAAGCATACCTACTCTTTAAAATTTTTGTCACGACATCTTTTAAACCGTACCGTTGCTTTATGTATTTTTAATTTAATCATATGTTTGATTGAGTTTCTTGTTAGAGTGTAGGTATATAAATTTGTTGTGGTTTGTGAAGTCATTGTTTTAATTTAGTTATTAAACCAGCTTCAGTCTAATGAACATTCTATATTTACACCTTAATCTTCTTCGAGTTTGTCATCATTATTTTCTTTTCGAAAAAACCTGATGTTAACTAACTAGGCCTGCCTGGCCTATATTTTAGGGTCTAGTGATCCAGCCATGATATTAATTATTACAAAAATACATAATTTAGCAGAGCGCTACATTGTTGACATATTTTATAAATGTGTTAACAAAATGTTGTCATTTCATTCAACGGATTCAAAAATGAACTCTGCCTAACCCTTCGAGAAATTAAAGGCGTGATTTTATGTCGTGTGATTAAATTGTACCGCCTATTACACAATAGCGATTGACCTTTACGGATTATTCTATAATACTACATGTTAACATGCGCTATTTTTATACCGAACACAACCGTGTAATCGTGCTGATACCACTTTTATTCCGCATTGATTAGGTCCATTTTTTTACATAATCGTGAAGTAACAAGTATCTGACTGTAAAGAAGGAAGAAATGATCAATTTTTAGTAAATAACGATTTATCTATTGTATAATCACTTTATGAAAACACTAGCACTTTGCCCGCGATTTGCTCCGCACGGATTTCGTACTTTCCGCTACGAAGTTTACCACCCATTTAAAGGGTAGTTCTGAAAATGTATTTATTATAATCTTTATTATATTGTACCAAGTTTCAATTCTCTAAATCAAAGTAGAATTAGATAATATGATTTTTTATACAAATTGTTTTGCCGAGTTTCACGCCGATAGCGATTAATGTTTGAAAAATCGTGAATACCTTCCCATTATTTGACTTTATTTTAATTTATATTATTTTCTTTAGAGTTGATCGGAGTATTTATTGGTATAGCAACACCCCATAAGGATTTTCACAAAAACATACAAAATATAACCTACAAAACTTCTCCAGAAGACACATTAGAAGTTAAAATATATAACGTATTCTGTGCATGTACTAATTGGCAAGTCACGTTTGCAAACCATATAATTTGTAGTAAACAAAAAACATAACCAGTATGTACATTGTAGGTATAAATGTAAATGGGTGATCATTTACATTTATACCTACCTACAATGTACGTACGAGGTGTGAGAAGAACAAAAACAGTAAGTAAATAAATCTATAACATAACATAATATCACGACAGAGGTGTACATAATTATTTATTTATTTATTTATTTATTTCCCACCATACAATTATCTTTACAGGTTTAACACCTAATGCGATAATGTAGACAACTATTATTTTTAAACTACCGCTACATGGTTGGTTACAAACTAATACATTCCTAGGTACTTCTTGCTACTACAATATACATACACAATAATTATCTATGTGTGTGTTATGTATGTGTGTAATTGTGTATGTTTATTATGTATGTGTTGTGTATGTTGTGTATGTATGTGTGTGTGTGTATGTGTTATGTATGTAATTATGTATGTATGTGTGTATGTATGTATTATTATGTTATAGTACCTACACATTCTTAATTCGATGACCTACACCCACATATCGCCAGTTATGTAGGTGGCGAGCCTGTTGCCATCAACCGGGCACTAATCCAGACTCCGGGCTGCTACTGAGAAATTCCAGATGGAAAAACCCAATCCCTCCCCCCTCATCCCTTTTCCCGACCCGGGAATCAAACCCAGGACCTCATGCTTGCGACCACTAGACAACGAAGCAGTCAATAAATAAATAAATAATAAATAAATAAATAAATATCCTTGGACATTTCACACAACGCCATCTAGTCCCAAGCTAAGCAACCTACTGCTTGTGTTATGGTAACGAGATGGCTGATAAACTACTTATATACGTTTTTTTTTTTTTGTAAATATATACATATTATACAGGGTGTAAGGGACAGCCCTCCGCAAACTAACAGGCTGCATTCAGCTCCTCATTTTGAATCATATTCCACCGGAAATTTTCTCAGGAAAATGTTCATTTTTTCAAATTTTTTTTCAGTTACATTTTCATTATTTCAATGTAAAATTGCAGTGTGTTCGCAGCACTCCATTTTTGTAAAAAAAAAACTGCAAAAAAAAACAGCAAAAAAAAAAACCAGCAATGGATGTTGAAATACTCTAACCAACGATGAGTGAAATCAGCTGTTCACTTTCTGCCTAGCTGCAGAGTTCATCGAACTCACCGCATACCTATTATCTACCCCTCCCAACCAGTAATAGACGCTCCGATTTGTGCACAAAAACACAAAGAAATCAGGTTTATTGGATTCCCTTAACGTTCCTGAAAAAATTTCATGTACCGGTCATCTTAGTATGACATACTGAATTCACCCTATCAGTTTGCGGAGGGCTGTCCCTTACACCCTGTAGATAGAAGAACACCCAGACTCGGAACAAATACTCGTAGGTCGTACAAATATTTGTTTCGTGCGGGAATCGAACCCGCGACATCCTGCGGAATGTACAAATAAATCTATCTAATGAGTCACCACGGTGTGCCTTCAAAATCATCATCATCATCATTTCAGTCGAAAGACGTCCACTGTTGGATATAGGCCTCCCCAAAGCTTCCCGCATCCAGCGGATTCCTGCGGCCTTCACAGGTCATCGGTCCACTTTGTGGGAGGCCTTGTCACGATGTATCAATATCAATCTGCCTAGCCTTTTCCCAACTAGGTCGGCTTCCAGTCTAACCGGATGCAGCTGAATAACAGTATTTTACATGGAGCGACTGCCTGTCTGACCTCCACAAGCCAGTAACTGGGTACTGGTTGTCAGACTTTCGGGCTTCTGACGGCCCGTAACGACTGTCAAAGATCCACGAATGACAGCCGGGACCAACGGCTTAACGTGCTTTCCGAGGCACGGAGGAGTCTTGGTATGTAAAGATGGTCACCCATCCACTGACCAACCCCGGCAAGCGTAGCTTAACGTGATGGATCGACCTGTGCAGCTGTAATACTTAGCCATGAGCTCCTCTGTCAAAACACAATTTGTTAAAGTATCAAATAACTCTAAAACGAGTAATAAAACAAATATTATTAAATAAATATCATCTTTTTAAAGGTGACGACAATTTTGATTGTTTATTTTGTGGGGTACTAATACAGATATATCACCATATTTACCTTATCGCTTCTAATGATCAATAATATGTCTTACCGTTTGAATTTTATTGTTTATTTTATGGACCTTTAACAAATCGATAAGGTTAATGATATTCATTTCGAACGGGAAAAATAAAAACATGTAGGATTGTAAGTAATTTAAAAGAAAAGTGGTATTCTTAAAAGATTGTTCTCTTTGCAATCATATAGCATAGTTAGCAATGTACAAATATATAATATAATCTATAACTCCGTTCTACTCTACAAAGACAATGCCAAGGACGTCACTATTCAAATAAATAAAAAACCGGTCAAGAGCGAGTCGGACTCGCGCACCAAGGGATCCGTTCCGATTTCTGAAAAAGTGTGCTATTTAGAGACATGGTTTTATTTTTCCGGTAATCTTTACATAAACTTCTATTACATAGAATAATTTCAGATTTTTCTCTTTGCAAACTTCGGAGATAAGGGGGGAACGGTATTTTTTTTTTAACATTTTTCATCAGAAAACAGTCGAAAACTATGCGGCCTAAAAAAAGAAAAAAACATGTTTGAGAATATGCAAACAGCGTTCTTTCATATGATACCCCACACACTTTGATTTTTTAAGAACCCCTTTCAGTCCCTGTTGCAAAAAAATATAAATATTTTTACTTCTTTCTTATTTGAAAAATATTTGGGTAAACGTCATCTAAAACTGTTCGAAATTTCAAGTTGATAGCATTAGTAGTTCTTGAGATATCCAGCTGTGACAGTCACACACCATAAGAGTTACTTTTTTACCATTTTGGTACGGAACCCTAAAAAGAGGAACGCTCATTAGCATTACATAATTACCTAACTTACGTACCGCACATAATATTTTATATAACACATACCTACAATACTTCGTCTTATTTACGAGGGTTTATTTAATTGGTATATAAAATACTTGTAATTTAAAGGTGACACGTGATATTAGAAAAACTGCAAGCAGGTTTTTCCAACGGATGTTAGTTTTTATAATTTCATGTTTAAAGATAATCCTTTTAATTTGTATGTATGTTTAACTAGCTGCTCGTACCCGGCGTCGCCCGAGTGAATTTCATGTCTATGTCCAGTGGTTTAGGCTGTGTGTTGTCTATTTTCATACAAAAATACTATCGGAATTTCCGACTTTTACGGTGAATTTTTCAAAAAAATCTGTCATACAACACTACCTTGTTCTGACAATTACCAACACAACAAAAAAAAAGAATTAGCCAAATAAGTAGGTCCAATCGTTCTGAAGTGATACGCTTCTTCGGGAATTGATTTTTATTTATACTGGATGACTTTTTTTACAGTCTTGAATAAAATAGGCTATAATAGGTGAACGGAGTAGAAGCATACCTATTTTTTTATTTAAAAAAATCAAAATTCAAATCTTATGCAGGTTGCATATGATTTGAATTTTGATATTTTGAAACGATTTATTATTATTTTTTCTCAAAATTTCTGTTTTTATTGTTCGAATATGAAAAGTTTACATCGAATTTGTAGTATTTATTGATACTTAGATTATTTTTTCTGTCTAAGATATTTTTAAAAAAAACTAGGTATGCCATAGGCTTCTACTCCGTTCCCTATTTTTTTCAAGACGGTAAAAATAATCATCCGGTATAATTATCCACTATATTATCTCTATAATAGTATCGTTACATCCCTTCAAGTCAATAGTTTTGAATCTGACAAATCCAATACTAGGTTGTTAAAATAGCAATCAAATAGATACCCTGAAATTGAATCGTTTTAGTAATAATTTTATTCAACTGCCTTCAGCTATTACTATAGACGAATACAAGGCGTTACATTCCCTACACACATCATCCAAGACCTTTAATCGTTCACGAACGTGATCAGCCCCGCATTCTACGTTTCAATAACCGAACTATCGTCTAACAAAGCCATAAACACAGACGGTTTACCAACTAAAATATCAAGTTAGTTGCACAAAAGCAACCAGTACAAGAAAACCCGTGTAGATTACACAGCATTAGCACACAGCGTAGCATTACCGGTAACTAGTAACAACGAACAGGGGAAATGCACGCTTACTGTACCTATTAGATGATGAAATGTTTGTAACAGCACCAACACCTGCTCCAATAACTGGTTTGTACGAGAAAAAACATGTTATTCCTGCTTTTATGGAGTTATGGATAAGTGGAAAAACGAAAAGTGGAAAGCGGTGCGTCCGACCCTCGAACAACCGACACGTAACGAGTAAGAACTGTAAGAAGTGATGGACATAACATAAGTACTATACGTATGTTACGCGCGGGACGGCCATATAGCAGTTAGAGGAAAACTATCAGTGATGATGATAACAGGGATGATGACTAAACATTTTTTTTGTCCGTCATATGGATTGTTAAAAAATATTGGACACGTATTTTTTCTTTTTTTACGTAATAAAAAGATTACGGCGATACTTTCAGTTAAAAAACTTTTTAACAAAAAAAAAAACCGACTTCCAAAAATCACTACAAAGTGAAAAATAACTTTGATTTCGGAAGTCGGTGTCTTTCGTTTTTTATTTACTTTCTTTTTTTTTTGCCACCGACTTCCGAAATCAAAGTTATTTTTCACTTTGTAGTGATTTTTGGAAGTCGGTTTTTTTTTTTGTTAAAAAGTTTTTATTTCTCGCTTTTTAGTGGGTCTGTTTATAATTTGTATAAGTTACAATAGTCTAATGTCAATTGCTCATCACATGTTACAAAATATTGCTTATCCCGATGCTGGGACGTTAATTGTTGAAGAGTTCTGCTGGTAAGAACCAGGAGAACTCCTCAATAACCTCTCACCACACGCATTGTGTGACGAGCGGAAATTGCTTAGCAACCATATTAAAGTAATCGAATCGCAACCCGTGAAATATTTCTCATTGAGTAGTTCCGGTAGCCATCTGTGGTCTTCATCATCAGTTCCACTTCACCAAGTGGTGCTTTCCGGGAGCAAATGCGCGAGCTACTATAAAAAATACCCAAATCGCTATAGGTGTGCCTATAATATTTGAAGAGTTCCTTCGATTTCTCCAGGATCTCATCATCAGAACTGGATTTCGACAAAAATGGGACCATTTGGGAAGTACACCCTTTCCAACAAAAAAATAATTTTTCAAATCGGTTGGCAAGCGACGGAGTTATGCCCGAACAAACATAAAAAAAAAAAATACAAACATCCGAATTGAGAACCTCCTCCTTTTTTAGAAGTCGGTTAAAAATGTGGCATGACGTTACTCCTTGCTAGATTTTATACGTAGTTTGTTGACGTAGCGAGCCCCCACTCCCCAACTTTAAGGAGGATGCGCTGTGGTAGTCCGCGAAATTAAAATTTTCTTGCGTTTTATGCAATCACCATGTCAGGTTGTACATTGATCAAAACCCAAAAAAAAATTAATTTCGCGGGCTACCACTGCGCATCCCCCATAATGCGTTTTATCTAAGTATTTTTTTATTAATATGATAAAGCAAAAAATACGCGTTAAATATTTTTTTTATTTACTGACTGACGGACTAAATTGATTTTTTTTGTACCCAGGCATCATAACCGGTTCATCTCCATGTTTCCGAGCATCCCATGAATGCTTAGAATGTGGCGGCTACGGTTAATTACCTGGATTTTTTTAAATGTCCCTTACTTATTCAATTTATAGTCTGTGCTATAGAACTTCTTACATTGCAAATCTATTGTTACCTTACCATGACGGTGGGTTTTGCTACGCGTTCCTTCCATTGAAAAATTCTACTTATTTCATAACGGAAAAATGTTGTTTACCTCAAATATAGACACGATAATTATGTAAAATACTAAAACGCACAAACAAAAACTTAAAAATACGGCAATCGCCTTCTGAATATTATAGAAATTATTATAGATCTATTTTTATCAGGAAAATTATGTTAAGTATGTCTAAAAACGAGCTAGACGGCGCCACATTAACATTTTTTTAAATACAAAGGTCCGTGTATCAATTTAATTCAGAGTTTTAGGCTAATAATATGTCATTATTATCAGCTTTAATAAACGAAGCAATAAATTACCGAAAACTATCAACATTTAGCTACTAGTTTTAAATTACGTAGGTAATAATGACTGAACGACAACAAAGTGCACTAATGCAGAATGCACTACCGGGTCCAATAAATTAGTCCAGCCAAAATATTCATTTTAGATTAAATGTGTAGGCGACTAAATTAAAGTTTATATTAAGAAATCATTAAAAACTGGTAGTCGGCGCCAGTCAGAAAATAAATTTTGAATATATTTTTCCTTTTAGGAAACAATGTTTACAATATTAAAGTAAACATTAGCGATTCCATTTATTGGACACATTTGTCTTGTTTTATTTTATAATATTTCTAGTATTATTTGACAAGTTTGAATAAGAACTGGACAGGCTACCTATTCTTGGAAACTTAATTATTTTTTTAATATGAATTTCAAAATGAGACTGTAAGCTTTTTGAATGAATTGTCTTTAACTTTTGTAGAAGTTAAAGCTGAAAAGTTTTGTTTCTTTTGTATGTTTGAACGCGCTAATCTCTGGAATTACCAGTCGTATATGAAAAATGCTTTTTGCATTTGATTGCTCAATTCTTGAAGAAGGCTATAGGTATATATAAAATCACGCTACGACCCTTAGGAGCCGAGTAAAAAGAAAAAAAAGTCAGAAAACGAAGTAATAGCATGGGCAGGCGACGCGATGAAAAGGTGTGGGTCTGGCCAGAAGCTACTGGATTATAATCATCATCAGCCCGACTTCACCTACACCCGGTCATAGATCTCTGTTTGTTTATGTCAATCACCACGCTCCTGTGGATAGAATCCCGGCCTCAGTGGATACACTTGAAGAATTATTCTTACTGCCTTTGATATCTTGGTTTTAAAGAAAATTGGCTTAAAAAAAACTCGAGCTCGCTAAGCGACAATGCACCGGACAAGCACAGCTTACATTTAATTGGCCCTAAACTCTGAAACCTGTCTCCGCTGAACATTTTAATAAGGAAACCATGTCCTAGATCGTACTTTAATGATATGAAAATAAAATTGTGGAAACTTCCAGTTAGCTATACATTTTTTGTTTCCAATTATTTATCTATGAAAGAAACTTCCAATTATAATGTCAACTATGGAGAGAGATACTTCCAATTTATCCCGCTAGGAGTCGCATCGTCGCTGGTGTCGATTACCTATCAATCACCACATTTTTTAGCGAGAGAGCGCGTTTTCTTTTTAATATCCTTGAAAACAGATAGACAGCTGACGGTTATCAGCGATAATGGAGTCATCTATAATTAGCTTTGCCTTTTCCTTCCCATTCAATCAAAACAAGTTTTGACTGTTTTATTTTAAGACACTTTGATACAATGGCTCTACAGTTTTCTTAAACGGACTTGCATTATCCAATCAAAATTTCGTTCAATGGATGGGTAAATCGATTACGATTCGACACATATTATGATTACGCCTAATCGATTTTGAGCATGTGTACTACCTACACGTTAAAATAAAAACTGTATTTTTATGTATAAACGACAAGTTTTTACAGAGATTTCCGCGGGATGTAAGTGTTGGCGAGCATGCATTGCGTTGTTCGCGCGCTTTTCATGCGGCGGCCATGTTGTGGGAAGGCGCGGGAAAGTGGAAAGTGCTCGGGTTATCATTTTATTGTCAGTGTCTAGGCCGCGTCATTGTCTCTGGGCGCGATGTTCTCTTCCCGTGTGAAAGCTAAGATGTAAGTGCAATGGAAGAAGCCTTTTGATTCAATTAAACACTTGCGTAATAATGTTATTTGAGTTTATTACATAAGTCCTTAGCTGTTTTATAATACAGAGCTAATTAGGTCACTCAACTAAATATTTTTAATACAAACACAATTTTATTATTAACACAAACGGGATATTTAACATGTTTACTGTTAGATTCGAGTTCCCGATATGAGTTTATCCATGATTATGGTGCATGCAACAGTGCCGAAATATCGGGAACTCAAATCTAACAGTAAACATGGTAAATATACACTTTGTGTTAATAATAATGTTAGTGACCATGACAGTTTAAAAACTTATATCACAAACACAATTTTTGGGTACATAACAGGCAAAATAGGAACAAAAGAAAAACTAACAAACTTTTCATTAGGTAACAAAAAAACGCAAAGAATATCTGCAAGGTGAAATTTGCTATTATCTGATGACAGCATACGTCCTGTGCAAAACCATAAAAACATTAGGTAATTCGATAGACTGCATATTTTCCTATTTATCAAAGTTTATCTAGCCTACCTATATCCGCAAAAGCCGGGCATTTCACTAGCAAGTTCTCATTAATTCAAATAGATTCGCGATTAGAGAGAAGAAAAACTCTACAATTTTCATTAAGCACACAATGGCTATCGAAAGTGAACTCCCGCGCGTCTATGATCTAGATCAATTACTTGTTTCACACAAGGTGACGGAGGAAAACGTCCTTGACACCTTGATTATATGCTATTATGTTAATTAGAAACGATGTACAAGAAACAGCCGGAGCTTACAATGACTGTCATATTTACATCTTCACAGAATTACTCATCATTATTTTCATATTAACAGAACTCAAGAGTACCGAAGGTGATCTTAGTTTATTCATATACCTATTTACGAAGATATTTTAATCGAATGACGAAGTGGCAGCTGTATTAATTGCAGGAAAATCATGTTTATTTTGATTTTCACGTTGGTCATAAATTCATAATTTATCAGCGAAACGTAGAATAGTCGAGAGCCAAAAGTTACTCAAACGTGAGTAATACTCAATTGCTGAAATCCGAATAGTACAAAACCTAAAATGCATTTATTTCTAGCTATTAATTTTGCAGCGCTGCCTCGACTAATATCTCGAACATTCAAAAGTCAAGATCCGATTTTGTCTGCTATTTTTTATCGGACCCCACACGGCAAACCACGTAGGAGTTTGTTTATCCCACCTTCGGAGTCTACGGACCAGTATTTTATAATCATTGGAATTTTTACGACTAGATATGACATTTTACGGATGTTGATCGTATTTTTCTCTAATACCTCGTTAATTATACCTTCAATAACAATGAAAACCTAAGAGTAAACAGCCATTAAAATATTGGACTTTTGTCGCCGCCGTACCGTTCCTAATGGTGATTTTGCTCGGTTATGCTAATACCGAAGTCGGGTCGGTAGAGCCATAACTAGATCTAAACGACTTGTTTATAAATCTTTGGACATTAATCTCGTTCACGATCATACATATTCGTATCAGCCGAGATTCCATTTTTGTTGGCGCCAGCTATCAAATCGTTGTAAAAATACTTCTGGTAAGATAAGAATGGCAAATATGGTCAGCTTCGCTTAGCGACAGCGTTCATTGTCATCTTTATAGTAAGGGAGATGACGCCGTTTACGGTAACATCGATAAACGCATCTTGGTTTGAGTTCGAAACGTCGAACCCAAGATTTGAATACAATGTCGCCGTAAAAAACTTATTGGATGTTGATAGGTTGGTTGATAGTATCAAATGTGAATTTGATTGTTTGCTAATTGCTACAATTTAATCGTTACTGACATCAGTGAAGGAATAACATTATGAGGAAACCTGGACTTATAGTCAATAACATAGTTGGGAAAAGGCTAGGCAGATGCCTTTTCCCAACTATGTTGGGGTCGGCTTTCAGTCTCACCAGATGCAGGTGAATACCAGTATTTTACATGCAGCGACTGACCTCCACAACCCAGTTACAGGGGGCCTACTCCCTAAGTCCGTCCGTCTTTCCGTCCGTCCGTTCATCCGTCCGTCTAACATTACGATCCATCAAAACAAGTGTAAAAGTAAAATTTTTCGGACGGGCATAAATACACCGGGAGTAGGGACAACTGGCAAATCATGTTGTCATTCATACTTCGTTCGTGCGCCGAACCAATCATCCATCCGTAGGTGATACGGAGTAGGAAACGCCCGTAACGATGGCCGAAACTACGCGCTTCGTGCTTAGGGAGTAGGCCCCCTGGGTAATAACATACCCCTATATTATCGGGCTGCTGGCGAACCGTAACGACTGTCAAAGATCCACGAATGACAGCCGGAACCAACGGCTTAACGTGCTGTCCGAGCCACGGAGGGGTCTTGGTATGTAAAGATGGTCACCCATCCACGGACTAACCGCGGCAAACGCAGCTTAACCTGATCGATCGACCCGAGCGGCTGTTATTTTATTATATAGCCACAAGCCCCTCTGGACTTATAGTCAATATAAGTCTTAAATTGCCAACCCGTCTTGAACAAGCGTGGTGGGTGATCCGTGCCTTCTTTGTATGAGAACATGCTTTTGCCCAGCAGTGGGACAATGATAAGCTGATATAATCATTATTATTGTAATCGTTATCTTAAAACTGATGTTTTATGTTTCATATCTTATAAGTGACTAGCGGACCCGACAGACGTTGTCCTGTCTGAATGATCCTAGAACCCAACTGCAGCGCCACCTACCGGGTCCAATTGTGTTTTCAAACCATCCAGGAACCCATTGAAGTATACAAACAGAATTTCATCTAAATCGGTCCAGCCATTTAGGAGTTAGGTGACAATCACACGTACAGAAGAATTCAACCTAAAATGACAACAGAATTTATGAACGCTGCAAATTCACTTGGCAAAAAACGCTGCATTAATACAATAATTTCCATCATCTTATGGACGGGAAAGATCAGCGAAATGGTGGCCATCTCTCTGTCTATATAGTGTAAGTATTATTATTCTCGTATCAAGTCGAGTTTTGATGGGAATTCCGTTGTGGGTCGCATGCGCATGTCCTCTGTCGGAATGCGGAGATGACCGCTAGCGCGCGCGCCGACTTTTCGTCGATTCGCCTTTCTCATTAGCATAAAAGAATCGAGTATTAGATTGACGCCCGACCTTTTGATTTACGCGACGCGACGATCAGTGTCAATGTCATTTGATATTAACATAATGACAACAATAACAAGGTGTTTAGTTATTGAGAGCTTCGTTAACGAGTGTTCAGTCCCCGACTGAGATAATGATGTGTTAAACTTGTTACGTGTGATGTTTTGAATATTGACCTTTGAAATAATTAAGCTAATGATGTGGGGATTGATGAATAAATTGCGAGGCATGATAATATGAAAATTAATTTCATGCAAATCTGAAAACGTTAACCAAACACAGTTTACAGAATTTGTAACAGATAATGTTATTGCTGAATGATCTTTACAGACATAAAAAAACAATCAATCTGCCTAGCCTTTTCCCAACTATGTTGGGGTCGGCTTCCAGTCTAACCAGATGCAGCTGAACACCAGTCTTTTACATGGAGCGACTGTTTATCTGACCTCCACAACCCAGTAACAGGGTAATACGATACCCCTTGGTAAGACTGGTTGTCAGACATTCGGGCTTCTGACGACCCGTAACGACTGTCAAAGATCCACGAATGACAACCGGGATCAACGGCTTAACGTGCTTTCCGAGGCAGGGAGTAGTCTCGGTATGTAAAGATGGTCACTCATCCAGTGACCAACCACGGCAAGCGTAGCTTAACCTGATGGATCGACCCATGCGGCTGTTATTACTTAGCCACGAGCTCCTCCTTTAGAGACATAAATGTAACTTTAGTCATGGTCAGTATTTTCCACGTACCTATATACAGGGTGTCCGGTAAAGAATGGATAACCTTGGAATAGCATATTACAGACATGATGGCCGTTCTTAAAAAAATACAAAAAAAAATATTTAAAAAAAAATATTTTTTGGAGACTCCAAAAAATCATAATGTACGCACAACAGATCAAGCTATACATTTTCAGTATAAGCTGATCTCGCATTGTATAGGATTTCCTTACAATGAGAGGTCAGTCTAAACTAGAAATGTATAGCTTGATGTGTAGCCGTGTGTGTGGGGATATTTTTTTTTTGTATTTTTTTAAGAACGGCCATCATGTCTGTAATATGCTATTCCAAGGTTATCCATTCTTTACAGGACACCCTGTAAATGTAGTTTATTAGTAAGCCTCCTCACGTGACCGTAAACTTGGTGAGGTCGGCGGGTCGGCAGATCTTTAGCACGTTTCCATACATTACGTTTAACGTGAGTCAAGCTTACGTAAACCGATACGGTTAGTAAAGCAGTTACTCGATAGTAGGGGCCTGTGTTCACCAATATTTATTTTTAATAAGTAACTAGCTGACCCTTTATGTATAATAACAATTGGTTGTCGACATGTGGGATGTGGACTCAGCAATCATTGTGCCGATAGTCGTATCAGCCAATGGCTTAATTGCCAAGAGCCTCGACCAACACCTAAGGAGGCTCTCGTTGGGCAGCTGGATCAAGGGCTTGATTCAGAAAGCGGTGCTTCTGGACACGGCCCGCATTGTTAGGAGGTTTCTCTCCCTGGAGCCCTGACCGCCGGTAGCTTGGACCCTGTTCCCGATATCGGTGGGCTACTATTTTTATATTTTTAAATGTTTTTATATTCTTTTTATTCTAATATTTAATATTACACATATTGAAAATGAAATAATAATATAATAATATCCTTGGACATTTCACACAACGCCATCTATTATATATTTTTTTATGTATAGAATATAGATCAACCGTTTAAATATGTCATCTGTTGATAAAATTTTGATGAACCCGGACCCTTCACAGTTACAAAAAACCAATGTCATGCAAACTGCAAATAAATAAGTTAAAAATAAGTGAAAGACAAACAAAATTTTTAGGTGGATGTCAAAAATATTTAAAAGTATTTACATGGGATGTTTTTTAAAGGATATAACGGTTTTTAATGATGTTATTAAGAGGTAATTTCGCAGATAATATTCAAGCAGTGATTATCCGCTGGACAGAGTTTATTAAGGCCATTAATTTTTTTGTATGATCCGTCAAGTGTTTACCGCCCACGGCGCAATTATAGCGTTGTTGCCTTAAGTTAAAAGTACATGTTATTAGAGATTCCGTTAGATCATGATTAGATTGATTTTCCTTGATTCCTTTGCGATTACTGCACAGGGAAAATATTATGATATTTTACATTAAACTACTATACAGCTAAGCATTTTGAAATACCTTCTCATCATGTGTTTAAGTGTTGAAAGAATAATTAAACAGATCAGACAGAACATTCCTTAGCTAAAATGTAAAATCTTAATTAATTTAGACGAAGAGAACTGGTCGTGTTAAAGCTCCATATTTAGACGACGTTACATGTCGCCAATTAAAATAGTTGAGTGATTCAAAGACTTCATACAGCGGATGCTTTGAACTACTTGAAGCAATAAGAGCTAAAATTGATCCCTTTCCCTTTAAAGCGACATGTATTTTCCACTATACCACTTTCTACATAAGAGTTACGTCCGCGGGAACCTGGGCTCGTCTCGCGTCCGTTACGTAATAAGCTCTCTATTCACCGACACCTCTAAAAACTCTTTTGTTATTGTCCTCATGTTTACATTTCCGTAATATTTGTTCAACGTCAGTTACGCAATGCTGAGTTATTTTGTATGTAAATTAGCTGCGAAACTGTCTCACATAGACTGCATTTTGAATCCGTTATTTTTTTTTTTTTATATCTCAAACTTGTATGTAGGTACTGTGAAGACCACTCGCAGGTTCGCACAGGGGGATTTCGTAACTACAAAATAAGTAGACGAGAGGTACTCAGGAGAAATGGGGCTGAAGCCCGCTATATTATTAATTAATAATCAGAATCAAATTATAATTCGCACACTGCCTATGTCCCTACGCGGAGCCCTAGCTAAAATCTATCTGTCAATCCTTAAAGAAAAGCGAGCATCACTTTTCTTTAAGTATATTCGATGTTTGAATGATTGCAATGTCAGCCAGTAATATCTATGCTAAGGCTTGATTACAACAACACCTCTACAGTTCCTATAACAATCCCTGCTTCAAGTCCTTAGCAACAGCCGAAAGTCTCTCAAGAATGCATGCTTTATCTCCAACACCGTAATAAGGAAAAAAGTAGTAACATTTTTATAATACTTCCAAATACGCGTAATACTGGCAGCTTATGGCGACCGCCGACGCCATAAATTAATGTTCGATGAAAAAAAAAAGCAGAAAAAGGCGCCAGTGTCGCGTCGCGTCGCGTCGCTTGGCCGGGATCCGCGTGAAACCCAGTCGTTTGCATTTTATACGTTAAGTATATGGACTGCGGGCCAGCCGTCCAAATCCGCAATCTCGGCAGTACGACGACCTTGGTCTTTTATGAGCCGTTATGAATAATACGCAAGGGCAAACTCTGTAAGGTGAGAAGGACAGTGGGATTCACATGCTTTATTACTCGGCTTTGTTACATTTTAAGGATTTGTGGTGACGCGTTGGAAGACGGCAAAACAACATTTTTAGTCATGCTCAAAAATGTAACATTACACCTAAGTACATACTTCTTTCTGATCGACTCTTCACATGACCGAGGCCTATTTTTAGTACAAAGAATCAGCATTGCCATCCTGCGTGGCGGAAATGCTGCCCGCCTTTTGGGCACTTTTCCCATTGACAGCGATGCGGACGAATGTATTGAAGGTCTGAGCTGTTACCTTTTTTTATATACATACTTGTACTGTACATAATATATACATATGCGCCCCTCGTTCGGGCGCTTACGATGCATAATGCTCTTTTGACATCAACACCGGAGAGTGACTTATTTGCAGGGAGATGGATAGATGTGTGTCGTGAATGTTTAAGATTCTGTGAGGTGATGAATTAAAGATAAATAAGTAATAAGTAGTAATTTTGTGTTTCTCTTTTGTTGATTGCATTTATACCTATAGGTTTCATATTAATTTCTCGTGTTCTATTTGTTATATTGTTTTATTTTTCATTGTGTTTGTTAAATTTTGCTGGACAACGCCTTAGATTTATTTAAATCTGTTATGTTGTATACGTATATCTCAAATAAATAAATATGTAGGTATATTTATTTAATCTTTTCAGACTCAAAAAGGTACAAAGGCGGACTTATTGCCTATTCTCTACCAGTCAACCAGTCAGTTGTCAATACCAATTAAAAAGTTGAAATAAAAGAGTAGGTTTTAGTATCTAAGTATTCGTAAAATACAGCGCCAATTTCAATCCGTTTTCGCAATATGGGTTAATGACTTCCGATTTTGTCAGGCCAACAATTCACAATGCAATAAGTAAATAGTTAAGCATATAAGTGGAACGGTAAAAAACCAGTAAATAGTGTATTATTGCAATAGTTACTCATTATACAGGGTGTAAGGGACAGCCCTCCGCAGATTGATAGGGTGAATTCAGTACATCATACTAAGATGACCGGTACATGAAATTATTTCAGGAACGTTATGGGAATCCAATAAACCTGATTTGTTTTATTACCTCGCACGCAATGTATTGCTTCCGTGGCAAAACGCACGTAGCGAACGGTAGCGCAGTGAGTGTTCGGCTGCCCCACCCGCCACGGGGTCAATTCTCGCGCCACTTGGCTTAAACTAGCGACAGCGTAGTGCACAAGTTAGTTGAGTAGGTAGATACTTACGCGCAGGTACAGTAAAAGCAACAATAATTTAGCCTTCATTTAATTATTTTTATAACTGAAAGATGTTTAAAGTGGTGTATGGTACCTACTTATTGGTCAGTTTGTCAAGTACGGGTAGGGTTCAATGAAAAATAAAATAAGTAGGTTTTATGAAATAAGGAATAATGTTTTTATTTTGTATTTACGATGATGGCTGTATTCCCTCAAAAACCTTTATCTTTTCTGGCTTGCCTACGTAAAACGTTGTATCGTCTGCGAGGCATTTTTAAACAAATTAATACAAAAGTATTTTCCGCTCAACCAACAACAGTCTAAAACTTAACGAAAATAACAAGCAGACACCTTTCACACAGCGGGAATTCCGCTTTGGTAAAGCGAGTAAAGATAACAAAATAATAAGCACTAGAGTTAATTTTGTGCCAAACAATAGCTACAACTAACGTTGAAGTGGTTTTCGTTTTTTTACCCGACTGCGGCAAGTTAAAAAAGGAGCGTTATGTGTTTTTACCATAAGTACAATGCTTATTACATAGAAAAATAATGTAAATCAATCAGTCTTATTTCAATAGGTATCAAAAATTAATCCTACCTTAGAATCGCTCCGGTCGTATGAGATACGGCTCGAAATGACCTCCACCGAGACCTTCACACACATTGGCACGGCGCAGGGTCTCCCCGTGCAAGCGGGTCAGCAAGTTGGGATCTTCGTTGCAGCTGTAGCGCAGCTGCTGGAATGTGTCTGTGATTCAATCTCGCATTTCTTCCTCACTCGCACATGCACTAACAAACACTTTTTCCTTTACGTAGCCCCACAAAAAGAAGTCTAAAAGTGTGAGACGCGGGCTCCATGATTCCGGCGCAATAGTCGAGCTGCAGTGCGTGTGCCTAGGCGTGGATTTTGACGGACCAGGTCTAAAACTCTTTCTACAGTTGCACCGCGAAGTGGTCTTCCGGCGCCTTCTTGATTGGGAACTATGGGCTGGTTATCTAGCACTCGTTGATAGACATTGGTAATTATCCGGGAGTCTGATGGATGCCGACGGTCAGGATACCTATCGATGTAATTTCTGAGCGCTTCCCTGGCATTTCCCCGAGCTTCCCCGTAGCACATTATCATTTCGCCATATTCACGAGCTTAGTGCTCGTGTAGCCATTTCTCACAGACAACAACACAAATGGGTAAGTACGTAAACTTCACGACGCGACTGCGCGAACAACAGCGAGCGATACTGCGCAGGACACAGTCGCAGGACAACTAAACTGTACTAATGACTACACGAAAAATCACACACAAAAACAGTGTTGTCAACTACTCAAAAAATGTTTCTTGCAAAAATGTTGTACAAAAATACCACTATTTTTAAGCTTGACTAAATGTTAGAGCTGTTATTTTTTTTGGAGAAATGAAACGATTAATTTGTCAATTTAATTCAAAGTTTATGTTAAGCAAATTAATAGTAGTGATAGCCCAGCGTGATAGAAGACTGGGCTTCCATTGCAGAGGGCTTACGTTCGATTCGCGACTCGACTACCAGTCGGTAGCTGCCGTAAAGCCATGAAAAGGCCCTTGGGTGGCTTGGAAACTGGATCCAGTGATCGCTTGAAAAGTAGAATTAATTAAGTAATTAGGTATGTACCTACCACGAATACTCAAGGGCACATTATGTGCGTTTTTCCTTTAGAAATTAAGTGCACTAAAAGATTTGCATTTAACATTAGAGGAGTTCTTATGTGAACCAAGTTTGATCTAACATTTTCGTTCACAAATTGAGGTTTATTAAGTTGGCAATACTGTTGCGACTCGGTAAATCGGAGCGTCTCGCTTGTCTCTATTGTATTGTATGCAAGTAGTATGCGGTGAGTTTGATGAACTCTGAAGCTATGCAGAAAGTGAACAGCTGATTTCGCGCGTAGTACGTTAGAGTATTTCGACATACATTGCTGTTTTTTGGATTTTAGCTGTTTTATTTACATAAATGGAGTGCTGCAAACAGAGAATGTAATTTTACATTGAAATAAAGGAATATTAGCCAAAAAAACGTTAAAAAAAATGAAACTTTTCCTGAGAAAATTTCCGGTGGAATATGATTCACAATAAGGAGCTGAATGCACCCTGTTAATTTGTGGAGGGCTGTCCCTTACACCCTGTAGATATGTTAACGAACACCATAATTATATCTAAAATTTAGATATAATTATGGTGTTCGTTAAAAAAAAAGTTAATTTGTAGACGCTTACCAACGAACAACATTTCATTTTTATTTCTATAAACTTATACAACGTGTCGTTTTACATCCTCGTCAAATTTAAGGGTGTGGTGACAAATCGGTTCAGCCGTTCTCAAGTGATGCGCTTACCAACGAACAACATTTCATTTTTATTTCTATAAACTTATACAACGTGTCGTTTTACATCCTCGTCAAATTTAAGGGTGTGGTATAGACCATCAAAACGAACAACTTTTTCCATGGCACCAAAATCGTAATCGCGAAAAAGTAATCAGCCGTCCCATACATTTGCGTCGAGTAGTTATTGAAGTTTACTAGGGACAGTTGAAAAATTTTTGCGATTACGATGTTGGTCCCATGGAGAAAGTTGTTCAGTTTAATGTTCTGTATCACACCCTGAAAGACGTTTGACGAGGATGCAAAACGACACGTTGTAGATAGATTAAAATGAACTGTACTAAAAACAACTTATGCCATGATTTTCAGTGTGCTATTCATCATCACCGATTTAAATGTCGCATCCAAACCAGATTTCGTCGCATATGATCAAAATTCTTTAAGTGGTTTACATACGAAAATAGACATGGATAATAAAATATTTTTCTAGAATTTAAAAGACGACTTTATACTTAAAGCTTCTGATAAATTGACGTCTAGTTTTTTGTAACCCGTACTTATAATATATGTTTTAAAGATTTTGTTTCTTAAATGTTTTTATTAGAAAATATGTTATTTAAAAGCAATTGAATCGATATTAATGACAAAAAGCTAAGTTTACATTGCACACAAATGGCGAATGATAAGAAACAAGCTTTTAATTGGATTATCGAATGGCAGTTAAACCTAGATTAGCTGATTAGATCAGCAAAAATCAATCATTTAAACTTGGGTCGCCTTTTACGGACTTTGACCGATAATTTTTTGTGCCAAAACATATAAATTACTGTTAAAATTGCAATACAAGTGACCTTATACGTTTTTATGATAAGAATGTGGTAGAAAATAAGAAATGCTGTGTGACTTTTAAGATGGTCAAATGTCAACCCTTTAGCTGTTATATTATTATGTAACAAGAACATCTGTCGCCATATGCAAATAACAATAAATTCTTCGTGGGTTTTAAATAACTTTACCTAAGTGGTCAGCAAAAATAATTATATTGTGGGAGCGACCGACCCTAAGTCATTTAAGGCAGTGCAGAGGTGGTGAAGTCGTAAACTGCAATTATTCTACTGAGACATTTCAATGAAATTACCCGGAAAAGAACCGGAGTAAGCAAGCAGAAGTGACAATGGGCTGGTCATGTTTGACCGAATCGAAGGACCGATGGCCGTTAGAGCAG
This sequence comes from Cosmia trapezina, assembly GCA_905163495.3. NCBI lineage: Eukaryota > Metazoa > Arthropoda > Insecta > Lepidoptera > Noctuidae > Cosmia > Cosmia trapezina. The sequence continues at coordinate 18,119,971 of LR991027.1, forward strand.
ACGAGTCCTGGAGTGAAGACCGCGTATCGGCAAGCGTAGTGTTCGATGCCCCCCAGCTAGGTGGACCGACGACTTTAGAAAGATGGCTGGAAGGCTGAGGACAGGGTATTGTAGTGCAGCCTGGGAGAGGCTTATGTCCAGAAGTGGACTATGATTGATTTCGATGACTTCGCAATAGCTTACATTTGTCAGATATCCAACATTTATGATAAGTTGGAGAATCAAAAGACACCGCAATTAACATAGACCATTTATGGATAAATAAAAAAATATGAAAAAACTTTTTACAAAAAAAAAAACAACCGACTTCCAAAAAAAAACACTACAAGTGAAAAATAACTTTAGTTTTGGAAGTCGGTGTCTTTGGATCTGTATTTTAGTTTTTTGCCACCGACTTCCAAAATTGAAGTTATTTTTCACTTAGTAGTTTTTTTTTGGAAGTCGGTTGTTTTTGTAAAAAGTTTTTATTTTTCACTTTTTAGTGGGTCAGTTTGTAATTTATCTAAGTTACAATAGCCCAATGGCAACTGCTCATCACTTTTTACAAAATATTGCTTTTCCCGATGCAGGGACGTTAATTGTTGAGGAGTTCTCCTAGTAAGAACCAGGAGAACTGGAGCTCCATAGTGAAGTCATCATCACCATTATGCATTTTGACGAGCAAAAATTACTTAGCAACCATATTAAAGTAATCGAATCGCAACCCGTGAAATACTTATAAATTGAGTAGTTCCGATGGCCATCTGTGGTCTTCATCATCAGTTCCACTTCACCAAATGGTGTTTTCCGAGAGCAAATGCACGAGTTACTATAAAAAATACCCAAATCGCTATAGGTGTGCCTGTAATATTTGAAGAGTTCCTTCGATTTCTCCAGGATCCCATCATCAGAACTGGATTTTGACAAAAATGGGACCATTTGGGAAGTATAGCCTTTGCAACAAAGAAATAATTTTTCAAATCGGTTGGCAAGCGACGGATTTATGCGCGAACAAACATAAAAAAAAAATACAAACATCCGAATTGAGAACCTCCTCCTTTTTTAGAAGTCGGTTAAAAACAATATTCATCGTAATAATATTGGTATTTTGTCAAAATATAAGGAATCAATCAAAACGGTATCTCGACAGGTGTATTGAAGCAATCACCTAGAAACACCTAAGTGGCACAACGACCTATGACCATAAGAATATAGGTGATGTATAACAAATTAATATTATATTTCATTCTAAGTTAAGCAAGCAACCATCCAAGCATTCTAGGTTTGCAACACAAACAGCCGTTGTATAGACTCGAAAAAATTCATTTCGAAACATTCATAGCTGTAAATATTTCAATGAGAACGTTATTTTTCATGTCCTAGTATGTACTGTTTAATTAGGTAAACATACCATAAAATAACGGGTGTAAAAAAATGCTTAACGAAGCAGAGAGTCACATGTTCTTCTCGACATTGTGGTAATTTTTTGTACTACACCATACCTGGGAACCTTCTGGTTACGGAGATATTGAAGGTCAAAATTTCAACTTTTTGACTTTTTTTTTTCGAAAACCAGTTTTAAATGTTATATCTTAACTTTAAATACTCCCATGATCCCTATAGCATTGCATACTCCCATAAGCACGATGTTTTGCACTAACATAAACAGCGAATTTCCACATTAAAAATAAAAGTCGTTTCCCAGCAATAATTTTTACACAAAGCTACTTACTTCAGTAGAGATTAATTAATGACGGCTTCCTATTGGTATTTTAACACCCTGTAATTGTAGTCCTTTTTGATATTTCGCACGGGCGTGCGACGCAATTCTAGTTGAACAATTTCTATGATATATAATTGTAATTTTGTCTATTGCTTGTTTCTTTGTTTTATAACTTAGTTTTCTTTTTGTAATCAATTGATAGCTACTTACCCAGTGTAACTCCGTACTAGTTTTTGTATAAATTGAGGAATGTATTAACAGAGAGAACCCTGGCACCCATAACACAAGTTTAATCTTAGCTTGGGTGCCAGTGGAGTAATCATTGATTTATTTATGCAATTTTAAAGAATATTGTCCTAAAATTAAGTTATTGTCATAGGTAAAATTGTAAATTGGGAAATAAAGTTATATTTTTTTTTTTTTTTTTTTTTATGAGAACTTCATGGATATTGTTCTACAAGAATCGCGTCGCGTTGCGCCTGTCTGCGGGAGCCTTTAACCTTTAAGAACGGAAGACCACACCTTGTCTATTAAGTAATTATCACATCATTATAATTTTCATCACGTTCTCCATACAATTATCATACTAATTAAAATAATCATAAGCGCCATTATAAAATACCAATTATATCGTTTTTTTTTTCAGTACGCATTTGTGGAATCTTGATTAAAATTAAAAATTTAAAAAACCCCCAACGCAAAAAAGAAAAGAGAACATTTAAAAAGTCAAAAATAATACCTATCGTTGAGCCATCAAATTCGATTGAGTAATACCTATATATATTTTAATTACAGAAATTGATGGATGGCACGATAAGGTTTGCTCATTGAATTGGCGCTATAATTTCGCGGCGGGGTACCGCATATGTACATAGTCAATCAAGTGAAGGGTCTGACTTACTTATGCGGTACCCCGCCGTGACATTATAGCGCCATTTCAATGAGCAAACCTTATCGTGCCATCCATCAATTTCTGTAATTAAAATATATATAGGTATTACTCAATCGAATTTGATGGCTCAACGATAGGTATTATTTTTGACTTTTTAAATGTTCTCTTTTCTTTTTTGCGTTGGGGGTTTTTTAAATTTTTAATTTAATTTTTATTTTAACCTTTTTAAACTTTTTAAACAATTTAACAATACAGAAATGAATTTTTAATACTGCAGAATGTTAAGTTTCTCTGCACATAACATTAACTTATAATGATGCCACCATCGTACTGCAAATAGAATTAAATACTGATAAAAAAACGAATACAAACACTACTATCTGCTATTTTTTTTTCAAGAGTGTACTAGTGTGCTGGATATCCTGACTGCAACATCAGCTCATCGTGTAGCCACCATTGCATTGTATGTAGAATCAAATACTGATCAAAACGAACCCTAACACGACATATCTGCTATATTATTTTACCAAGAGTATTCTAGTGTGCTGGATATCCTGGCTGCAGCATCAGCTCATCGTGTTGCCACCATTGCATTGTATGTAGAATAAAATTCTGATCAAAACGAATCCAAACACGACATATCTGCTATTACTTTTTCAAGAGTCTTCTAGTGTGCTGGACATCCTGGCTGCAGCATCAGTTCATCGTGTTGCCACCATTGCATTGTATGCAGAATCAAATACTGATGTAAATGAATCCAAACACGACATATCTGCTATTACTTTTTCAAGAGTGTTCTAGTGTGCTGGACATCCTGGCTGCAGCATCAGCTCATCCTGTTGCCACCATTGCATTGTATATAGAATCAAATACTGATGTAAATGAATCCAAACACGACATTTCTGCTATTAATTTTTCAAGAGTGTATCCAGCACACTAGTGCTGGATATCCTGGCTGCAGCATCAGACCAAGAATTCCATAATCTTGCATAGATAGATAGCATACATGGATCAAATTTTAGGTCACACTAAGGTTTGAAAGTAAAGTAAATACCCATTACGCGTCTAAGATCCCTACCGCAGCTAACAAAAGAGCAAATAACTTTGAAACGGCTGAACCGATTTTGATAAAACATGTCTAAGAACCATCGCTGGAAAACCTGCTTTCAAATAAAAAAAACCGCATCCAAATCAGTCCACCCGTTTAAGCGCTACGGTGCCACAGACAGACACACAGACACACACACACACACACACACACACACACACACACACACACACACATAGCGGTCAAACTTATAACACCCCTCTTTTTGCGTCGGGGGTTAAAAAATTGTATTTAAAGAGCAATATGCTCCATGTTTTATTATTTACCAGTTTTGCCACCAAGAAGACTATTACCATGTCTGCAACGCATAAAGATCTTCAAATTATAAAAGGTTCCTTCCAATATTGGCGAGAAAAAATATTACGTACTAAAGGGCCCATTTAAAACCTCCGAGGTGTAAATTTGACTTGCATAATAAAACCGCAAGTTGCATCGGGTGCTAACAGATCGAAACGTGCTAAAATATCGGAGGTAACTAATTGGAACAAGGCTTTTTATTGCGAAACTCCATGAGAATATGTATGAAAACTGAACAATTGAATTAGGCATGTATTTAGTCAAACCTCTAGCAATTCCCATTTTGCGCTCCTAAAAATATTATTGAACACTTTAATATAATGATTGCACCTCTTTTTGTGAGCCTGAAATAATTCTTATTTTGCGGTCCTAAAATACTAAATAGCCAAGTAGAGCTTCTTGTCCACTCTGAAATGAGGCGCCCCACTACAGCATTTACCGTAGTATACGTATACAAATTTAAATAGTGGGGCGCGTCATTACAGTGGACAAGCTCTAACTGCGACCAACTTCGATGTAGCGCTCGCTGGCCGCTAGCTACCGCGGCACCACTCGCTTCGCTCGCTCGGATCGCGCACGGTTGGTCTCAGTTCTAACGGGTTAGGTTTGGTCGGGTTACCCTAGCATAGATACTGTCAACAACTGTGAGCAAAAAGGCCAGAAAGTTTAAAAGAAGCTCAAATATTTTTTTTTAAATGTGCATCATTAGAAGGTCAATAAGTGTTTAGAGGTACAGTTAAATATTTCCCATTGAATTAAACGATTCCACAACAAACATTGAGAGGGTTCAATGTAAAGTTTATATATACATAATTGGTTGATTGATAATAATTAACACTCCGCATTCCGGCCAAAGATGAGATACGGGAGATAATTGAAGTTTTTAATGGTCGTCAATTATTTATATCTTGAGATTAAATTCATTGAAAATAAATATCAGAAAATATTTAAGGTTTCCTTATGGATTAAAACTTATATTTCTGATTGGAAACTTTTAACTTTTTAATTTCTTTTTTTTTTATTATTATTATTGTCAAATGCTTTTGCCTACTTAGTGTTCCTGTGAATATTTTAGATGTCATTTAAAATATGCGACTTATTTGTGCAAACTAATCAACATTTTTTCTTTTATTCTTCTTACCTAATCAAAATACCTGAGTGCTATTTTATGACCATAATTTAACGTCGAAAGGAATTTACTGTCTTGTTGTCAATTAATTATCACAAGTCACAGTTACATGGGTATTTCTCAAAACGAAGAATCCGTATATATTTTTTTTTTTTGCGTCCAAATAAAAGAATTCCAACTATTCGAAATAACATCCTTATAAGTCTAAAAAAAAATACCTCCATATTTATGTGTTCGCTAAAAAATAACAAGTTCAAATAAAATTAATGGATCACCCGTGTGACAGACGTCACGGAATAATTTTATAGATTTGCCGAATATTTAATGTGCCAAACAGAAGTTTTGGAATGATAAACAATAACACGATCGAACATCATTAAAATAATGAGATCTGTGAGAAATTTGAATACATTTACATGTTGTCTATAAAATACTACCGCGGCTTCGCCCGCGTGAATGTCGTAAAAATCCCACGGAAACGTACTACCGGGCAAACCTTCCTTATTCCTTGTCTAAAGGGAACCTCTTTTCTTTCAGCTAGTTCTGGGTTCAAGGGCTGGGCGTTGATGAATCGGTCAGGACTTCTCTTTTTATTTATAAAGAGAAAATCTCTCTTTTTAGGGTTCCGTACTAAAATGGTAAAAAAGGAACCCTTATGGTGTGACTCAGTCTGTCTGTCTGTACCAGCTGGATATCTCAAGAACTACTAATGCTATCAACTTGAAATTTTGAACAGTTTTAGATGACATTGACCCAAATATTATGCTTATAAGAAAGAAATAAAAATATTTATATTTTTTAAGAGAGAGAAGTTTATGTAAAGATTACAGGAAAAAAAAACGATGTCTCTAAATAGCACACCTTTTCAGAAATCGGAACGGAACCCTCGGTGCGCGAGTCCGACACGCTCTTGACCGGTTTTTTTTTTAAGTAAGTTTCTTTTGTTCTTTTCTTTTTGTTTTTCTTTTTTTTTTTTGTCCTGGACGCCACGACAAGCGAGCAGATACACAAAACGTAAAAAGAAATACCGAAAATAAAATCGATTACAACCAATTAATCAGTCCTTAGTAGACGAACAAAAAACATCGATTTAAGTTCTAACAACTAGTACTCTGAACATCACCAAAAATAGAATAAAGTTGCGCCAAATAAATTGTAAGATTGTTATCTAAATCGTTATCAACACATAACTAACTTTTAATAGCGTCTCAAACGAAACAACGGAAACAACATTATGTAACTAAAGAGCCTACGAACAATAATAACAAGGCGCTACGGATACAAGCGTGAAATCGATTCTGATATCGATTAAACTGCCAATTATTGATCGATTACAATCGAACTATATAATGAACGTATCGATGTGTCTGTCCATCGCAAACACCTTCACATGATAAATTGTAACACTACTTATAGCGTAACTTCCATTAATCGGAGCTCTTCCGCCTAAATCGGATCACAATTTATCATCTCTTCAAATGAGAACTTGCCTACATAAACAGAAAAGCCTGATGCTGCAGCAGTTGCTAATGCAAAGCCAGCCGGAAAAATTTGGTCGAAAATTCCTAGAAATTCAGGTCCCCAAAATTTTCTCAAAAGTCAGCCCATTTTAAGTTCGAAACCAAACCTCATAAATCGTCTTTAAACAATACGAAAAGCCGGTTTGAAAAAGTTGGTCGAAAATTCCTAGAAATTCAGTTCCTCAAAATTTCCTCAAAGCTCAGCCCATTTTAAATTCGAAACCAAACCTCATAAATCGACTTTAAACAATACGAAAAACCACAAACGGGACCGTGAAACACGTCTAGTTGTGGTAAAAAAGCAATGCAGCCACAAAAAGGCATCATGAATATTCGATTACATAATTTAAGTGGAGGCATGGAGCCGAATTTTGGCGGCCGCGGGATCGCCGGCGCCTCGGCGGATGTTCTCATCTTACTATCGTATCACGAATTTGAGAGGACAGAGGTTCTTCCATGAAGGACTATATTACCACGTAGCCTTTGTTAACACTTCGAGGGCTGCTATACGGCTGTAGCAGTAATAACAATGAAACTTCTATTGTGTCTCGTTTACTGTCCTGCGAAGTGTTAATTATTAAAACAATGAGGTCAGTATAGTCTAGCCAAAGTATCATCACTTTCAGGTTTTTCTTGCGCTTTATTTCTACCGTTGATAGAGCTCATTTTGATGTCATTTGAGCTAAATACATATTTTATCATATAAAATTTTTGAAACGAGATCCGCGTCAAGAAATGCTTTTGCATCCTGGTTCCAAAATCTTGTTTAATTTATGGGCATTCATGGAATCCAATTCTATAGCTAGCCTGACGACAAATGATCTAGCATTTCTCTACTGGTGCAAGCAATTATTTGTTTTGGTGATTATTTCAGTTGTGCTCAACTGACTAAATCGCTGAAACGATTTATCTAATTTGCTTCAGATGCAATCATCTAAATCATCTTCTAAATGAGGCGAAGTATATGATTTATGATGGCATAATTATTTAGTCTACGAAACCGGAGACGGTGACTAATTTCTTAGTAAACGCAATTGGCTTCTGTTCAGGAATATTGTCAAATTTCATATGAATGTCTTCTTCAAAGACATAAAACCACAGCTGTTTATTTGTTCGAAATACAGTAAGCTGAGCAAAGTGAATCACGAAAAGGATGAATCGAACGTGACAAGCTTAAGGCATGGCTCGTACGGTACAGAATAAAATGTGACTTAATCTCGATTCGGAATATTGAGAACCGGTGGTAAGGTCCGCAGAGTTATGAAGTGGTCAAACGGTCAGAGCCAGCAAGCGCCGCTGTGTCGCGGAATGTTGTACGGACGCGCCGCGGCGACACCACCTAAACACGATTCCGAGAAAAAAAAAATAATGAAAATAACAAACGACCATCGCGAATCGCTCCCAAGTCGCGGCGCCCGTGAATTGTACGAGTTGATAGAATTCCACGAGATTACTTATATTGACCACCGTGTAGGTAAACTACGGCTAAATATTTATCAGTTATTATATAGTACATAGTTACAAAATGTTTTCTTTCAAAACGGGGGAAGTGCAATTAACACGGGATGGAAAATTTAATTATTTCTGTGACTGTTCCGTTTCTTGCGCTAGCGCATATCCAGACAGTAGTGACATTAACGTGACATTAACTGCAGTTTAAAAAATGACACCACCAATTTGGTAATGGTTTTCAGTAATTGACGGCACACGTAAGTAGCTATTTATTCATTTATAATATTCATCTATTGCCAAGAAAAATATTAATTTTGATTCGGTGTTAGAGGTTATCCACTATTGAATGGTTAAAACGAATAATTAATCATAATATTGTTTCCGTTGATTGATGATATATTTGTTTTGGTTGGCGCCATATTTTATAAAATCAATATCAAATTGCAGTCAGTTGTTAAAAGTGTGTTAACGGCACGACGACCTCATACATCAACATTATGAGACCTCTAAAGAAGTGAACTCAATAAAAACAGTCAGCATCAATTAGAAGTATGAATCTTCAATTCTTCATCTGCTTTTGCAAAATAAAAACGGACCACAAACTGTATTTCCTACCCCTTACATTGGGAAAAACCGAATCCCCAGTCAGGCAGTCAGGCTTCACAAAAAAACAAACCAACGACCTTTTTAAAAGCTAGATCCGGCACACACACAGCGACACATAAACATGTTGATACACAACGTTGATAAGATTTGGTGAATATAATATTATGGTAATGTGGACGGTCCCGTACGGGGTCCGTCCGCGACCTTCCGAGGACGCGCCGGTGTCGATGACTCGTGCGCTTGCGCAACATGCCGAGCGCCGCCGGCTCGTGGATGATCGCGGACTAAAATGCGGATCTCTACGTTGAATTCGGACTTGACATACGAGCTGCAGTTTGACCGTGTCTATCTAGCTTAGGGTCAAGGTCACGAGCCTTTAATCAATAATAACATAATTGTTTTTGTTCTGTTCTCCAAAAAGATTGTATGTATTGTTGAAAAGATACACATCCATACATCGCCGAACATTTCGGCAGACAGGAAGTGCAGTAACTTTCTGGTCAGAGGTTAAGAGATGCGGAAGTAGACAAAGTAATGTGACATCACATCCTTCAAGCCAGGAAAGGGCATAGCCTCTTTACATTAATAGCTGCCAAGAGTACGATTCATGCTACATTGGATTCCAAGAAAATTTATTTATCACAAGTCTGAGTCCCTGATGAGTTGATGACATACATACGTATGACACTTGGACCCTTTGACACTCGAGCCTATGTGATGTCACATGGAAATAGAACTTAGTCATAGAACATCGTCATCTATTGACCACAGTTAAATAAGATATTCCGAAGTTTATAAATAGCCAGCTACAAATATAGACAAGAATTTATATGAAGAATGTCTAGTTGTTTTTTTAACATAAGAGGTATTTTTTCAAGAATGGGAGATCTCTTGGTAGGACTGAACTTTCCTGTCCTGGGTTTACCCAAAGCTTCAACATTCCAAAGCAATGACAACTTATAATATGAGAAATTCTATAATTGTTCACACTATTCAGAAATGGAATACCATATTCTTTTGTTTTAATAATATTATGCATTTCAACGCTAGCACTGAAATATGTGGAAATAACGTAAGTGGCAGACACTGTTTTTATTATGTCTGTGTTTATAGCATCATATCATCATTGCTAGTAGTCGCTAGTAGTTTATATCATCATTGCTAGTAGTCGTGTTCGATTTTTTTTTAAAGTATTGTTGCATAATGGTTGCGATTATGCTAGGAATTTAAACTTGACCTCATCTTTGTATGCTAATCAGTGTACTTATGTAAATACAAAGAGATTATAAATGTTTAAAAAACGAGATTATGCATTATCAATAAATTCTCAATTTGTACATATGACAGATTAATTCAAACCTAAATTACATGACAAGTGCTCATAATGTAGTAAGAACAAGCAATTCAATAAGGATTAAATTACGTATTGTCAGTACTTATCTCCACATCATCATAAATCATTCATATCAAGCATATCATAAATCTGTCACGTCAATCAGTCAGCCCTTCGTGTTCAAGTTTTTACATATAATTGATCAGTCATCGATTCACGCCAATCAGATGATTAGGGTACTAGTGGATTAAGTATAAACAAAACAATCTTACATCACGGATGATCAGAGGCAGGTGTATACGTGATTTATCTATATCCGTATGTACACGAGGGATTAGGGTTCTCCCATCAATATCATCTCAATAGGCGTCATTACAGGTCTGATCGGCGCATCGCAGTAGAGGTGCGCGTCACGGTGGTGTCGCTACAGTGTGACACGGCGCAGTGTGTGTCGCGGCGCGGCGGTGTGCGTAGGCGGCGCGCACGCGCTACGGCGGCGTATTTACACCGGCGCCCCCTACCACCGCGGCCACTCATGCGCCGCGAGACCTGCCGAACACACGTGCACCCCACCACTGACCGGCGCGGTGACCCTCGGGACATAACACTATCGACATTCCACCGCTAAGCGACAACCGTGACACTACACCCTCAGTATGTGCAGTGACTGATCACCAGTGAATTAGAACAAGAGTGAAGTGACTTTAAAGCGCCGTCGTGTGATGTGCGACTGAAGACGAAGAACAGTGTATACAGCCGCAGCCTCAACCGTTAACAGAAAACGTAAGATTGTGTTTGTTTACAATCTTTATAGTAATAAAGATGATAAGTTAGGCGCGTTTGATAATAAGCTAGTGAGCGTACATATGACAATCGCATGCATCCAGTCAGGTCCCCGACCCAGATCTCACGGGCTAGACGGTGCGCCGGCGCACCAACAATAAGCGCGACTCCAGAAACAATGCAGCCGGTATCACGACACAAATATTAAAGTCAAATTTTCACAGCGACCAGCCTTCGACATAAAACCCAATGACGCCACTACAAACACCTGTGAGAACATTTAAACAAAAGTGTTTCAACGTTTTGTGTGAGTAGTATTGCCTAACAATCTTAAAATGTGGTCCTAACGTGACCAAATTCAATATTCGCTTCCAGTTCGCCTACTTGTGCTGTAATTACAAAGCCGGTTATTGTATATCTTGAACTGGCATCATAACACCCACGATACCAAAACATAACCCACACCACCAATCGTAAACATTTTCAGAAAATTATGAATGAAATGCTTGAAAATGTGTAAATCCAATCTCGTGAAACGTTGATAGTTCTCAAAATAGATATTACGTGAAAATGAGATGCAATAATGGTTTCTTCCGAGCTTAATGGCGACGATGCACAAGAAATACAATCATCCTTGCTTAATTGAATTGCATCAACGCGAGTTTAAGAACGCATTAGTCATAGTCTAAGCAAAGGCGGTATAATGAGCGAAGAATGTTCGGTATTTGGGTAATTCCGAGGATACAAAGTACAACATAATAAAATGGTTAGACGTGTTTACGCGATCGATCGATGGCGATTCTGATGTCAACAGTGGTTAACGGAACTACCAGCCGGACCTACATTCGTACGCGTGCAAAATTTATAATCAATGATTCGTCAACGTCATTACGTGACTATTTTATATACCTACCATTAAATAAACCTCTAAAACGGTCGATGTTGTCGCATTACGTTATATCACGTAGGTACCGATTGGTTCCTAATTGATAAAAACTGGATTTGTATCGTGTGAGAAAATTTATTCAAATTCAATGTAAGTAACATCTTCGCAACTTTTATTTTAAATCTCGTTACCAAAATATTTACATTTTGTATATTATCAATTTATCACTAATCAAAATAATAGGTTTTCAAATTTTTCAGTTGTTTACTTCCTTATTACAACTGAATTGCCACACTTTGATTTTACTAACAATATGTAAAACTAAGTGTTCGTGTTGATGATCCGTTATATCACAACAGACAGACAAATAGCTGTATTCCGATCGCAAGTAGACGGTACTGTAAAAGCGGACGAAAGCAGCGCGAGACTACGAAAGTCGAACGTGGACTTAATATGACATAACAAAATGGTAGCAAACTGCAATGTTAGGGAAGCTCTACATACAAGTAAACGTAATATTATGTTGCTTGCTCGAATGATAGCCGGACTTGCTAATGATCCCAAAACTGCGGAAATTACATACAACAGTCGTCTCAAATACGCGGACTTTGAAATAGTCGATGCGATCACTTAAATCAAAATAAATGAGCGCATAATCACCGATCCGGATAAACCGTGTGAACAAGAAACAAACGTCAATTAAAACACGGACGTAAACACTAATATCCATGAGTTTGTACAATAATCACATTTAGATTAACATCTTATTGGGGCAAAATATTTCCGGCGTACTACGAGTAACAACTTTAACTTTTCTAGGTGAGAAAAAGTGTGTTAAAAAAAACTTGCTAGATCTCACACTACCACTATTAGAAAGTAAATGTTACTGATACTTTGATATTGTACTTATCAGACATATACGTCAACATATGCAAATAAACCAACTGGTTCATTCAAATCAGCATCATTTGTATAACGTGTTCGATCAACATTGTTACAAGGATTACGCGATTTATCAATTAAAATGGTATTTGTGTGGAATGCAGACGCAGATATATATGATCGTAACTTTAGAAATATCCAGCGTATCTAAACAAGATACAGGTTTATTGGCTAGTCCGTTAATACCTTATATTAAGAGGATACATCGAAGCGCGGTTTAAGCTCGGTGTGTAAGTGAAATAGTCTAATTTGACGCGCGAGATAAAAGACTCACGCGCACCGGAACTAAACCCTCTTCGTTTATATGTAGATTTATGACAAAATGCTATACTTAAATAAATTTTTAGCTTCGTAAGTTCTTAACTTAATTAAATACCTACGATTTAAAGCAAATTTTACTGCACAATAAGGAGCTGTTTACGTATAATTGTATAAAACAAAATAACTTTGGAATTTTTTTCTATAAAAAATTTTCAAGTAATCATGTTTTGGATTTAGAACAGCAGTAGACAATATAGTCAAATAAGTAACACATGGAAAATTCAAATGATTTAACTATTGTATACATTTTTTTATAGGAATTTTAAAAGCACAAAATTTATCGATGTATCCCCTTAAAACAGAGTTGTATGCAAACGGAAATAATAAAGAACGTTGAGAGGCAGTTGAAGTCATGGGTCAAATAACATAGAGTCATGCAATGTGAAGGTGTTAGTGCAGTTTATAGTACATAAAGGTCCTATTGCATTTCGATGACACATCGGCACGAAGCCAGTTTACCTTCTTCGATCCCGGAATGCCATACCCAGCCTTCTGCCTTGAGTTTATTTCTGTCTATCAGTTTCTCGAAGCTTTGCACAGTAATCCAAGAATACAATACAAAATTGTACGTGCAAAGCGTGCAATTACGTTACTTAGCGTAAAGTTCTAAACATCAAAAAGACGTATTGTAACAATTGTTAATATTGATTTAACATCATACCGTAAGTCAATCCGACTTTCTAAGCTAAAGTTTTATTGCAAATGATTCGAAAGCGAAACAATATACCGCGTGTATATGGTATATAACCATCAAACATTATTCTCCATTCTTCATAAAATTTCTATTAAAAAGCATATGATGTCGTTCGGAAATGGCCTCGCTCCAATTGAGATATTTTGTCAACATAGCAAATTTCACTACAGCAAAAAAAAACATTTCTATTGCGGAACTGAATGCAGTGTCAACGCACTGTCAGGTGTTGACAGAACTTGTGAAAACATTCAAGTCAAAATTTCCTTCGCTTCAAATTGACTTCAATGATGATAATATAAACATTAGATGACGTCATGAGCTCTTATGTTCGTCAACAAAAAATTCGCATCCGGCTCCAAACGATGAAAAGTCCACGATAATACTGCAGCAAAAAAGGGGTAACATTGTAAGAAACCGGTCGACAAGTATCTCGATACGAGCAAGGTCTACGAAAACTTAGAGAGTCGAGAACAATGACAAATTGTTTTGTATGTAGCAACTCTGAATGAGTCTGGTGTGACATGTTAAACAATAGACGCGCTCTCAGCAATTAGTTGCGCCCGCGCATCGTCAGCATCATCAGCACCAGCATCGCTAATAGCCGTGACGAATATAACTCGTCATTACAGACCCTTTGTCACGTAACGTGTAAACTAAGCGGAGAATCGTCTTCGAGGTAATCACCAGCACCGATAATCCGATAGATACGGACGGCTTAAGCGACCGCCGCCATTGCAAAAAGTATTACGAAATTCGCTATTAAAATATGCAGCTTTTCCTCGCACGACTCCAAGCGAAGGACTCGGGCGCAATCTAAGGTTGCCTATTATCCGCCACGCTCCGAAAACCACCAAAAGGTAACACAAGAACAGCGGAAAAAATTTTGAAACTTATTGCACAAGAGACGCCTCATATTAAACAATAAAGGAGTAACTAATAACGTCGATTATCTATCTGAAATCAGTTAATTGATGTTTACTACACCGGTAGTAGGAACGCAATAGGAGAACCGCCCACAACAACCGATCCGATCTAACTTACTATACAATGTTACTTACCGAAACAGCGCCAGCGTTGTTAAGATATGAATTCTTACCTGTAAAAAAAATAAAAGGCATCGTTAGAGAAATAAAAACACAGATAAGTAAGTTGAAAATGTTAACAAGGCCCACGTATTTGCTTAGTCATTACTTTAAAAATAATATAACCGTGGAAAGTGCACAAATTAATGGAGATGCGGTAATAGCAATTACTGATGACATGTAAACGAATAACGAGCATTACGTTGAAGATTACATACGAGCAGACATCGGGTTGGACCACGCCAATTACGAAACAATGAACAGGAAAGTTTTAAAACAAAGAAAGGAAAGCGCTTGCGAATACTAAATCGTATCACGTACCGACTTTGTAAACCACATTGGAAAAAAATAAAAATAAATTAGATAACAATTTGAAATGCTGTAATATTTTAATAAGCAGTAATAATATAGATCTCGTTTTAGCTAGATCGACTTCCTTCATCTCAAGGACTGTTTGAGATAGCCACGTTTGGATAATACATATAGACGTAACGCGACATCTTTGGCCATATGAACCGAGAGCGAAGTCACTTGGCCAGGCTATGCGGAAGCTTCGGACATTCGGGTAGATGGCGTTGCCGTCAAGTAAACATTGTGCTCCGTATAATTTAATTCGAAAAAATGTTCTAAGTGATAATTTGCCGAAAAGTATAGTGTTAAACTAATCTAGATAGTGTTAATTTCACCTAACATTGTTATCTCAACCGAACTCCCACAGAGAACATTGTTACAATGATTTAAAGATTTGAACTCTGAATCAAGGTGTTTGTGTTGTGTTGATAAAGTGACCTAAACAATAAACAAAACCAAATAGATCACTTACCATGCAATTTAATAAACAGTTGAAATATAACAGCAAAACATAAGTGGCAAAAATAACATTATGTGAAGAAATATTCGACCCACCCGCAAGTTTTTGTAAAATTGGTGTCAAATAAACTGACGATCTGACGAGAAACAACGATGAGAATTAAAACCATATGAAAGGTAGGGAAATTACGAATAATGAAAATTAATTTTCCTACAACTATTACACACGAAAATTAAATTGCAAATAACTGGAATGCACGAGCATTGATTTGATTTTGAAAACAATGCCATCTATTAACGAATAGAGTAACATATTACTTATTACTTCATTTTGGCCCTAATAAAAGAGTATTCTATCTTTCTATCATATCTATCCTATCTTGAGTCAAATTGTGAACTCACTTTTCGGCAATTAACACAATCTATTGCCGACAAGAGAAACATACACCAAACACCAATACTTCAAGTACCGCAATCCACTACTAGAGGGCGCTACTAGTCCCAAAATAAACAGAAATGGTTTCTGAATGTGCGGGCTGTCATCAGAAAATACCGGAAGCAGAAAAACTTACCTGTGCGCATTGCAAAAATGCATATGACTTAAAATGTGCTAATGTTTCAATTCGTCATTTTACAAAATTGATGACTTCTGAGCATAAAATTAAATGGCAATGTCCAGTTTGTTACTGCAAAACCCCTAAAGTCGGAAATGCAAATACCCCTATACGCCTACAAGACCGTGACCTACCGCAACAAACGAAATCACCTTCTGAAGAATGTAATGTCACCTTAAGAAGGGTGAACACAAAAACAAACGCTAACAACTGCACTTTTAATTCTGAAGACCTAACTATACTAGGCGACACACTGAACACAGAGGAAAAGGAAACAGCCAGTCAAACCGAACTAACATTACAAAATCTAAGTGAAATTATAATACTGCGCCTTAAAGAAAATAATAAATCCATTATAACAGAAATTCAAAATACAATCCAAACCGAGATAAATAAAGCCATCACTGAATTAAAGGTAGACATCCAACTAAAAACAGATGCCTTGGATATCCAGAACGAACTAAGAAAGGAAGAAATAGAAAGAGTAAACCTAAAAATTGAAAACCTTACAAAAGAAAATGAGAAACTAAAAAAAGAAATTTTAGATATAAAAAACAGAAAAGATACCCCAACCGCGATTTGCACTGAAACAAACACGAAAAAAATAGTTCTCTACGGATTTGCTGAATATTACAAAGAACCGGAATTTGACCTACACAACAGAATCATTGAAGTATTCTACAACACGATGAACGTAGACCTGACGGGATATATAGAAGAGACATACCGAGTGGGTAGATACAACAACAACAACAACAGACCACTTATCATCGAATTAATCAGCAAAAGAATGGCCAAGTACGTAATAAGCAATAGCCAATACCTTCAGGGTACTCGGTTATTTGTCTCAGAGTTCCTAGATACCAACACGCGAAGAGAAAGACAATTACTGCGAGAGGAAATGCTTCAGGCCCGAAGAAACGGATTATTTGCAATCATCAAAAACAATCAATTGTTTATTGAAGGACAGAAAGTTAACCAGAGCAACGAAATATATAAAACGATACAAATCAATGACTCGAAGGGAACCACATATAACTACAATGTAGATCGAACCTGCGATCAGCCTACCATCAACGAAGACACAAAGAATCACTCCTTTCGAAAGCATAGACCAACCTTGTAAAATTCTCTTCCAAAACATGCGAAGTATATCCAACAAGCTACACATTATAGAAGCATTTTTATCAGAAAACCCTATCTATCAAGCTATATGCATATCTGAGTCCTGGCTATCCGAAGACAAAATTTCCCTCATCCAAATAAATGGCTATAATCTTGCATCATCATACTGCCGGAAAACTCGAGGAGGAGGCGGCGTGTGCATCCTCCTACAAGATCAATTTGAGTATATAGAGAAAAAGGATATCTCAAACATGTCTACAGAATATGTACTGGAAGTGTGCGCTGTTGAGTTACCTAAACAAAACCTTTTGTTAATTACTATGTACTGGAATAGAAGAGAGGAAGATACATTCATTGATAAATTAAAACAAATTCTAAACTATTTAAACATTAAGTATAATAAATTAAACATTGTTATAGGTGGAGATTTTAACATTAATATTTTGGGCAACAACTTTAAAACTAACCAGTTTCTGGATCTCATGCTAGAATACAAATTCACTCAACATATAAAAATACCTACGCGTATTACAGAAAAAACATCAACATGTCTTGATCTAATATTTACGAATTTCAGCGACAAAAATATGTTTACAACCGTAAAAAATTTCGGACTTTCAGACCATAGTGGAACAATTATAAACCTAAGCATACCTCAACCAGCGAAAAAAATTACATGGTACACAAATAAAAGATTATTTAATAAAGCGAACATTACACAATTTAAATCAATATTAAGCACACAAAACTGGCACGACATTATACAATCAAACAATAATATAAATGAAAATTATAATTCTTTCAACAATCTCTTAATAAAAATTTTAAATCAATGTATACCTATGCGTAAAATGAAACTTAAAACTAACAATAAAAAATACTGGCTAACTACAGGCATTAAAGTTTCCTGCAAAAACAAAAGATTGTTAAAATTATTTTCCAATAAAACCAAAAACCAAATAATTACACAGCATTATAAAAAATATGAAAAAATATTAAAAAGTTCAGTTACCACTGCAAAAAAATTACAATATATAAACAAAATAAAGAAATCAGACAACAAAGTAAAAACGATGTGGAGTATTATAAATGAGAGGACAAATAAAAAACCAACAAAGGAAAAATGTAGCATAAAATTACAACACAATGATACTATAATAACCGAACCCAAGGAAATTGCGAATATTTTTAATGACTTCTTTGCGTCAATAGGAGAAAATTGCAACAATCCATCTGGTACTGCACTGGGCGGCATGTCAACATTAAACTCCACGGAGAACACCATGTTCCTTAGCCCAGTAGAAGCTTGGGAAGTTAACACATTAATTAAAAACCTAAAAAATAAACGAAGTTACGGTTTAGACGAAATTCCACCTATGTTATTGAAAGAATGCGCAAATGAACTCACCTTACCATTTTATCTACTATTAAATCAATCTTTTACAGAAGGCACTTTCCCGGAATTTTTAAAAAAATCACTAATTAAACCAATCCATAAAAAGAACACAAAAACTGATCCTAATAATTATCGCCCAATAGCTCTATTACCCTCAGCGTCCAAGATTTTTGAGAAAGCTATGTGTGATCGAATTTATACCTTTTGCGAAAAATTTAACATATTGAGCGATTGTCAAAACGGTTTCCGAAAAAACCGTTCCACCACATTAGCTGTTTATAAATACATCCAAGAAGCCCTAAATATTATAAATAATAAGAAATACGCTGTAGGGATTTTACTGGACATGACCAAAGCATACGATAAAGTACAATTTAAAATACTCCTAAATAAACTGTATGGAATAGGAATCCGCGGAAAAGCCCATGAATGGCTTACGTCATATTTAAAAAATAGAGAACAAGTAGTTGAAATTGAATACTTTAATCACAATAGTAGAGAAATAGAAAAAATCCGATCTAAAAGCAAAATAACTAACGCTTCCATTCCCCAGGGAAGTGTTATAGGTGGCCTATTATTTCTTGTTTACATCAACGACTTACCAGAAACCATAGAGGGGCCATGTGTTTTATTCGCAGATGACATATCTTTATTAGTCTCCTGTCAAAACAACACAAACATAGAAGAAAAACTCAGTTCCACACTCACAAAAACTTGTAACTGGATGACTTCACATAATTTAGAAATTAATCATGCTAAAACTAAACTAATGGTTTTCCACCCTTATCAAAAAGCTCCTCTACACTTAAATTTCACCTTTAACGGCTCAAAATTGGAAACTGTTGATGACTTTACACTACTTGGACTTACAATAGATAAGCATATCAACTGGAAAACACAAATACAAAAAACCCGTTCAAAAATCTCAAAATTCTCATACGCTCTTCGAGAAATTAAAAAGACCACCGATCTACAAACCGCCCTCACCACGTATTATGCGTATGCCAATGCATGGCTTAGCTACGGTGTAACCCTCTGGGGAAATAGTACAGATGCACTGACACTCTTTACCCTACAAAAGAAACTAGTTAGAATCATGGTAAATATTGATCAAACTAACAGCTGCAAACCCTATTTTCTAAAACATAATATTCTAACCCTCCCCAGTATTTATATCCTAGAAATATGTAAATTTGTCCGTAAGCATCAAGAGTTCTACACAAAACGCGAAGACATCCAATCACAGTACACACTTAGGCACCGATCGAGGCTAAACATACCAACATCCAGGCTAAAAATGCATTCCACAAGTCCCTACGTAATGTCTATAAAGATATACAATAAATTACCAGACATAATAAAGAAAGAAGAAAAGTTCAATATATTTGTAACAAAACTTAAAAACTTATTAATAAAAAAATGCTATTATTCCTTAGATGAATATTTAAATGATAAACATAAATAATAAGAGAAATGTTTAAAGTATATGTTAGGGAAATTACTAATATAATAAAAAATGACATAAGAATAATAATAATTGATAACAAAAATTAGTGATAGTCACGCAATTTATAGATATGTTTAAAATAAAAATGGTATGATATGGTAATTATTAATATAACAATAAATGATAGTAATAAATAATCTAATATAATAATAAAATAATATAACAAAAATAATAATGCAATTAAAATACTTAGAAATACGAGTACTTAATAATAAATTAAATTGAATAATATAGCAATAATAGTTATTCATGATCTCCTAAAACACGGCTTCCTCTCTCCTACCCTTTTGCTGTGCCCTACAGGGTCCATAATGATCTAAATTATATATTATACCACCTAAGTACACATTATGGTAAAGCATTAAAGATATTGAGTATTGAGTATTGAGTATTGAGACATATAATCGGTGTGAAGGTTATATTTTATTCTCAAGGGTGGGATTAACATTGTATGCATAAACTGTATTTTATCTGAAAAACGTGTATAGGGCGTGGAATGATAGTAAAATATTTACCATTAAACGAAGTATGTTATTATTAGTCCAGTGCTTACAAGTCCCTCGTTGCATATCAACTTCAACCAAGCAAGAAGTTTCTAGATTATTGCACGTTTACATCTGAGATCACCACTATAATTGTCGTATTATTTTTCCAATTTACAATAACGTAATTTTTAGAGTAGATTCAATTATTTGGCCTGATCTTATCGGGTACTAAGTAACATATGTCATGTTAGCCATAACTTACACAATATAGAGCAAAGCGATGAACCTTGAAAGCGAGCTATGGGCATAAATCACAAATCCGCCAACAATAGTCTACATGGCAGTACACTTAGTAGAAATAGTTTCAAATATTTCACTGTATGGCCCCGAGAACTGGCGCGTGCGCTCTCCACGACCGCAACCGGTCACGATCTAGAAGAATCGATTTTTCACAAAATTGTGACCTTAAGATATCAATGGTAGTGACAAATATTTGTGACCAAATCTAGATTCGAATCATGTAGACATTAGATTTGGTAATGTAGTTTTAAACTTAAAAACGATATGAACAGAGTAAGATAAGAGTAAACAATCGATGATCGAACAATAGTTCGCTGTAATGACTGAGTACACAGTTAACATCGAGCAGGTAGAAGTTAGAACCCACGCAGCTAGGATCATAGACATTGTGCAATCCACTCGCGGAGATATTTTGCACAAAGTAAACATTTTATTACAGCAATCCGTTTCTAAATAAAGATAATCTAAATTGGAACTAACAAGTCAAGGAATGCATAAAAGAATTCCCACATTAAAATGCAAGGTCTTTTAATTGGGAGGCTTTGATCATAATAAGGCACGTCTAAGAATAGTAATACACAAACTTCGTGAGACATTAGCCTGGTACCTAATAATTAATTCGAAAATGAGCTAGATAATTGACACAAATAAAACAGGAAACCTTATGATGACGTAAATCCCGCCAGTCGTTACAAAGCTCTTGATATTAATCTATTTTTTTTCGAATTTAAGACAAGGTTAAGTTGAATTTTAACGTTACTGCTTATTAGTGGCTTACTATTGAAAGCTTCCGTCAATTTTATATGCTTGATCTTTCCAATTTTTATACTGGAAAATTCAAATAGAACAGAAACGAAAATCCTAGTAAACTTCTAGAAGCAATATCCATTGATAAACAATCCAAAAGAAATATAACATACAAGGCATTTAGATGACATAACATAATCCAAGATGAGTGCATTTGATAAAACAGGTTGTAAGATGGCACCGCCTTGACCGAGCGCCTTGTCCACTATACACTTAATTGCTATAAGTTCTCGCCGTGACACTATTAACATTTCTCGTAGTTCTCGCATACCTGAACGTAACTTCTGACATTAAAGGAATAGAGCTTAATAGTCTTAATACCATGGATTGATATGCTGAATTCCTTTGTGCTTGCGATAATGTTTTATAGTTATAGGTCGTATAAAATTGGAATTGGCTTGTTGCAGTTGTGATTATAAGTTTATTGAAACTGAATTAGTTTTCCCGGATATTATTCAAGTATAATATAGGTAGCTACGTTGAAAAAATTAACTGTAATTGAAACTTTAATGATGCCTTAAAAAACCTCATTGTTCATTTTCTATAAAATCATTAATATCATCTAATTAACTGAATATCATTTATATAATTTGCGCAAGAGCTTAATGTTTTGTATCTGAACAATGGTCGGGATAATCATTAATTTTAATTGGAACAAAAGGCGGACAATTTAAGAGCTAAGTAGTTGGCATCTAAAATAAAAAGAATTGTAATGAGCCGGTTGATCAATCAAACGGCACGCGTCAGCTTGCGCTTGCGCATCAAACTAAGGTTGCCACGCACCGGAATGTATACATTAAAATCAAGTATTTTAATGTTTTTTGTGCAATGTGAATTTCGCAATAGGCTTACTTGGAGTTACTTTGTAATTTAAATACTGAGGTATTATAGTACATATTTAAATTACAAAAGTATACCAAAATGCACTTGTTCAATAACTTAACTGTTTATAATATGATCCTGAGTAAATCTACCTAACCGACCTCAAATTAACAGGAAAACTCATAGCCACAACCTTATTTAATAACTTGAATAATGAAGCACGAGCGCACCCTTTTACCGTCTTAATCTGCAACCTTTGCAGTTTTAAATCTCATATGATTAATCGCAAATATATATCATTAAGCGCACGCGACGGCCCGATGATACGCCAATTACTTTCGTCTTGATAAACATGTCTTGAGGACAGACAGGTAACGTTATAATTTGCGACGCTCGGGGGGTTGCGCAGACGATTCCATAGAGTTTCATAATCCCGCGACAGTCAAACCAGAGCAGCCAACACCGTAGCATACATGTAACGTTTTATTGATTGCCGATAGCAATCATTATTATTATACATTGCGCAATTTGCTGGACACACGCGTGCCGGACACTAAGGAGTGGTCAACAAACAGTTATGTCGCAAATAGGCGGTTATAGTTTGTAATAAATAAACGGCGGCCAGCTTTCCGTCGTTCCGCAAACTCAAGGAGATCAATGCATGCAATTATCTGCCACTACAAACGTATATACACTTTAATTTGTAGGGGACTTATCTCAGTAATTACGTAAATAAGCAGCCTTCGTACGCACTTTGAGTATTAGTTGAGAATAATCTGTCGATCGCATAACAAGAACATAAAAAGGCTACAAATTACACACACATTAAAGTTATTTGCTTATGTTATTGGAAAGTATGGAGGAGTACAGTGAATCGGCGTGTCCTGGCGGTTAAACTCGAGTCAACACAAACAAAGGCCGATGGAAAGTTAGCGCCGAGCGCACGGGCCGAGCTCTGAATACAAATCGTCAACAATACATCAGCCGAGAGAATTTCCCAACGCTATGTCACCGTGAAACTAGAACGTGAAGAAAGCTTTTTTATTCACATACGAAAAAGCCTATAAAACAATTTTGTCGTGCCGCGTTCATTCCTTGGAGCACGCCAGCAAGGTTGGCGGCATTGTTGAAAGCACCGGCCACCGTGACACTCCCAGCCAAGTCGTTGGTTAATCACTTCACGTTTTGTACTGACCGCAAAAAAATCGGGCACCTTGCAGAGCAAGGCCATGCGCTTGTCTTAGTTTCCATCGCTCATTTTAAATAATTACGCCAACAATGCACACGGTCTCGTTACAACGCAGGGCTTGAACAATCGCGACACAATTTTTATGAAGGCAAACTGGATATCGCAAACGAAAGGATGCAACCGCGATGAGCCTTAGCATCGCGGCCAAATGTCAAGTCGGTGTATTCGCTGTGAACTTTACGGCTCACCTGTCTGTTGCTACGTGCAGTCAATTCAATCGGCGGTTTGTTATGTTACAACTTATAGATTTCAGAAAGGAAAGAACCGGTGACTGTTACGGCAACTATTGCTCAACCAGAGTCCGCGCGACGCCAGTTAAACGTACCAGTGATCATAAACTGAATCAAGGTTATTCATTATGAATCACGTGGCTAATGAGTGTTATCGTTTCCCTCTTTCACGAGGATAATCTGGCAACATTCTATAAATTTGAGCAAACTAAAATTGTTGTTGAACTTTGTCGAATTTTACGTAAAGAAAATATGCAGAGAGTGACCTATTGTAGTAATATCATTAGTCCGACTGCACAATCGAAACCAATTAAAACGCCGCTGGAGCGCAGCATTGCAGGCTGCGAGGCGTTGGCGCACGGAGCCGCCCTCGCCGCTTTATGCTCTAGTACAGGTTCGGTGCATAGCTTAGCACAATTACAAAGCGGGTTAGGCTCGTGTTTTATCGAAGGCGAAATCGAGTTGGGTGACCGTGCCTTTCACGGAGCCCGGCCACGCCCACCGGACACCACGGGCGACTTTGCCTTCACTGCCCTAATAGTTCCATATCTAGTTCGGCCATTATTCGGTTCGGTATAGTTCAGCCCGACGCTTTCGTTCCAATTAGACTAGCGCCATTTTGTAACAACTAAGTGGTAGTACCTAATTTCTCACCCACAGCGACCGCACTAGCTGACATCTTCATTGTTTTCAATAAACGGCATCACAAATAATAAACATTGTATGAATATAATTTCGTGACTGCGGCAAGAAGATTACGTTACGGAGCTCGTGCCGATTGAAATTGAAAAAATTATCCGATCATTGTTTCAAAACTCTCGAAGATTTCTATGTCGTTAGCGGTTGCAAACTAGGCTAATGAACATTTCTCCGGTGAGGTTACACAGACGCTGTAGAACAATGAAGCTCCGGCCTGATATCTACCTAACAATACGTAAATAGAGTCAAATTAAGCACGACACTTGTATTTTTTCGTATTTAGGCTCGCGGCCTTCCTGTCTCGCGGCGGGCGTTAATTCGCCATTCAATTTCCAATTAAACGCTTGATTCTCAATGCCAGCTGGGTCGGAGGTGGTCGCTCTACAAAACTTAATAAAAGGCGGGTGGTGGCGCGCGGCTCGCCAGTGCCCGAAACAGCGCCACTGGCCGACGCTTTTGTCTCCTTCGGTCCTTTCACTTTTCGCGCTCATGTACGACTACGTAGCGTACACGATTAACAAAGAAAGCCCGACTTAGATAAGTTTATGGATTAACGTGTTGTGTTTAAGTGTTTATGTATGTGCAATAAAACTAAGAAGTGATGTTTTCTAAACTTTCAGATGGTGAGAGGGGCGGCCCTAGCGCTGGTGCTGGCGCTGACATGGGCGTGCGCGCGTGCCAGCGTGCTGGTGCCCACGTACGTGCTGCCGCCTGACTCGTTCGTGCGCGATCAGCGCAGCCTCGGCGCCGCGCCGCACGACAACGATCACGCCGAGTCACAAAGAACGATCAAACGACTCGTCGGCGGACACCTCAAGATTAAACCCGAAAAAGAATACGGCACCGCTAAAAATTCTTTAACCTACAACGAGAAGAGCGCGAGTGGTAAATTCGCAGGCGTGATCGCGCCGGACCAGTCAGGCGGCAACGTGGGCTGGAATCAAGGGATATGGGATGATGGCATGCTCATGTCTAGCGCCGGCGAAGGAAAAGACGCTCCGAAGACAAAGGAGGTCGATGAAGATAAAAAGACGCTAGCAGATCAGGTGGCCGAAGGAAAATATGGTCTCATTCAGAATGAAATATTCGCCAAAGCTCCTAAACGACCTGGAATCGTAAGCTACGAGCCTAATGCGGAGACAAGATCAAAAGATAACCTTCAAAGTCTCGGTGGACTCAAGAAGGAGGAGATTTGGCTCGCAGAGGATCACCTACTAGTTTTAAAAGGAGGATCATTCCCTGAGCGAACTAAAGAGACTGAAGGAAGACCATGGCCACCGATCGACGCCTATGAAGCGCCTAACAGGCAAGTAAAGCTACCGCAGAAACCCAAAGTGCCACCGCCCTTTCCGGTACGACTCTCCGACAACGGACCGCTCGTTTTCCTCACGCCAAACGGCAGTGTCCCTGCGTCCCTTTTCCCTTCCTTCTTTACAGGAGAGGGCGAAGGCCCTCTTTCTCCTCCGCCATTCCTCTTTCCATCGGGAGCGCCCTACCCCTCGAGTGATAATCAGGGAAACGCTACTTCCGGGGGAGCGCCGCAGCCAGGTCCTCCGTTCCCATTCCTTCCCGGGAATGCGAGCGAGGGAGCATTCCCTTTCCTCCCATCCATGAACGGCTCTTTTCCAGAAGGCTTTCCACCGGGCGCAGTGTTTCTACCACCACCGAGCAACCAGTCAGACCTATACGACGAAGACGACCCTTCGATCTACTATCCGCCGCCTTACAATTTTTCCTACCGCGCTGACTACAACAATAAAGTGCCTGCGGGCCCACTAGTACCTGGAATAGTACTGCCGCCTCCACCAGACTTCTTTGCTCCATTGGAGGAGAGCACGACGGAGGCTGTTAAGACTACCACCGCTAGACCGTCCACTACATATACAAGGACGAAGACGACCACGAGACCGACGCCCACGCACACAGTGCAGCGTACCAAGTACAAGACGCGACCAACCACAACTGAGGTGCCGAGAACTACTGAAATACCAACAACGACAACGACACCACCACCAGTCGAGATCGTGACTACTTTGAAAACGAGGAAGCCGCAACGCATACCGTCGAGACATCCCGTAAGAGTCCATAACTTGCCAGATGAAAATACAACAAGGACGAAAACAGAGAAACCTGTTTACAAAACACGAACGAAGGTTACATCGAAGCCTCTATCCGTGTCTGTAATTTACGATTATCCAGAACCCGTATACGAGAACAAAGTACCGACGACATCGGAGAAACCGTACATACTATACGACGTGCCACAGAGACCTGGAGTGACCTCGAACGATATATCATCAACGCAAGTGCCGCTCCGAGCACATTATTCAAATGTACAGAACGACGTGCCTACTACAAAACTGCAACCTGTCTACAACAACAGAAAACCAAACGAAAATGCGTTTGCGTCGTACTATTTCTACGATGAGCAGCCAAAGACCTCGCCTTCTCCAGCCACATTTTTCGATGGCAGGAATTACTACAAGACGGTACCAGTCAACCAAACTCCTTACCCACAACAGCAGAATGTCAACACTCAGACAGGCTACAACCCAGCGGTGGATATTTCATACGGAGCTATCGACCAAGCTGATGCACTATTCCTGTGGCCACAAAAACAAGGACCACGAACTCTCACACAAGAGTACTTTAGCATACAGAAACCTAGAACACAACCTGTCTATGTGCAACAGCAGAAACAGAGGCCAGAAGCTTTCTATCAACAAATCGCTGATATCCAACAGACTATTGATTTCTTTACGACGAAGCGACCCAAAGTGCACTCCCACAGACCACATACTCACAAACCTAAAGCTATTACTGGGAGACCAGTCTATCAGTTTAGTTACCAAAACCAGCCGAGGCCGGAGCAATTGCCCTTCCGTGCACCTAAATTGGACCCAGAACCTTTCAGGCCTATGGTGAGCTACAGCAAACCATTCAATGTGGCAAATGAATTCAACGCTATAACACCGTCAGTGTCACCTGGTTACAATCAGCAATACCTGGTAGAAAACGTGCAAGTGACGACACAGTCGCCGACTTCCAGCAGATACTATCCTACGACGAAAACATACGATGAAGAATATGACGACGCTCAGTTCCCGAAGGATGTTCCTAATAAGAAAAACAGACACCAGTTTCAGATACAGAGCGACCAGCCCGCGCCTGTTCATCACGTGTCTAGGTACCCCAACACTACGCCGAATCCGATCAGCCAAGGGTATTACACCAAACAGGACGAGACATACTTCGATGACATAACAAAGAACTCGTTTGACGTGTTCGGTAAGAAACTAGAGGACAACACTCACGACGTGAACGGATTAGCAGTGACAGCTCCGCTCGACACGGTCAGAACGCCGATAAACAACAACATAAACCTGCAATACGCCTACGAGATCATCGAGAACCAGAGCCCTAACCCACCATCTTTAGACAGAGATACTCTTGTTAACTTCCGTCTCCCGAGGCCTATAGTCAACCCGGAAAGTGAACAAGTACCACAAGTGAACGCTGAGCTGGTACAGCAGAAGCCACCATCACTAGAAGACGATACTTTAGTCAATGATCGTTATCCACGACCGACAATAAATCCTGACAGCGAGTTCATCCCCATAGCGAACCCTGGTTACAGGACACCACAGCAGTACAGAGCGCCGACGCAGGTGCAAAGGCCTCAGTTCACGGGCGAGCAGTTCGACCTGAACAGGCCGTCACTGGTGGGAGACACGGCCGTCAACTACAAAAGGCCGCTGCCGCCGGTCAACCCCGACTCGGAGTGGATAGGACCAGTGAACACGGCGGGCGAGGGCCGGCCCGGTTCCTTCGTCTCCTACAGACTACCCGGCGAGGGAGCGCACGTGTACTTCCTAACGCCGCAAGCCGCGGCGCAGGCGGCGAGGGAGAGGTACAGATCGCCGGGCTACGGCCGGTGAAACCAAAGCTCTAGTCTGAACTGATGACGTCGCCCGGACGCGACGTGCCGTGTAAATAAAAGCGCAAATGTGATGTTAAACTGTCCTAAGTAGTGTAAGAGACTAGCGGGATGGCCCGCGTTGCCATAATATTTAAACAGCGAGTTTTAGTTATATGTGAACGAGACACGTTCTCAATCAGCGGTGTTGTGAAACGGACGCTTTACTTTTGATACGTTATTTATTAAATTATTTCTAAGAGACTGTGGTGCATGCATAATGTAATGATAGTTAATTTATTTATGTCAGTATTCAACGAACTATAAGGAATGATGTGATATGTGTGACGATGATTGTGGCATTGTTATTGTGTGTAATGATGGCAGCAATTGTTAATTGTATAAAATTGTTATTTAAAAAGTTGATGATGAATCAATGTGATTTTGTATTGTATTTTTAAAACAAAGAATTTGGAATAAAATAATACAAAATGTTATGATAAATGGTGTTTTTTTGTTTCCTCTTCTCCATAAGACGTAATACGTAAATAGGCACTCTCCGCCGTGAAACCGCAGGATGTTCCGCTACTTGAATCGCGATTCGAGTAGCGGAACATCATGCGAGTCAATTGAATTGAACTACTGCGGTTTCGCTGCAATGTTTCGCGGAGGTGTGATACCCGCCTAACTAAGATGTTAAAAACTGAGACAAGTAATAGATGCAACAAGAGCAGATATAATACTATTACTCAACGAACGATAACTAAATCAAGTTGCTCGATGACGTAAAAATAGTTCAGGTCAGTTTTTTACCAAGAACGCTCTTCAAACAATGAATGATCGATTGTAAACTAAGCCAGGGACAAAAACTGCTACCTTAGAACAATTAAGTACTCAGTTAAGTTAATGTAAAACGTTTACAACTTGACCTAGCAGTAACTCAAGGTCATTTGGTCACTTTCTCTAAAGATATTGCGCTCCTAGATACTATTACTTGTTGTGAAAGTTAAATGGCGGATAACTAAAAATTACTGTTATATTAAGAGCCCATACTACCTCAGCTTTTTATTTCGCTAGCACGATACTGCTCGCGGACTGACTGAGAGCGAGACTCGAGTGCAGTGCTGGGCGCCGATAGTTTAGGTAATTGCTTTTTACGGTGAAAATAATGGTTATTATTATAAAAACCATAAGACCTGCTTTATAGTTAGTTCAGTTAATATGCAGTTTCATAAGTTTCATGTCTCATGTTTTTTAATACCAGCGGTTTATTGTTCTGTCTGGAGGTAACTTTGGAATTTTTTTCAATCAAGAAAATTTTATGGAATCGTGTTTTCGTCAAACTTACATTAATCCTCAACTTTACATATTATATTTATTTCAAAATTAATGCTGCAGTATTTTCGACATTACGGAGGATCATGCTAAGGCATTTGAGGTAATATAGGCTCTTAATAGTCTAGTCGGAGATACAATATAGTATTTATAGGTGGTTATTTAGTTCAACGACCGCGTCTGAGTGATAGCTAACTATGAATAGGTAAACATCTACTTCACGTTATACTAAGAACGAGTTATTGCCCGCGACTTTGTCCGCGTGAAATTTCTTGTTTCCCCGACCCATCCCGTCGCTCCGAGTCGCCAGCCCGAGCTATTACTTCGTTCCTGGCTTATTTTTTCATTTTGCTCAGCTCCTAAGCGTAAATAGTCCTCAAGACTTGAGCTATCAAACAAAAATATTTTTTCAAGTTCGACTATTAGTTCCAGAGATTACTGCATTAAGAGTAAGAATAGAAGTTAAGTAAAATTGTTACTAACCTTATGGACTGTCTGAAAATAAAAGTATTATATTCTATTGGCATAGATAGATATGCAGTGTTATCATAATATCATGTTTGACAATTATGTCAGTTGATTTATAAATTACTTTCGAAAAACAAATAAAATGATCAACGTAAAATGAAATAGCAAAAAAAAATCTGACTATGGTCTTGCTACGCAATCAAACGCGAAATAGACTAAGCAACGCCTTGAACAAATTCTATTTATTTAAATGGCAAAATCATTAAAATTTGAATCCGATTTTGTTTACAGTTTGGGTTTTATTTTTTTTGCACGGCACCAGACCAATTATTCGCTAAAAATTGCCTAGCCATTACGCACATATAGGGAGTAAGGCCGGTTGCCGGTATTATCTAACGGTATACTTACTGAAAATCCGCGAAAATCGATATTCTCTGGGTATAAGAAGTGTAGATTACTTATTAATAAAGTCTTAACGAATAGAACCACCCATCTATTCCCGTAGTTATTGTAAAAGGCGACTAAGAGGCCGATGTGTCTTATGTCTGTGGTTTTGACAAACTTATTTAGTAATTCGTTCCAAACAAATTCAAACAGAAACATGTGGGATTCATAACAATACAGGTTGCACACAAAATTAATTCTGTTTAGTCACACCTATTAGCCGTATCGCAGAACTTATGAATATGAATGAATGATATTCACGAGTATTATGCTGAACTTGACTTGCAAAGACGATTCACTTTAAATTCAACAATAACAAGTTATGTTATGTAAGTTTTTGATGTAAGAAATAGAAAAAGACATTATACTTCGGGTATACTCGGGATCGTGGCTCGTGGCTAAGTAATAAAAGCCCCACAGGTCGATCGATCAGGCTTATCTACGCTTGCCGCGGTTGGTCCGTAGATGGGTGACCAACTTTACATACCGAGACCCCTCCGTGCCTGGGAAAGCTCATTAAGCCACGTTCCGGGTCGTCAGAAGCCCGAAAGTCTGACAACCAGTCTTACCAAGGGGTCTCGTATTAACCAGTAACTAGGTTTTGGAGGTCATATAGACAGTCGCTCCATGTAAAATACTGATATTCAGCTTCATTCGGTTAGACTGGAAGCCGACCCGGCTAGGCGGATTGATTGATTGACTTCGTACAGGAAAAGTTTTTAAGCGCACTGCTTAAAAACTTTTCCTGTACGAAGTCAAAATTTTCAGGGTGTTCTACCCATTTTTTCATGATTTCAGATTTGGTCCAATAGTGAAAGTTGTTCATATTCATGGGTAGAACACCCTATGATTTTTTTTTCTTTTCTCAACATGATGGGGTTGGCTCCCAGTCTAACCGGATGCAGCTGAATACCAGTATTTTGTATAGAGCGACTGCCTATCTGACCTCCACAACCCAATTACTGGGTAACACTATACCCCTTGGTAAGACTGGTTTTTAGACCTTCGGGCTTCTGACTACCCCTAACGACTGCCAAAGATTAGCAAATGACAGCCGAAACCAACGGCTTAACGTGGTTTCCAAGGCACGGAGGGGTTGAGAATCAGTTTAAAATATCAGTTTTTTCGGGAAAACTTCACAAACATGATGAGTATCGATATTTTTCTCAAGTACTAGCGGTCGTTGATTTTATCAAATTTAGATATCAATACCCCCACATCTATGGAGTTTCGCTATTTAATTTAATTTGACACTATATAGTGAAAATAAAGCTCATAATTTTAATAGATTCATCATCATCATCTGTCTAGCCTTTTCCCAACTATGTTGGGGTCGGCTTCCAATCTAACCGAATGCAGCTGAATATCAATATTTTACATGGAGCGACTGCCTATCTGACCTCCACAACCCAATAACTGGGTAATACGATACCCCTTGGTAAGACTTAATACTTATGACTTAACTTGATAATTTTATTCGATTATAAAAAAATTAAAAAAACTGACCTGTATCGGGCTCCTGAGTCTGTGGCGCGTCCTGCAGCGGCGAGGTGTACAACCGCAGGTAAACGTCGATGGCGACGCGCGCGCACCGGAAGTAGAAGGGATGCGCGCGCAACACGTCTTCGAGACGTAGCAGACCGACGTACGAGCGGAGGGTCATCTTGCGCATGCAGTACGAGTGGAAGTCGAACTGGTCCTCCATTATTTCGGAGAAATGCTGTGGAAAAATTAAAAGGTTACATATTTTGAAGCTTTTTAAATAAAAAAATCAATTTCCGTCACTTCAGAGCCGGTTGCACCTATTTGGCTAATTCAAATAAATGATAATGTGTCCAAATAAACGTTTTTCTTTCTTTCTTTCTATTTTTCTTTTGATTACTTACGTAAAAAAAGAAAAAAATACGTGTCCAATATTATTTAGTAAAGAAAATGACGGACAACACAATATTTTAGTCAACATCCCTGTTGTTAACATGGACGCTCGTTTACAGCTAAGAAAACTCAAACAGTAGAACCCTCTCCTCTTTTATTTGAGTTCATAAAACAATTCCCCTAGCATACTAGTGAAACTGCGGGCAATATAGTAACATGGCCTAATATCGCGATATACAGTATTTGTTTAACGTAAGTAATTTTTTTTTATACCACACCAGTTAACCTCTTGGGCTTCATCTCACCTGATGGTAAGTGATGATCAGGCCAAAAGTGTAAGCGAGCTTCACCCGGAATCCTCAACCACAGAACAATGCTGTTCACCATTGTTGCTATGGCAACAGACTTAGATAAGATGATGGTGACTAGCCAAACGGAATTAGATCAAGCCCTATGACCAACCAAACCATGCAGATTTTTTTTTTTTGGGTCTGAGACAGGTGGTCTTTCCAGTAGACCACAGAGGCAGTTAAAATATGATACTACTGATTCATAACAACTAAGTAATTTTATACAGGGTGTGTCAGAAATTTATGGTCAAAATTAAGGGTGTGGTACAGACCATCAAACTGAACAACTTTCTCCATGGGACCAACATTGTAATCGCGAAAAAATAATCAGTCGTCCCATACAAAACTTAAATACCTACTTGTTCCAAATGTATGGGACGACTGATTATTTTTTCTCGATTACAATGTTGGTCCCATGGAAAAAGTTATTCAGTTTGATGGCCACACCTTTCTGATACACGCTGTATTGGCGCATTAGTCTGCAGAAAACAGCCAATCATAATGTGCAATGTTTTTAGAGTAAGATCATTTACCAGTTTTTTTTTCATGTGACAATAAAGGAATTTTAAAATCAATATGTGACATACCCTATCAACTTCGTGCGCCTTTTTCAGTGCTTCGCCCCATTGCTGCGACCGCTTATACGATGCTGCAGCCTCAGTCTGGAACCACATGCACTGCATCTCGTTCAGATTCTCTGTCGCCGGTACACCTGAAACGACAAATTTATTTATTTTTTTATTTTTACATCTAAATTGCTTCTCACTACAAGGTAAAAGGCTTCCTTTTCTCTATTCAAACCTTTATATTAGGGTAAGCTCAGACCGACGTAGTGGCGTTGAAGCGAGGAATAGGGTATTTGATTGGATTTTACTTATTAAATCTTTAGGCTATGGCCAAAAAATCGGACCGGATCGACTCAACCCTGCTTTCAAGTATTAGTCACGGACCATATTATACTGGCAAACCTGCCATTATGGGTGAACGTCGTCATACAGTCAAAATACACTGTTAAGCAAATTGAAACCGATTTCAATAGGGATGGTGACTAAAAAATATTTTTTTGTCCATCATGTAGATTACAAAACAATATTGGACACGTATTTTTGCTTTTTTACGTAATCATAAGATTACTGCGATACATTGAGTTAAAATGTGGCATGACGTCACGACACCAAGTCAAGATTTTATACGTAGTTGTGACGTAGCGAGCCCCCACTCCCCAACTTTAATGAGCTATATCTAAATATTTTTTTATTAATATGATAAAGCAAAAAAATACGTGTCTAATATTTTTTTATTATCTTACTGACATCCCTATTATGTGAGGCAGGGAAAGGAAAAGGAGGCCTCCCTGGCCTTTACCCCGCAGTGGGACAGTACTGTAGTACTCAACTAATAAGGCGCGTCGTGAAACTTCGTTCGCACAGAAAAGAAAGTATGGCCCCGAAGATTAACGAGAATACTTAAAACTTACAATCAACCTTAGATCACTACTATAAGGTTCATAATACACTGCAGCTGTTAGTTCCGTCTCACTCGCAAGTATGGCGGCTGTCAAGCGGCGCGCTAACATGGCGGCAGCTACCGACCAATAGCGGTACAGGAAAAAGCGTGGAGCGTGCCGATTGGTCAATAGCATTTCCCGCGCTTTGAAAATTCATCTTCTGCGCAGGTACATCGATAAGCCATATTACTTGGGTACTACTGTACAAGATAGTTAGATTAGATTAGAACTGTTTCTCACCTTCTCTAGTGAACTTGGCACACATCTCCTCTGCCCTCTTAACGTGTCCGGCACGTAACATGTAGCGCGCACACTTGCTGTTCACGTAGCGGTCGGCCGTGTCCATTGCTTGCGCTTCTTCTAGCCATTGGTAAGCAGACACCGGATCACCAGCGTGCTGTAATATGATACGTGTTATTGTAGTTTATGTGGCATATTACTTAGAACCTTGTCATATTATGTACTATGCGTACCAAATAAGAATAGTACTGTCAAGACGGCATTTTGTTCCGCAATACTATGGCAATACTCGCGAACTTCACTACCAATGCATACTAATTTGACAGCTATCGTGTGAAGTCGGCAGCAAGCGCGATTCTACTCTTATTTATTTTATTTTATTAATTTTAAGAAAACTTACAGCTAAAACATTCAAGTAATCAGAATAAATATGTAGAAGAAGGCCAATTACAAGTTTGTATAGAATTTACAAAACGGTACAAACAGCGTGAGAATTAAACATTGAAACAACTGAAGAGAATAAACAAAAATTAAAATACGTTAAACACAACAAATTTACATTTCAAAGAAAAAGTTACTTAATTTTTTTTTAAATTTCTGAACACTATTTGAGAATAAATCAAGCTCAACATCCTGGCACACAATTTGACTCGCATGGTAAAGCAAAGCTCGTGGCTAAGTAATAACAGCCGCAAGGGTCGATCCATCAGATTTGAATCGCATTGTATACGCGCTTACGTAGCATATTTACCAACACTGCGAGGCACCAAATAAAATAAAACAAAACTGTACAAACCTTAAAAATCCTTCCTTTTACAATAAACAACTCTATAAGCGTAGGCGTATGTTCAATGGCCGCGTCAATATAGTGAAGCGCCCTTTCAGTCTCCTGCTTATGATCAAAGTGTTGCGCGGCGAAATAATACGCCCATAGCAACGCGCTGGCCGGTTGCTTAGTTTCACTAGCGTCGGGGCCAAATGTGCCCTTTTTGGGGAGATTCTCCAAATATTGGAGTATTAATTTCTCTATTGACTCTGCTTTGCTCTTATCCTGGTATAACGATCTGGAATATTTGAAGGTATTTTTTAAAAAGTGGTCAATAATAGCGTTAGTCCGTACGTTCGTACGGACGTAAAAAAATCGCGGCGATTTTGTTTCGCGCACTGGATTTTCAACGCTCTGTTTAGCGCCGAAAGTTCAAAATCCAACAGTGTGTTTTTTCGAGGCGCTAGAATGCACTCTGTTGTTGTTAGGTTGGATTCTCAAAGCTTGGCTCAACAACGAGAGTTGAAAATCCAGTGCGCGATAAAATCCCGCCGCGAATTTTTTACGTCCGAGCGAACGTCAGCTTAGAGGTGCATTGACGTGTAGTTGCCTATTCGCGTTAAAGTTTAGGCTATGGTCTCGTATAAACACCGTCAGCCGGCGACGATGTGCGTTGCGTTCAGATATCAAACGTCAATGGGAACGTTGACGCTGATGTCAGACATTGCATATAGCGTAAAATAGGAGACCAAAGCCTATGTGAATGTCGGATATGTAGCAACAATACAATAAAGGAAAGATCAAACTTTTCCTCCAGTTAGAGTATACTTTCCCTCAATTAATATTGAAGTTAGCAAAGTACACTAGACAGGGAACCTGTATTTATTAAGTAAAACCGTTTTTCTTTTAAATACTCCTCCATCAACCGAATATCGAACCGACACAAATGCGAGATATCGAGATCTTCTATTTGTGTGACCAGTCGATAGCCTCTCATAATCAATTCAAGGGTGACCATGAAATCAGGATTTCTCTTTCATGTTCTAACATAACAACACACATTAAGGTCGATTTACATCAAACGAACAAAGAGCTAGAGCTAGAAAAAGAGCATTCTTTCGTGGTCTTTTAGTGTAAACGAAAACTCGTATTCAGCGTTTACATTAAACGAACAAAGAGCTAGAGCTAGAACACAAGAACGCTTTGAAGAGACCGCTCAGGGGCGCGAGCACGTCCGAACACGCTAGAACGCTCTAAGCATCTGTTCGCGCGCTCTAGCGCCGTTTACATCGAGCGAGCGAGTATTCTTAGAATATTCCATAGAATCTTTGCGAACGCACTAAGAACAACGAAAGAATGCTCTACGCCTGTTTACACTAAAAGAATTTGATATAGTGGGGATAGAATGAGCATTCGCTCGTCTGATGTAAATCGACCTTTACATCACGCCTGCAATACCCAAAGGGTTAGGCAGTAGTACACCCACATTTCTCCAGCTATGTTAAAGCCCTATATAATAGGGAGCGAGCCTTGCCATCAACCGGGCTACTACTCCAGACTCCGGGCTACTACTGAGAAATTCCAGATGAAAAAACCGGCCAAGTGCGTGTCGGATCACGCACATGAAGGGTTCCGTAGTTGGAATGAATTTATCCCAAAAACAAACTTAACATTGTAGTTGAAATACATGTTCTCCCATACATGCCAACTGTAAATGTAAGTTTGTACTCACAATATTGAAAGATTTACCACGTTATACTGAGATCACAGACTTCTGATAGGTTTTCCTGTAATCTACAGTTAAAGAACTATTTTCTGTATTTTTTTCAAAATTTTAGGCTCAGTAGTTTCGGAGATAAGGGTGGGGGAATGGTCAATTTTCGTCTATTTTCTTAAATAACTTTAAAACAGTATAGTTTAAAATTATAAAAAAAATATATATTTGAGACCCTCTTATTAAGCCCTTTTACTTGATATGCCACACGGTACAGTTTGCAAAACTTTTTTTTAAATTTTCTTATTTGCGGGGGGCAAATAAGAAAATTAAAAAAAAAGTGACCCCCATATTCAAAATTCATTTATTTACTTTACCTATACGTGTTTGGGTCACAGAAATCCACATGTGTACCAAATTTCAACTTAATCGGTCCATTAGATTCAGAGCAAATTGGCTGTGACAGACGGACAGACAGACAGACACACAAGTGATCCTATAAGGGTTCCGTTTTTACCTTTTGAGGTACGGAAACCTAAAAACCCAATAACATTTTGCCCGACCCGGGAATCGTACCCAAGACCTCATGCTTACCAGTAGCGGTTGCGATTACTATGCTCAGGACGTGAAAAAACATCATGGATCCACCATGGATTCGTTGAGAAAAAAGGATGGTGCTATAGGTCGTATATAGCTCCGTCACTCTCTCTCACTGCAACCGTTCAACTTCTGCCCTGCTATAAGAGCTCATAGTAAGCCAGCAGACCTATAATTAGCTGCAGTAAAATGACACGTCTTATCTGTCATTTTGTTAAAAAAATGTACCCATTTAATAACGAAATGACAGTAGAAGTGTCATTTTACTATTTCTTAATTAAAAGTCCGACCATAGACCAGCGAGGCAGTCCATGTTACATTACTTAAAAATCAAGCTAATACCTGAGATCAACAAATAGCGGAGGTATTCCTTTATGCAGTCCGTGTCTGAGGTACTCGTCGACTAGTTTCTCGAACACGGGCTGCGCCAGCGCTTCCGTCAACTGTAGGCGACGCGGCGCTATCGCTCTGGGGAATTCTTTCCTGGAAATGACAAAAATTATATTTAATAACATATCAAAAATTATATTTAATAACAAAGATCTACGAATGACATTTAATAACTGTCATTCGTGGAACTTTGACAGTCGTTACAGGTCGTCAGAAGACCGAAAGTCTGACAACCAGTCTTACCCAGGGGTATCTTATTAACCAGTTACTGGATTGTGGAGGTCAGATAGGCAGTCGCTCCATGTAAAATACTGGTATTCAGCTGCATCCGGATAGACTGGAAGCCGACCCCAACATAGTTGGGAAAAGGCTAGGCATATTGATTTCCGAAATCCAATCCAAAACTAGTTTATATTACCAAAAAGATATCAAACACAAGGCCTTGTATCACATTTAAGAACCAAAACATACAAACAAAGCACTTCTATTAGATCTATTAACGCTATCATCATCGACCCAACGCACATTATGTAACTAGGCCGCTAAATATGTAACGTTATGTGTAGCTAAAGATAATGCGCTCGACGCATACATAATACAGCGGTCATAGGCATGTAAATAGATCGATAATCGTTAAATGATTAACATATTTATTTATGGAGATGATTGTGAATTGGTGACAGAAGAAATACACGGTTATTTATTTTAGTATGTAATAGAATTGTTTTGTGAGGATTTTTTTATTCAATACTCACGTGAATTCAGGTGGTAGGTTTTACGAAGAATATGATTATATGATCATTGTAGATCCTGTCGGGCACAGCATAATAGGAGAGAGGAAGAGAGCTTTAATTCAACAAATTAAGATGGCTTTAATTTGACTAATTATTTAGTTGTTATAATATAATTTGTTTAAGTAATTATTTTATAAACATAATCACACTAATATTATAAAGGCGAAAGTTTGTGAGTGTGTGTGTTTGTTTGTATATTTGTTACATCTTTACGCTCAAACGGCTGGATCGATTTGGATGAAATTTGGTATGTAGATAGCTTATACCCTGGATTAACACATAGGCTACTTTTTATACCGGTACCGGTATTATAATAGCATTTCTAATCTTATCTAACCAGCCTGTACCATCCCACTGCAGGCCTCCCTCTCCCTTTTGCATAGATAGAAATTGTTCTAGTTTATCTAAGAATGTATGTTTTTTTAATTATTTTCAGTTATTTATTTATAGTTAGAAGAGTACCGCCTATGGATGGACCTTAGGATCGTGACGACAGAGAATAATAATAATAAAAAATCACACTGTAAAATTAATATGGACGACAATTAGTATTGTCGTGGTATAAGCGAATAGTTCGATAACATACAAGTCACGACACTGAATATGTCAATGAGGGGAGCATGCCTAATCCAAGCCATTCGACGAAGAAGAAAACCATTCGACTTAATACCTGCTATTACACATTACAGTAAAGTTTATTTTTAAACTAGATATTATATGCATTTCAAGTATCGTGGGATTTGGAAATGACCTATATTTCTGGAGGATTTAAGTATCTAAAAAGTATTAAAAAAAACTATTATCTGTTCACTTAGCGATTACCGATTATTTCCCGAAACATCGTAGATTACGATTATCTTCACATTTATTTTATGGTCCATTGGTAGTAAAATATCAGTAGTTAAATATCACCAATAAACAATATTTCGAAACACCGAATCGGTATTATAAAAGCTTAAGAAATGCCAGAGCTGTCTATCATTCATATGGTGTACAAGTACATACAATAAAAGTATTCTATCTGTGTGATACTTTGGGATATGAAATTATGAATTATTATAACAATTTTGTCTAATCACAGATTAATACAGATGGGACACTCCGCAAAATCATTTAAATAAAAAGCGACTCTTGCTATGACACAATAAAGTGCAATTCAGGTCGCACAACGCTTATTACATACAGTTATATTCAACTACAAGTTGCCTCTCTTTCTATCGCGTAACTCTTATACCTTCTGACTTACTGAATTAGC
Organism: Cosmia trapezina; assembly: GCA_905163495.3. NCBI lineage: Eukaryota > Metazoa > Arthropoda > Insecta > Lepidoptera > Noctuidae > Cosmia > Cosmia trapezina. The sequence continues at coordinate 18,160,413 of LR991027.1, forward strand.
CCCGCTGACGGGGCCCGCCGCGTAAGTGGCTTCATACCTAAACTGCGGAGTGTCCCATCTGTATTAATCTGTGGTCTAATACAAAACACAATGCATTTAGCACCACCATGCTTCAACCTATTATTTGGTTACCTATATTATTTTTATGAGCATAAATACTCTTGTGAAAAGACCTATATGCTATCCCATCCCTATAAAACCTAAAAATTACAAATAATCGTGTTTTTACTCACTTATATACATCAAAGAAGGCCACTTTTTCATCAGGATTAGTAAGTTGTTTAGCTTCTATAAGTTTTTCATAATACATCACATTCTCAGGATTTCTCCTCAACAAGTCTTCGTAAACGGCTTCTGCTTCCTTAAACCTGAAAATAATCAAGTATTTGGTTATTTAAATGGAAAAAAATTGTTCACTTGTCTTCTACTTTTTGCTTGCTTGCAGTCTGATCTCAACAAACCCATCTTTTTCTTAGCGTGCCGTTGGCCCAGAATTTGGCAACGAATTTGGTACCCATAAAAATAGAGTATACTTCAGTATCAAATATTGATATTGATTTCGATATAACGAAAAAAAAATTCGATATATCGGTGAAATTTTCTGCAAAATAGTTGTACTTCATGAAATTCTATTGTGTTTGTTTTTTATTCATTACTAGCTGACCCGACAGACGTTGTCCTGTCCCAATTTCAATATTTCAAAATTGCCATAGAAAACCCACTTTCAGTTGTCCCGAATTTTCCAATTTTCCTGGCAACTTTTCCAGTTTTTCTCACCGTTTAAACCTTACCTGGACCAAACATTTCAAAACCAAAATCAGCTAAATCAAACCAGCCATTCTCGACTTTTAGCGAGACAAACGAACAGCAATTGATTTTTATATATATAGATAGATAGATAGATCATACCAAACTAGGAACATCATTTCTAATGTTCAATCATAAATGAATATAACACAGATTGAAAAATTGATCTTAGATCTGATTGGCTGTTGTTTTGGCTGCTGTCGTATCAGTCAGCAACTCTCAAAGACAATCTGAGACGAAAGTTCTTGGTTCTTGGTTGGAAAAACTGGTAAAAAATGGCAAGGAAATTCTTGCAGAAAGCTCAGCATGCACCATACCCGTAACTGACGAGATGTAGATAATATGGCTATGTTGTAATTTGTTACTGGCACAATAAGAAACTTGTTGGTCTGTCTGAAGTCTTGATTTGATAAGAACCTCATTGATCCCTATAATAAAGATAGAGTATTCTATCTTTGTCATTGAAATACATTGAAAAATGAAATAGTTCATTATGAAGACAATGTTAAGCACAGCAGGAGATTTTCAACTGCTTATTTGTAAGTACACATTATGAGCAATGATTACTAACCTTTTCAATTTCAAATAATATTCGCCAGAGGTTTCCTTAATGGATAACTTATCGAGGATTTGGGCTGAGAACTTGTGTAGATGCTGCAGTGCCCTCTCATACTGTCCAGACTCGGCCAGCACCATATTCTGGTACAGGAGCAGTTCTGAATGCTCATAGTCATAAGGCCCCTTCATCTGGTTGGTGCGGAAAGCGTCCAGGATGCTGTTCGCCATCTCATAGTCACCAAGGAGATGGTAACTCATGGCGAAACCGATCCACGACGCTCTCTGTGTCGGTCTGAGCATGAAAAGCTGGTAACGAGTATCCTGGAAAGTTTGGGTAAATTGTGAGTAAAGGTTTTGTATTATATTAGCCGCACCTTACTATAAGGCTGCATTTAAACGAAGCCGAAAACTTATTGCAGCGCTGCGGACGCACGATAGTTTTCGTGGTCAAATAAACATGCTTAGGCCCAAAATCGATGTGCATAATCATAATGCCTATTTAATAAAATCAAATTTCATCAAACAAACAAACTCACTTTCGCATTTATAATATTAGTTAGAATTACAAAACATTTAATCTCAGTTCTGAGTCTCTGTGTGCCTCCTCCAACCCCTTCCAATTCTCCCTGTTCCTTGCCTATCTAGTCCATGTCTTCCCCACCATCCTCACCAAGTCATCCTGCCATCTTTTCCAGGGTTAGTTAACTAAATAGCATGCATATTAGCCACACCACCAACGAGTTCGAGCCGCCGCCGACTAGTGGCATCTTAAGGACTTCAATACTTCATTATAGCAGTTTTCTTTGGACATCCAATGTCACTCCATCTAATCTGCTATAAAGAACTAGCTTTTGCCCGCGGCTTCAACCGGATGAACGACGGAAATTATCCAAAGGGACTGTACTACAAGGATACAAAGTATCCTATGTCCTAACATAAGTCATGGTCTATCTGTTCGCCCAATATCATTGAAATCCGTTCAGCTGTTTAGGTGTGAAAAGGTAAATGACAGACTGACCGGCAGACATACAGAGTTACTTTCATATTTATAATATTAATAGTTGTGAGCAGTGGTGCAGTAAGAAATTTTTCCAAATGGAATCCAATTATTTAAATGCTAGGAAAATGAAGCCAGCCAAAATTAAATGACTTGTGGTTTAAATATAGCCACCACTTGTACAGGCCATGTTTATTAAACAATTTCTGATGTCAAATAAAAAGTTTGCATGCAAAACAACAACAACTAAATGACATAATGATGAATGCAATTATGACATCGGATTTCAAAGCATTTTGAGACACAATGCATGATACAATCTTTAAGAATTTCATTTTATACATTGATTTATAGTAAACTTCTGAAAGTAATCAGCAAGCAGCAAAGATACTATACTATTTATTCCAATTAAGCCTTTTCTTTAACCGGTTGAATGCCGTAATTACAGAAACAATTAGAAAGCCATTGAGCCTCATGTATAACTGCGTTTCTGGCAGTCAAATGGTTAAATAGGTCTCAGTTGATGGCAACAAGCCTATTGCCATCAACCCGCCCACTCCTCCTATTATGTGGGACTTAAATAGGTGTGTTGTCATAGGACTCAAAAGAATTTGCTCATAGGAAGGAATTTATACGAAAATCTGAACCATTTTCAAATAACACTTCAATATCACCAGTATCTAGGCTTATGTATAGCTCCAATGCCTATACATAACCATTATGTCAATAACTGGATAACCCAATTTAAAAGAAAGTAATTAAAAACACTTGTAACTCACTTTGTAACCTTCCAAGTCACGCATCTGAATTTGTAACAAAGACAAATCTCGAAGAATCTGAATGTTTTCCTTCTCCCACTTGAGGGCATTACGGTAACATTTGATGGCCTCATCATACTTCTTGTCTGAACGCTGGAGCAGACCGTACACATGCCAACAGACAGGAGACTTCAGATCATTGCGGAGTCCTCGGCGTACATACTCATAAGCTTCATCTTTGCGACCCAGGCAATTTAGAGTCAATCCTTTCATAGCCAATGTTTCTGCAAAAGTATACAATTCATTAATAAGTAGTCATAGTATTTGTTTTGGTCAATGTTTTAGGCGATTTCATGTATGAAAAAAGTCCTGTAATTTAGTTTCAGGCATTCTTAGTTTATGTCTAAATAACTATAATTATGAAGGAATACAGCCACCAAAGGAATATTTGAGACATTTCAGAAAGGGTAAACACTGACACAGACTTATGTTTTGAAAACAATTTCACAACTTCATAACTCCAGTTAAGAGAATTTAAGTTAAACTTACCAAACATAGTGCTACTTTACTTGTATAGGAATTGTAAATCAATGCACCACTAATCAAGATGCCTGAATAGGAGCATAGTTTTAATATGAATACTTTTTATAAAATCGTTCATTGTTTTATTTTATGTAATTTTATGACATGATTTTAACTTACCTCCATGCTCTTGAAATTTAGGGTTAGACAGTATCTGCTTGGCAAATTTCAACCCATTTTTATATTGTTTATGTTCGTAACAGCGCTGAAAGATAACAATGCACTTATCATTGAGTGTTTAACCTCTATTATTAGATGCACCCAAAAGGGTGCTAGCCTATTATATTTTGTACTATAGTGTATTGATGCTATTATGATTCACAGCCATATATTACTGCTGTAAATATTTTCATACAAGTTTCGGGATCACGAAGGAGCTTAAAAATACTTTAGTTGTGATTTGCATTATTTTATAAATTTGAAGATAGTCGCGAAGAATGACAAGCAGCACCAAACCGAATTGTATGTTTACAATCGTACTTACCAAAATTCTTTTGAAAAGCGCATTTTCTTTAGGTGGCAAAGGATTACTGGGTGGCATTTTGTTCGAATAAAGTGAAGTATCTTTTTATTATTTCACTAATATATTGAAATAATTCTAAAAACCTCGTGGCTATAAACCAAAGAAGTCGATGAAGGATTGCTGTCTATGGGCAACAAGAGCTGGTCACGTGACCAAATTGCCAGTACAGATAACAATTTATACTTTTCGAGATGGATTTGTATGAAACGAAACAGAAATTCACTGATTTATTACAATAATCATTACTATTTTGTTGAATACTTAACTCTGATGGATTTACAATACACAGAGATCTACAACAAAGTCGTTTCACCGGTAGAGTTTGTAGCACAGGTTTGTAGTGATTTTAAAGTGCATTTATGAAACGTGTTATGAGAAAAATACTTCATCAAAGAAATGAGCTTCTTGTGTGGTTTTAGCCACTATTTAAGTAAAAAATAGTAATCACTTATTCAAATGTATAAAATATTTTACTATTAAGCCAAGACCAGCTTATTTATATGCTAGAAAAATAGAACTATCACAACGCTAGTTTTATATAAAACATGTTTTACAAACGATAAGAAAAATAAAAGTCAAAATGCAAACAGTCAAGTCAAAGCTGTCTACGGTGTCAAATCATCCGATCAATCAAAATCTTCTGTCAACAGTCAAAGAGCTGTCCAGTGTCCTGTCAAACTAATTTAGTTTAATTTTTTGATGTGGAAGAGCCAAGAGATTAGAAATTGTTAAATTAACCGTAACGTTACTTAATTTGTTTCGCTCACTTAAACTCTATTTTATACTGTTGACTTTAGTAACATGGGCATAGAAAACATGCGTCGTTGGCCTATGTACATCGTATTTGCCGTCTGCATTTTATTGTTACTTTCACTAATCAATAGTTGGAGTGCGGAGACTGAATTGCGAAACAGAGTTTCGGAGATAAGTACACAACTACAGGAATGCTCCAAGCAGCAGACAACATGCATGGAGGAATCTTTAACTTTACTTGAACAGCGTGACGGATACGTGATCAAGGTGAATGAATTAGATAAACAAAAATCTAGATTAGTGGACGATGTGGATGACTACAAGAGTAAACTTTCAAAATCTGAGGGTCAAGTGAACCACACGAAAGTAGACGTGGAGCTTTGCAAGACAGAGCTACAGTCACTGAAGAACTTGCAAGTGAGTAAGACTGCTATAGTGGAAACATTAAGATTAGAGAAAGATACACTGACAACTCAGTTAGTTGAGAGGAAGCAGAAGATTGAAGACTTAGAGAAAGAGATTGAGAAGCTGAAGTTGGCACTGACAACACGAGCATCAAATCCATCGGCAGCACCCAAAGTCACCCCCGCTGTTCAGCCACCTAAGATGAGCCCAGCTCTAAGTGCCCACAACCCCATCAATGAACCAGTGTTAGAAAATAATGATGCTAAAGAAGAGATTGAGGACACTAATGCCTTGAATGATGGCAATGACTTTGATCCCCAGTTACAATAGCTTTAAATAATAGCTCATAATTTGGTGGCCTGCTGGTGTGATATTATTACCACGTAGATGACAAAGTGTGAGGCTGGTGGTAGAAAGGCTGTAAGCTAAAATAATAGTGTACATAACAACATAACCCTCCTTCTGGGGCAGTCGGGTAAACATTTCAATAAGGTGCAGCGCAGACAACAGACTTTTTGTGCGTGCGAGTTTGTGGTGCACAAAATGTATCAATAATAATTAATATTTCAGGTGTTGTATGCATTATATATGAATATAAATATATATATGCTGGCATTTGTATAATGTTCATATAACACATGCAACACCTGAATTATTAATTATTATTAATACATTTTGTGCGCCACAGACTCAAACGCACAAAAAGACTGTTGTCTGCGCTTCACCTAACTTTACTAAAATTGAAAAAAAAAAACTTTAAAACTTAGCTGTTTCCTTTTTCATAAAAGTATGAAGAATAAAAATTGCACTTTTTAATGAAAAAACTTTCCATTTTGATGTTTACATTATTATTATAACATGATATTAAGCAGCATACATTATTTGCATTGAAATTATGATAAATAATCACTTGATAGCGTAAAAATATTTTGCACGGAATTACTCTGATATGATAATGTTATCATTTTGTTTTAATCCTCTCAGCACTATTAATTATTATCTGAATGTATCAACAATTTGTACTAGCTGCTCTACAAAATGATTATTTTATTTGTCTCGACTTTTAGTGTAACTGAGCAGTGGGTTGTTTTATCTGAAGAATAAATATGGCAGTTTGACATATTTTCTACACAATAGCAACAGATGTAAGTGGAAACGCCGGGAGGTGTTGCCCTAGAAGACATAGTGACTTTATTGCTTACATTCTGTGTGCAATAGCAACAGATGTGAGTGGAAACGCCAGGAGGGGTTGCCTTAGAAGGACATAGTGACTTTATTGGTTACTTTCTTCAGAAAGGTCAGGTGTGCAATAGCAACAGATGTGAGTGGAAACGCCGGGAGGGGTTGCCCTAGATTCCCTAGAAGGACATAGTGATTTTATTGGTTACATTGTTCAGAAAGGTCAGGTGTGCAATAGCAACAGATGTGAGTGGAAGCGCCGGGATGGGTTGGCCTAGAAGGACATAGTGACTTTATTGGTTACATTCTTCAGAAAGGTCAGCTGTGTAGTACTCGCAACTGGCGAGTACTACACCCAATTGAACCCAAGGGAAGAAGGCATGACTTTATGTATGTGTAAAAGCTGTCACACTGCCATATTTATTCCTTAGTTAAAAGTTATATGATGGTTCAAAAATCTGCCCTAAGTTTAATATTAGATGTCATACTCAATTCAGGGTTGTACATTTCTAAAGATAGAAAGAGAGAAGTATGAAGAAATTATTATTGTTGAATTTTAAAATAAGATAGGTATCATGAATTGTTCATCATTCATTGTCTGTTGTTTAGAGTATGGGATGCTGGGACTGTATTGTCTTTTTAAAATTGTAATGTGTTATAATATGACTTGGTCTTTAGGAATAAGTGCATTTATATAAACCACTAGTGGTACTACAGACCTTTCACATTTATTTACCTCTGATCTTGCATCATTTGAGAGCAATGGTGGCCCATTGGTAACGGCCATAACTTACAGTTGTAGGTCATAGTTTCGAACCCAGACGGGCGCTTTGCTTTGTGTAAATTATTTCATCACCACTGCTCTCAAAACGTTGAAGGAAAATATGGAAAAAAGTATGTCCTAGAAAATTCGAAGACAGTGGACATCTACCAACCCGCACTGCGCCCGCGTGGTGGATTATGGCCCTCTCACCGAGAGGAGACCCAGCAATGGGAACATTATAGGCTGATTATGCTGTATGTATCATTGTCAAAATCAAAGTGATCTTTATTTTCATTAATATAAGGTTGCTGCCACTGATGTCTGTCAAAATAAAAGTGATCTTTATCATCATTATAACAAGGTTGCTGTTGGATTGCGGCTGTTAGAGGTAAAATAACTGAATGGTCTGTATAAGTAGGCCTTTCTACTGTCAAAGTCTAAGAATGCATTTGTTTTTTTTATTATTATTAATCTCTATGAAATAATGAAGTGGTTGATTGAACTTCATTATATAAGTGCAATTTCAAGTACAGCCATAATTCATACTCGAATAGCAATAATTTTAGATAATATTTCATAAATCACAAGTATTGTTAGTATGGACATTGGTATTAAATTAGCTAGTTAGTAAAAGCCATGATGGTGCCAGAAAAGAGTATTTAGATCTGACGAATGTAATTTCTATTTATTTAGCTCAATTTTCGAATTTGAATCCCATTTTCTTGACACTTAATATAATATAATAAGAATCAAATATTATGAATATATTAATATTCATAATAATGCTAATAATAAAATAATCCTTAATAATCCTTATTATGCATCCTTAGAAATACCTAAATAATGTAAAATTAAAACTTACCGAAATGATAAGTGGCCATATATAAATTACGTCACACGGAGGAAGGGGATCAACAAAGTGTGACATTGTGTAACAAGGGGTAGGGAGGCATAGGTAAGCTTCGTAGCTTCGTGACGCACACCTACAAATCTAAAATATTAAAACTCTTAACTTCCACTGTAACAAAAACTTTTAAATATTACTAACTCTTAACAACTTAGGTACTTTAAATTCAATGGGATCAAAATCCTTGGAACAATGTGAAATTTTGTATCATGTTGTTTTATAAATTTTCTAAAATGTTTGATTTATTGACGATTTGGAAAGTGCTGTTTAATTTAATATTTCCTAGATTTAAAATTGCAAAATATGTGAGGTCACACCAATGACACACAGATGACCACCTGTGACAAGGACGGAGGAAGGCTCCAGAAATCGCGAAATTCGTGTGACATAATTTATTAATGGCCCCATTGATACATCAATGATGGCCCCTATAAAATGTTTTAGATAACAACGGCGTCCTGTTATGTACGTAGGTATGATAATTATTACGAGTAATGTTAGTAAGTACTGTATTGTTTCGTAATTGTCTTTTATAGTTGAGGAATAAATTTTATAGATTTTTCCTTTTTTATTAGTTCTCTTTTATTGTTTCTATTTTCACTGTAATAAAGGCATTGACTTATATAGTAGCGCACAGGTTACAGTTAATCTCTCATTCAAGGCTCATTTTAAGCGAAGCAGTTCTGTTCTATTGTTAGATTAGCAAGCTTACGCCGCCGGCACTGTGACCACAGCCTTATACCATAAAATTAAATTATAGGCTTGTTAGGACTCGACTTTACCAGTTCGGTATGTATTTTCAAGGACAATTTGTAGAGGCAGGCAGACGTATTTCGTATAGGTGTTTTGCCATCAAACTGAACAACTTTCTCCATGGGACCAACATCATAATCGAGAAAAATTATCAGCTGTCCCATACAAAGCTTCAATACCAAAGAGTTTATACAGGGTGAAATTGAATAGATGCGACAAAATTTAAGGGGGTGTTCTACGCATCAATATGAACAACTTTTACTATGGGACCAAACCTGAAATCGCGAAAAAAAAATCAGCTGTTCATAATCATAATCATTTTTATTTGCCGTAAGTACTGGTACATTGTTGGTCTTAAAGTCAGTGGTTGAGTTCCTAGTACAAAGTCAGACATTTGACATGCAAAACATTACAATGTAGATATCTAATGCTACAGTATAATTATTATTTATTTTCTATGGCATGCTTTGAATTCTAGTTTCTATTACCTTATTCATTTTACAATTCATTTGCAAAAAATAAAGTAAAATAAAATAAAAAAACACAATAAACAGACAGCAATAAATCAATCAATAATCAATACATAAAATCAATATTAATTAATAAACGGATTATTTAACATTATTATTATTTATATATTCATTTATAGAATAAAATCGTTTTTCGAGCAGCCATAATTTTAACTTTATAAAAAATAAATTATTAGGTATGTCTTTAAATTTCTTTGGTAGTTTGTTATAAATAAGTACACACATATGGTAACAGTTCTTTTTATACATAGAAGTCCTTGGTGCCCTAGGCAAAACTATTCTATCTGGATCTCTTACTTTTCGAGGACAACGATCTTGAGCCTTTTCAAACAGGTCAGAGTGATGTCGGACAAATTTAGCACATTCTAAAATATACATACTGGGTAATGTAAGGAGTTTTAATTTAAGAAACAATGGTTTACAAGATTCCCATGGTGGAATGCCACAAATGGCTCGAATACATTTTTTTTTGTACCCTAAAGGCTTTACCTACGTCTGTTGAGTTACCCCATAGTATTAGAGCGTATTGTAAAGTCGAAGCAACGCAGCCGTGATACGCAGTCAAGATCGTACTCTGCGATGAGGTTTTTCGCAGTGTGTAGAGAACATAAACGAATTTGTTTAATTTACTGCATACTTTTTCTACGTGCTGTTTCCAAGGAAAATAGCCATCCAATGCAACTCCCAGAAAAGTAGTTTCCTCTGTCTCTAATAGAGGTTGTCCGTTATAATTAATGTTAAGCCTTTCTTGCTTACGCCCATATGTCCTAAATTGAACAATTTTTGTTTTGTCTATATTTACATGCAAATTATTCAATGTTAACCAAGAAATTGTTGATTCAATTGTATTATTAATGTCAATTCTGTAATTATTTATGTCTGTATTAATTGGTGATGTCATAATAATTGAAATGTCGTCCGCAAATAATGTGCATGGATTGGGTGTGTGTTCAGGAAGATCGTTTATATATAACAAGAACAAAGGGGGACCCAAAACGCTCCCTTGTGGTACACCCGAGTTGTTGAATCTTGGAAGAGACCTAATTCCCTCCAGTTCTTTATTCTCAGTCATACTTGGAATCTCAACACATTGCTTTCTACCCAATAGGTAGGTTTCAAGCCAACTAAGGGCCGGACCTCGAATACCATATCGTTCCAACTTTGAAAGCAACAATCTATGAGACACGAAGTCAAAAGCTTTCGACATGTCGAAGAATATCACAGATACCCGCTTTCCTATGTCAACTTCATCGATTATATTTTTTACTAGATTGAAGCATGCAAGAGTGGTCGATTTCCTTTTTTGAAACCCGTATTGTTCTTTCTTAAGAATCTGATGTTTCCTAATAAATTCTAAGAGACGTTGTTGCATAGCTTTTTCAAAAACTTTCGAAATTATTGGTATGAGACTAATAGGTCTGTAATTATCTGCTTTCGAGCTATCACCTTTTTTATGAAGAGGCTTAACAATCACAAATTTCAACTGCTCTGGGAAGCAGCCTTCTGAGAATGACAAATTTATTAAGTGTGTCAACACAGGAGTTATTTCCACTGAGCAGGCCTTTAGAATTTTAGTCGAAATCTCATCATACCCGACCGCTCCTGTGTTGTTTAGGGAAAGTATAAATTTATGTATGTCATTGTAGCCGTATGGCCGAAGGAATAGACTATCACACGTGTTAGTTTTGCATGTATCCCTTACATTATCATTCTGTTGATTAGTTAAGTCTATCCAGTAGTTATTAAACGAGTCTGCCATTTTTTTTGGGTTGTCTATCCTTGTATTGTCTGTGTTTAAATTCGTTATCAATGATAATTTACTCGCACATTCTGATTCTTGCTTTATAAGTGTCCAAGCCGCTTTACTTTTATTTCTTGAAGACCTTAGAATGTTGTCATTTGATGTTCTAATAGAACTAGTGATACAACGTCTTAGTAATTTGCTGTATTTTTTGTATACCATCTTGTTGCGTTCTGACTTGTTCCTATAATATATAAAACGCAATGACCGTTTACGTTTACTGCTAATTCTTAGACCTTTAGTTATCCAGTTGGTTGTCTTACATTGGTTTGTCATTTTAATTCTAACTTTAGGGAAACATAATTTATAAAACAATAGAAACAATTCCTGAAAAGATTCATAAGCCGAGTTAATGTTATGTTGATTATAAACTTCTGAGAAGGAAAGTTTAGACAAACATTCCTTGAATTTAAGGATATTTTCCAAATTATAGTCTCTTCTAAACATTATGTACTGTTCAGTAATTGCCTTATGTTTGACAGGGACACTTAACATTTGGGCCGTATTGTGGTCAGATATATCCCAATGCAAAAGCTCACCTTTGGCAAGTGGGATATTACTTAAGACATGATCGATGCAAGTATTCTGCCGCGTTGGATCAGTAATATGAAAATTTAAATTATAATTTGCAGCAAGATCCTGAAGATCTTTAGTTTTGCTATCTGGTTTTAAGGTGTTTACATTTAAATCACCTAAAATAATATTTTTTTTCTTTTTATATTTAAGGTTTATGTAGAAAAGTACTGCAGTGAGTTTCATAACAAATAAAGAAAAATCAGAATTTGGCGTACTATATATAAAGCTATTATGAAAATGTTATGTGATGGCAATTCCAAGCCGCAACATTCAAAGTGTTTATCAAGACTGTGTTCCTTCAGGAATGACAATTCTTTGTGATCCATGCCATGTTTAATGAGAATTCAGTACATTTAATGTTCGCATAATTCGTCAAAATGTACTTTTTCGCGATTTCAGGTTTGGTCCCATAGTAAAAGTTATTCATATTGATGCGTAGAACACCCCCTTAAATTTTGTCGCATCTATTCAATTTCACCCTGTATAAGCAAAAACTCTGTTCAATACCTACTTGCACCAAATGTATTGGACAGCTGATATTTTTTCTTGATTACGATGTTGGTTCCATGGAGAAAGTTGTTCAGTTTGATGGTCTGCACCACACCTTTCTGATACACCGTGTATATCTGTATAAATAAAAGTACACTAAAAAAATTAATGGCTAAATGTCTTGCTAAGCGTAAAACTCGAGAACGGCTGGACCTGGGACCATTTCGGCGAATCATATTTTGGTCAAGATTTGTATCTTGACAAATGTACTGAACAGCTGATTTTTTTTTCGCGATTTCAGGTTTGGTCCCATAGTAAAAGTTGTTCATATTGATGCGTAGAACACCCCCCTGCAAATTGCAAAAAACGCAAGATAATTTTAATTCCGCGGGCTACCACTGCGGATCCAGATGCCCGCCTACTAGGACCCAAAACCCCAGCGGGGTGGGCTAGTTGCGAACCCCATAGGTTCACAACTACTGATGATGATTTGTTTCCATCGGATGATGTTTTTTTACGTTTATAATATCGTCGCCAATTTAAATAAGTGACGTAACTGATTCAAAGCACATTTTACAGGGCAAGCTATTTTTCTTTTTGTTTTGTAAACTGTAGGTACATCGGTTTCGATTTTTGCATGGCATAGGTACAGATACGCCGATTATACAGATGAAAATGTATCAAATTACTATAGTTAGGTCGGCTATCGGCTTAGTCCTAATGTCAGATACGTCAGTTAGTTTAGATTAGCGACGATATGTGATATAAGCTTATATACCTATTATGTAAAGGTTTGTCCTTGTGCACACATGGGATGCATTTGACAGTTGAGGGGTTAAAAGAAAGTCGGTACTATTTCTAAACAAGTTTTATTTACCTTATACATCTCTAGCATAATCAAAACAAAAATATTCCCATCGCCATTACTTCACAAGTAATGAGTTAACAACATAAAACTTAAAATAGTTAAAACTAACAATGCACATTGGCAATCTCATTTGCCGAATTCCTTATATTAGGTCAAAATCATAATAATATAAAGTAAATGGTCGGACTGTTTACAGTTGCAGCTCATTTATGGCCATGGTCACACCGAAACAGCTCAACAACATCTCCGAGTAGTAGAGCATTTAAATATGATCTTTATATTTGTGTGGCTTAGAGTAAAAAATTTCGTGACTTGAAGTGTACCGACGACGACAGATCGTCAAAGTCCAGTCCCGTTACTTCATTTAATTTTGAAATGTTACTGTATGTTCTACGGCATAGAGCTCACATTTCCATGCCATATTTTGGGAGTGCAAAGGCACATAAAGCTAGTAATCAGATTACCATGATTCGTTAAGTAATTTGATCTTTTCATGAGATTAAATTGACGCTACTACTGACCATAGTGTCCATTTCAAATAGGTGTTTTGGTTCCTGTTATTTCGCTAACACAAAATGAACTTTACTACAATTAATATAAGCTATACAGAGTCACAGATTAATACAGATGGGACACTCCGCAGTTTAGGTATGAAGCTACAAGTACACGGCGGGCCCCGTCCGCGGGCTAATTCAGTAGGTCAGAAGGTATAAGAGTTCGCCATCAAACGTAAAAGTTTGGCGAGTTTAGACTTAAGAAACACCGCTGTATTGTAATTTCAGTAAAAAAAAGTTACGCGATAGAAAGAGAGGCAACTTGTAGTTGAATGAACTGTAGGTAATAAGCGTTGTGCAACCTGAATTGCACTTTATTGCGTCGTAGCAAGAGTCGCTTTTTATTTAAATGATTTTACGGAGTGTCCCATCTGTATTTATCTGTGACAGAGTGGAGATTAGGTTATCATATTAATTGAAGCCATGTATGTATTAGGTACATGATACTGGACACCCCTATGCGTTGAAAAAAAAACATCTGTTCCATACATTTTGACCGCGTAAGTATTGTACACTTACGCGGTCAAAATGTATGGAACCAAGTGTTTTTTTTTTAATAACCGACGAAAAATTTCAACTCGATCCTGAATCATGTACCTACTAAATACGTGGTTTCAATTAACGTAATTGCCACTCAGTATTTTATATTTCCCAAATAACGCAACTGTTTGGACAAAATATGCCAGCATTACTTTGACCCACACAGTCAGCGTAAAATCAAATTGACAAAGTAATTTCGATTCTCGTTGCTATCAAAATCGCTTACATTTCGCTCTAGGAAAAAACCTTTCCAAAAATACGTGGCCAAGATAAAACATTTCATGACTTTTATAACATCAACAAGATTCGAGTCACAATGTTAAGTTCTAGTACTAAGCTAACATTCCTAATTATAATTAAAACTATCCCTAATGAATAACTACAAGTCGGTGGTAAAGAGAATAGTGGAATTGACAGAGATCGCGTTAAAGGCAATGGAAACGTCAATTAAGATTGCTAATTAAATAAAGTTGATAAAGACCATTTTGATAATAAGCTAGTGTTTTCTAAAACTGCGGTGAACACCACAAAGGTCCGCAATTTACCGTCGAATTTCGTCACTGAAAAGTTATGTATGAAAGTAAGTTGGTGTATTTCCCTAGCCATCAAGTCGAACCCCGTTGCCATCATTTTCATGACGGCCGTTATATGGCGGCCACCGCTGTCGTGGGAAACCCAAGATTTAGCCGACGTTCGGACGGTCGTAAAAAAATCGCGGCGGGATTTTATCGCGCACTGGATTTTCAACTCTCGGTATTGAGCCGAGCTTCGAGAATCCAATCTAACAACAACAGAGTGCATCCCAGCGCGACGAAAAACACATTGTTGGATTTCCAACTCCCGGCGCTAAGCAGAGCGTTGAAAATGCAGTGCGCGAAAAAACCTCGCCGCGATATTTTTAAGTATGTGCGAACGTCGGCTTACACTACACGCCAAGATCACAGTATATTAATGTTACAGTAGTTTATCTTCATAGAAAAGAGCCGAAACGACGTGCTTCGAAATCTCGCGGCAGTTACGTACGGACGGACACGTATTTATCTACCGAGCGGTCGTAGGTAATTAATTCAAGGTCACTGCCTAGATAAACTTCTGTAGCATTATTATTCTGTGCCAAGTCGCGGTCATAAAACGTGCGAGTGGGATTGTGAATATTAGCGCGGGATTTCTAAACCTGTCTCGTGTCATCTAGGCATACCTGTCTCGTGTCATCTAGGCATCTCTCTCTCGCGTTATATGACCGTATGTATGCTTAACTAAAGTAGGACTGGTATAAGCGGTAATGACGCGCCCCAATAATAAAATTTGTATACGTAATCGCGGTAGTAGGGCGCGTCATTTCAGCTTAGGGCCCTCGTCCACGGCGACTTTTTGTAGCGATGCAGTAGCGATGTCGTCACGTGTTTGCATCGATACAGTCGCGATGCGGTGCTAGCTGTTTGCCCTCGCCTACACCACGATTCGATTCGAGTAGCGATGCTGTCGCGCGTTTACGAAACGCGCGACAGCATTGCTACAAAAAGTCGCCGTGGGCGAGGGGCCTTAGACGAGCTCTAGCATCTATTAGTTATTTATGACATGCAACTCTAACGAAGAAAATGGTGTCAATCAAATTTACCATAATTCTGTAAATCAAACAGAAAAGTATTAAAAATCAAAACTGACGGTTTCCTATTTTACAATACAGATAGGTACATAGAAAAATAGGTATTTAAAAATTTATATCATGTAACTTCGCATGCCTGAATTAATAGCAAAGAAATAATAGCAATAATGTGGTCAGGAGTTCTAGAAACTGTCAAAAGTTGTTGAAGTTACATAATTTACATTTCATTTATAAAAACATTGGGGCTTCATTATATACAGAACTATTTTTAATTGGCTAGCTAAACTCTGCAGTCGCAATGAGTATCCAGATACAAAACAACAAAAAAAAAAGATTTGATGGTTTTTTTGGGAGTTCAACGACCGTTGTCAGTGTTACTTGAAGTATGAGTTGAGAAACTGTTTTCTTATATTTTATCGTGTCTAAATATCAATAATCACGTCTTTGAAGTTTTCACGATTTTTTAAACAGATATTTCAAGTGACTACAATAACTGCGGTCGATGACCCCACAAAAAAAAACATCAAATTAATTTATTATTTGTTTTATCATGCTTAGATATGGGTACCAATCGCGTCTGCTTAGTTTAGCTAGCCAATTTAAAATAACACTGTATAGGTTAAAAATTACAAAATTCTTAAGAATACATGAACTAAGGGGCCGCCTCCACGAGCGAGAGAATCGCGACGATATTATCGTCGTGCCACGTATTTCTATACACTCTCTTAGAACGTGTCTCCACACGGCGATATCATCGCGGCGATAATTTGTAGGCACAGCGTGACTATCGCCGCGATTCTCTCGCTCGTGGAGCTGGCCCCTAAGAAATAAAGTCAGTGCATAATAGTATCACAGTCTATACATCATACAGTCGTCCGATGAGAGCCCGTGCTGCGTACGAAGTTCGCCGAACTTCGTATGCCGCCGAACTTCGTAGACTGTGGTAGTATCATGTTTTTGTCCCACAAAAGCTCTAAGTATCCGAGTCCCAGTGAGACTATAATAGGCCAAGTAGTAGATACTGTCACTATAATCATTGACTTTCCTTACAAAGAAACTTAAACTGGGTTAAAAACTTTGGTCAAGTCTAAAGAGTACAGTAATACAATATTTTTTTGTAAAATTATTACCTGCATACAAATTCATAATGTCAAGAGGTACAGTTGGACATGTTGTAAACAATCAGTTTCATAAACATACATAAAAATAAATGCTATAACATAGAAAAATACAATATCTTCATATCACATGGTTACCAAATTGTATAAAATTGCTTCCATTCAATGGGTTTTTGGTTAATTATTCTGTCAAATTCATTATTTTGAGTGCATTGGGTTTATTATGAAGTAAAAGTTATCAAAACGAAGAAAAATAGGCATTTAAAATTACTATTTTGTGTGCTTAAATTGTGACATAACTTTATTTCCTTGAAGTACTTATTTCATCAAAAAAACATTCAGAAAAATGATATACTAAGACAGCTGCTCAACCCCAGGCTTGCGGACCACCAACTGGTTCGCCAACACATTTGAATTGGCACGCCAAAAGCTATAAGCTGCCTAATAGATTTCAGGACTTCAAACCAGGTCTAAAAAATATTTTGCTTTTTATGAACCCATTCTCTAGCTAACAATAAAACATATTTTCAGACTTGATTTTACTATCGACCTCAGATTTGTCACCAAATATTAAAAACCTCTTGAAAGGTATCACTGAAGGTTTTTTTTAGATTATTCATGAGTTTTGTTTATTTTTAATCCAGGTATCTCTACCAAAATGGCAAATATAGGCAAGTTTTATATATACTAGATGGCTCTAGGGCTGACACGGAATACTATGACTATGAGCCTCTGCCTAAAATTATCCCTAGTTAACATACAAAAGAAAATAGTAAACCTATTTCAAACTTAGCAACGTTATGCAGCAATATAATGAATTTGACGGTAAAATTAATACTTACATCTAATTCTAAACTTTCTTAAGTTCCTCTTCCTTAGCTACTTCCTCAAAAGCAGCCAACAGATTCCTCCTGCACTTACTCTCATCTGTGTACCGTAATGCCCAAATAATATACTCTCCAACATTCAAAGGGTCTTCTGAATAACTTATTTGTACTTTACACTTTCTTTCCCACTTCATGGCCTCAGTGCTTCGACTGTTCCGAGTTCTAGTAAATTCTATGTAACCATTACATTCTACTGCTAATTTTGGCAACTGAGCATTTAGTGCATCATGTGACCTATCAGAGTCTGTACCACTGGTGGAGGGAAGACAATCGCCTTGTCCTAATTCTGGGTTTGGAGGTGTGACCGGGACACACTTCCTCTTCAGTTTGCGTAAGCCATCACCTTGGCTACTTATCTCTGAATCATCCTCTGGGAATGATCTTTTCAATGGATTATGATCTGTTTCATTACAAATTTTTTCAACAGGCCCAGTGTTGTCAGTCTTATGTTTTTTGTCTATGCTAATTTCATCTTGAGGCTGGCAACCCTCAGCCCACTCTGGACTGTTGCAGTTGGACCTGAGCTGTCTCCTTTTGTGACATCTGTCTTTTGTTCTGATAATTTCTGGGGAGTGGAGTGGACTGGCCAGGATTGAATCATCTTTTCTGAAAATGATAAACCATTGATGAGAAACTATTCTCAGTATTTTTGCAGGAAAGAGTCATTGATACATATTTTTGCAGGCAGGAAAGAGTCATTGAATAAGTAAATAATTTGTTAGTAGAGTTTTTGGTAAATTCAAATTAGTATGATTTCAGGGTTCCCCGGTAAAAAATACAAAAAGAGGAAATTAAAGATGAGGCTAATTTAGGTAATTCTCAATCAAAGTTAGCAGGATGTAAATAGGTAAATTTAAAAAAAAAACTATTTTATTAAGAGTATGCACCTATGGATCATAGCAGGTGTCGTTCTGTAGTTTCTGCCTACCCCCATGGCAAGAAGTTATAATTATGTATGTATGTACCTATTTTAATTAACATTACAATAATTTTACAAACCTCTGCAGTCTTTCATGCCGACTTTGTATCTTATCTATACTTTCAACCGTAGTAAAGTCATGGCGAGAACATTGCATGTCAAATTTTAGGAAGCCGGTAACTTTTTTTCTAGTTTTAACTGTTCGGCCAAACCATTCCAGCATTGCATCATCAGATAGGTACAGTCCTAAGCTGGACCTTTCATGGTCTATCATGCGTTTGTACCATGCAATGAAGGTCCGTGCCTGTTGGCGTTCAGAGAACTTGTTGCTTGTATTATTATTGTTTTCTTGTGAGGTTTTGAATTTTGATTGAGTGTTACGTTTACGAGGTGTGGTTGGAGAGGACATTTTCTGAAATAAAAAGGGGGCAATGTTATATCACATCAAATATCAAATATTTATTTTGGAACAAAAACAGGTTTACAAATTTTTTTTTGTGTATGTTAGCAGCTACTATAGTATAAAAAACTGTGTTGCAGCCATTAGCGCCCACCACTAAGATGGGAGACATCGGCGTTCCAACATTTATTAAAAATATAAAATAAATCAAAAATAATTAAGGTTAAAGATGTTCCAGTTCTATAATGTGATATGTGTGTAGGTATGTATGTATATATGTATGTAAGTATGTATGTGTGCAGGGTGTGTCTGTATGGTTGTATATATTTATAATTATGTTGCTGTTATGTACATACTTCTGAAACAAAATAATAAGCAAGGGAACCAAGTGTTTTTGTTGATTCATAATGTAAACAAATGTTACTACTTACATTTATCAGATAATATTTCAACAACTTTCTGAGAACTCTTAGCGTCGTGTGCTAAGTCCAGCCGAAGCCTTGCAAGACGCCTCTTGCTCTCTTCAATGTACGCAGTTATTGACAAGTTTATTTCTAATAGTTCCTTGTGTAACGACGCTATGTTATGGTTGTTCGAAGATATATTTTCTGCAAAAAACACAACATTGTAGATAATTGTCATCCAAAAAACAATTGAAACATGACAAATTTCGATATTTAAAACATAACCTACTTAAACACTTTACTGCCTCAAATGTTAACTGTTCTCGGGTTAAATCATCAGATATCGTCGAATAATTCATCTTACGTGATACAACAGCGTTTGTTACGATTAAATTCAGTATTTTATTCACAAAACTCGCTTAATCACTGTTAAAATCACAAATTCATTCTATAACATAACAGGAACAAAGCAAGCAAGCATCGTTTTCGCCAAACAAAATGGCAACCATAAACTAAACTATTTCGTTTTGACAATGAAATGCTCATCAAGACAGGTTCGTATGCATTTAGGAATATTAACCTCGTATAAATTCGCTTTGAGCCGCCATGGGTACAAAAAAGACAGAATAATCATTTTAATGCTAAACATAAGTTTAGTATTTTATTCAACCATCTCTGGAACACATTTTAATTCAAAACAGAATAAAATTGTGTCCATAGATGACATGTTTTGTAAAAACATTATATTACTGCACTCTGTGGTAAAAACGTTTTCTGTTCTTTTTGCTCGAGTTCAATCCAAACCAATACGAAACCAATAGTCCAATCCAAACCAAGTCACAATATTGTAGCGTGTAAAAGTACAAATAAGGTATGCTATGCAGGTGCCGCCACCGCCGGTGGAAGGACTCAGCCCTTTGCCACTGTTGTGAGCAAATGTTTGCAATTATTGAGCAGTTTTCCTAGTAAGAAATCTGGAGAACTGGGACTGATGGTGAAGTCACCATCAACTCCACTTCACCATTATATGCATTGTGACGATCCCAAGTGAAATACGTATTATTGAGTAGTTCCGATGGCCATCTGTGATCTGCCTCATCAGTTCCACTTCACCAAATGGTGCTTTCCGGGAGCAAATGCACGAGTTACTATAAAAAATACCCAAATCGCTATAAAATTTGAGGGTTTCCCTCGATTTCCATGGGATCCCCTCATCAGATTCTGACTTGGTGACAACGGGACCACCTCGAGAGCACACCCTTTCAAACAAAAAAAGAATTTTTAAATTCGGTCCACAATGGGGTTGGCTCCTTAAAACTTTTGGCAGATGACGCTAGCATAGCTTTCACCTGTCACATTTGTTTACTCTATTTGTGTGTTCGGTTTTGTAAATTTTTTCATCAAAATACCAGGATGGATGATAAGATAAACATGTACTCAACATGGAGAATAAGTGAGCCAAAGGCTGAACTGAAAAAAACGAGGTGCTTCTTTACAAGGAAGAAAAGCAGACCTTATTGAAAGGTATACTCTTAAAATTATACATCAGGCTATTTTATTTATGAAATTAAATGAAATAGTTTTGTTTGTAGGAAGTATACATTTCATAATACTTTTCGCCAATTATACATTACTACAAAAGCCGAATAAGACCACTTTTTTTTTATTACTTTTTTTTTACCACTTTTTTTAAATTCTACAGCTATCGGAAATTGGTGTGCACCTATTTCTTTGCAATAAGGCACTTCACATTTCTAAGGCATTTTGTAAAATCTTAAACAAATAAATACTTCATACAAATGAATATAATTTTGGTTAAAGCTATGCTAGCGCCACTTTGACAGTAGCCAACCCCATTGACGGAGAAATCGGTGTTACATACATAAAAAAAATATATACGCGACGAATTGATAACCTCCTCCTTTTTGTTTTTGAAAAGTCGGATAAAAATCTTCGGAACATACTCCTACAGTCCGGCCGTCGAGGGAATGCGTAACTCTCAGTTGGACAATTTCTGGCCGGACCGTAATATTTTTGAAAGACCAACGATACCACACATATTGGAAGAGACGCGGAAAAAAATAATCATCGAAAGGGCATTAGTATAGATAGAATAGAGACACCATGAGACACACTTTGTATGAGTACGCACGGCTACAGATCAAGCTATATAAATTCCAGTATAAGCTGATCTCGCATTGTATAGGATTTCCTTACAATGAGAGGTCAGTGTAAACTGGAAATGTATATCTTAATGTGTAGCCGTGCGTACTACGCGTGATTGATTACTTACTACCTATGTACGCATCAAGCTATACATTTCCAGTTTACACCTTTAATTGTAAGGAAATCCTATACAATGCGAGATCAGTTTATAGTGGAACATATAGCTTGATCTTTTGCCGTGCGTACACACGGCTACACATCAAGCTATACATTTCCAGTATAAGCTGATCTCGCATTGTATAGGATTTATTATTATTAGATTAATTAATATGTGACTGCTTTTGATAAAGCAGTCATATATTAATTAATCTAAATCTTGACCACAATTTAATGATGCTTAGTTGTCACAATATTATGAACTTTTTTGACGTTCATATATTTTTGAAGCCTGAAAGGGCCAATATATTAATAAACTCGACTGTACCATATAATCAACCTGCCTAGCCAACTATGTCGGGGTTGACTTCCAGTCTAACTAACCGGATGCAGCCCATCCCCATACCCATCCACGGAACAACCCCGGCAAGCGTTAACCTGATGGATCGAACCGTGCGGCTGTTATTACATATTTATCCACGAGCTCCTCTGAACTGTACGCACGGCTACAGATCAAGCTATATATTTCCAGTATAAGCTGATTTCGCATTGTATAAGATTTCCTTACAATGAGAGGTCAGTGTAAACTGGAAATCTATATCTTGATGTGTAGCCGTGCGTACCATATAATTATGTTCTTTGATTATATGTGATAATATGTTATAATTACATTTAAATCATTTTCGATAGTATATAATCTATCCATGTATCCATGTGGGTTTGGCACAACCATGGCAAATTACCAGCATTTTTAGGCCGTGCGCTGCGTCAGGCGTGCGCACGGCGCGGGCGCCCGCGTGGCGTGCTGTTTCATGTACTCATTCGCATTCGCTATTTGTCATTCCTCAATTACATGAAACAGCACGCCACGCGGGCGCCCGCGCCGGCGCACGCCTAACGCAGTGCACGGCCTTAGGCGTGTTCCATTGATATAAGTCAATGGGGTGTTTTAATACGAAACCCTAAAAAGCGACCCGTATTAGCCCTCCCTATTTTCATGAGTAAACTGTACCCAGGCTCAAAAACAATGTTCCTTATAAATATAGTTTTGCCTACGACTACAACGTTGTTTTGTTACATTAATTGGCTCCACTGTACTATCACACCCGCGCGTCCGAAACTTCACATTGGTGAATCATTTGGGTTGGGTTAGAATAGTGACCATTACTTCTACTGGTGAATCATTTGGGTTAGGTTAGGTTAGAACAGTGACCCTTAACCAAAGAGTAAAGTAAGTATAGAGAGATGACAGTGTTAAGTGTGCCACCCTGCCCTTAACGCGCGACGGCGAGCGAGCGAAGCGAGCGGTGCCGCCGTAGCGGCCGCCGAGCGCCATATCCCCTCTATTTTGGTGAATCATTTGGGTTAGATGAGGCGGTGAATGTCTCGTATATTAGACGATGAAAGCCTCAGGGTCATTGACCTTGATTTCAAGGTCAATGGTACCCGTACTGTAAATTTTTTTTTTCGGCGTCAATTATTTTGCACACTTTGTTGTTTTCAATAATACACTAAAAAGGGTCTATTGTATCCAAAAAAAAATAGCTAGTATATAAAATCGCCGGGTGCGTTTGTACAGTGGTTCCCATTAATTTTCGTCAAGTATGACATTGGTAAAAATTACAACAACAAAATCTAAATACAATAGTATTTTTTTTGTGTTTACCTTTATCGAGATAGGCTAATGTCTACCATAGACAATGTATTAATTACGTGAACGATTGGATAGCTGAGGGAGCGCGCTTCTTTGGGAGTGGTAATGCGCCGAACCAATCTACTGCGTTCTTGCGATCATTGACTTCGGCCATTGGTCTATCTTTTGTCAACCAATCATCGAAAAACCAGTGAGGACCCAATGTAAGTTTACAATTTATTTTCGCCGAATATTCTCTTGTGATGGCTGTACCGGCAAATGTTTGGGAATACGCGAAAACTATAGGATTTCGAGTAAATGTTACAATCATGTCTGACGAAATTACGTGAAAAGCAGCAGCCATTTTGATTACGTTGCATTCCTTGGCCTCGCAGCAATGACGTGTTGATTTTCCCTGTGATTTTAGTGAGTTACACTTCGGAAGTTTTCCATTTGGATTATTCGTTTTACCAGGTTTTACCATTACATCATAGCTTGTAAGTCAAAGGGCAATAGGTATAGTTAATCCTAGATCAGCGCAGGGCTGCCAGGGCTTCGGCAAGATCAAATCTCCGAGCACTATCGTGCAACCTTCACGCTTATCTTTATAACGACAGTGCGAGGCATATCCCTAACTATTGGAAATCAACGATATTCCTCAGTTTTTATTATCATTGTTGGGAATAAATTAAAAAGCTTCGATTGATTTTGAACCCTATTTTCATAAGCTCAATTTTTTTTTAAAAGTACTCAACAAATATCAGCTGATCCACAATGCCAAATTATAGGACTGATAAAAAAATTTGAAATAACTTTTTATTTCAAGTGTTTTGAGCAAGCTTATCACATAGACTTAATAATTTTTTCCTAGCTCAATGCAATAACAACATTCCTAACTTACACCAAGGTAAACAAGTAAACTTTTACAGAGTAACTCACGATGGAGCACGCACAGATCCAGAGCTCTGATGGAACTCAGGTGATGACGATAAATGGGCAGCAGTTGCAAGTTCTACAGATGAACAACTCTCCGCATATGATACAGGGACCTAACGGACAACAGATTGTTGTTCACGCTGTGCCTTCAAATGCACCGTCTATACAGGTTAAATTATTATTTATTTTGTTTTTTGAGGACTTTTGTTCATAGATGGCCACAGCATGCACTAATTTCATCATTAATTAATTTTTATGGGTTTAATCCATGTGGGCAAATTAATTTCAATATTTCAGTTAAGGTTTTATTTTCATTGTGGTGTATACTTGTATAGTAGTTTTGGTAAAGTAATTAGTAGCTATTTTAACAGAAACTCTTCCTTTGATGTCTACTCAATAGTCACCAATATTTCAGCTATAACTTGTAATGATTTAGCCTTTAGGTGCCGCAGGCAAAAGTTAGTTATTAAGTATTACTCGTAGAAAACTATGTTTTTTAATATCTTTGAATATTTAGTCAGTGATGGTAAGAATGTTCCCTTCCCAAGGATCATTCTTACCACCATATTTTACAGTTCCAAAATAAAAATAAATTATTCCAAGTAGGTATTCTATTGTATAAAGGCTACTTGAAGACATACCAAAGTTATCTATCATTGACTTGAATTTTCAGATTTAAAAAAAATAGTTTTCTACCAGTGATACTTATAAGTATATAGCTTTTGCCTGTGGCTTGGCCCGCGTGCAGGTCTGACATTATCCTACAGAAACGTACTACTGGGATAAAAATCACCCTATGTCCTGTCTCCAGGTCATGGTCTACTCATGGCACATTCAAATCTATTCAGATGTTTTAGCGTAAACTCACTTTCGCATTTATAATACTACTAGCTGTGCCCCATGGTTTCACCCACGTAGACCGGGATAAAAAGTAGCTATATGTTAATTCAGGGTATAAGCTATCTACATACCAAGTTTCATCCAAATCGTGTCAGCCGTTTGAGTGTGAAGAAGTAACAAACATACAGACACACACACTCACAAACTTTTGCCATTATAATATTAGTGTGATTTAGGATAACCTATGACTTTTTTATTTGGCATTGTTGTCCAATTGCTAAATCGTTATGACTGATAAAGAGTTAAAGAGCAAATAAGTCTTTATTTTGTTAGGTACTTCTAAAAATGTTATGCAAACCTTTATATTATTAAAATTTTAACACATTTTAACTGTACATGCATCCAGATTGGGACACCACAGATCCAGGTAGTAGTATCATTCGTAATTTCTCTTAGTTTGAAAGCATGAAGCATCATACCCATTGGTGTAGACAGACTCAGTTTATCATAAATATGTAGGTTTTAAGCAAGGGCTTTGTAACATGTTTTTTTACTGTTTTTTTTTCAGGTAGCCACACCTGGTGGTCAGCAACTTCAACAGTTGCAAGTGGTGCCTATATCTAGCATTCAAGGTAGGTCTTATTTAACCACTTTTTACTCATTAATAAATAGCTTATGCCATTAGTAATGCATTAGCCAGCCAGCTAAGTGCACAGGGGACATTCAAACATTAAATCATCATTTTATATGGAGGCTACAAATGCCTAAATATGAACAATACATTTATATGTTACCCACAGCTTTGAAACCTTTAGTATAATAATTATAATAATATCCTTGGACATTTCACACAACGCCATCTAGTCCCAAGCTAAGCAACCTAATGCTTGTGTTATGGTAACGAGTTGGTTGATAAACTACATAGATACATTTTCTTTTTAAATACATATATATTATAGATAGAAAAACACCCAGACTCGGAACAAATACTTGTAGGTCGTACAAATATTTGTTCCGTGCTGGAATCGAACCCGCGACATGCTGCGCAGCAGTCAATCGCTCAACCACTGCGCCAGCCGTGTCGTCAATAGTATCAATCAATCAATTCTGTTTATCAGTCTCGCTATCTGCCTAGAGACTGCTATTTAATGTAATCATGATTGATTGGTGTATAATAATAATAATAATACCAATCTGTTATTGTCCCATGCTGGGCAAAGGCCTCTTCTCATTCAGAGAAGGCAGAAGCCATAATCATCATGCTTGCTCAAGGCAGATTGGTAAACCAATCCCAATCCCCTCCCCTCCTCTAATCCCATGGGTAATAACCCAAGTTTAAGAAAAACTTAGTTTAAGAGAGAGAACTCAAGTTAGTTTGAGTTCAAGTTTAAGAAAAGCTCAAGAGAAACTTGAGTTTAAGAATTAGAGGGTTTTAAGAAAACCTCTAAGAATAGAGAATGCATTAGGGGCTTATTTTCTGATTGCATCACAACATTTGTTTGCTTTTTACCTTATTTTAATATGTATCTTCTTTTTTCGCAGCTGGTGGAAACATACAGCCAATGCAGCTGGTTCAGACCCCAGATGGACAAACTTTCATATACCAGCCAGTAGCCACAAGTGCTCAGCCTACTATTGATCAACATCAGATTATACACCAACCTACCAGTAAGTTGATTATGTATTATATGGGACCTAAACATAGACAAAGAGTGTACTAGGGGTGTAAAGGGTGTGGGGTGGGGTGGTGACCTCTGCCTGACCCTTTGGGGAATACGGGCGTGATATTATAAATGAAGTAAGTTTAATTCTTAAATGAAAAAATACTTAATCGAGCTTAAGTCAACGTTCGTACGGACGTAAAAATATCGCAGCGATTTTGTTTTGCGCACTGGATTTTCAACGCTCAGCTTAGCGCCGAGAGTTGAAAATCCAACAGTGTGTTTTTTCGACGCGCTAAAATGCACTCTGTTGTTGTTAAGTTGGATTCTCGAAGCTCGGCTCAACAACGAGAGTTGAAAATCCAGTGCGCGATAAAATCCTGCCGCGATATTTTTACGTCCGTGCGAGCGTCGGCTAACTAAATGGAGCCAAAATTATTGTTGACTTGACTGTACCTGCACGGTCTGCACTCGCCGCCATTAAGTTTGAATCGAACTATACAAAATTAGATGTCTCCATATGACCATTTCTATAGCATGTTGTCATCAGCAGCAGCAGAGGAGCTCGTGGCGAAGTACTAACAGCCGCACGGGTCGATCCATCAGGTTAAGCTACGCTTGACTAACCCCGGGTCAGTGGATGACCATCTTTACATACCGAGACTCCTCCGTGCCTCGGAAAGCACGTTAAACCGTTGGTCCCGGCTGTCATTCGTGGATCTTTGACGCTGGGTCGTCAGAAGCCCAAAAGTCTGACAACCAGTCTTACCAAGGGGTATCGTATTACCGAGTTACTGGGTTGTGGAGGTCAGATAGGCAGTCGCTCCATGTAAAATACTGGTATTGTTGTCATCAGCAGCAGATAGCAAAACAGTTTTTAATTCATTGGTAAAACTTGTTCACAAAACTAAATCTGTATCAACTTACCCTTACACAGATTAATCTGATTAAATTAGTTTATTGCACTTGTTTCAACTTCTAATTTGGACCTTATGTCTGTGCTTTAGAAATCAAAATGCATTGAAATTTTAAACACATTTTTTGTTTCATTATTTTAGTGATCAATCTGAACGGCAATTTGGTGCAAGTGTCGGGCGTCGGTAACGCAGTGCAGGCGCAACAGATTGTCAATCAACCTAATATTGTTATGGTAAGTCAAATTATAATAGATCTTTATTCAGAAACAACAAAATTCACGCGGATGAAGTCGCGGCCAGAAGCTAGTTCATTACTAACCACCCAAATAACCATCTTCCCAAACGTTTCAGATGGTAAACAGCGCCAACAACAACCCAGGTACTAGCACATCAATGTCCGAAGGCGCCAGTTCTTCAGCAGCCGGATCTGATGAGGAGCCGCTTCTGTACGTGAACGCGCGGCAGTACAAGCGCATTCTGAAGCGACGCGCCGCTAGAGCCAAGCTACACGAACAAGGGAAAATACCTAAAGAGAGACCTGTAAGTGGTATTGTCTTTGGGTCAGTTCAGACCAAGTGTAAAAATCCTTGCAGAATTACTGGCTCCACTGATATAACATTGTCAGTTGTTGTGTCGATATTCATACAATTTTATACTTTAGGCCAAAGCTATAGGCCAGTAAATTCCGCGAGGATTTTTCCGCTTGGTCTCGACTGAGCCACGAACTTTTGCCTGCAAAGCCTTTGTCGTAATTAACTATAGAATATTAAACTTATTTTATCACCGCTTATTACTAACTAGCTGTTGCCTGCGGCGTCGCTGTCGTGGATGTCGGAAATTATCCCACGCGAACCTTTTTCTGTGTCAAATTTCATCAAGATCCGTTCAGCCGTTCTGGCGTGATTGAGTAGCAAACATGCATTCATCCATCCACCCAAACTTTCGCATTTATACTATAGTAGTAAAATGATTGCCTGAGAAGCAATTTTATAAATAAAACGAAATTTTTATAAGTACTAATATACTGAAATTTTAGAATCTTTAAACAATTATAGATAAGCATTCTATCTTTCTTTAATTCATAAAGTTTTTTGTACAGATATACTAATTGGTCTATAAATTAACCATAAACTTACACAATAAAATAACTGAATGTCTGAGGCTGCTGATTTATACATATAGAGGTTTGCCGCTCCGGCGCATACACCCTCCTCCCCGGTATTGGTCTGGTGAGCGTACAGCAGCGCGGCGCCGCATTTCACCGTGTGGTATACCATGGGCATTTGTATGTATTACGCTGCAGCGGCACCGCTCAGACGCCGCGCCGCATCGTGTGGTCCTCCCTAATGCGGTGGTCACATTCATCATCATCATCAGCCTATAGCAGTTCACTGCTGGACAAGCCTCATCCAGCTGCTACCAGCCACCCTGCGAAGATCGTGGCTTCGTAAATGTTTGATGGTTCGCCACCTGTGACACTTGTAACAGGGACGCATCTGATCTTTTGTTACGGTAGCCCGTATCATAGTGCGGTGTGGCCCAAGCAATATAGAAAACTCACCAAAGTGAGGTCAGATTCATAGTCGCAGTTACAATTCTTCAAGTTTCTTAAGCGTAAATGAACATAATTATAAAGTCGCCCCCAAATCAGAAAACCGTATCTTTGTATGATTTAGAACTCGCTAAGCCGTGTACGCACGAAAAAACAAAACATGGTGAACACAAACATGGATCACGGAACATTTGAAGAAACTCAGGACCTTTTGAACATTTCAAGTGTTCGATGTTCACCATGTTTTTCTTCGTTCGTGCATACACGGCTGTTGATGTGATGAGTTGCAGGGCTGGCGCGTTGCATGTGGTTACACTCCACAAGTCAAATCTCATGCAAGGATTATAATAATAATAACACACTATAGATAGTGCAATCCACGAAGACGCGCCTCACTACTCCTAACCGTTGCACACATATATTATAAACGGTTAGGAGGAGTAGTGGGCGCGCGTCTTCGTGGATTATCTATCGGCGCCACTATCTATAATTATGCAAGGATTACTCCAGTTGTTCTGACCATTTAAAAGTATACTTATGTCTTGTTTCCGCCTTTCAGAAATATCTTCACGAGTCGCGACACAGACACGCAATGAACAGAATACGCGGTGAAGGCGGCAGATTCCATTCCGGCAGCAGAAAGTAAGTTAATAATGCCAATTACTTACCTTTAGTATTTCTTTATTGAGTATACGTAGACAAGGGTCTAGAACTTTATATTCATTTGTTTGGAATGTGCTGGCATTACAGGAATATGGAGAATATGGAACAAATCAGCGAGGACCAGAAATTGTTAGAAGACATCAAACCAGATACGGTTTCAATAACAATCATACAGGTAATTGTGATTTTTATTGCATTGAAATTAATAATACTTATTTTCATATAAAACATAACAGTATAGGGGCTTGTGGCTAAGTAATAACAGCCGCACGGGTCGATCGATCAGGTTAAGCTACGCTTGTCGCTGTTGTTCCGTGGATGGGTGACCATCTTTACATACAGAGACCTCTCTGTGCCTCGGAAAGCACGTTAAGCTGTTGATCCCGGTTTTCATTCGTGGATCTTTGACAGTCGTTATGGGTCGTCAGAAGCCCGGAAGTCTGACAACCAGTCTTACCAAGGGGTATCGTATTACCCAGTAACTGGTTTGTGGAAGTCAGACCGCTCCATGTAAAATACTGGTATTCAGCTGCATCCGGTTAGACTCTAGTCATTTTAGTTTTTTCCTGATATAGAATGGCAATGCAACGCACATACAATGTCTCTGGTATTATAGTGCAGATGTCCATAGGCGGCGATGGTCACCTGCTTGTTTTGGGTGTACTACGCCGAATCGAATGCCAAATAATCGACTATCAATTGATCGACCACTATAAATCGAACGTCTAAATACTCGAACGTTCATAATATCGAATGCTTAGTAAATCGAACATTCATTGTATCGTACACTCAATACATCGAGTGCTCAAAATATCGAATGTTTGTTTGATCGAGCGTTCAGCGCATCACATATTCATTGTATCGAAATATAAATATAATGAATACAAGAAAAACACAAAATTTCGTAATAAATCACATTTTAATCTTTAATTATTATCTTTTAGAGGTAGATTTTAAAATTTTGTGTGAATTGCAATTCTCTGTTGTCAAAAAAATGTGACAACATCTGGGATTGAGAAGACCTACAAAAGAGGCAAATGGGATGATAATGAGATTGAAAAAATATTAAGTAATAAAAACAACATGGATTTATTAGAGTTTCTCCGTGCAATTGCAATTCACGCAAAATTTTAAAATGTACCTACCTAATCAAAGATAATAATTAAAGATTAAAATGTGATTTATTAGTAAATTTTGTGTTTTTCTTGTATTCTATACAAAAAATATTAAGTAAGTACTAGCTTTTGCCAGCGGCTTCGCTCGCGTTTATATCGGAAAATATCCCACGGGAACGTACTACTGGGAATTCCTTCCTTATTCCTTGTCTACATTATAAAGGAAACCTATGTGCAAAATTTCAGGTTTCTAGGTCCAAGGGTTTGGGCTGGACGTTGATGAGTCAGTCAATCAGACAGTCAGGACTTCTCTTTTTATTTATAGGTATAGATCAACAAATGTATAGATAGATAGATAGATAGATATTTATATTTTGTTAAAATGAATACGATGAATGCGATGCGTTGAACGCTCGATCAAACAAACATTCGATATTTTGAACACTTGGTGTATTGAGTGTACGATATATTGAATGTTCGGTTTATTAAGCATTCGATTTTATGAACGTTCCAGTATTTAGACGTTCGATTTATAGTGGTCGATCAATTGATATTCGATTATTTGGCATTCGATTTGGCGTAGTACACCCGCTTGTTTTCCACCCAATAACATGAAAGAATGTTATTTTTAACTAGCTGCGTCCCGCAGTTTCAACCAGTTTCAGTGGGTATATCGGTATAAAAAGTATCATATGTCCTAACCTAGGTCATGGTCTATCCATGTGCCAAATTTCATGCAATTCTTTTCTTTAGGATTCTGAAAAATATACCCACACCTCTTAAATTTTTTACAGGATGACGAAGGACAGGAACAGCAGCCAACACAGTGGAGGCGACTGGCGCCACAGACTCTCCAGTCCACGTAGCATTCGTCTGACGAAGATGAGAACTAAGGAGATGTCAGTGATCTAGTGACCAACTGATAAATAACTATGTGTGGGTGAGACCTGCAGTCCTGGTATTTGTGCTACACAATGAAGTTCAGGTGATTGTGTCTGTGTGATGTCAATAAGTAATATGTCTTGGCAATGTGGAAATGTGACATTGGACTAAAATGTATTGTAGATGTCCTGCCTGGAGGTCAATATTAGGCGAAGAGTGAAGTGTCATGCGAATTTGTACCTTGTGTGGCACCTGTTAACTGTCATCTTGTCTTGCCCTGCAAGCGATTATGGTATGACCTTCCTAATGTCAAAAGGAAATCGATTAATTTAATAAAAGGACTTCTTAAAGGCTGATGTGAATAAACTTTGTATATTAGAGGCTAGGTCTATATATTATGTTGATATAACAAGATATTGGATTAGTATAGTGTCGTGATTTCGTGGAATTTGTTATCCGTTTTGATTCCAAAATTGTAGTGTGATCTGTTTATTATTTGTTGACTTTTATAAATGTTAAAGTATGTGGAAGCTACTCTCTTCACTTCATTTGAACCTGTCGCCACTAATATTTTATTTTTCTGCATTCATTTTAAACTAGATTTATTATTTAATTGTTTAATATTAGAAAGCCAAAGAGGTTCCGATTGTTTCACAGTTTGTTGATAAAAAGTGTTCAGACGACTTCTTGTATTTATGTACATATTTATGTTAGTGATACAATTTTAGACTTTAACTAAGGATTTTTTATAACGCAATTTAAGTACAAAATAAATATGCACTTATAAAAAACTGTTTTTTATTTAGGTACTTTCGTACAAAATACACAACATGAATTCAAAAGTTTTATTATAAAGAGATTCTTAAACAAGATCCGAAATATGTCAGGTAGATTAGTTGAGTAAATTACAATAATTGGCATCAAACATTATTTTGTATCTATAATAGTTACAACTTATGTACCTATTCTTATTTAGGTGAATTACTTATGATTGTATATTTAGCTAATATTGATTTTCTTCTTAAATCTTAGTCGTAACGTAACCAAAACATCTGTACATCAATAATAATTCACTATAAAAAAAAAATAGCAGCTTGATTGTTAACAACTGTCAATATCACTCCCTAAAATAACAACTGAAAATAATACATTTACGATTGTTAACAGTGATAAAATCATAAAAATATCAAAAACTATTTTGTATAAACCATATCAACAATTTAAAAAAAAAAGACAAAAAGAGAGATTCATGATAATAATATCGTTAATAATTGCACTTGGACTTATCTAAAACCATGTGTTTCTATTTAGCTGATGCCCTGAGCCACAGCAAGTATGGCTGACACTGGCATGGCCGCCATCAGGGATTTTTATTTTGATAACAAAAATGCTTGGACTATACCTTAAAAATTGAACTCATTTTAACTTATAAACTAAGACCCGTCTAAATCTGTGTCTTGGCGAAAAATTGCGACAAATTAGCTATTATACTTGGGAGAAAACAGACCTTTGCTAGGTGCCCTAGCTTTTGAGATTCAAATTGGGCCAAGCTGGGGAGATGTTCCCCAGATCGGCCACCTATAAACCCTTATAACTTTTTTGAACCAGTGACCGACTAATTCTGATATTTGGCGACCAATTTCGACTAATTAGCGACAAATTTTTTGTGTTATCAAAAAAAGTCCCTGATGGTGGCCATGTCAGTGTCAGTCACACCCACAGCAACGAAACTGGTGTAGACTGTTATGATTGACTTGTTAATGGCAGTAATCTAAAAGCAACCTTATCACATCGACAATATAGATCAGTGATTTTTACAGACTTGTCAATGGTAGCAACCCAAAAAGCAACTTTATTGCATCGACAATAAAGATTTCGGTGATTTTGACAATGACGCAAATACGGAAGTAAAATTACTGTGAACCTCTGCCACAAAGACAGGAATGTCAAATCGCAGTTAATTTTGATTTCCATCCAGCTCCCATTTCTGTTAAAACCAAGTTAGTTGCTGTGGCTCAGGGGGCCAGCCAGAAACACTTTCTAAAACCGCTCATAATAGTAAAATCTTGCTTGCAACTCTTTCTTGCATGAGTACTTAATATTTTGTAAATGTTGAGCTTTTTTTCCCAACTTAATCATAACGATAGAAGTCTATTTATAGATATCTTAACGAATTTCCTTATGTTATAAACATAACTAACTCATCCATAATTACCTATTCTTCTTGACTTCATGATTATTCTAAAAACTAAAGATTCATCCCTTTGGCTAGGTGTTAGGTTTGCTGGCAGTTTCCTTGATGCGCTGTATCTCCGTCTTAATGGCCGATATTAGGGGTATGGCTGGGTCTTCGACCTGCAACCTGCCCTCTGTGGTGATCAGCGCTGGGTTGACGGTCGGCCGAGCACCTAGGGACTACCACCGTTAAATTATCATGGAGTTGCCGTCCCATTGCTGTGTGGAAGGAAGTTGGGTCTGGTGATTCAGGAGTTGGTTTTTTTAGAGCCTGTGTTATAGACTTACGTGCTTGGTTAACACCCCAACACCAGCTGTTTAGGTAAACTTTTTGGATTAGTCACAAAACAGATATTATTAGTAATAGTATGATCTTGGATTTTGTCAGATCCTTAGAACCATCTTGGCGTCTTGCTAATCTATATTAAGGCGGGGTGAAAGCAAGCGCCGTAGGTATTAAATGCTTACCGCAGCCCCCGCAAGGAGTAGCGATACGTAATAAATTACGATGCGCGGGAAACGCGCGCCAAGCGCACCGCTCATGAGTTCATGAACTCGAGTAGGTATTATGTTGCGTCACAGAATAGAGCAATGCAGCAGATAAACTTGAACTGATTAGTATACAAGTTTATTTTGTTTTATTTTTCTAGTAAGTATTTTTTAAAGTTTTAGACAGATTAGGTATGCATTGTAAACTTGAACAGTTAAAATAAATAAAAATAACTACTTATACATATTTATTTTCGTGAATAAGGTGGATTTAAAATCTGACTGACACGAAGACCTTTACCCGTACGATTCAAAACTACGCGCCGCGCACCATTTTACTTTACGAAGGTGTCGCATGGCGTGGGGAATAGTAGTTTCTGTCATTCCCCACGATACCACACCAGTGGTATCGTTTTCAGTGGTGTCGCTGTCGTGGGGAATGACAGAAACTACTATTCCCCACGCCATGCGACACCACCGACTGTATTGTGCTGTTAGTGATGTCCAGCTACATAACAATGATGTGTTACATAACAATTTAGACCTTATTGACATTCATGTTTTTTTGTTAAATTTAGCTTCCAGACCATTTACCAAGTATCTTGGACCAAAAAAACAAATGGTTTGTAAAATGTCTATAAGGTCGAAATTAGCTTGACACCCTAGAAATGATGTGCATAATAATCTAGACACTTTCTGAGGTGTCAAGCGAATTTAGACCTTATTGACATTCATGTTTTTTTGTTAAATTCAGCTTCCAGATCATTTACCAAGTATCTTGGGCCAAAAAAACAAAGGGTTTGTAAAATATCAATAAGGTCGAAATTAGCTTGACACCCTAAAAATGATGTGCATAATAATCTAGACACTTTCTGAGGTGTCAAGCGAATTTAGACCTTATTGACATTCATGTTTTTTTGTTA
The DNA here is from genome assembly GCA_905163495.3 of Cosmia trapezina. NCBI lineage: Eukaryota > Metazoa > Arthropoda > Insecta > Lepidoptera > Noctuidae > Cosmia > Cosmia trapezina. Next base: position 18,196,258 of record LR991027.1, read on the forward strand.
AATTCAGCTTCCAGATCATTTACCGAGTATTCTGGACCAAAAAAACAAAGGGTTTGTAAAATGTCAATAAGGTCGAAATTAGCTTGAGACCTTTATCGTTTTCAGCGAACTTAAATACCACGAAATGACCGTTCATTCCCCACGACACCACTGGTGGTGTCGTCGGGAATGACAGAAACTAGTATTCCCCACGACACCAATGACTGCATTGTGAGTGATGTCCAGCTAATTTTTAAACGTAACAATGATGTGTTATTTTTAAACGACTTCAAAAACGGAGGAGAATATCAATTCAGTTGTATTTTTTTTTTTTATGTTTGTTACTGCAGTACTCCGTCATTTAGAAGCCGATTTGGAAAGTTCTTTTTTTATTTTATTCGTTATGTCAACACAAAAAAAAAAACGGAGGGGCATAACTTCTTACGCTCTAGTTTTTTTTTTCTTGAGAGGATGTGATTACGGTCAAAATGAAAATCCAAGATGGCGGCTGCAAAAATTTTCGAATTTTTCGACATGGGCGTCAATTTCGTGATATTTGAGGTCGCTGAAAACGATAATGGGGTCAAAATGAAAATCCAAGATGGCGGCTGCGAAAATTTTCTAATTTTTCGTCATGGGTGTCATTTTCGTGATATTTGAGGTCGCTGAAAACGATAGTGGGGTCAAAATGAAAATCCAAGATGGCGGCTGCGAAAATTTTTAAATTTTTCAACATGGGTGTCATTTTCGTGATATTTGAGGTCGCTGAAAACGATAGTGGGGCCAATATGAAAATCCAAGATGGCGGCTGCGAAAATTTCCTAATTTTCGGTCATGGGTATCATTTTCGTGATATTTGAGGTCGCTGAAAACGATAGTGGGGTCAAAATGAGAATCCAAGATGGCGGCTGCGAAAATTTCCTAATTTTTCGTCATGGGTGTCATTTTCGTGATATTTTAGGTCACTGAAAGCGATAGTGGGGTCAAAATGAAAATCCAAGATGGCGGCTGCGAAAATTTCGTAATTTTTCGTCATGGGTGTCATTTTCGTGATATTTGAGGTCGCTGAAAACGATAGTGGGGTCAAAATGAAAATCCAAGATGGCGGCTGCGAAAATTTTCAAATTTTTCGACATGGGTGTCATTTTCGTGATATTTGAGGTCACTGCAAACGATAGTGGGGTCAAAATGAATGACTATCGTTTTCAGCGATCTAAAATATCACGAAAATGACACCCATGATGAAAAGTTAGGAAATTTTCGTAGCCGCTATCTTGGATTTTCATTTTGACCCCGCTATCGTTTTCAGCGACCTAAAATATCACGAAAATGACACCCATGACGAACAGTTAGGGAATTTTCGCAGCCGCCATCTTGGATTTTCATTTTGACCCCACTATCGTTTTCAGCGACCTAAAATATCACGAAAATGACACCCATGACGAAAAATTAGGAAATTTTCGCAGCCGCCATCTTGGATTTTCATTTTGACCCCACAATCGTTTTCTGCGACCTAAAATATCACGAAAATGACACCCATGACGAAAAATTTGGAAATTTTCACAGCCGCCATCTTGGATTTTCATTTTGACCCCGCTATCGTTTTCAGCGACCTAAAATATCACGAAAATGACACCCATGACGAAAAATTAGGAAATTTTCGCAGCCGCCATCTTGGATTTTCATTTTGACCCCACTATCGGTTTCAGCGACCTCAAATATCACGAAAATGACACCTGTGTCGAAAAATTTGATAATTTTCGCAGCCGCCATCTTGGATTTTCATTTTGACCCCACTATCGTTTTCAGCGACCTAAAATATCACGAAAATGACACCCATGACGAAAAATTAGGATATTCGCAGCCGCCATCTTGGATTGTCATTTTGACCTCACTATCGTTTTCAGCGACCTAAAATATCACGAAAATGACATCCATGACCGAAAATTAGGAAATTTTCGCAGCCGCCATCTTGGATTTTCATTTTGACCCCACTATCGTTTTCAGCGACCTAAAATATCACGAAAACGACACCCATGACGAAAACTTGGGAAATTTTTGCAGCCGCCATCTTGGATTTTCATTTTGACCCCACTATCGTTTTCAGCGACCTCAAATATCACGAAAATGACACCCATGACGAAAAATTAGGAAATTTTCGCAGCCGCCATCTTGGATTTTCATTTTGACCCCACTATCGTTTTCAGCGACCTAAAATATCACGAAAATGACACCCATGACGAAAAATTAGGATATTCGCAGCCGCCATCTTGGATTTTCATTTTGACCTCACTATCGTTTTCAGCGACCTAAAATATCACGAAAATGACATCCATGACCGAAAATTAGGAAATTTTCGCAGCCGCCATCTTGGATTTTCATTTTGACCCCACTATCGTTTTCAGCGACCTAAAATATCACGAAAATGACATCCATGACCGAAAATTAGGAAATTTTGGCAGCCGCCATCTTGGATTTTCATTTTGACCCGACTATCGTTTTCAGCGACCTAAAATATCACGAAAACGACATCCATGACGAAAAATTAGGAAATTTTCGCAGCCGCCATCTTGGATTTTCATTTTGACCCCACTATCGTTTTCAGCGACCTCAAATATCACGAAAATGACATCCATGACCGAAAATTAGGAAATTTTCGCAGCCGCCATCTTGGATTTTCTTTTTGACCCCACTATCGTTTTCAGCGACCTAAAATATCACGAAAATGATACCCATGACCGAAAATTAGGAAATTTTCGCAGCCGCCATCTTGGATTTTCATTTTGGCCCCACTATCGTTTTCAGCGACCTCAAATATCACGAATATGACACCCATGTCGAAAAATTTGAAAATTTTCGCAGCCGCCATCTTGGATTTTCATTTTGACCCCACTATCGTTTTCAGCGACCTAAAATATCACGAAAATGACACCCATGACGAAAAATTAGGAAATTTTCGCAGCCGCCATCTTGGATTTTCATTTTGACCCCACTATCGTTTTCAGCGACCTAAAATATCACGAAAATAACACCCATGACGAAAAATTAGGAAATTTTCGCAGCCGCCATCTTGGATTTTCTTTTTGACCCCACTATCGTTTTCAGCGACCTAAAATATCACGAAAACGACACCCATGACGAAAAATTGGAAATTTTTGCAGCCGCCATCTTGGATTTTCATTTTGACCTTGAAATACAAAAAAAAATTAGAAGATACCTAATTAGAAAAAAAACTTAATTTTAAAAAAAATCTTATTTATGTAGGTATACAGAAAAATACATTTGAGGGCCTACATATTTTCTGAACATCCCTGCCAAACCCTTTGAAAGAATTCAGGCGTGATGTTATGAAGAAATCTCATTTCCTATCCGATATTCATTATAAAACCACCCGTACTAACTTTATTCTGTGGCACCTACCTATTTGAGATTTGAAAATAGTGAACCAAAAATTTGCGCGTCAGGCGGCTTTATAAGCTCCAGTGTAGGGTTCAAATTCAACTGTTTTACACACTTGATGCGATTGGTAAACATAGGCCGTGATAAAAATAAATACCAATAAAGCTTTTGCGCGCGTGACGTCTTTATTTACATAGGCATAGCGTTCAAATTCAACTGTTTTCAACACATGTTAATTTGTGCCGGTCGCAGCCGGTGACAGAAGTTAGCGGGGGTGGCGGGTTCGAAAAATTGGCACACGTCCGACCTCCATCACGTTCCGCTCGGGACTAAACGACACGGAGCGAGCGCAAAACACTTAACATTGGAATTAGTGATATAAATATTTGGATATTTCAAATTATGATAGCCGTTATAAATTACATTTTTTACGACCTTTATTATGGCATAAGTTTTATTGTTCAAAGCCTAATATAAATCAAATGAAATAAGATATAGATCATAATTTAGACTTGTCTTTGCGATTTAATTGGATGCAGTAAAGTGCAAGTAATCGTGTATCGGACGGCCGAAATTTGTAGATGGAAGTCTGAACTAAGTAATATATTTTTTTCAAAATTTAAATCCGTGTTATCTACGAATAAAACACTAAACAAAACGACGTTTTTACGGCTCTCACCGCCTTAAAATTAATCCCTATTTTCCTTGGTCTCTTGACTGATTTGAATGTACCTATAGGTACCTAAAATTAGCAAAGAATGTCCGAAAATCGTTAATATGTAGTTTTGTAACATTCTCTATTTTTTTCAATTACGAAGTCAAGTTTGTTTTTGGGATAAATTCATCCCAACTACGGAACCCTTCATTGTGCGTAGTCCTACACGCACTTGGTCGGATTTTTAAAAGCAAAAAAATACGTAAGTATCTGACTGACGAAATAGAATTATTTTTTTTTTTACCCAGGAAACATACCTATTGAACTACAATAGATGTCTTATAGCACGTCAATATTTAGAATATCCAGCCTCAACCCAACAGCAACTTTATTGCAATGCGGATAAAGATCACTGATTTTGACATTTGCCAGTAGCAGCAACCCAACAGGAACCTTATTTTCACGACAATAAAGATCACTGTGGTTTTGAGTCATGCAAATCGGAGGAACTGAATTACTGAAAGGACAGTAGTTGTTCTAAATCTGTTGGGAACTGTATGTTACCTGTGGTGGCGTATGTCCCCAGGCCCTCGCCGGGGGAGGGACCCTCCTCTCAGCGGCAGTCCTGCTGAACGACGTGCGAGGCCGACCGCCTTCTGCATGCTGCACCGGCGTTGATGTACTGGGACCAGCTCTGCTACAAAAGATTGTTCTGTATTTTACAACTTGTCAGCACCCAGCAACCGGAAAAATACTCGCGGATGATCGATCACTTTTAAATTTCAGTGAACACGTAACTGTATCAACATTGACTGTGTACAATTCGATGCAGACATCAAGCGGGATAAGACGAAAGTCATGTACAAATGGATTTTGTACAATTTTTTTTTTGCCTTACCCCTGTGACAATACAGGTTAACAAACAAAAGCCCGACACATAGGTAGGTTATATGCCTACCTCCTTTACCTACTACGAAAATTAGGTGAGAATGCGAGTTTGTAATAATAGGTAGGTAATTATTATACACTTGCATTTTCGGCAATTTTTTTTTACAATTATTTAGTTATAAGCGGTTTTGGTGTTTTTCCAAAACCGCCTGAAAAAACAAGTGAGATGATTACGCTAAAGGCCGATTTCTCAATCGTCAGATAACTTTTCCGGTTATCTGTCCTCCACAACACAACCCAGTTACTTGGTAACGCGATACCCCTTGGTAAGACTGATCTGACTTTCGGGCTTCTGACGACCCGTAACGACTCAAAGATTCACTAATGACAGCCGGGACCCACGGCTTAGCATGCTTTCCGAGGCACGGAGGGTCATAACCCCTCAAGTGTCTGAGTTTGGCTAATTTTAGACCCAAAACCCCAGCGAGTGGGGAGGGTTGGGGGTTAGTTGCGAACCCCATAGGTTCACAACTACTGATGACGATATTTTTTCTATGGGATGATGTTTTTTTACGTTTATATATATGTGATCTAAGCTTATATACCTATTATGTAAAGTTTTGTCCTTTTGTACACTTTGGGTGCATTTGACACGCGGGGGGGAAGGGGGTTAGCTACGAACTCCATAGGTTCACAACTAATGATGATGATTGGTTTTCCATCGGATAATGTTTTTTTACATTTATATATATGTGATATAAGCTTATATACCTAACAAAAAAAGGGTTTTTCTAGCACACATGGGGTGCATTCGACACTTGAGGGATTAATATGTAATGATGGTCACCCAATCGCGGCAAGCGTAGCTGAACGTGTGGCTGTTATTACTTAGCTACAAGTCAACAATAGAAATTTAATTGTGCCTCATAACATGACAGTTGAAGGTCGGAACGTATATTATAGGGGCTTTTTTTTTCTGGATGGGAAATCATCAAATGACTTCTCGCGATCTGGGCGGAGCGAGAGGGCGTGTCAGACTTTTACTGACTAAAACCCACCCGTGTTAAAGAGAAAGAGATACCGAGGCCCTGGCATAGGCAACTGAAGGCAGTTGCCTATGCCAGGGCCTCGGTATCTCTTTCGAACCGCAACCCTGGCGGCTTATTGACTGGGGCTTGGCGTTGGCGTTGTAAAAGGTAAGAATGTGTAGTAGGTAATGTTACCCAGGCCCCGCAGATCTCCCCCTCAGTGTGTCCATGGCGGTGTACGGCGAGCCGGGCAGGCGCACGTTGTCGTTACGAGCCTGAGCCAGCTGCTCGCCTCCTGAATCTGAAATACAACACAACATCAGGGGACTTACTATGAGCTCTTATAGCAGGGCAGAAGTTGAACGTTTCCAGTGAGAGAGAGAGAGAGAGACGGTGCTATAGGTCGTATATAGCTCCGTCTCTCTTTCTCACTGGAAACGTTCAACTTCTGCCCTGCTATAAGAGCTCATAGTAAGTCCCCTGGGCTGTAATCCCCGAAGGGTTACCTAGAGTACCTACACCCACATCTCGCCAGTTATATGCTTAAGTCACATATAAGGGGCGAGCATAGAAATATTAAAAAAACCCGTCAAGAGCGTGTCGGACTTGCGCACCGACGATTCCGTTCCAATTTTGGAAAAAGTATGCTATTAGGACCAAAATCAATCTGCCTAGCCTTTTCCCAACTATGTTGGGGTCGGCTTCCAGTCTAACCGGATGCAGCTGAATACTAGTATTTTACATGGAGCGACTGCCTATATGTGACCTCCACAACCCAGTTACTGGGTAATACGATACCCCTTGGTAAGACTGGTTGTCAGACTTTCGGGCTTCTGATGACGACCCGTAACGACTGTCAAAGATCCACGAATGACAGCCAGGACCAACGCTTAACGTACTTTCCGAGGCACGGAGGAGTCTCGGTATGTAAAGATAGTCACCCACCCACTGACTAACCCCGGCAAGCGTAGCTTAACCTGATGGATCAACCCGTGCGGCTGTTATTACTTAGCCACGAGATCCTCCACGAGCTATTAGGACCCTGCTTGCAAAAAAAGTACTTATATATTTTTATTTCTTTCTTATTTGCAAAATAGTTGGGCAAACGTCATCTAAAACTGTTCCAAATTTCAAGTTGATAGCATTAGTAGTTCTTGAGATATCCAGCTGTGACAGACGGACAGACAGACAGACTGAGTCGCACGATAAGGGTTCCTTTTTACCATTTTGGTACGGAACCCTAAAAACAGACAGAAAAACTTCTTTCTTATATCTATGTGGGCGAGCCTATTGCCACCAACCGGTCACAAATTCAGAATCCGGGCTGCTATAGGTATTGGGAAATTCCTAAGTAATAGAAAAACCCAATAACATTTTGCCCAACCTAGGAATCGAACCCAGGACCTCATGCTCAGCAGTAGCGATTGCAACCACTGGACCAACGAGGCAGTCAACATATTTATGGATCTAAAAAAAAACATATGGTATGGTATGGTGTGGTGTATGGTGGTTGTATGGTTGGCCAAGCATACGTTTTATTGGCAACGCGACCTGGCTGAGCCGCCATAGCGTCCCGGTGCGCTGAAGGGCTTATCTTTGATCTTATATTGGTTTTTGTACACTGTTCTCACAATTAATAGACGAAGCAACAAGAATATTGTTGCCAGAGTTTTGTATTAATATTAGCTTGAATTAAAAGAGTATGTCCTTGGAGTTTCTTGCCCGTTCTTTTTCATAGAGATCTACGTATTGGAATGGGCAACAAGCTTCAACTTTCTCAATATAGTCACAGATTAATACAGATGGGACACTCCGCAGTTTAGGTATTAGGTAAGCGGCTACAAGTACGCGGCGGGCCCGGTCCGCGGGGCTAATTCAGTAGATCAGAAGGTATAAGAGTTACGCGATAGAAAGATAGGCAACTTGTAGTTGAATATAACTGTAGGTATTATGCGTTGTGCGACCTGAATTGCACTTTATTGTGTCGTAGCAAGAGTCGCTTTTTATTTAAATGATTTTGCGGAGTGTCCCATCTGTATTAATCTGTGACATAGTGCGCGCGCAAATGCTTGTCACCGCCTGAGGTCAAACGGGGGAGGTAGACAAAGGCCAAGACTTACTCAGTCTGCCAATCTTGTCAATCGCGACCTCCCCGGTCTCACCGCTCACATACCTCAGGCGGTAACCAGCACTTGCGCGCACACTATTGCTTTGAGTTTGAGTTGTGTCTCCTACCTGTAACTCCTCGTTCCAGACCTGGTTTCTTGTCCTTATCTCTAGAATCCCGTTCCTCCACAGTGTACGTGTCATGTGAGTTGGGGCTGGAGTGCACGCTACCGAACAGGGTGAAGGCGTCGTCCATTAGCTCGTTGAAACGCTGCCGCATGCGGGACGGACCCGGCTCTTTGCGGGCAGAGGCTGGACTGGATGGTTTTGAAGCTGAAATATAGCACATAGTCAATGAATCAATCTGCCTAGCCTTTTCCCAAGTTCTATATTGGGGTCGGCTTCCAGTCTAACCGGATGCAGCTCAATACCAGTATTTTACATGGAGCGACTGCCTATCTGACCTCCACAACCCAGTAAGTAACTGGGTAATACAATACCCCTCTGGTTGTCAGACTTTCGGACTTGTGACGACCCGTAACGACTGACAAAGATCCACGAATGACAGCCGGGAGCCGGGACCAACAGTTTAACGTGCTTTCCGAGGCACGGAGAAGTCTCGGTATGTAAAGATCTACGGATCTACGGTCACCCATCTACGGATCAACCCCGGCAAGCGTAGCTTAACCTGATGTATGTGACATTAATTTCAACTTGATACCTCCACGCGTTCCTGAGAAAAAGGGTCTTGACAGACTGACAGACAGACAGACAGACGGACAAACGAGTGATCCTATAAGGGTTCCGTTTTTTCCTTTTGAAGTACGGAACCCTAAAAAACTAAAAATATAATTAACTAAAAAACTTGACATAACTTTTTAATTAATTTATATTTAACTTCGATATACTTTGCAGAAATCTTGTTTCTTTGATATGTCGCAACATCAGTAGCTGTAGATTCATCTGTGCGAAGCATGGGCGGGTCACTAGGAGTTAAAATAAGAAGGAAAGTCAAAAGTAAGCGCCAAAACTTACCATCTTTAATCCTCTGACAATGCAGATCCCAGACCAAAGGCCCAATCACCCCAGGATCCTTATCAATACTCCCGAGCCTGACCAGCTGGGAAGCCATCTGTCTCCGAGGCACCACATCCTTGGTTTTAGCGGGATCTTGCTTGCTTTTCTTTGGCGATGATGGCGGAGAGTCGATGTCTAAGTGGCGGACTGATACCGGTTCTAATATACGGGATAGTGGCTCTACTACGTTGCCTCTGGAAATTGGAAAGACCATGAATTAATATCAGCAGCTTGTCTTATGGATTGGACATGAGTCTTAGGCAAAATGTTAGATGAAGAAAACTTATCACTAAAAGTGATAAACTGCAGACTTGCGTATGCTATTTATCGCCTGTACCCGAGCGATAAGTGCCAATTAGGTACCGCTAAGTAGGTAGGTACTGGCCAAAAAAACCATTGATCAGAAAATATGGCTCGATAAAATCTTGACAAGACCAACACTCTTTATAATTATAAGTCAGCGGTATTATAGGGTGGCCGGAACATTGACGTCCAAAAATAAAATTTCGGTCCCTCGTATCGTGGGGTATTCGAATCACCCCCATGTATGTTCCGCGACTTTTCATAGTTTTCGAGTTATGAATTTTTTTCTGAATGTTTGAAAACTTTCGACCTGACCAACCTAAAAAAATTCTAAAAAAAAAAGTAGAGGGTTTTATCGAGTTTCTTTTTTTGCAACTGAATTTTCATAAGTAGTACTTTTATGCATAAAATAATCAGCTTCGTAACTGTGATGAAAGTTATGAAAATGTTGATCTAAAGTGAAAAATTTACGTTCGGTAAATTATGACTCAAATTTTCAACTTTAAATTAAAAATCTTAACAGGTGACTTCATAATTCCTAAGTAGGCTTCAAGAATGCGCCAGACTCTCAGCTTTCATAATCATAAAAAAATGAAGTACTTAATAGGGCTACTTTGTTTAAAATCGGCCTTCAAAGACAGCGAGGTGGAAAAATTCTTAAAATTACCCATCTGAGTAATTATTTTTTTTTGGCTATTTTCTCGTTCCTAAGGTTAATTAATGATAAGAATACTGAAAACTAACCAACAAATAGTTTCAGAGTTGGGTAAGAAAAGTTTTACGTAAAAAGTGGTTTTGAATAAAACACAGATGATAATGTGAAAAAAGTAATTAATTTATTTTTAACATTTACAAAAGGTTTTCAAAGTGGCCACCACCAGCAGCAATACACATTCTACACCTACGTAAGAAATTGTCTGGCAATCGTCTAAAAGCGTCTCTGTTCTCTCTCACAACACGTTCAGCTTCTGCAATCAACTGCCTCAGCTCTTGTTCACTTGAACAGTCTCGGGCGTATGCTATTTCCTTGTAATAGCCCCAAATAAAGAAATCGATGGGGTTGAGATCAGGTGAGCGTGGAGGCCACCTAATTGGTCCGCTGCGTCCGATCCATCTGTTGGGGTATGTTTCATCTAAGTAATTTCGGACCTGGGTTGCATAGTGACACGGGCGCCGTCATTTTGCAACACCATGGTTCGTCTGAGTTCGAGATTCACATCTGCCAGCAACAATGGAAGTTCATTTTCCAAAAAGTTTTTGTATGTTTCTCCATCAAGTCTGGACGGCAGTTCAAACGGACCAATTAGTTCGCCATTGAGGATACCAGACCACAAGTTAACGCTGAAGCGATGTTGAAATGTCGAAGCTCTCACTTCGAGTGGATTTTCATTCGCCCACGTGTGGTAATTATGAATATTGAATATAATGTGGTTAGTTTTCAGTATTCTTATCATTAATTAACCTTAGGAACGAGAAAATAGCCAAAAAAAAATAATTACTCAGATGGGTAATTTTAAGAATTTTTCCACCTCGCTGTCTTTGAAGGCCGATTTTAAACAAAGTAGCCCTATTAAGTACTTCATTTTTTTATGATTATGAAAGCTGAGAGTCTGGCGCATTCTTGAAGCCTACTTAGGAATTATGAAGTCACCTGTTAAGATTTTTAATTTAAAGTTGAAAATTTGAGTCATAATTTACCGAACGTAAATTTTTCACTTTAGATCAACATTTTCATAACTTTCATCACAGTTACGAAGCTGATTATTTTATGCATAAAAGTACTACTTATGAAAATTCAGTTGCAAAAAAAGAAACTCGATAAAACCCTCTACTTTTTTTTTTAGAATTTTTTTAGGTTGGTCAGGTCGAAAATTTTCAAACATTCAGAAAAAAATTCATAACTCGAAAACTATGAAAAGTCGCGGAACATACATGGGGGTGATTCGAATACCCCACGATACGAGGGACCGAAATTTTATTTTTGGACGTCAATGTTCCGGCCACCCTGTAGAGACCATGAGGAACAGGATGTAAAGTTTACTCATACTCCATAGAATAGGGAGGACCCTCCGACCCCCCTGGTGTCGTGTCAGACGATTAATGTCGGATGTTGTTTAAATAATGCTAGTCGCGCGGTAAACTCTGCTTGCGCGATGCAGTATTTTGCGTGACGTCAGTGTGATGTGAAGTTCGCATGTGGCGTTGTAGATGCCGCCACAGTATAAAACTTTTAGCTGAGACCCCTCGTTAAGCCTAACGGACGAAACGGCAAACGTAGAAATTTTGGGCTGTCATTCGGGCCAAAAGTTCTACGTTTCATCATACACACCTTGGAAAAGCATTGACTGAAGGCATGGAGAGATACGACGTGGGTGTGGCTGGCGCTGAAGGTTGTCCGCTGTCGGAGCTGTCCAGCCCAGCAGCTTCTAGCAAGCTGTCAGTAGTGCCCACTGGCAAGAAACAAAGTTAATCTGTCATCAAGGTCAGTACATTATTTGTTGACGATAGATGCTGATTTTGGGCATCTATATCTATGAAGTGTATCTAATCATACACGAAATCTCTTAAGGGGTCATTGTACTCATAATTATGAACAACTTTTACTATGGTACCAAACGTAAACTCTCGTCAAAATGTAGGGAGCAGTTGATTGTTTTTTCGCGATTCCAGGTTTGGTCCCATAGCAAAAGTTGTTCATAATGATGAGTACAATGACCCCTTAAGAGATTTCGTGTATGAATAGATACACCTTATTAGGTACTAATCATAAAGCTGAAGAGTTTGTTTTTTTGTTTGTTTGAACGCTCTAATCTCTGGAAAAATAATTTTTGAAATCCGACTGGCAGAGTCGGATCTCAAAAATTATTTTTGCATTTGATCTAAGTCTAATACTTCAGGAAGGCTATAAACTATTAAACATCACACTAGGACCTTTCGCAGCCGAGCAAAAAGACTGTGTTTGGGTCTGCTTCCAACCTAACCGGATGCAGCGGAATACCAAGATTTTACATGGAGCGACTGACTATCTGACCTCCACAACCTAGTTCCTAGGTAACACGATACCCCTTGGTAAGATTGGTTGTCAGACTTTTAGGTTTCTGACTACCCGTAACGACTGTCAAAGATCTACGAATGACAGCCGGGAGCAATCCGAGGCACAGACAGAGTGGTCTCGATATACCCATCCACGAACCGACCGCGACCGTGGCATCGATCAACTCATGCGTCTGTTACCATTTTTCTAGAGAATACGACAATTGTAGAAGAATTACTAACCTCTTTTCTTCTGCGGCATTCTAAGAGCATGTGGTTTCTTCTGTCTGCGACGAAACGCTGTTGCCACCTCGGATACCCCAGAAGATGTGGTTGAAGAACTAAAATTGTAAGTATGCATTAAAGTGAGTACTACTAACAGCGCTACTACACTACTAACAGCGCCACCATTCAGAAAAAAAATCATAAGTCAGGAGATGTGGAAAATTTTGTAATTTCCTATGCTCACTTTTTTAGTCAGATCAGGTAGAATTTTTTGTATCAAAATAATCAATACCAAACCTCCTAGGTTCGAAGTTATAGCAGTTAACGCCAAAAACGAGGTTTAGTGTTGATTTTTTGATACAAAAAATTCTACCACATCTGAATACAAATGTGAGCATAGGAATAAGAATAAGAATAAGAATTATTCATTGCGTAACTGTGTACAATCAGATCTTATAATATAACATAACAGTTTTAGGATCAACAGTCTACCCATGTCTACCAAATTTCAAAATGTTCCATATCTCCAGACTTATAAATTCAATGGTGGCGCTGCCGGTTAGAGCTCTGCTCGCCTTAAAATACGAAAAAAACAACATTACCCTTCTTCTGGCGCAGTCGGGTAAAAATACAAACTGAACTATTAGCTCTGTCCAAATACCTACGAATATATAAGTCAATGCTACGAATACACTATGCAAAGATTTATTGTAAAAACGAATTTAAAATTTTAGAAACACTGAAGAGATAAAAAATTCGTCGATTATATTTTAAATGCTTGTTGTTTTAAAACTTCTAAATTATTTGCGAAATATATTATAACAAAATTTCGAAGTTTTAAACAAATTGTTATCCATTATTATGATTAGGTGGTATCACTAAGTTACAGAAACTTTGAAGCAGTTATTTTAGGAATATTTCTTTTTCCAGACATATTCATCCTTGTGAAGTTGGCAAGTAATATCCAAATGGATCGTTCCTAGGCTCCTAAATATTTAATTTTCTAATTCTCATCCAAGAACCGGGTAACAGAGCGAGCAGACTATTTAAAAGTCTTTGAAATACAGTTTGTTGACTTTAGAAGTCTCGAGTAAAAGAACATTTTCAATTTGTCTCAGACTCAGAAATAAATAAAAAAGCTAATATATTTTCCTTTTTGGGACTGAAATCTAATTTTGTCTGTTTTTCGTAAAAAAAAGTTTATTTTCTGTTACAATAGTTTTTGAACTATACATGTATTTACTATGGTGGATCAGATGTTATATCCGATCCTACCTACAGCGAAAATGATCAGGTACAACGTATAGCATCATTTCCAAATTCATCATCTATATTATATAAAAGGAAAGCGTGACTGACTGACTGATCTTATCAACACACAGCTCAAACCGCTGAACGGATTGGGCTGAAATTTCGTACACAGATAGCTATTATGGCCTAGGCATCCGCTAAGAAGGGGTTTTTGGAAATTCGACCTTTAAGGGGGTGAAAAGGGGGGATATTGTCTGTATGAAAAATCTTATTCCTTGAGTTAATAAACTTGAAACTTGGTACGAATATTTATCTAAGTAAATTATGATTTTTGTGATTTTTTGTTTTTCTAAACTACTTGAGGGGTGTCAAAGTTTGTATGGAAAATTAACGCATAATCCGATTAACTCAAAACTCAGTATTTATACTTAAAAATAAAAATAAAGAATAATGTTTCAGGGATCAGGGTTTTCGAAAATCTACCTCTAACGGGGTGAAAAGGTGTAGTCAATTTCACAGAGGAGGATTTTACTGCGTGGCTTAATTAACTCGAATATTGGTGTAAATAATCTTTGACTCAAGCTATGGAAATATCTCAACCGATTTTTTAAATTCCACCCCTATGGGTGTGAAAACAGGGAATACAATTTATATGAAAAATGTTATTCAATTGACTTGAAACTTGGCACAAATACTTGCCTAAGTAAGTAATAAACCAAGTTTGTTATTAATAGTTTTAAAAACTACCTCGAAGGGAGGGTTATAGGGGAAGGGGGAGGACCCCCTCCCCCTATCCCTATAACCCTGAGGGGGAGGATGGACGGAGTGGGAAAGGGGCAGGACTTGGTGACAAGAGGAGGAAGACGTGGTGAGGGGAGAGGGGGAGGGGAGAAGTTGGTGAGCAGGAGGTGGAGGAGAGGGGAGAGGGAGCGGACGGGGTGGTGAGGGAGAGATGGGGAAGGGGAAGTGGTGAAGGGGGTGTGAGAGTGGGTGAGAGGGGGAGGGAGAGGTAGCGGAAGGGGATGCGGTGAACGATCGAGCTAAATCTCTAGAGCTACCAGTAGGACTTAAAAAATTCTTTTTGCATTAATGATAACCCAAATCTTATAGAAGGCTATAGGCATATTCAACATCACTCTAGGTGACGAGCTAAAAGTTTGAAAGAACGCTAAGTGAAAACGAAGTAGTAGAGCGGTTAGGCAATGCGATGTGACGGGGTGGGTCGGGGAAAAAAGAAATTTCACGCGGACGAAGTCGCGGGTATAAGCTAGTCTTCATATAATTGCAGTGAGTGCAGAGCGTATTTTTCTTCTAAATCTCTATCAGGCATCATTTCAGTGTTTTCATCATCTTTTACACAATCCAATCCACCCATAATAATACCAGCCTATTATTGTCCCGCTCCCACAGCAGGGCAAAGACCTCTTTTCATACAGAGAAGGCACGAGCATTGATCACCACGATAGCTCAAAAGACGGGTTGGCGATTTCAGACTTATATTAACTCCACATTTCCTCACAATGTTTTCCTTCACCGATGCCAATGATGTCCAAGATAAACTCATAAAACTCAGAAAGCACAACATACGAATTGAAAAATTCACATTCTTGCCCGGATTTGAATCGTGCATGAGAGACCTTACTAAACCACTAGACCATCAGGACATTCTATCGTTAAATGTTATAAATAAAAAGACGTGATCTGATGCGGAGGATTGAGGAAAATGTCGTCAGGAAAGTTTTGAGTATGATATGAATGTGCATGGCTATACGAGTAGGGTAAGAAAAAAGAAACGATGGATGGACTGTGTGAAAGACTGTGAAAGATGATATGGCGACAAAGGGAGTGACTACCTAGATGACGACCAATAGAGAAGTATGAAAGAAAAATACCATAATGTTGTAAATAAATTGGGATAAGAGCAGGAGAATGATGACGATGAATGATGATGTGGGTCTGTATCTGCACGTACCTGCTGGCAGCACTAGCTGCTCTGTAAATTGGTAGCAGAGTACTGCTTGGTCTCGTTCTACTCGGAGACACGACACTGATTAACTGAAAAAGATGGTAATTATAAGTCAGTGAGAGTAAGTGACTTCAAATTGAATCTATACTTTTATTAGTCTGTACGCAAAATACGCGTTTGGACGTGTAGTTGAGGACACCAGCCCGTTATACAATACAATAAGTAGGCCTTACAAGAACTTTAATAATTTATTTTCATAATTTTAGGGCTGATTTTTCAATAGTCAGATAACTCTTATCTGAAAATATATATCACCTTGAATTTTAAGCCCTACATAACCAATTCATTTAGAAGTCGTTCAAAAAATTAAATAAAAGGCTTCATTTCATAATTATGCGAGTTTTGATCCAGAGGCAGTCATAGCTGCAAATGGTTGCATAAGACAGTGTCGTTGGCTAGAATCCAATTACTATTATGTTTCTTTGCGTTTGCTATGCTTACCCTTCCATCTTTCTCTTCGTGAACTTGCTTCAGCTGGTTCCTCTCCGTCTCTCTTAACAGCTCGTTTCTATACGCACGAATGGATGCTGCAGATTTCAGTGTTTTTTTCCTTAAACATAAATATTAAAAGCGTTGTATTATTCAGTATCACTATATAAAAATAATATAAACGTTTACTTTCTCTACACAGGTAATACTAAATGCTAATCTTTGACGGTACTGCTCGAACAAGAAACTATCTTTGTGAGAGACTGGTGCCTGAGGTAGGTTTATACATATACGTCACCAGGGCCCTCCTGCAGCTAGATGCCTGTGATTTGTGTGAAATGTCCACGGATATTTTTTTTTTATTTGTACCATAGTCCAGTATACGTGAGTAACTGGAGAAAGTGTATGAAAGAGATGTAAGAGGGTATGTGAGAAGTTGCTTGAGTGAGTATCGTGCGAGGATATGGTTGATGGTATACAGGGATATTAAAGAGTCTTAGTAGTCACCTGTGAGCAAAACACAGCAATGCTAGTAACACAAGTAGCAGAAGAATCGCCACAGTGGCTCCTACTGCCAGCGCCCATAGTTCAGTGCCGTGCACCCCACCCCCTGCTTCACCCTCCAAACCCTCCGCTGTTTTCAGGTACGCTGCTAAAGAGAACGGATTTATACTTGGTGACAAAATCTCTTCAACGACCTAAGTAAACACGATTATACCTATTTTGGTGTCTACGAAAGCAGTATTTAAAAAAAACTTCACACTAACAATTTCTCTGCTAAAATCAGCAACTCGTCAATAATTATTATACTCACGCTCAGCTTTAGTAGTGACAACAGCTCCTAATTCTCTTGCGACCTCAGCGTCCCTGACGAGCCGCATATCTCTGGCTGCCACTGCTGCTGGAACTGCCCTTCCACCAACCAGTACGACGTACACTATCTGAATGCTACCCGTCTCTGGAGACTAATGGAACTAACGGTTAATAAAATAGTTTTAGATTCGAGCAAGGCGTTTTGTCAAATGGTTATAGTCAAGGCTTGGTGGTTTAATACTGGAGATTAAATCAGCAGTTTCATTTTGAAACGATACATTGTATGGTTTTATGTCAACAACAGGAAATGTTTGTTTGATTTGATAGTTTTAATTGATTTCATGATAGGTACATTTATTCCTGAAATTGGTGATATACATAGATGATATAATAATTGGAGGACTTTGTAAGTTTTGTCAGTCGAATGTGACTGTTTCTAAATAACCCTAGACTGATAAAATTTCCGTTTTTCCTAATTATGTTAATATTAGTGTTAAGATCGGCTTCCCCTTTCGGAAAAGGGAAGTGATCTTAACACTAATATTAGCTGCTTACTTAATTTTTTATCAATAAAATAATAAACCATTTACCTCTGTTATGTTTTGTATATGAACTTGCACTGGTGGTTGCTGCTCTGGTTTCAATATTTCTCGTTTAAACAACATTGTTTCATTGCCTTCCGATTCTAAAGGTATGTCTATCGAATCCTCTCTAATTTCTTCTAATTGTTCTCGATCAGTCACTTCTCTTTTACGAATAATAACAGTTGGTGTGGCTAATATCCACGATTCTACTTCATTCAACTTTGTAGCTTTTATTTCAGCATTTAATGAGATAGTGTTCGTGTCTACTGAGAACATTTCTATATTTACGGGATAAACGAAATCACTAGATGAATCTAGAACATGCTTACTAGCATTTTCAAGTTTTTTATCTAACGTATTAGCAACTGTCTCGCCTAGAGAAACCATAGAACTCGCGATATCTAGATATTTAAAAGGCGTGTTGTTATTTTGAGGACCTACTGGACTATTATTATTGTCTTTGTTAACTACGAAAGAATGAACATCATGTTTCTTGCGAGCTGGCGGCGCGTCGAGAGATTTGATGATGCCCAGATGACGCTCTTGTTGTCTGGAATAAATGGGAATAAAAATATTGAAAACGTAATATAAATGCTTTAGGAATCGAGCCAAATAAGCTTGTTTCTAACTACCGTTCTATAAAATGGAATGTAGATTCAGTGGTTTCTAAAAATTTAATAAAAATAATAAGTAATATAATAATAGGTACCATATAATTCAGGTCCATATAAAAATACTTTAGCCTAAAACATAAGTACATATTTTTATGATCACTATAAATATGGCGAAATGAGTTTGATGAGAAGGTAGAGCGAAGGAAGCTTTAAATAAATTAGAAACATAGTTATTTTAAGGGGAAGTTGGTTACCTCAAGAAAGCTTTCTGGTACAACCTAGCGAGTCTCAATTGCAGGCTATCTGGAGTGGATCCCTGAATGACAGTGAGGAGCCAGTACCTTCGATCATCGGGGATCTCTGGTTCCAGGCTACCTGGTATGCCAGGCTCTCCACAATTGAGCATGCATTCGCCAGTCGATCTGTCTGTCACCGCCTGCGATGAACTTAAATCTTTTAGCAAATAAAAAGTAGACAATTTTAAATCCTTGTAAAAAATTGCATGTCTCTAACACATTAGCATTTAGCATATAACAAGTCAAAATTTTCAACTACACAAAGGGTGGGTTGAACGAAAATTAATGACTCAATTATGACTATTATCCCCAAAAGTTAGGGGAACTTAGAAACTCGTGGAGGTAAATGCTTAAAAGTAGTTAAACATTCGTACTTCCCTAATGAATTTTAAACTCAGTTATTAGAACAAAAAGCCAAGAAGATCCAACAAGACGATGATGGAGTGAAGACTTATGAAACATTAGAATTAGTAATCATAACTCACTTGTGGTGGATAAGAATCCAGATACACCGTAGCAAGGACTGTGGTGGTCCGTACCAATGGCGTGGATGGCTGGACCGGTGCTGGTTGAGGCGCATCTGGTGGAGGAGGTGGCCCATCTCCTGAGCCCGTCCAGAAGAAATCCTCCAGGCGAGGAGTGCGCTGATGTTGGTCTTGAGATACCAGCATATATACTGGAGATAAAGTAAACTCTAGTATATTCATCATACCACATACATATGTCATGTATGTGTGTATGTATGTGTCATATGTCATTTGTCATATGTTGTGTATCTGCTCTAGTGTGTTGTTGTTGTTGTTGTTCTAGTATATGTAAGTATGTTGTTCTTATACATGGAATTCTAACGAGAATACGAACTGTTCCTGCATTGATCAATGAAAGAATCATTTAAATGCATTGGCGAAGATGTTTATTTGTGATAAACTATATCATGAGTTATTTTCTGTTTTTACGTCATAGCTGAAGACAATAATTAGTTATACGCTATCGTTTATTTGACTGCAAAAGAGAAATTAAAAGGCAAAACCGTAGCTCAGATACTATTCTGTAAATTACTTAGTTTACTTTACTTATTTAACTTATGATAACAGCTAAGCAATCGTCGTAAAAACAGAGGATGAAAAAATTATAATCATTAGGTACGTACCAAATAAAATTATGTCTGTCATGCTTTATTGTTTTAATGTTACTTTCGACCTTGCAACCGATAGTCAATAAAATTAATTGTTTGTTACGGATGGAAATATTTCAGTTTTGATAAAAAGCCTTTGTGTAGGTAAATAACAATACAAGGTCAAATTAAATTAGCTAGCGAAACTCCGCATACGTTGGTTACATCGACATCGAAACACGATAAAACATAAATAAAAAAAAATTTGTTATGTTATGTTTTTTTTTCAACCGGGGTCAACAACCGCTAGTAGTGTAGATTATTGACATCTTACCCATCACGCATGTGACGTTTACACAAAAAAACTATTTTTAAACTGATATTTTATGTAATATACCTACTATCCCAAAAAAAAAAGAAATCGACAAATCTTTTTTTTTTTCTAGGTAAGTGACATATTTATTTATCGATACCGATACCGTCACGCTTGCGGAGTTTTGCTAACTAATTCAATTTGACCCTGTATATTTAGTTTTTACAAATACATATCTGATACCATCTTCCTTATTCATCCACTAAAGGCTCTTACAGACAGAGGCGATATCGCGTCGCGACGCGATATTGTTCTACGGATATAATATCGCAATATCGCGTCGCCGACGCGATATCGCCTCTGTCTGTAGGAGCCTTAACTCGTAAAGCATTTAAAGAGAGACATGAAAAACCAATTTTAGCAGCCGAGAATTTCATAGCAAAGGAATCTTAATGTTAGAGAAAATATTTGCATACCAATGTCGGGAGAGCACGAAATACTTAATTATGTAAAAACTATGCAAGCTGCTGCATCTAATTTCATAAATCAAGAATTTGCGCTCAAATTGGAATACCTAGCCAAAATGGCGAAGTAAGCGAAGGTAAATAAGTCGATGTAAACATGTCTGTTTTGTAACATCGCGTGATCTCCCGAATAAATGAGGTTTACAGTTTATTGGCCCTCCCTGTAACTTTCAGTTGCTCGGAGTTTTTTCTTTAGGTTCAAGTGATAAGAGGCTGTGATTTATTATATCTAATCGGTCTTATTACAAAAAAAACTGGTCAAGAGCGAGTTGGACTCGCGTACTGAGGGTTCCGTTCCGATTTCTGATAAATTGTGCTATTAAGAGACATCGTTTTATTTTTACCCCACTACGGCAAAGCCAAAAGGAAGGGTTATGATTTTAGCAGCCTATGTATGTATGTATGTATGTATGTAAGTATGTATATAAGTATGTATTTTTACCCGACTACGGCAAAACCAAAAGGAAGGGTTATGATTTTAGCAGTCTACTTGTGTATTTATGTATATAAGTATGTATTTACGTGTGTTCCACCGTAGCGCCTAAATTACTGAACCGATTTTGATGAATGAGGTATCAGTAGATTCGAAATAATGGTCCGGTTGACATAGGCTATATAAATTCTCCCTAAATTTAATATGGTGGACTTAACACGTAAATTTCTGACCTCGAAAAAAATTAAATTGAGATAGTCATGACATGTTTGGTATTAAAAGAAAGGTCTTGACGAGCACATTACAAATATGTATATACCTATGTCATTATTGTTTAAGTAAATAAATATTTTGAACTTTTTAGATCAATTTTATTTTTCCGTAGTCGGGTTACAGTTTTTTAAACTTTATTCTTGTTCCTGTAATCTTTACATAAACTTCTATCACATAGAATAATTTCAGATTTTTCTCTTTGCATACTTCGGAGATAAAGGGGCGGAAACGGTATTTTTTTAAACATTTTTATCAATAGTCGAAATTAAACTATGCGGCCTAAAAATAATAAAAAAAATGTTTGAGAATGTGCAAATAGCGTTCTTTCACATGTTACCTCACATGACATAATATTAGCCCCACTTTGAATTTTTAAGACCCCTTTCAGTCCCTGTTGCAAAAAAAAAATGCTTTTTTTATTTCTTTCTTATTTACAAAATAGTTGGGTAAACGTCATCTAAAACTGTTCCAAATTTCAAGTTGATAGCATTAGTAGTTCTTGAGATATCCAGCTGTGACAGACAGACAGACAGACTGAGTCGCACCTTATGGGTTCCTTTTTTACCATTTTGGTACGGAACACTAACAAGGTTTATCACAGGTTTTTAAACCATCTATTTGTAATTAGACGATAATAATTTCTCCGTTGTCAGTCGGCTCGCGTCATGCCGAATGTGTCGATGTTCATACGAGGATTTTTCCACTTGGTCAGACCAAATGGAAAAATCCTCGAGGTATTTACTAACCCTTACGCATCAATGAAACGCCATGAAATTGTTAATCCACAAATTAGTAGTAATTTTAAAACAAAGTAAGACAAAACACAACCAAAAATAAGCCACGTGCATTTTTCGAGCCCTAGATTCAGTTTCAGACCCAAAATTGAACCTCCAGTAACAGCCGAATATAAGCCGAGGTCACCAATGTTATTTTGAGGCAAGCTAAGTCTCAACCTCCTTCAAATCGCTATGCGCTTATTACTTGCAGTACTCCAAGACACCAGAATTAGCGCCAACCCGTACCATGCTCCAGAGTTTATACTATACGGAACGCATTTCCTCAATATTATATCTATGTATTATAAGCTATTTATATGTTTACAGAGGAAGTTATCTTTCGTTCATAGTCGCAGTTTTCTGTAGGTAGGTATGGTAATTAGTTACTGCGTTCGGCTGCGTTCGGTTACGCATCGATTTTGTAATTTATAAGACCAATCAATTTGTTATTTTGTGTAGGTAGCGGTTTCAAGTTGATGCAACATAATGTACAGACATTATGTTGCATCAACTTGAAACCGCTGTAGATTAGTTAAATATGAAACTTACACCATAGTTATAGGAAAACTTTAGGACTGCATTTTCTCTACTTACGTGTACGGGAGCCGACATTCTTCAAATGTAGATCGAATTCCAAAATATCATACTAACCCAATTTTACTGAACATTTTGCAATATTTGTGTACGAAAGCACCAGCAAAACCATTTCGGCATTATACTAGGTACCTATGTTACGAAAAATTGCACAACCAACCAGAAATGAGTGAAATATTAGGGCAATGGCGGAAAACGCGAAAAAGGTTCAGTGCACCGAATGGCACCGGAATTATTGAGGCGGTCACGAGTCACGACACGGATACTGAACAGAGCCAAACGAATTTGAATGAAACCGAGTTATAATATTCTAAGCACTGCAGGGGTTTGATAACCTATAACCTAGCTTAGTAATTAGACCGGGTTGGTCTTCCTGTGGGTATCATGAAAGCAAATTTTTCAATCAAAGTCATCACATTAGTCTTTTTAAAGAAATGATCCAGGATATTTTTATATCGGATGTTTTGTTGTTCGTTATGAAACATTTCCGTCACCCACAGCGCGTCTTCACCTACTTCTGGGCAACAGCAACTATAAAATCTGTAGGATTCGTGTGATGAAGCTTGATTAGAGTAAATTAAGATTGCCTCGAACGGTATATTCCCGATGTCCACCACTTGTTTGGCCACCACTGGGGGGCAGTGAACCAACTTTTGAAAATAAATCCCGCTGTCCACCACTTCATGGTTGAAATAGGTCGAATCTGTTCAAAAATCGAATCGGGTTAACTAGTACCTAGTTGGCTGCATTCCCTAAATGAATCGTCATTCATATTACGGCATTGTGCAAATAAGAGTAGATACTCCAACAATGCCCAACTTGGCTAACATTTGACCATCTACAACCATTCAGTTTCATTAAAGGCCGACGCACAGAAGTACTCCATTCACCACCCACATTGAGTCATGTAGGTCTGTGGAATTTGAGAGCACACATCCTGTCAGTAACCAGAATTCGTTTCCAACAAAAATCTAACAAACAGGCATATAATAGCATCGTAATGGCGGCGGTTACGCGGGCACTGCGCGCACGCACCTATTGTGTTCCATGTGACAGCGGAAACGCGGGACGCGGTCGGCTGACTGTGATGTTGCCTGTGCCTTGATTGATTATTATTATAATTGTCTATGTCATTGTAGTGCGCGTGCGCTATGGGAACTATAGGTATGCTTTTAAACCTGAATCGCAATTATGAGCGAATACCTACGTGGACATATTACCTACCTAAATGTAACCACAGGTTAATGATGTCGTTAATCAGACGGCTAGATGAGATTGAATGAGCTTTGTAATCGTACACAATCGCTTTCAAAATTCTAATAATAGATTAGCTATGGGCATGTGTCTCGTCGAGCGTGGTGGAACCGACTAGGGTTTGTTTACGGCTTGGTTATAGGGGACCCTCTTGTTAGGTCATGAACTCCTTAGTGTGGACCAGCCAAAATCTGAATACGTCTCAAAGAAAGTCAAAAGGCGAACTTAGACGAAGAATAGATTCCAACATTCGTAGACTTTTTTTTTTCTTGAGAGAAGTTTGCTGGGGAACACGGATCTCTTTTTGACTGTCGTAGTTTTCTGACACTGATTTTTGGGATCCGGGTTGAAAATATGATTGAGCAGCAACGTTTCGTTCGTCAGTTTCTAACTGATATACCTACTTATTGTAGGGTTCTCATTTTTAAGTAAGTAGGTAGGTAAGTATTCTAAAGAAGTTGATACCTGAGACGACGTAGTGCCTGGTCCTCCATCTTCAGATAAGTTTTAATTAATTTAGTCGGCATTCAAATTCTGTTCAATTTTTAATATCAGAATGTGCCTTTATTAGATGAACTAGCAGCGGTTATGAAACTGGCCCTTAGCTTCGTGGTCTGTTTACCCCCAGAGAGCCCAGAAATGTAAATTTTCTCAAGAAAAAAATAAGAATTGTCGTTAAAAATCCTCATTACTAACTGTAACTGTAATTAAGTAGGTTTAAATAGTAAGTACTTATTTAAGTACTTAATTAAATATGAAGGTCCCAAATCCCAATTTTAAAACATTTTGGGGATTTTTAATAAAACTAGGTATCAAATGTTGCGTGCGCGTTTAGCATTTATTTATTGTAATTCATCTTAATCTATTTTAGCTTGTAATAACGAACGATTGCTTTAGGACAGAATTCAATATAATTAGAATGCCTTCGTATTTATATATAAGAAAAACATCTTTAACAAATTGGCTGTTACACTGCAAAGTAAATAAGTAATTTAAAACACATGCATTAATTACTTACGTTTATCATCGCTTTCATAATCTTCAGCAAACGCAAAAACGATGTAATTCAAGAACAAAAACTGAATATTCATTTTAACCATGCTGTTTGATAGTTTTATAAATCACATTAATTTAACTAATGCATTATTTTAACATCACAATCGCAATATTCATGTTCGAAAGATATTAGAAATTATTTTTGTCATTTTTTTGTAATCAATTTTTAATTAAGACAGGGTAGGATCGAGTGCCTCTACACCTGCTACGCCCGGAAATTATTTATTTATTCATCAGGACATGAACCCACAACGAAAATCGGCCAAATACAACTGTGCTTTTAGGATTATTATCGCGTTGCTTAGCAACTAAATTGAATAACGCGCGCATGGCCATAGACAATTAATTTAACCCGAGGTTATTTATCGTGTCAACTTTATTCGTTTTACAAAGTTACAATTAATCAGCAATTTTGTTAATAATTACATGAAACGATTCTACATTTTGCTAGAAGCGAAACATAAAAGCACGTCAACTAAAGCATTTTAGATAATCATTTACAATACATGACAATTAAACAACTTACTAGGTGTCTATGGTTAAAAGTAATAACCAGAAATAAAATTTCTAACTGTTTAGTAGAAATTCTGGCTTGAATTGAAAGCGATTTTCTACAAATTCATATTGTGAAACTACAAGAAAAGACAATACTAACTACGAAGTGCAAATTCGCAATCAATCAACCGTTAAAATCGAAACAGTGTGTTCCTAAATAAAATAGAATTAAAACCGGCCAAGTGCGTGTCGGACAAGCACTATTTAAGGGATTCGTAGTCGGGTTGTTTGTTTTTATCGACCGCAATACCTAATGATATTGTATTTCCTAATACTTACTTTTCGAAAAAACGGGAGCACACGTAACTCTAACAAAAATGACCACTTTTATGCTTCGATTTCGTAAGTTACGCAGGATGCGTTTCCGAAATCGGAGCTTGAAAGTGGTCATTTGAATGACGCATCTAACGATTTTATTATACAACTTTATATGTGTGATTGCTTAGAACCATGTCAAATTACAGTAGACATGGGTCGTACTTGCAAAATCGAGTACCAGGGCTTCCAAGTACGGCCACCTTTAGACACCAGCGCCAAAAACCAGGGTTCGAAATACTTTCAAGTATTTTCTTTCAGCATCGAAAATTGATCCTTAAGTTCATTATAATAAGGAGTACAATCGCGTATGCAAAACAGAATACTTCCAACTTCCAAGACTTGTAGAAACAAAACTTGGAAGAAAAATACTTGCATAGAACATTGATCCGTATTACAAAATTAATAAAGAGCACAATCGCTTTTACAAAACAAATACTTCCAAACCTATATAAAGTAAAAATACTTGCATAGAACATTGATCCGTATTACAAAATGGATAAGGAGCAGAATCGCGTTTACAAAAAAAATACTTCCAACATTTAAAGTAAAAATACTTGCATAGAACTTTGATCCGTAATTGTAACATAAATAAGGAGCAGAATCGCGTTGAGCGTCGATGCAGCGAGAATAGTAAAATACTTTAAAGTCTTTGCGAGTATTTTGGGTCAGCACTTGGTCGGCGTACTTGCAAGTTAATACCTGGTGTAAAAACCTGGTCGCGTAAATACGCACCGTCCCTAAATTACAGCTTCAAGGGTCTCTAAGTTAGACCGCGGAAGACAGATGGACTTCGCGAAATTATAATACCAATATCAGCATTGAGCTTGCGCCATGAAGTTAGTGAATGGAAAATAATGCAATCTGTATTTTCAAGGAACCAAAATTAATGATTATGTAAGTGAGCTTTGTTAAATTTTGTCGTATACATATTATTTACATCTATCTAACCATAATACGAAATAATTTTGAAGGTTTAGTAGTTTTTATATTATTTAGTATGGCAACTACAACATTTGCCGTGGCACGCAATCCGCAGCTCCATTCGTGTGAGTTCGTCGCTTTCGTCCGTCAGGGACTTTGTGCGACGTAAACGGGTGTGTGCGAAAGTATGAAGTGAAATCGTACTTAAAAGTGTGTGAGATGTTAAGTGTTAGTTTTTATTGTGCGTAAAAAACAAAAATGAGTGCAAACGGATAAGCCTGTTTTCTTTTTAGATCCCAATAACATTGTACGCATCGGTACACGTAACATTTCGTATGAACGGTTTCAAAATGGCTGTGTTTTGAAGGACCCTTTGTCCGCTTTCGTGTGCTTCTTTCAGCATGATAGTGGGATCGTACTGTCAGAAAATTATCTTAGAGAGGTGAGGAAGGCTCTTGCTAAGGTTTAGTGGTTCTTGTGTAGAAACGCGCAGTGGAAAATTACTGGTTCCCGCCGCAGAACAGTGTCGGTTGATTGCTTTCTATGCGAGCGATACCCACGAAACGATCGCTAGCAACGTGTGAGTTTCTAATAACCTTTTTATTTTCTCGTTTGTGTGCTGATAAAGTTGGTGGAGGTATGCGGGCTGGCTTCAACGCAAGCTTATAATTAGTTTGGTGTTGATTTTCGTGCCGTGAAACTCGAGGTTTGTCGGTACGAGGTAAACATATGACACGACTAAAAATAAACTGTTTCCATTTATACACGTCTTATTGGAATACTTTTTGTGGCAGTCACGTGTTGTTGATGAATGAGGAACTTATCATGGTGTTATCATGTGAAAAGTATTTGATAACATTTTGTGTGTGCATGATTACAGGGTGAAAAAGACTACATAAATACAGTCAGCATATTAGTTGTGTACAAAATAACTGGCCAGTGGCATAACAAAGTTTGTAATTAATAAGTCTACAGTTTATTATTAAAAACTGGTTACATATTTTAAACAAAAAATGTGTTTCTGCATGTATCTATGTTAATTTTCATCTCAACTTTCATGTTGAGTTTTCATCTCTCAACATGAAATCACTATGAAAATACCATAATTTTTTATATTTGAATTATTACACAATTTATTCCATAATTTAATGTTAGTCACATAGAAATGGCTATAAAGAAGCATATTCAATAATAATATTGGCTGTCCATAATAACCATTTTTGTTATTTACAGTTATCATGGATGTATATTTTGTGATAAGAATAAGATCATTAAATAGATTACATTAAGCTTACCATGACATGGCATTCAGAATTACAACTAAGTAATACATTCATAATTTAAATAGCTACATGTAGGTTTTAAACTCGTGTACTTTTTCACTAATTATATTAAAAGATGATAGCTGGCATGGAAACTCATATTTACTAGGTACTAACTTAACCCATTGTATGCTGGAATGTGGATCCATGTGAGACACAATGGCTCTTTGATTGTGTCTGTAATTACGGCATTTGACTAATTACAAAAAAATATAAACTGGGGTATTTAAGTAGTATAGTTACTAAAGTCAGCCTATAAAAGATGTATCACTGACAATTAATTTGACTAAAATATGTGGTCACAAAAAATAATAACAGCGGCACAGGTTGATCAATCAGGTTAAGTTGCGCTTGCCCGGGTTGGTTGGTGGACGGGTGACCATGTTTACACACGGTGACTCCATGCCTCGAAAAGCATATTAAGACATTGGTCCTAACTGTCATTTGTGGATTTTTGACAGTTGTTAGGGTAATCAGAAGCCTGTAAATCTGACAACCAGTCTTACCAAAGGGTATTGTATTACCGAGTTACTGGGTTGTGGAGGTCAGATAGGCAGTTGTTCCATGTAAAATACTGGCTTCCGGTTAGACTAGAAGCCGACCCCAACATAGTTGGGAAGAGGCTAGGCAGATTGATTGGATACTTAATTGTAGCTACACGTTGATACTGTTATATGGTACACAAATTGTAGACAATCAAATGATTTTATGTTTATTATTACATTGTTTTGAGGCTGACCTATGATGGCTAGAAAATAATATTCAGAGTTCCTCAAACAAAGTTGACTTAGCTCCCCTTAGCTCCAAGTAAGAATTCAAGCATCAGGATATTGTATATATTATAGCATATAAAAGCACTAAGCCATACACTTTAATTTCCTGTTTCCTTTTAATCAAGTGACTGGTTGTATAGATCTTATTATTATGTAATACTTATGTACATATTCTATGTATTTATCATCAGCTATTATTAGTATATACAATACATAATTAATTTAGTCTGAGCAAAGCGGTAACCAACACTACAAACATTATAGGTAACCCTGTATGTTTTTGAGTATTTTGTAATTTTTAAACAGTTATAACAAGACAGTTGATTTGTACATACAGCCAAGCTTTGTTAGAATCTGTTAAATGTAGGTACTAATTAGGGACATCCTATTGTGACTGATTACAATTTGGGAAAGTGTTTCTCTTCTCTTTATCGCCTGTTTTAGAGCCTTACCAAGGCTTATTTTATTTATTTAATCATTTATGTAATACACATATAAACTGAAAAATGTGTACAAAGATGATGCTTATTTTTAGGCTAGACTTCTTTGAAAATCTCTCTTTTGCTTAATCTACATGGTTATAAATCTGTTTCCGTCACCCAAAAAGCCCCGCGCAATCAGCTTTTTACATTCGGGGATTTCCCTTATCACATGATTGGGAATTTCGAATTCCCTAGTAGGGACAACTACACTTATTCAGCTCAATTCAGCTTTTGTCCAAAAAAAACACCAGTATTGTATGAAGAGCGTTCCGTGACGCGGAAAGCTGAACGGAGGCCATACAAAACTGGTGATTTCTATGGACAAAAATGGTTAGTCCCATAAGAATCATAATAATCATACAAAAAACAGTTGTCTTCATGAGTGACTGCTAATCATGTAGAAATAGAACATTCTTTCGATGTTCTTTAAATACGATACTAAAATATCAAGGAAATAATGCTCTTAGGTACTCT
Organism: Cosmia trapezina; assembly: GCA_905163495.3. Taxonomy (NCBI): domain Eukaryota; kingdom Metazoa; phylum Arthropoda; class Insecta; order Lepidoptera; family Noctuidae; genus Cosmia; species Cosmia trapezina. Next base: position 18,226,146 of record LR991027.1, read on the forward strand.
TGCTCTGGTTCTATGTTCGTTTTATTCTAGATCCTATCTGGATTTAACCTAGCCCTTTTTGTGTGTATGTGTGTGTTTGTATGTAACCGACGTACAGTTGTAACTTCTAACCAAAGGTCACGCCGCTCAAATCCTCGTCGGGTATCGTGAAATGTCGCAGCACCGTTACGTAGTCGACTATTGTCGGCAGAAAACCGAAACGCATAACGGCAACCAGTCATTGTTTGTTGCGCGCACGCACGCACCGAGGCTGAGGATGAAAATTAGATACTTTTGCGTTCTAGACAGATTGTAATTTAATTTTGCGCTGGCACTTGTGAAGATACAAGAAAAGAAGGTACCATCAGCAATAAAAGTCGATTAACACTTGTGTTTTCTAAATCTTAATTATTACGAAAAATACTTCATTAAAATCGGAACGGATGTAAATTTTAAAGCAGGTTATCGTATCATTTTGTGTTAATTTAGATGTCAAAAAGTAGCAGTGTTAACCGACTTCTGTTGCTGACCGTACCAATATGCCTCTCTCCTGTTAAAATACTACAGTAGAGTAGTTTATTCTTATTTTGGACATCTCTCAAGACGTTGATTTCTGTTTCAAGAAATAATCATGTTTAAGATAATATTACGATTTTATCTCCACAGCTCGGTTTTCAATCGTTTTAAGCCTACCGCCGACAGGCGCGATGCGACTTCTGTAGAACAATTTTAATGAAGTTTTTATAGAAATTGTTCCACCAGGGTCGTGTCGCTTCACACCAGTCTATACGAGCCATTAGTTTAATTTTATGATTTACAGCTCTTACCTTTGACACTCGTAGCGCATTTTTCGATTCCTGTTAAAAATATGATTCAACAACGTCAGAACGTTGAATAACGCCACCTTCTATCACTGATTCCACTAGACGAGAAACTAAAAGTACCTACCTATACTAATAAAGTACCTAGGTATCCTTCACCAGACGACATTCTAACAGATATCGATATGCTTATCGATTTTAAAAGCTTGTTTTGAATAGAAATGAATTGCATAATCTTAAGTTTGATTGTTAAGATTATGATAGTAAAACATATGACCTTTTGTAGTTTTGGCTGACTAGTTGATAATCTGATTAAGCAACCAACAAGAGCTAGTTCAAAGTACGATATTTATCAGCTAAGTAAGACTGATGACTATGTAAAACATCTATATATATAAAACAAAGTCGGGTTTGTTCGAACACTTATAACTCGAGAACTACTGGACCAATTTTCATGGTTTTTGATTTGTTGTATTTGTCTCCGTCCCGAATAGCAGAATAACTATTAAAAACATAGGAAAATTCATAAAAAAATATGAGGAAAATTCATTTTCTCATACATGAAAGGGCAGGGCAATGTCTGTCGGGAAACTTTCATACTTTTTAGAATTCCAAATTCAAATTCATTTTATAATCAGTTGTTCATTTGTTTTGCTGCCGTTCGATTTATTGAACTTTTGACAGGTCGTCTGGCGGGTCAGCTACTTATGTAGTATTCTAAAATAAAAATCAATTGCCGAATGTATGTAGGTACGCGCATCACTTCAGAACGGATGCACGTATTTGGCTAATTCTTTTTTGTTGTATTTGTAATTGTCAGGACAAAGTTTGTATGAAAGAAACTTCTACACAGTTTATTGTTATAACGTCAATTTACTAACACTACTGTACTAAATATGTGGAGATTTGATACAAGTAACAACCTCAGATTTTTTATAGGCCTATGGTAACAACCTACTATCCCAATTTATTTTGGGTCTGCGCAACATGTCCCTTTCTTCCATACTTCTCTATTAGTCGTCATCTCGGTAGTCACCCCCTTTATAACCATATCATCTTTAACACAGTCCATCCATCGTTTCTTGATCTTCCCCTACTCATATAGCCATTGACATTCATACTCAAAACAATTTTTTTTTCAAATTAATTGGCTTCAATTAATCATTTTCATGTTCTTGACTTTTTACTAAGTATAAATTTATTCCGGTATTTTACTTTTCAGCAAAAAATCTTAGGTTCATTCTTAAAATCTATATATATAAAACAAAGTCGGGTTTGTTCGAACACTTATAACTCGAGAACTACTGGACCAATTTTCATGGTTTTTAATTTGTTGTATTTGTCTCCGTCCCGAATAGCAGAATAACTATTAAAAACATAGGAAAATTCACAAAAAAAATATGAAGAAAATTCATTTTCTCATACATGAAAGGGCAGGGCAATGTCTGTCGGGAAACTTTCATACTTTTTAGAATTCCAAATTCAAATTCATTTTATAATCAGTTGTTCATTTGTTTTGCTGCCGTTCGATTTATTGAACTTTTGACAGGTCGTCTGGCGGGTCAGCTACTTATGTAGTATTCTAAAATAAAAATCAATTGCCGAATGTATGTAGTTACGCGCATCACTTCAGATCGGATGCACGTATTTGGCTAATTCTTTTTTGTTGTATTTGTAATTGTCAGGACAAAGTTTGTATGAAAGAAACTTCTACACAGTTTATTGTTATAACGTCAATTTACTAACACTACTGTACTAAATATGTGGAGATTTGATACAAGTAACAACCTCAGATTTTTTATAGGCCTATGGTAACAACCTACTATCCCAATTTATTTTGGGTCTGCGCAACATGTCCCTTTCTTCCATAATTCTCTATTAGTCGTCATCTCGGTAGTCACCCCCTTTATAACCATATCATCTTTAACACAGTCCATCCATCGTTTCTTGATCTTCCCCTACTCATATAGCCATTGACATTCATACTCAAAACAATTTTTTTTCAAATTAATTGGCTCCAATAAATCATTTTCATGTTCTTGACTTTTTACTAAGTATAAATTTATTCCGGTATTTTACTTTTCAGCAAAAAATCTTAGGTTCATTCTTAAAATATAAATTAAGTTTTCCTAAACAATGCAAAATGTGCTCAGCTTGCGCCTTCAGGAACTTCGCGCGTTTACATTAGAATATTCATAGCTAAGACAGGACAACGTCTGTCGGGTCAGCTAGTCTTTATATAAATTTTAAAAACTTACCGACATGATTATTAAATCTTAATAAATAGGACAAATAGATACGTAAAGGAAGGGCTTCTAATTATTTGTAAGCTGAAAGAAAGAAGTGAACTGATTAATCCAATATCATCAAATAACTTTGCAATGCAGATAATTATGGTGGAATAAAATCTGATTTTTATTCCTCCATACCAATGAATCTGCCTAGCCTTTTCCCAACTATGTTGGGGTCGGCTTCCAGTCTAAACAGATGCAGCTGAATACCAGTATTTTACATGGAGCGACTGCCTGTCTGACTTCCACAACCCAGTAACGGGGTAATACGATACCCCTTGGTTGGCCTTGGTGACTGGTTTTCAGACTTTCGGGCTTCTGACCACCCGTAATGACTGTCAAAGATCCACGAATGATAGCCGAGACCAACGTGCTTTCCGAGGCACGGAGGAGTCTCGGTATGTAAAGATGGTTATCCATCCACTGACCAACCACGGCAAGCGTAGCTTTAAGGCCCTTACAGACAGAGGCGATATCGCGACGCGACGTGTCGCGTAGCGGTGTTGCGACGCGATAATATCGCAATATCGCTCGCGATATCGCCTCTGTCTGTAAGAGCCTTTAACCTGGTGGATCGACCCGTGCGACTGTTATTACTTAGCCACGAGCTCCTCTGTATTCCTCCATACCATATGTATGTAAAGTACCACGATTTATACATTGGCAAGAGCCAGACAGTACGTTAGTCAATTTTAATTTTCAAATATCTAGTTTTTTTCTTGGCCACTTCGTGCAATCGTGACGAACGAACGATTCTGAAACCTTGAGTAACTCGAATTATTGAAATATCTACATCGAGACGAGAGCCACGTAAAAAACAAATGACACTGAAAATATTGAAATTGATTGTTCCTCCCATTACGAAATAGGGCTGTCTGATGTTCTCAGATAAACTCTCAACTAATATTGATTCGACAAAGTTATTCGAAAATCTTCCTAATCTCAATGTTCAGTCCTCTCGAAAAAATCAATTCCTATTAAGGAACCTGATATTATAAATACACATCATCACACTTTGTTTCCTCGAAGGGTTAGGCAGAGTCAGCGTCAAAAATATCGGGACGAACAGACTGTTCAAATGATCTAAACAACCTATGAAAATGAAATACTAACTCAACGACACAATTAATGTTTCAGAATGGAGACAGTAAACGACAACTGTCATTCTGACAAGAACTTTATCCAATTGAGATAAAGTTTAATTTACTTAGGTTTGAGATAATTTTCAACAGTCTTTCTTCCCGATATTTTTGACGCTGACTGTAGGTACTTATAGTATAGATAGTGCAATCCACGAAGACGCGCCCCACTACTCCCCCTAACCGTTTAAAGTATATGTGTGCAATGGTTAGGACGATTAATGGGGCGCGTCTTCGTAGATTGCACTATCTATAGTTACCTTCTTATGTTTCAGTCCCATGTAATAGTAGGCCAGCCTATTGCTATCAACTGGGCACCAAATGTCTACTGCATTGATAATTAAAGTTTCATTTCACAGACTGAAACCCCAAACCCATTTATTCCTCAACCCATGACATAAAGACAAAACAATCTTTCCTTGTGAGTCTATTGAACTGGTGTCAGATACAGAGGTGAATGCCTGACAAAGTGGCAACTGCATATATCGAGTTGCGCCAATAGTTCATGTTCCAAGCGATACGTAGCTTCTTAGGCCTTGTGCACATGGCAACAGTGCTAGATACGATGCTATCGTGGGTTAGTAAGTGCCTGATAAGTTCAGTTCTTGCGTTTAGTCTGAGATTCTGTATCTGTCATCAGACCATACTCTGGTCGATACCTTTGCCTTTTTTACCTTTTTTTTAAAAGTTATTTATAACCGTATCTAGTTGCAAATTTCTGTACGAATAATGCTATGGGCAGCAAAAATTCCACCACAATGTCTGAAGTCCCGCACGGACCTCATTGTTACTGTTCATCCCGGGTAGGACCTGGATGAGGCTGGCACAGGAGTGTGGGGATTGGCACAAGAAAAGAGAGGACTATGCTCACCTGTGGGTGAAGTCGGGTTATACTCTTTATTACGTACAATTGTACACCACATATATTACTAGCTGCGCTGCGCCCCGCGGTTTCACACGCGTAGACCGTGATAAAAAGTAGCCTGTGTTAATCCAGGGTATAAGCTATCTACCATACCAAATTTCATCCAAATCGGTCTAGTCGTTTGAGCGTGAAGAAACAAACACACACACACACTCACAAACTTAAGCTTTTATAATATTAGTGTGATGAAAGAAAAATGGATGGATGGATAAATGCAAGGGTCTCGTTCTCGTCTGAATACATCTTTATCTCTTGGTAATATCATCTATACTTACTATCTTTCAAGAACTTCGTTGCTCCATTTAGCAACTTCGTTTCGTGTTACAACAATCCAGTTGTTTTTGCCAACATTGAAAACATCTACTGCGTAACCCACTGTCGTAAACGCAGTTATTATTTGGCACTTAGCAAATATATTCAGGTGTTCTTCCTCCATTTTGGAATTGACGTAATTTTACAGCTAGCTACGAGTAGCTTGCAAACACGAAAAATACCAATTTTTATTTTAATAATGGAGTTACAGGCTCAACTATTTCAACACCTGTACAATTTTCGAATGATTTATGTACCTAACTTATTTTTAAATAATCATTATTGTCTGTATCAAAAATACATGAATACTTGGTGCTAGATTATTTAAATACGCAATAACTAATTGATCCAATCTTGGATATAATACTTAATTGTTTTTTTTCATCATTCATTGCATTCGTGCCATTTATTAAAACGGTGTTTTAAAAATTAAATCTGAAATATTTTACAGGACCGTGGTTTTGCTGTCTCAAATTCGCTTGGTCCTTAATATGTCCATAATTGTAATTTCAAAATTATTTTTACAAAATTTCAAACCTAAAATTTATTAAAACGCCAATCAACTTTACATTTTAAAGTAAATTTTATGCGTAAATTATGATAGCTATTACGCACGTGCAAATATACATAAACTGCGAATATATACCTAAACATAGTATTATGTTTATTACGATACTGTTAAATGTATATTCCCTTCTGCTACAAGATAATGAAAGGAAAACAGAGCATAGATAACTAACACGACTAAGTACAAAGATATATATATATCCCAATTTATGTATATTCTTAGTAGGTTCTAGTTTTTTAGTATTTTATCTCCTTTCTCCCCTTAATCCATCCAAAGGTTGTCTGTAAAAGATCGCTTTTAGCGACAGGATCGCCCATTGTTTCACCTTATGTAAAATTTCAATAAGTATTTGTATAATATTATGTAATTTTTATGGTGTGCATAATAAAGAGTATTCTATATATCTAATCCTACTATTGCGTTGTCGTGACAGCATTATTATTCTTTCATCTTAGAAATATGAAATCCCTTTTTTGCATTACATATATCACGTTCTGTATAATAGACACAAAGATCGTGAAAGCGAGCACTTACGAGCAAGTTTTCAACTCGATAATAATCCTTTATTATTCTTTATGTCGTACATGTCATTTGTACGTCACGTATTCGACATAAAACTTATGACTATACTAATATTTACGATATTATACAATAACCTATAATAACGATATATAGATTAACCGTAAATTATGGGTCGTATTCGTATTACTGTGTATTGTCTTGCAATCTTAACATCACTAAATAAACCGAGGAAAAATACGTTTCTTAATACCTAGGTCCTGGGCATAGACTTATAAAAAAAGATGGACTCCGCACTGCGCATATCGAAAGTGAAGCACAGTAAGTATGCCGGGTCCGTTTGTACAAACACGCCTCGCGCACACATTTACATCATAGTATGCCGACCGGCCGCCATTACGTGACACGAGCGACGGCGTCTTTGCAGGTACTCAAATCACGCACACATAGATCGGTACGGTGCTTCACTTTCGATATGCGTGGCGCGGAGTCCATCTTTTTTTATAAGTCTATGGTCCTGGGTACATGTTCTATACATATCCTCATGTAACAATAGGCTATTACGGTGCACTAAGCCGGATTAAATCAAATATAAAAACTTATTGTGCTGCTATTAAAACATCAGTCGTTGATTTGTTCAAATACGGTCTAAGCCCATAATTCAGGACACGTCAGAATAAACGACTTTAAATAACATCTAGTGCTATTAGAGACCGACTTTCTGTTTACTACGGCTAATAGCGAACTTAGGGATCATTATCTTAGCGGCTACGTGGACATACGTACAAACGTAGTAACGACTTGTTCATTCCTATTTAAGAGCCCAATTTACCATTAGTAACATGTCCGGCCGTTTCACCCACGCTTGCCTTTAGAAAGTCGATGGGAGCCGCGATAAATACTTAGGTTTCGGCGCCGGCGGTTCTCGCATTGTTCTCCGACCACAATAGGATTATAGGATACGACCATAAAGCTATTTTCACTTCCGCACGACGAGGATTTGGTGTGGCGATTACAGATATGCTGCTAAACCGTTTATAACCCCCCAAAATATAGCGGGCTTAATGCAGAAAACGTATTGTCCATTGTGATGTTGTATTTCGCCATCCAATTTTTATAGAAAAACGGCTATTTTGTAAGCGTTGCTGACTGCTATACTGTAGTGCAGAAAAAATAAGACTAAATCGAGTCGGCGCGGGCGCTGGGCAATAGGAAAAAATTACACAAATGATTGCGGTACTGAATTTTGTACTCTATTTCTTTTGGAGAAGTTAGTTTCTCGTTTGGGAGTGAATTGTGAAAGGATGCACTTAGAATCGAGGACGACAGTAACCCTCGACTAGAGGTAGCGATAGGTAATTATTAAGGAAATTTCTTTCGGCCACTAGCGCGATCTTTCTCTAATAGTAACCCTGTTAACATCTGAAGAACTTAATCTTATCTTAGTTTGACCTGGTAAAAACTTCTCAGCTGTCTAAAAATAATGAGATCAATTTTCTTTTGCCTTTTTCTTTCTGAGAACAAAATATTAAGTTGCATGATGCCGTGAATTGAAAGAATCACGAAAATCCAACGACTTCGAAAGACAATCGGCAGAAAGATGTAACTAAACAGAAATCTTAATTCGCTAACGTAGTCAAAGGGACACATTTTATCCCTCAGCAATTTTCTCCTCAATATCAAACTTTAAACACTCTCGTAACGAGTTTCTAACTAACAAGTTTAATTAACAAACGCTAAATCTGTTTTGCCTCGTGTCCGCTTATAGCTCGACCAGCTAGCCAATGCCCGTGTGAACCTAGACCGGACCACCATCTAGCATCCCCACTATCATTCATTTGAATAAAATGTGTCAAATTTTCCATATAGCTAACCAAATTCAACGCCCAAGTTCAACGCCCCAAGCTTCTCGCATGTCATTGTCTTCAACTATTATTAGTGGTCAGAAATAATACGGAAACTCCTCGTTGTAAAATATAATACCAGACATTGCTGGATACTTAGGGAAACCTTGTAGCATGAGATTTTATTATAATAAGCGGATTTCACGTTCAGTCTCGGCGGCTCAACTCTGTCGCGCTTGCGACTGTTCAAGGAGAATCGGGTTTCATTGTAAATCTAGATTGTTTTGCTCCACTCGTGTTTCTTTCGCCTTTCATAATAATATATTTTTTTATATTAGTAAAAAAAATACCGTACAAAGTCGGACTTAATGCCTGAGGCATTTTCTACAACCTTAGGGTGATGCAGAGAGAAAACATGGCAGGTGCAACATAAGGGATAGATGACACGAAAATAACTATAAAATACAAGAATAAATACATAGTTACAGACATAAATGTAACATACACATACACATAAACAGAATAAACTTTGTAAGGAGAAATAACAATCGGTAGAGGAGAAATAACGATCAGTAGAGGAGAAAATGAATCCAGCAAATCAGCGCTGGGATGTTTCTGTCAACTTCTTAAGGCATGTCTCCTGCAGGTGTTTTTTCGAAACATCGAAACAAAGAGGCATGGAAATACACATTTGTGTGTGCAAACCACATGTTTTTATTTTCCGAGCTCCATGGAAAATATTCCCGGGGGAAGATGGAAGGGTTTGTTTCATTTTCAACTGCCTTGCGCACCGCACACATCTTTTGTCCAATTGATAGCACGTCTTCCTCGTCGGAACTCATTACGACATCTACACAAAATAAAAATATTTGAATACGCAGGACGGCTTGTGTATGAAAACAAATGTTTATGTGTAATGTTTGCAAAAAGAGGCGCAGGAGATACGGCTTTACGTGTGCTCACGTGTCTTCAGTTTAAAAGACGATTGCCTTCCTGTTGTTCAGAGGGAGCGCGTTCCAAAGAAAGACCACCTGGACAAAGAAATAATAACATATTACATGACATACTTTATCCTTTAGCGCAAATTAATATCATAATAGAAGTATTGTCAACCAGGTTAATCCTAGGAGAGATGTTATCATTGTTACATTTAATGTCGCCATCTTAAATATCATATTTAGGAAAGGCTCCTCAATTTGTTAATGAATGTGCCTTCTTCGTGTTAGCGTCGTCGGTTTCCAAGCCGAGGCCTTTACGGGTCGGCTTCACGGAACGGAGACATGGTTCACGGTAATGGTGGCTCTTAGCAAATGAAAACTCGATTTTTACGACGCTTTCTGCGAAATTACTTGGCTGTAAAAACCGAAAAATATTAAAATTGCGCCGGTGCCCGGTGTCTCGGGTGGCGTCTTTAATTTCTGGCCGCTTGACTTTTAATATTGAGGTTTCGTTATCAGAATTTAATAAATGCTTTTTGGGGCAAAGTCTTTGTTGTAGACAATATGTCGTGTCAGGTCTAACAATGGTGTCAATAAGCCTTTAATTATTTGTTTTTCTGTGTCTTTTTCGTGTGTATAACGTATGTTGTCATTGTTGGTAGGGAATGCATGTCATGTACCCGGAGCCGGCGTCGCAATACCACAGCAGTCAGCCCCCGTGCCCGCAGCCCGAATACCGACCGGCAGCATCGCCGGCCTTTCTGCAGCCAGCCAAGAAACGCCGCGTACTGAGCCCCACACAAACGCAACAACATAACGGAATACCACACGCACAGCTTGACAACAGCGGCTACAAGGTGAGAACTGATACACGAACAAGACAATAAATTAACTGTTTATGATGACTGGAACAGGAGACTTGCCATAAGACTAGTTTGTATTTAATCGCGGTGAAATTACTCCAAAGCTGGTGTTGGCAGCGGTACCAGTGAATACCTCAGGCTATGTAAACATTAAAATGATCAAGAACCAATAAATTTATCAAAATACGTCACTTGGTTAAATTACTAACAAATCTTGATAATGTCTTGTTTCATTTCCACTTCATAATTAACTTTAGAGGCGTTAAAATGTTGTCCTTTTAATTGAACAAATGACAAATTGATTCCAACTTCATCAACTGGAATACCATTTTCTTATTTGTATTTAAATAATCCATCATCTTTTATCTAAAGAAAAACATTATTCTTGTTATAATTTGAAGTTTATGTCTTGGCTAGATTTATGTGGAGTAAAATATTGTTCCTGCATTTGCATTCTTTAACTCGGCCATAACTCAACATCTCTTTAGCAGTCTCTTTGTCTTGGGGAAAATGTGAGAATATAACGTGACGGGAAAGCAAAGAATTAACACTTTCTACACTACTCAGACGACTTCGATTCACGGAAAATTTCACATATTGTAAATACACGATTCATATATTGCGTAGAAAAGATTACTTGGGGTATTTCAACATTTAATATCCATGTAATAACATCAAACCTGTACTCACAGTCACCTCTACCAGTTGATAAACAACTGGTTTTATCGATAGAGGATAACGTTGCTTTACTTAATGTTTCCGATTTAATTCAATATGAAATCTGCTTACCTAAAATACTAGTTTTTGTAAGCAAACTCCGGCTAGGTAAAGGTATATCTCCACTTTCCATTTTTCACTCAGAACAGCATTTCCTCAGAAACCGCTAGAATCCTTCTTAGAAAAAATCCGTTCTGCCCTAATATTCAGATTATTGTTCCACTTAACGAATAGCCATTTCGGCCTCATCGATTGAGTTCATAGCCCGAATACATGAATAGATAGCGTATCTTATATTCTACACGCCTTTGTCGAATATGATATCAAAATTGATACAAGAACACGAATGTCACATCAAGGAGTCATGTGTAGTTAATTTTGTGTGACGCAGAGACCGACCATCTGATGAATATGTAATCGCGTCAACACTCGCTCTACAAAGGAGGGTGCGGAGCCGAACCATACGTATTTTCATGTAAATTGATGGCTATAACGATCGTGTACTGGAATCACTGCCTTATTTACTTTATCATCGTTTATTTTAAAGCATTTGCTAAACTTTTGTGAGGGAATACACACACTCCTCTCCTTTTGTGGGGGACGCGTTAAACTTTTTGACCATTCCTAAAACTGTAGTCAAGTGTTTTCATACTTATTCTTCAAGCAGTTCCAGAACTTGTGGTCATCGGTCTTTTTGAAAATAATTTCCCAGGAGAAATTCGAAATTGTTTGCTCCAACTCGCTGGACTTTATTAAATGAACGATAGAAGCCTTATTCGTCTTGCACACGCACAAGTTTCGGTTGACAAATGACTTTCATTAATAAAGGTTTAACTACATATTTATAACTACATATTACTAAAGGCGAAGGCTATCTTTGGCATATGCGTATTGTCATAACGTCTTGTATACAAGGGGCTTTAATGACCTATTCTTCGGGAAAACAATTCCCGTTTATAACGATTTTCCTAAACAGCCGATGGATGTTTTAAAACAGCCCCCTTTTGCGAATTTCACAATATGCTGTGGCGCATCTGTCGCGAGATGTTCTTTTTACCGTTAATCAACATCTGGGGCACTTTTGAAAGTATCGCCCGGCATACGGCTCGCTAAACGACTCAACCGAAATTGGTCTGCAGTCCTTTATTGTGACTAAATATTGGGTCTCGTCTTGAGGAGTACTCCCTCAGTATTTTTCATTTCAATTTGTAACTTCTTTTGTTGTCCCAAATTGTAAATAACCCCCTAAAGATACGTGAAAGTTTAAAGAATATGCATTACGAAAACTTCAGTGCCGTTGTTGTTACTAAGTACATAAAAAATCGCACAGACTTACGAAACTCGGTGCAAATTGCCGTTCTCAATTTGCTGCAAAAGCCAAATAGCTTTTGTTTAGTCAATGCATCTTTGTTTGCGACCCGAATCTCATTTAATCGTCATGTGATCAAGTCGCCGCCGCTTAGCATGTTGCTAAACAATGACTTCCCAACCGCGCTTATTACCAACCGGAGTTCACTGAAGATACTCGAATGACAATTTGTTACCAAATTGTCTTCCTCGACAAATGCAGTTACTGGTTATATAATATTAGTCTATTTACAAGCTAGCTAATCAACTATTTGACATGAACAAGGATAGCTCACGACCGAATACTGTGGAAGGGTCTGGTGGATGCTGGAAAGCAAAACAAAGTGAAATTATTATCCTGCCCTTATTCCAATTTATTTGGCGTCGGCGCAACATGTCCTTTTCTTCCATACTCTTCCATATTATAAAATGTATTGTAAAATAGTATTAGATTGTCAATAAAGGCTATTATAATCGACCTATTTAATTAATACGTAACTTAGTTTTGTTTATACTGAAACCGTGGAGGTATTCCGATGTGAAAAATAATAGAAACGTTTGCGTAAGCGGCGGGCACGTGGACGGGAGGCGAGCCTCGTGATGGCTCAACGTGAGCCGGTGGCCGCGGGAATATACACAATGAAGTAGGACTTATTGGAGAGGAAATGTCACATTGGAACTCGTGCTTTTCAAGAATTAATTTTCGACCAACGAATTTAACGAGTTAAGGAAAAACAGTCGGAAAAATTTTGGTAGAAAACTTTATTGGAAATAGGTACTTGATTTTACCATTGTAGGTTAGTTACTATTGTTTTAGTTAACGAGTTCAATGACGTGCGATTGAAAAGGCATATGTCCAGCAGTGGATTGTTATGGGCTGATGATGAGTTAGTAATCTATGAATGATGTTATGATATGAGTCATTTAAATATGGTCATAACTGATGACCATATTTAAATGTTTGTTATTACGTGGGGTCAGTGCTCGAATGGCGCAATACCTACCTACTATTCCAATTAACCACTTCTGTTAAAAGAAGCAGTCATGTTTCGTCAAAAGCACTTAGCACGAAGTGAAATCCAGTTCAAAATTATTTTACATATCAAAAATTTCGTGAACAACAATTTAATCAGAACTAAGTCTATCCATCCGATAAAGGACTTTACGCCGCGAGTGTTTAGGTGTAATTTGGTGTGTATCAACGAGTGACGCAATAGTGTTTGTTTACGTGGAGCAAAGTGGCTACGTGCATTTAGCGAGCGGTTTGTACGAGACGTTGCCAAGTCGTGCTTGTGCCAAATTTGGCATCGCGATGATGGTTGCCTACCGAGGCCCGCAACGGCATGACCACTTTTTGTCAAGAATTGAGGCACAGCACCAAATCTTGTTTTTGATCTATCAACTCAACTGAACAGCCGCCTGGAAAGATTGCCAAGATAAACTGAATACTGTTATGTTATTGATAAATCTCTGGTTCTTTGCCCAGTCGTTCTAATGACGGTACGATCTTATGCCCTTAACTCCTTGATGCAATTTTAGGTCTTTATCAGTGCAAGTATTTGCTTTTGCAGTGCTCTCTGCGGTCGTCAACGTGAATAAATAAATGGGTCCGACAATTGAATGTCACGATTATCTTATTGTTGAAGCGACGTTGCCACTTCGCAGACCTCTAGTGGCGATTTTGCGGATGGCTGCGTTTAAAAAAATGATTCGCATTTCTTGCTCTTGCGCATTGGTTTTCGCGAAGGTGGGAAAACGACAGAGTATGGCAAGTCCCGGATGTTGCGACAGACTCCGACAATCTTGTATTATTCTGCTCGCGTTTCCTGTTTATCTTATACTGTTTTAATTGGAAAATCCAAGCGGACAAGTAGACTTATTGTATTAATTTATATTACTGCAAATACTTATTCCTCGCTGACGCATGTACATTACCAGTTCGTTGAATTAAGGGCTTAATAAAGATGTTTCTTCTACGAATTAGCTGTTTCCTCAATTAACTTATTGATAGTTGAAGACATCTGACGACAATAACGTCGTCAACATTAACTGTTATCAGTGGATGTCGCTTACATTTATGTACTACATTGTACACCAGCCGAAGGAACATTATACTTACGCCTTGACATCATTTGCAAATCCAGCGCGAAGGATCGCTTGTTTTTGTTCACAAGTCAGCGTTGCATCGTGTTTGTGCAATGAAGATTTCGTGATGTGATGTGATGGGCGAATTGGCACCGACGGACCATACAGGTCAGTAACCCGCGATGCCGCTCTCCCCGCGTCCCTCACGTTACGTAACACCCGCGCTGTTGCCACACCGACGACGACATTGCCAAAGTCGATAGCTCCATGCCGATCATTCGCGCCTGCTGGTAATCTTGTCTTATCAAAAGCCACTCTGCCCGTTTTGGTCGTCCAGACCGGTTTATCTACAAAATTGTTTTGCATAAAAGAAACTGTTCTGATATAATTTTAAGCAGCACTGGAAGTCTGCAAAGTTTTCGTATTTTGCCATGCGATCAATAAATCCACAAAAAACGGCCGAGTTCTATGTCACATCGATTAGTCAGTGTCACAAACTTTCACCTCCATGCACCGTAGGATATTGTATCTCCGGGTCAGAAACGTTAACTTTCACGGTCGTTACTGATATAGCTTTTGTGCTTGTTCGTGCGTCCCCGTCAAATGAGAACCATCAATTTGCCCGGTGCACTACAACAGCGAGACATGATCTAATGTTCGCATGTTAGGGCCCATTCCCAAGGTAGATGCATCGACACCGACCCGGCTCCGTTTCCATCGATGTCAATCGATACATTCACGACTGGCTTCGAAGTGTGTCGTTGCGAATGGCCTACCTATCGACTAATATGACTGAGTTGTTGTGTGCCCGCGATCGGTGCTTATGGGGCACTGATTTATAGTCATACTCATCGTCACCATATAGAATATGTTCCAAGCTATATGGAGGTACCAATCATATCGCACAGGCGTGATATGAAATGAAGCCCTTGGCACATTTAAACTTTTTAACCAACGTTATTGGTTGTCTTTCAGCATAACGAACGATCAAAGAAACTAGAACAATAATTATAAATATTACAATAATAAACAAGGCGAACTTGAGCGTCCTTCAGTACTGATTGTAGCTAATTAAAAAAGCTCGAGACGTCCGTTTTCACAAAACGTCTTATTATAATGAAAATTTAAGTAACATTCCACTAGTGTACGTCTAATTAAATATGGCGCAAAAAATTATCTTAAACTATGATCTCATTGCGTTTGTTCTAATGAAAACATTTAATTCTACTGCGCAGTGTTCAGAATCGTGTGCGCAGGGTTGCGGTTGGAAATTCTACAGCAAATCTCATAATCTCTTAAGTTGGACTTCTTGGGACTATAATAATAGCGTCGAGAGACACACTAATGTCACCAACCATCATGTGATGTAAAAGATCCTAGTGCCGGAGACAAACTAAACTGCAGTGCTGAAGGTCGAATCTTATCTATTGATATAAAAAATATTAAATTTTCCGACTGTACTGCTTGATAGCACTAGACATTTCTATGTTACATTGTAAATAACAATGACAAACGAGATAATATAATGGCTTGACTACATCCGTTAGCATTAACGTAGGTACTCTCACAATCTCAAGGTTTAGAAAACATTGCAGTTTTCTAAATAGATACTCTTTACGAGCCAATATTGCGCTTAAGTGCAGTATTGAGTCGTAAAGAATTTGCATTTAAATACACCACTAAAACGAACACGTCCAATTCAAATCTGATTAGCTAAGAAGACGAAGTGATAAAATTTAAACGGTTAAAGCTCTTGGAAATTATTTTCAAGTTGGTTCATCAGAGAGACAGCTTGGCTGCTGGCACAGACATGAATATAATATTATATGGTTAAGTGACGCTTTTCATTAATTCCACTTCATTGGATAGTGTCATTTTATCTGACATATTGTTTACTCTTTCATCTTGCATATAATTTGGATCGTTTGTTCCATTTGGTTGGTATTTGATTTCTTGAATATCAACTTCATTATTGCATTTATTTTTACTGCTTGTTGAAACGGCAACCATTTTGGTATGTCCCCCGATACCAAGTCTGTTTGTAAATGGCTTTATTAAGAAACTAAGTACTTGCAACACTTTTATGTGCACAGCATCCGATGTTTGTTTAGAGTTTAGGCGATAACCGCAGTTTGGAGCTGCTTCTATTCTAAACACATTCCATGTGTTAGATATTTAGAGGTGACCAGAGGTTTTTACGATCGCACGCAATGGCAGTTTGCAGTAAAATCAGACTTGATATGCCCAGTATTTTCCTAATTTGTTTCTCGGCATAATTTTCGGATATCAAAGGTCCACGAAATATTTTGATCTCTTTGTGCATTATCTCATAAATCACCTGCTAGAAATGGCCCTATAAATACTGTCACTGAAAGCTAAAGCACTTCTCATCAAGAACGGGCCATACGTTCACATGCCTGATACAAGATACAACATAAGAGTTCTGATCGCCGTTACGGGATGTTTTGACGTCCATGCACTCGACCGTCGTGAGATAATGTATAAACATCCAGCCAGCGACGCTGCTATCCTGTTATGTTATTAATTAATTGTTGTAATAAATGTTTATTAAGCATCAGTCAAGTATTCATTAAGTCTGTATCTAGAATGAATACTGAAGTTGTGATCTTAAGATTGTTTGACGATGTGTCCTGTTATTAGCTACCGTTCCTGTTAATGCTTTTATTATGGCTGGCCGTAAACACAATTTGATCAACAGAATGTCCAATATTCTTAGAACCTTTCGAATTGAAACCAGAACAAACTAATGAGGCGACCAAATTAAACCAGTCTAAATTGCTATTAGATTCTTTAGATTCTAGAAAATAAAACTGTACAGCTCTCAAACGAATTAGGATAAATCAATGGCAAAATATAGCGCATTACAGTAGAATTTGTAGCTAGATCTAATCGAAGCATTTTCCGGTGAATTTCCATTTATTTTAGGCGCTGTTATCAGCATAATAAACCCCTTCAATCATGCCTATCTCTATCTATCTATCTGATATAGTGTTTAAAATCCGTCGGCTGGAAAATGGAAGACTTGGAATAAATAAAGCGTAGGTACGTTACGGATACAGCTGCGGTTGTGGTTTCAGAAACTTCATTTTGGTTGCGTTAAATAATCGCAATAATAGGTTGCGCTGGCATAATCAACTAAGCGGTCTCTGCTTTGCTTTTACTTATTAACTATCTCTTGAATTCATCATAGCAGTTGACCACAATAGTTTCTTAACCTTTTCAACAAAGGAATCGAAATGGCGTGGTGCGGATTCTAACCGAGTGTGGTATAGTTAGTCACTACAGACATACAAAACATACTCTTAACAAGATATGACATAGAACAGGACATAAATTATGCTGGTTATGCTATCATCTTTATGCGTTTCCTTAGGGTGTTGATAGGAGAAATTGCAGCCAGTTTAACAGTCGTTGGTTATAAATTGACGATGTGCGCTCTTTCCATTGATGGCTTCGTATGTTACATGGCTACAATGATGCTATTGGCTGTGTACGTTGTTACCAGGGCTGTCAATAACTTGTAGTTAACTGCAAGCAAAGAAGTTGGTTATTTCTTTGAAGAACCGAATTACATCAGCCATAATACGTAGAACGTGTGTCCGAAGCCTCCATAATTATTATTATAATATAGAGATGTTCAATTATGGAATAATGAGAATGATGCCTGGGCAAAAAAAAAAAGAAATTCTCTTTAGTCCGTCAGTCAGTTAGTAAAAAAATATTAGACACGGATTTTTTACTTTATCTTAATTAATAAAAAAGTGGGTACTTAGATAACACGCATTAAGGCTCTTACAGACAGAGGCGATATCGCGTCGCGACGCGATATTTTTCTACGGATATAATATCGAAATATCGCGTCGCGACCGCGATATCGCCTCTGTCTGTAAGAGCCTTTAAAGGGGGCTCGTTCGTCACTTCTACGTATAAAATCTAGCTAGGCGTGACGTCATGCCATATTTTAACACGTGTCCAATATTTTTTTTAAATACCTAAATTAGATGCAAGAGACGGATAACCAAGACGGTGTTCTGTCGCAATACCACTTGACTTGGTAAAATAAATGACACAGTGACTACGATAGCTTGAGCTGAAGTTTTAGGCATTACTCCCTGCAAAGTTGGCGTTGTCGCTTAATTTTTAGCTTGGCAACCCTGTCTCCTCAACATAGCATTGTTTCGATGTATGTCGACCGTCACATCTGTATGGGACCGTTTGTCGTTCATTTGTATGCTGTTGATAGACAACGCTGTGTTATCTATTGTGTAAATGTGGACCGTAATGTCAATAACAATATACGAGAAGGTTCCATGTGTGAGTAGACCACAGTTGTTGTGTGGAGAAAGTTTTTTTTTTAAAACTAAATTGGGCACAGTTGTAGACTTGTAGGCAGTTTCTAGTAAACTGGAACAATAATTTAAAATATTCTTAGAAAAAAAAAACCCGCTAAGTGTGTGCGAACCACGCACAATGAAAGGTTCCGTAGTTAAAAAGAATTTATCCCAAAAACAAACATCGTAATCCCAAAAAAAAAAAAATTATCCTTGCTTCTTGCTGCTAAATTTCATTATTCTAGGTCAACGGGAAGTACCTTGTAGGTTTTGATTTACTTGCGCGTATCAAAATATGTCACATAAATGGCCGTATTTTTTATTGCGTTGACTTATAAGCTTGATTTTTTAGAACTCCAAGGGACCACAGACCTAGGTACGTATTTTTTATTAATTTCAACTTGATACCACGCGTTCCTGAGAAAAGGGGTCTTGATTGACTGACAGACAGACGGACGGACAACGAAGTGATCCTATAGGGGTTCCGTTTTTTATTTTTAAAGTACGGAACCCTAAAAATTGATCTAAGATAAGTATAATTATACGTCTTCGTCATTGTAAGTGCGCCGCCAGTACTCGGTAGGAATGTGATATTATGATATTGAGACGACGGATTTTCCTGCAAAACATTACTATGGCAACATACGCTGACCGTTCGCTAAAGCGGTCCTTAGAATCGAGATTCCATGAAACTAGCCTATGGTCTAGAAATGTTGCATTTCCTTGGGTTTGTTCAATCACTAAGTACTGAGTATAGGTATCACCTGTTGTGCTCCGCGTCTTTGTTCACAGCTTGTAAAAATCTAGATTGATCACCGACCAATTCAAGTGTTTGGTCACCTAAAAACAGGTGATCTGAGGGGCAATTCTCGTATTTTTAACAACGTTCGCAATATCATCTCAAGACTCAATCTGACAGAAATTGTATAGCGTTTACCTTCATTTTTGACATTTTGATTGACGCTGGCATGAGATTGTGAACGTTTTTAGGTACGAGAATTGCCCCTCTGGACTTTAAGTTACTGTAGTCAGATATACTTTTTCGTTTATCGTCTTTTCTCAAAAACACTGCTGCGACAAGACTTGTTTCGATTTCATACAATATTTGTACGGGTTTTGGCGTAAATTATGTCATCATTGTCATACCTCTCTGCAGCTTTGGCCTCCCACCGTCTCATTACATCGCTTTATTTGACATTTATTGTTAGCCCTCATAAAACCCTAATTAATTCGACGGACGGCTCTTTAGTTTTATTGGTAGTAAAAAACGAATTTCTTTTTACTTACATAGAGCCAGTTTCTTTCATAATCTATGCGATGTTTCTCTTTAAATAGGTACGTACTTTTTTTTTCTTTCTCCAAGTAATTGAATTTTAATTGTTTCTCTGTTGCTTCTGATCAGTTATTTAAAAAAAAATCACTTTTAAGTTATGGTTTTCAATTTGCTTTGTCCTTGCCAATAACTTTTGTTAGTTTCTCAAATACAATGTTTTTCAGATTCTGAAAGGTCAAGTCAAATACTCATCAGCATAATAATATACCCGTTTAATATAAGTCTGTAAGTTGCTACTGTAATATAAGCCGTACTTAATATAAAGTCTCATCATTTATTTAAATTGCTGCATTAATATTCATGACAACATTTTACAAACAAAATGAAATCGAAGTGAGATTTACATCTCCATAGTAGATCGGGGCCTAAGGCTGCTTTTCCACCAGAGATGTGCTATGCTGCGAGGATGTGAAAGCTAAGCTACGAAACTATGTGACCGTTTCCACTAATGCTAAGCTATGTAGCGGAGAGAGTTAGATGTGCTATGAAGATGCGCCGCCCCTCCATAGCACGCATCCTTCCATATAAAAAAACCGGTCAAGAGCGAGTCGGACTCGCGCACCGAGGGTTCCGTTCCGATTTCTAAAAAATGTGCTATTTAGAGACATCGTTTTATTTTTCCTGTAATCTTTACATAAACTTCTATCACATAGAATAATTTCAGATTTTTATCTTTGCAAACTTCGGAGTTAAGGGGGGGGGAACGGTCTTTTTTTTTACATTTTTCATCAAAAGTCGAAAACTATGGGTCCTAAAAAAATAAAAAAATGTTTGAAAATGTGCAAACAGCGCCCTTTCATATGATACCCCACATGCCCTAGTAGCCCCACTTTGAATTTTGAAGACCCGCCTTTCAGTCCCTGGTACAAAAAAAATATAAATATTTTTACTTCTTTCTTACTTGAAAAAAATGTTGGGTAATCATCGTCTAAAATTGTTCTAAATTTCAAGTTGATAGCATTAGTAGTTCTTGAAATATCCAGCTGTGACAGACAGACAGACAGACAGACTGACTGAGTCACACCATAAGGGTTCCTTTTTTACCATTTTGGTACGGAACCCTAAAACCATAGCTTAGTTGCACCCGTTTCCATCAGTGCTATGCTATGTGGACCAATGAATATGATTGGTGTATCAAACGCATGGCATAGCAACGTAGCATAGCACATCTCTGGTGGAAATGCCCCTTAGCATCAATAACGTCGCAGAACGTTCTGAATTCAAATAAGGTGCTTATTAGAGACAATTTCTATCTGTATTGTGGCGGTAGTTAGATGACGCATGTCGACGACGGAGTGCATTGCACTCTAGTCCGCGAGTATTTGCCTATTTGCACACTCCTAAGATAACAATTGACGTTGGCGTCAACCATTGTTCCTCAAACGTATGCCTGTTTAACTCGACCGGCACGAAAATTAACGAAAATTACACAACACCATTGTTCCGTGGTTCGCGCTTACTTTCACCAAACACATTTGATCTAAAAACTTTTTGCCAATGCGTCGATTAAATCGTGTAGAACATCGTTTAATGTTAAACGCTACAATTTATCAACGGCCGTTTAATAACGTTTCTTGCCAACCCAATAATAAAGTTGAAATTCGTTTGTTAATGACTATGTTGGAGTAAAAGTCAGTGATCGATGTTTCCTACACTGTCACATCGTGGGAGCGATAACATCGATACGTACCACTTTAGATCTCGCTCGCAACTAGTCCATTGTATCCAGTTGCGCGAGCGCAGAATTAACATCTTTAATGAATAGGAGGCTTAAGGAAAAATCAATATCAGACGGGTGTTTCCTTACGTTACTAAGCCAGAACAAAACTGAGCCAAGAATCCTTGCGTTGAAGTTACTGTTTCATTGAGATCGAATGGCTTGAATACATTATTTTGATGACTCTTCCCTAAGTTTGTGGGATGATTAATAAATTCAAGACCCATTCGAAGCTCCAGTTGTTATTGCGACCTTAGTATTTTCCTCCTTTAAGGCCTGAAATTAGGGATGCATCGATACGCCTTTTTGCCGATACGATATCGATACTCTTATATAAATATCGGCGATACCTAATATTGATGCCTATACGCTTTAATGAATTTAAATGAAGGTAAAATAAAATAAAACACAAGTTGGCTTAATTTTTTAAAATTAATATAAAAAATACAGACTTAGAATGAGGTTATTAGTTATTAAAATTAATAATTAAGGTTAATTAGTTTTACTAATTAAAATTAATAAGATTATTTAAAAACAAAGTATTCTCAAATGTTTCGGAGGTAGGCGGTTTCGCAATACTGTTCGAATGCGACATAACTTATTTGGAAAAAACTAAAGTATTTCTGCGCCATTTTTTTCAAGTTTGGGCATAAGACGTCATTGATCGTGCCTCGTTTGCAATGAAAAAGTCGAATCAACACTCGCGTTTACATTACTTTTTTGAAGCGCGAAATTTGAAAAGTATTGTTGTACCGGCAATACCGCCGAACCCGAAGTATCGCCGATATATCGGTACTCGTATCAGGGGGCCTACTGCCTAAGCACGAAGCCCGTAGTTTCGGCCTGCGTTACGGGCGTTTCCTACTCCGTATCACGTACGGATGGATGATTGGTTCGGGGCCTGAACGAAGTGTGAATGACAACACGACGTGACAGTTGTCCTTACTCCCGATGTGTTTTTGAACGTCCAAAAAATTAAAGTTTTACACTCGTTTTGATGGATCTAAAAGTCAGACGGACGGATGAACGGATGGACGGACGGACGGGCGGACTTAGGGAGTAGGGCCGCAGATGTACCCCTACCTGAAATGTTAATATCAAGATAGAAAGCGACCAGGAACGGTTCTGTTTCTTGATAAAGTGTATTGCGGATATTCAAAAAGTGTAGCTCTAAGTCGTTGAACTGGAGGTCAGTTAATTACAGTAATCTGAGGTCATACGTGTGATTGGCGTTTTCATAAGTAATTGATTTTGTCGGCTTTAGTTTTTTTATGAGTGTTGGTATAAGTACCTACCATTGAAAGAAACAGTTTTCCGAATCGTAAACTAACTTGATTACCTACATTGAATTAAGTAAACCAGTTGCAAAAGGTTTTCATTAAGGAACACCCTAATTGCGTAACACACTTTAAATCAAAATCTGTGAGATTTTGAAGGAAAGGGGAAAGGAAATGGGGTTCGGTTGACATTCGAGCAAAAATTGACGAACCTATGGGATTCATAAGTTTGACGGTTTAAATGTGTTTGGAAAATTCGTCTGCTGACAGTGCAGCGTAAGTAACGCAATATTGTTGAATTGTCAAAATGAATAGCATTTGGATAGTGAGAGTGTCTCGCAATTAGATACCAGGGCCCTATACTACAAATTACAATTTACAATTTTGTAACACGCACTAAGACTTGTAAAATACAAGTGCGTATACCACAAAATTATGCCATACAATTGTAACGGAAAACCTTACAAATATACGTAAATTGTAGTCACAAGTCTTCAATAATGTACAATTTAGAAAAAAAAAATAGATTTTATTGTTGTAAAGTTTTTTGGTAGGTATAGGGCCCAGGTCTTCCAGATATTATTACTTAATTACTTATCTATGGTTATCTTTTTCCAATTTTCAATATAACCAGTGCCAGTATCAATTTTGCAAGCATAAAATCCTAATATTTTCCTTCGTATACGTCCTGTCTTATACAGGGTGTCCGGTAAAGAATGGATAACCTTGGAATAGCATATTACAGACATGATGGCCGTTCTTAAAAAAATACAAAAAAAAAAATATCCCCACTAGTAGGTACACACGGCTACACATCAAGCTATACGTTTCTAGTTTAGACTGACCTCTCATTGTAAGGAAATCCTATACAATGCGAGATCAGCTTATACTGAAAATTTGATCTGTTGTCGTGCGTACATTATGATTTTTTGGAGTCTCCAAAAAATATATTTTTTTAAATATTTTTTTTTTTGTATTTTTTTAAGAACAGCCATCATGTCTGTAATATGCTATTCCAAGGTTATCCATTCTTTACCGGACACCCTGTATATGCAAGATGTAGATACTTTTGCATTCCCGTCCTGGCTACATTATTACCTATGCATTGGGCGAATTTCGTCCAGTACCAATGTTGCTAAATACCTACTCGCGAATTTACTGTATTAGCATACCAAGTAGATTGAGTAAGGCTTTATTTTTACTTTAGTGTTAATAAAACGAAACAATTCCCACCTTGACCTTTCATACATGAATTTTCATGAAGTTGGACGGCCGGCCTTGGAGGAAAAATTCTATTGAAAATTCTCCTTATTACTTCGTAAAAGATATTAGTATCCAGTCAAGTCAAGTCAAGTCCAAAAAATTGGAAATTTTTTGATACAAACGCCATTTTGCCATGAACCCGAGAAAAAAAAGTAGGTATTGTTGACTATGAACAGTTTAATCAACATAGGTAGGTGCCAATGGCTTGTACAAACACATCTATGATTCCAATGCTACAGCCACTTTGTAATCGAGTTGCGTTCGAGTTCCAACAGTGATGGCCAGTGACCGTTCCTATTTTCTGAGTTCGTCGGCCGGCTCAAGGCTCACATTATGTATTATTTCATAGCAAGACTTCGCATGCTATGTTTTGAATGCATCATTAGGAAAACGTTGGCGTTACTCCATACACAAAACGAATAAACGATCTTGTAATAAATTATCATTGAAATGGTTATGCCAAAATTATTTTTGATGATTCTTCAAATACGTAATTTTATCTAATCTATACAGGGTGGCGATTTAGTCACCTGCATCCGTCAAGGGGGTGATTCTACCTGTCATACTGAACTTTCCGCTATGAAACTCATATCCGACTCGTAAAAACAAAAAAATATTTGCATACTTACTACATGCATCCAAATACTCTGTCTACTGTTGTATAGGAATTTGTTCTCTTTTCCCCGAGTCGGATAATATGAGTTTCAAAAAAAGTTGTTTAGTATGACGGGTAGAATAATCCCCTTGACGGATGCAGCACCCTAATTGCGTAACAAACCAAATCTGAATAATTTTAAAGAAAATTGTTAATCCATTGCTTAATATGTTCGAAAAATTTGTCTGCTCGACAACGTAAATAACGCAATGAATGTTGTTGAACTTTCAAAATGAAACCGATTCCGACTGATAATGTGTACGCAATTAGGGTGCAGGAGACTAAATCACCAACCTTTTTGTACCTATAATCTGACTCTGAAATATGAATTTCATTTCAAACTGTGTATGTTATGATAATCTCTTTAATATTATAATTGTGAGTCTTCAGTACTTACGACATTTAGGGCTCTTACAAACATCAACACACAAAGACGGTTCGTCGCGCGAAACGCGGTTTGAAGGAGCCTTTATTGTGTTTCTAAGAATAGTTTTTATCAAACACATTATAATCAAATTTGTTTTGGTGTTATTTGGGTATCCTTCAACATCATTATTTAGTTTATATGTAACTACGCAACACGCGACTGGGGGCAATGTTCAAGTTAAGGTACAATTTAATGTTGTGTAGCAGAAAGAGTTTCATTCGTTTATTAGCAAAGAGAACGAAGGCCTGGCCATCAAAAGCATGGACAATGTGATCAGTCCTGGCAAGGGAAAGTTGCCAGGAGGGTAAAAAGAGATAGGAAATCTCTAATCGGAGCCGGAAGATGTCGGACTAGCCGGTAATAGCCACTTTGTCTCTTTCTATTGAAGAGAATTGAAGGCTTCTTCCTTTGGATTGTTTACTTTGGTTCCTCGTGTGTGCCAAATGTAGTATTGTCATATCTGCCATACATACTCGTATATGCTTTCAGAATCCCACTTTTATAAGATACATCCAAACATGTCTTAGTAACAACCATAATATGAATCTTAATAGTGTATGAAAGTTCCACCTTTGTATTTGTCACTCCGTCTAACTTGATATCAATTTTCAGTTTCTAAAAAGTTTCCAATATGCTTTTGTACTTCGTGAGTGCCAAACGCAGTATAAAACTAATATCTGCCATACCTATATGCCTTCACAATCCCAGTTTTATAAGATACATCAATACATGTCCTAGTAACAACCAAAATATGATTCAATCTTAGTAGTGTAAGAAAATTCCACCTTTGTATCGTCACTCCGTCTAACTTGATATTATACTAGCTTCTGCCCGCGACTTCGTCCGCGTGAAATTTCTTGTCTCCCCCACCCACCAACCCCGACGCATCGCATCGCAACGCCTGCCCGCGCTATTACTTCGTTTACGCTTAATGGCATCCTTTCGGACATTTTATCTTTTTTCTCGGCTCTTAAGGTCCCTAGCGTGATGTTAAATAGCCTATAGGCTATTTAACATCACCCTTCCGCGTCGCCTGCCCGCGTTATTACTTCGCGCTCGGTTCCTAAGGGCCCTAGCGTGATGTTAAATAGCCTATATTTTTCCGCATCGCCTGCCCGCGCTATTACTTCGCGCTCGGCGCCTAAGGGCCCTAGCGTGATGTTAAACAGACTATATCCTTCCGCATCGCCTTCCGGCGCTATTACTTCGCGCTCGGCTCCTAAGGGCCCTACCGTGATCATAAATAGCCTATATCCTTCCGCATCGCCTGCCCGCGCTATTACTTCGCGCTCGGCTCCTAAGGGCCCTAGCAAAGCAAGATGTTAAATAGCCTATATATATCCTTCCGTATCGCCTGCCCGCGCTATTACTTTGCGTTCGGCTCCTAAGGGCCCTAGCGTGATGTTAAATAGCCTATATCCTTCCGCATCGCCTGCCCGCGCTATTACTTCACGTTCGGCTCCTAAAGGCCCTACCGTGATTATAAATAGCCTATATCCTTCCGCATCGCCTGCCCGCGCTATTACTCCGCGTTCGGCTCCTAAGCGCCCTAGCGTGATGTTAAATAGCCTATATCCTTCCGCATCGCCTGCCCGCGCTATTACTTCGCGCTCGGCTCCTAAGGGCTCTAGCGTGATCAAGAAGTGGGTTATAAAATGCAAAATGATTTTTCAAATTCCAACTGGGGTAGGTCCAGAGATAGCGCGTTCAAACAAACTAACAAAAAAACAAACTCTTCCGCTGTATTCCACCGACATTATTAAAATAATAAATCGAGAGGGTCGTCAATCCGCGGAAAATCTCGCAATTCAGAAAAATTACTTATTTGCACAACGCCATCAATGGGTAAATTGATCCGCACTAAACATGTTTGCTCAAGAGCGACCGGTATGAATTAAAGTTATTTTGTGATTTAGTAATTTTATATTATCTCCGAAACTGTATGACCAATTGACATACTGTAAAGGCCAAATCTTATCTCCTTGATGTCCTTGTGATTAAAAAATAACTTATTTTGATAAGGATTAATGTTTTGTTGTTTAAATAATCATCCAAACGTAAGTATGTCTAAAAAATACTTTTTTAAAGCAATAAAAGATGTATAAAAGATAAAATATAAAAGATAGAAATATGGTGTTGGGGATTTTTTTGTAGAATTATTTAAGACGGACCAGACTGCTGTACATTGTTCTCAATTTTAAACAACCGTTTAGGCAGCGCATGCAAAATAGTCTGTTTAAAGAGGTATTTCATTCCGACTTGTTAGACAAAAATTGTGATAGCTCGGCTAATACGCATGATATAAATATAATTTATAGCCTATAGCACTCAGGAATAATGTAGCTGTCTACCAGTGAAAAAATTTTTAGAATTGGATCATTGGTTCCGGAGATTACCCCCTACATACAAACTTACAAACTTACATACAAATTTTACCTCTTTATAATATTAGTATAGATTTTCAGTTTCTAAAACGTTTCCAATATTGATAACATTCTTAACACGTCTGGAACTCAACCCAACCCGAACAAAATTTTGTATGAACAATGTCTTGAAAACCGATACTTGGGTTTTACTTTCACCGCCTTTCAATGTTCTAAAAATTCAAGGCAGACATAAAAATAACTCGCCTTTACAAATCAATAGAAGAAAGGACTATTCGAATGAAGATTCGCTTAGAAACTTTTACTTGTAGTAAGAACATTTGGACAATGTGAATAAGTAATACATTTCGCATTCTGAAACGACTACCGAATATGCGAATAAGTTTTGTGTTATCTAACTGGGTCTAGGTTGTAAACATCGTTAGTTGGCCCTCAATGGCTAACGATGGACAGGCCAGGTCGTGTGTGCTCTTCGAAGTGAATCATTGAATTAGTTAGGGTTTATTGGCTTTGTCACACCTCAAGACATGCCCTGACGACGGACGTAGAATTAGGATTTGTGTGTATAGGTATATATATATTGGCAGATATTCAACCGGGATATTTCGTACTCGTATAATACAGGCTTTCTATATCTTTACATTTGTTATGTGCAAGGATTCTCAGTTTCACTCCATTGTCATGGAACGAATGTTTCGAGGATTTCAAAACGTTGCTATCATGTTCTTGAAGGCAGTTTTAAGTGTTGCAAACTTATTCAGTGCAAGGACGTGACAAACAGAATTTAGCATTAGTAGCAAAATGTTTTTTTAATGAATTTACGATGCAAATTGCTAACCCCATCAAATGTTCATCATTACCAGACAGAATCTCACGTTGGAAAGTTTAACATTTGCTTTGCTTACTGCAGTTTCTGTTCTTACATCATTCACTACTTCAGAAATGAACATTTCATTCAACTTTACGTTGTTTGATAAAACATAAACTCAATTCTATAATTAAAGTTCTGTTGTATTTACATGTTGACTGTTGTTGGTGTTAATGCTTAATGTGTCCAACCTCATATTGTTCCCCAAAGGGTATATTATAAAAGCGTCTACCATTATTTATTCATATCTAAATCGACATGTTTATTTTGTTACAGGTAAACAAAGCAGCATTTACGAATACTTTTAGCTTTGAATAAGGTTAGTAAACAATACCGAAATATTGTGTTCTCAACGTAATTAAACTTGATGATGATCATTATTATAAATAAGGCCTCGCCACTCTGTAACACGAGGTCACCGCTCTGCTTAGTTCCTTTTGGAAAGTTGCGCAAGCATATTTGGTTTCGTTGCTACGCTCTACCTAGAAATATCTCGATACTAAATCTAGAGCTAACTTGACCAAATATATTTTTGGCATCCCACTGCTAGAATTTAAGGCAGGTTTTTATTAGTATAATACTTTATAGCTAATAAATTATTAGCAACTTTATGGCTATACATGATTCAATCTTCAAACAACATGATTCTAATCTCAGCATTGTTTTCGTCTTTATAATGAAATATGTTAATGTGGTTATATTATACAGTACAAAAGATAATAATTTGTGAATCCATACAGGTCTGTTACTATAATATTTGTTTTATGTTTATTGCTTGAATTGACTCGTAGTACTGAATTATTATCAGTGACTTACATTTCCCAATCGTTATTTTCCTTTTCTCATCTCACTCATAATTTTCCTTTGCATTATGTTGTTTTTCCCAATTGTATTTTTCTTCTATTAGTATTACTGCTTCTTTACTGCCAACATTTTCCTCTTCATATTAAGCCGTAATGTCTACGTCAATTCTTTGGTTTTTAAACCATGCCGTCGGTTTCTCAACGAGGTCTTTGTGAGCCGTGGGAGAATATGCCATGTGCTACAATAATGCTTTTTCGTTTTTTTAAGCAAACATGAAGCAGCAGTGCCGAGATAAAACACGAACGCTGATTCAGTGAGAACTCTGGCTAATCTATTAATCTCTGCTTGAGATTTAATAATATTATTTTTTAGAAAAGCTATTTCTGATGTTTCGTCTAGTACTGCTTTTTCTTTTTACTTGCTGCAATTTCAATTAAATCTTCAAGTTTATTATGAGTAGATAAAGACCCAGATCTAAAAAGTAATTGCTCTTCAATAATTCAAAAGATTTTATTTTTACTCAGACCAATTTTAAGATCTTAAATTCTTAATACCCCAAGTGTAGCAAGAATTTTGGTGGTTTTAAATCAGTATAGTTTGTATACTTTAGTACATGTTCCTGGCATTCAGTTTACATTGACGTCAAACTTTAATCGTTGAGCTGGAATCTCTATCTGCAATCATACTACAGTGTAGTGCAATTTTAGTATTGTCTTTATTAGTAACAATAAAATTCTTTGTTCAATTTACTAGTCGCGTAATGACGTGGACCACCTTGGTTTTGTTGCCAATCTTCCGCATTCTATCGTTTTGGGCTAAACATGCACATTTTAGATTCACTAAACCACGATATTTAGTCGGTTCTGTCTATAAAGAAGCTTTAATCGGCGTTGACAACCGAATGGCCTGGAGACGAAACAAGTTACTTTGTGCTTTGTACCAGCACTATATAGTCATTACCCTTTCTCTCAATATAAAGACTGGCTTCTCCATCCCAGACTAAGAATCTATTTCCCAGCTCAAACGTCTGGCCGCCCACGCCTTGTTTTTTTCTAACGATCAATGTTTTTTTGTATAGACTTAAAAACATCTCTGATTTTTACGATGTAGGTAATCATTTTATGTTTGTTATTTACTTAATCTAATTATAGGTCAATCGGCCCCTCTGAATGTTTGTAAATTATGATTAGGTACATAAATTACTGCTGTCCCAAATTACTTCTGGTTAGTTCGTATACGTATATGCCAGCCATTACAATTACCTATCAATAACGAATCTGGCTATTACAAGCAAGATAAACAAACCAAACGACAGACCAATTACGAAGACAAAATTATCCATGCTGGAGAAAATATACTCCTCGACAACATGTTTTATCGTCATTATTTCACTGAAAATTGCGTTCGTTCCCAAGTCTTGGTTGTGAGTAGGGTTGGGGTGGGGCGTGACGTCAGACCTCCCGCCTGGGCCACCCCTGGCCCCTAAAAATAGATGCCTGAGCCCGGGAGTCGGTTCAATGGAGGCTCGTGGGAGATGCCTCACGCCCTCAACAACCGTATAGAATGAGCGCCACACGTATATACCGACCTATTACTTTAACACATAATATACGCGTCTTTAATATGAAACTCCGAATTTCTGTTACAAACACCATTTTAGTTTTATTATTTCTGAAAACTTTCGCTATTCAATATGGCAGCAAAAACATACAACGTACGGTTTCTCAGACACGTTCGAACAAAGCGTTTCGGGAGCTTTCCTATTTTATTTTATTCATAGTTCTGAGATGTGCTCCGAGTACTGCATGCGAACTTTAGTTTTATTATTTCTGAAAACTTTCGCTATTCAATATGGCAGCAAAAACATACAACGTACGGTTTCTCAGACACGTTCGAACAAAGCGTTTCGGGAGCTTTCCTATTTTATTTTATTCATAGTTCTGAGATGTGCTCCGAGTTCTGCATGCGAACTTATGAAGATAAATGATGGATGAGGATTACACTGGGAAAAATTTATGCTATGACTAGCACTTCCCGCGCGGCTTCGCCCGCGTGGATGTCGGAAAATATCCCACGGGAACGTACTACCAAAACTTCCTTCCTTATTCCTTGTCTACGTTATAAAGGGAACCTCTGTGCAAAATTTCAGCTTTCTAGGTCCAAGGGTTTGGGCTGGGCGTTGATGAGTCAGTCAATCAGTCAGGATTTCCATTCGGATGAATAAATACCTCTATATTCCTAATTTATCTTAAACGTCGCTGATCTGCACGCTTAGCATGACCGCCATAGAATCGGGTTTTGTTTACGGAAGAATAGACAAAATTACAGATTGTAGAAATATTTCTACGCATTCTACGCGTATAAGCATGGCAATGTGTCATTTTGTCTATTCTTCCGTCGACAAAACGTCGTCGTGCTTCGCGTGCTGAAACTATAGACTCCGGGAGACAAAATGAAAAAGTAGACTACACAATATTGTGATCCATCGATTCGCCTATTTATTTCTGCAAATAGATTCCATGTATGTCGAATAATTTTATTCATATCACGCAATGCCACCCCGTCACGGAGCTAGATAAAAATAGAACTTCAGAAGTGCGGCTCAACGGGCAGGAATCCAATAGGATTGCTAGTTATGTTACTGTCAACATTTTAATAATATCTCGATAACTTTGTGGTTTTTCTTTGGTTTTTCTACTTTTTGTTGCGTGGTTTTTAAGGATAAAATTTTAAATTTTCATTAACTACAAGTATAGGATTTGGTTTTCCCACATAATTCAAGGCCGTTTCTTGTCAGCAGTACAGTACTTAGCCTACTCGGAAAATATTTAAGTAAATATTGAATGAGTTAAAGCCTAAAGTCGTTGAAAATATTATAGTAAGTTTCAAATCTATTCAAAATTGAAATTGAAATTTTACAAAAACACATTCGCCTGAAACAAAGAAATAACCACATTTACATCAGGCGAGGTCTCAAAATAACTGAGAGGGGGATTATCGTATTACTGGGGACAGCTCGGGTCTACATCAGCATATTTCCGAGCCCCGTGCCCCGGGGATCCGCAACCCCCAGAGACTCATTATTGCTGCTATTTTCTAGGAACAATGAAAAAGTCCGGGTGACTTGCATGTAGCCACCCCTGGAATTATTACAGTTGCTTTGCATTTGAAAATATTCCCAGAAATTAAGCTGTGGAACAAAAATATGGACTTCTTTTGTTTTGCCTCAAAACAGCTCCAGCGCATAGGGGGTTATTCCGTTCATAATGCATATAAAAGCTTTGACAAAACTTTAACGAGCGCGAATTTGAGTTCTTAGTTATGCAACATTTTCTTGTAACTACAATATTGTAATGAATGATTTAATTTAATGGTCATAGACCAGATTTATAATTCTTCCAAAGCAAAAAATATTGCCGCACTCCATTCGGCCCGAGACATTACCGACGAGGGTACATAGTCGTAAATCAAAGAATTTCCATATGTCATGCTCGGTACCGGTCCGAACACCTGTCCTCATCTTGTTTTATGTCCTTTTTCAAACGCTCTTGGATTATGTATGAGAATATTGTCTCCACACAGGCGTATCATGAATGTATCGGAGAATTTTGTCTCGATTTTGCAATTGGAGATATTGAAACCAATGTACATTTTGTAAAGTTGAGGCATTGAGGCAAAGGTGAAACCTGATTGTGCGGCCTCGTCTAGATACTTATTGTGTAACATTTCGTGCTTCCGTTTCCAAACGAAACGTCGCCTACTTCTCCGTTGGAGGACGCCGGTGGTTGCTACAGTTCAATAAATTCTATATTACTTGGAGTCTTGAAACCTTCAATTATCTTTTTCGTGTCTACAAAACTTTGTATTCCAACATTATCTCATGCAAATCCAGGAGCAAATTGTTTTATGTAAATCGTTAAGTTTTCGTTTTTTGTTCTGGCTCGCGTCCAAACATATTTTGATTAAAATCGCAACAAAAAAAAGTAGTTTCAATGTCATATTCATTGTATTATTATGTTGACTTATGTTATGACTTGTACTTTTTGCTAATTCACATGAACATTGGTCTGACACCTAACTATTAAAGGTACAAATGTGGTTGTACCTATTGAAGCACTTTGTAAATGAATCATTAACATATTCAAATTAATTAGGTACGAAATTTAACGCCTCTATTCAACTGTTTTCTCATTATTATGTATGCTTGCAAATGCGCTCGTACACCGCACATAATAAACAAACAGTCTTATCATTTAGGTATCTGTGGTCCGATATGCCTGACTGATAATATAGTTGATAACATTATCTTACCGCAAGTGTTGTGTGTGGGTTGTTAAACACCACCCTCAGTATATGTTGTATTATAACTCTATGGTATTTTCCAGTTCAATGGAGGTTCGAAACCGAACTAAATATAGAGTTGCTCAATCGATTACCGAGGCGAGATTACAGGGCTGTTTGTTTCTTAAACCATAAAGGTTGGGCGAGTCGAGTCGATGTTGCTACCTAAACATTAGCGAGGCATGTGTAAATTTCTTTATGTACAAAATCTTGGTGTGAGTGCGTGTTCATTGAGCGGTGTGGTATCGACGCAGCCGGTCGACGAGGGTCGGGAGGCGGAGGGTTCGGAGCGATCGACCTTGGCCGTGACTCTCCCGGCTCACCCCGGGAACAGCCCCGCACCAGCTCAAATTGATTTTCGAATTTCTCCTGGTATTCTCCTTTGAAGTGTTCTGAATTCTGAAACATGTACGACGCTTTTATCGATAAGTTTGTTACTTCCTTCGTCATGCGTTGATGTTAACTTTGGATCAAACTGTGGCTAAGCCTCGTTTTGTTCTGCTATAATTTTCCTTAGTTTACTTTCTAAACAATTCCGTGACTTTTAAGACTATGTGGCTCTCTTGGGCGGTGGATCGTATTCTGTTCAAGTTTAATCTTTCAGTACCTACTATTCGGAGTAGTCGTAAAACATTCAGAATTACTAACAGAACTTACTATTTGTATTGAGTTAGTGATCATTTCTTTACACAATTTATTTTGTGTTTTTTTTTATCTGTTTTGTACAGTAATAGGTTTATGCTGCAATTTTGTTTGTGTATTTTCTTTTTTCTTTTTATTATTTAATATCTTGCATATTAGATTGTCGATATACCTACTTAGTTGATTTTTTTTGACTTACTAAATAAGTACTTAAAATTTTTTTATACTTAGTTGATTTTTTTTGACTTACTAAATAAGTACTTAAAAAATTTTTTCATCGTCTATCTAGAAGACACCCACTGGAGAATTTGAATCCCCATTGCTAAGTAATGTACGTTTTCGTTCATAAATCATTAAAGTAAATAAATACCCAGCAAGTTATGCCAAAAGGGCTGCCAGGGACGAAGACTTCGTATTTCTTGTTGTGAGGAGAAAATAAAATATACTTGGTTTCAAAATTTATGAAGTAATTCCTGTTAATATTTCTTCATCGGAATTCAAGTCTACTGAGAAGACATTAATTAAATTAAAGATGGCTGAACATTAAAGTAAGAATTAATTTTATTTTTCCTCAGTAATTGCTATTTTACGTTATTGCTTTTCCCATTTATAAACTTAAGTTAATGCTTTTGCGTGTATCCGACCGAAATCAGGCAGAAGATTTTAATAATATTATTATCAAAACGTTATATTTATAATAATAACTAAAGATAATGATAAAGATAGACAAAGATAATGTTCAAAAATAACACGAACTAAGTAGGCTATAGAAGACCAACAAAATATTAATAAAAAACTATGATATAGTCGCTTTTTGTGTTTGTCTGTGTGACGGCTTATTTTTGTTCTAAACTACACAATGGATTTCGCTGAAAACCAGCGCTGGTGGGTTCCGTCTCGCATAGGGCCGCAGCATTATGCTGAGCGTTGGCCGTTTTGCGTGGATGTGACGCATGTTTTCCCCAATCTTGTATAGTGTTCTTTTTGTGTTTGTGTTCTTTCTTTGCGTCATGTTTACTGCAAATAAAGTAACGTCTTTTCTTTCTTTCTTATTTCGATACGATTTTCACCTTATATTTTTTTTAGCACATAAACATTTATGTTAAACTTAAATAAAATAGAGAAATCTCAATTGAACCGTGCGTGCACGGTGCAACCCTGGCCATGACGTCTATGTTTTAAGTCGTGCGTGCAGCCCTGGCCAAGACGTCGTGTAGTATCTAATGCATATGTGATGTTAAAATGTCTGCTGACCCAGATTTTTGTAATTCAATTGTTAATGTCGTAATTATTTTACACATGAAGCCAATTTATAAATATATCACGTATGTAACGATACATAAATTCTACCTCCTATGTCCTAATGTGAGATACGTTAAAATACCTAGGTTGTCTGGGAATTTGAGTTCTTTGATATTATGGAGTCGGTAAGCACGGCTGGTTTTTCATAATATCCGCCCGTGATTAGTAATTCCGTCAGTATTCGTGGCACAAAGGAATTGATTGCAGGAATCAGGCCTATGTCTGATAGCTTAAATACGTCTTTCTGCTGAAATAGTGAAATATGACATTCAGAACACTTTGTGACTGACAGATTTTTAAAGTATGCAATCTCATAATCATCTAAGCTTCAAACCAACTGTTTAAGAAGGATTGAATCCATCCGTTTCAGAAGGAAATTACATAGTCTATTTATATCATATTTATATTATCCCCTTTTAAGGGTCGGCACTAGGAAATCGTGATATGGGTTTTGGATAATCTTAAAAGTTGTTGCAACGAAAAAAAAAACGTCTGACTAGCTCAAGTCACCTTTTACAAAAAAAAAAATTGTTTAAAAAAAATCCAGTGCTTCTTGCACGTTTCCAGTTTTTTTTAAATCATGTACAGTCAGCAACAAAAGTCTATTAACACTTGAGTTTTCTAAATCTTAATTATTGAGAAAAATACTTAATTAAAATCGGAACAGATGTAAATTTTAAAGAAAATTAACTTTTACCTTATAAATGAAATGCTAAAAAGCAGGTTATCGTATCATTTTGTGTTAATTTAGATGATGTCAAAAAGTAGCAGTGTTAACCGACTTCTGTTGCTGACCGTACAAGGTTTATCCCCAATTTTTTCACTGAATGGTGAAACTCTTCAGCTAGCCAGACGTAGCTTTTCGTGGCTACTACTTTAAGTTTTCTATACAACGTGTAACGTTAAATGCGCAAAACCTCTTAAGGGGTTATTGTACGCATCATTATGAACAACTTTTACTGTGAGACCAAACCTGAAATCGCGAAAAAAAAATCAGCAGTTCAGTACATTTTGACGAATTATGCGAACATAAATGTACTGAACAGCTGATTTTTTTCGCGATTTCGCGGTTTGGTCCCATAGTAAAAGTTGTTCGTAATGATGAGTACAGTGACCCCTTAAGAGGTTTTGCGCATTTAACGTTACACGTTGTATAAACTTATCCATTTCCTAGTCCTCACCCTTAACGGTGAGGACCAAAATGATCGACATTCGTTTAAAGATCTCAATTTTGTGTCAGTCACACTGATGGATGCTTGACACTCTATTTGTATAACATGCTATTATTTTTAGATCCAATTAAAATTCTTTGGCTTTGCAATGCATAGAATCTTTAGGCACATTATTTTTGTCCCTGTTAATAATGCCTATAAACAATATTATAGAGTTTTAGATGTCGACTTGTAATGAAACACTTAAAATCGACTTGCGCAGTAAAACCAGCATGTTTTCCTACATACATTTACGCTTATCCTTTCTTCTATTTCTCCTTAAGGGGATACATCGATAAATTTTATGTTTTTAAAATTCCTATAGAACCAAATGTTAAATCATTTGGTTTTCCATGTGTGTTATTTGACTACCTATATTTAAATTTTTTCGATAGGTAAAATTTGTTAAGAACTTAAGTACTGAGCTAAAAATTGGTTTAAGTATAGCATTTTGTAATAAATCTACATTTAAACGAAGCGCGTTTAGTTCCAGTGCGCGTGATGCTTCTATCTCGCGCGTCAAACTAGACAGCCATCGTTATTTATTTTTAATTTCACATGTACTATGGATAATATGGACTGGTTCCGAAGTAAATGAATTTTAATTTAATTTATAACGCCATTTCACTTACACACAGAGCTAAACCACGCTTCGATGTATCCTCTTAATCACCCTTTATGACGAGGATTGTCTTAAAGTACGATGGAATCATGCCCTAGTCTTAAGTTCTCGACCCCAGTAATACATTTCACAGGCTAGTACGGCAGCCAAGTCATATGTCAACGCTTATGTATGGTCTTCCTTACTTAGGCAGTTTACTATACCTACAAGGTGTAATTTAAAAACGATCAAAAAGGTGGTTTTTTAAAGCTGTGTATGTAATTTGTAGATCTGACAGACGGTACAGGTATTCAGAAGCTCGAAAGTCTGGCCACCAGTCTTACCAAGGGGTATCGTATTACCCAGTAACTAGGTTGTGGAGGTCAGATAGGCAGTCGCTCCATGTAAAATACTGGTATTCAGCTGCATCCGGTTAGACTGGAAGCCGACCCCAACGTAGTTGGGAAATAGTACATTTTGATACAAGTGGAGAATCAGCAGTTCAGTACATTTTGACGAATTATGCGAACATAAATGTACTGAACAGCTGATTTTTTTCGCGATTTCGCGGTTTGGTCCCATAGTAAAAGTTGTTCGTAATGATGAGTACAGTGACCCCTTAAGAGGTTTTGCGCATTTAACGTTACACGTTGTATAAACTTATCCATTTCCTAGTCCTCACCCTTAACGGTGAGGACCAAAATGATCGACATTCGTTTAAAGATCTCAATTTTGTGTCAGTCACACTGATGGATGCTTGACACTCTATTTGTATAACATGCTATTATTTTTAGATCCAATTAAAGTGGAGAACGTTTGTTATTGCATTCGAGACGGAATTAAAACACCAGAGCCGTAGGCGAGGTTGTTTTTGAGCCGAGAACTGCAATAACAAATGTCCACGAGTACCAAACGACGTTTTTCAATACACTTTTGAAAAAATAAAATAAAATAACGGAAAATATTTTTGTCATGAATTATTAGGAAACTATGATTTAAATTTTCTTTTTTTCCGCGCTTTGCTTTCACCAGGTTGAAAGAGAAGCAAAGGTATTAAGCCTATAAATAGCCTAATATGAAAAATAGAAAATTCAAATATCTTTTGGTTTAGAACACAAATAAATGTTAATTTGTTCATAAACGTTTTTTTTTATTGTAATAATCATGGTTTTTGATAATATTCTCTAAAGAAACAGTATTTAAATATTCAAAAAATATTTAAAAAAACATTCACCTCCGAATAGAGAGGTGTGAATAGAGAAATTGAACCAATTTGGACTAAGTATAGGTTTAAGTTATCTGTGGCAATTTTTATTCCCGCACACGGGTGGGAAAATGAAAAATCGCACGCGTGCGACATACATTGCATTGTGAACCTAATCGTAGTGCGATGTGAACCAGTTTTCGAGGAAGTGTATTGTGAAAAGGCTATTTAAAAAGGCAATCGTGCAATCTGCCGATTGATTGACTTTTTAATAAGGTGCAACGCAGACGACAGACTTTTTGTGCGATCGAGTCTGTGGCGCACAAAAAGTCCGTCACGGATTGTACGCAGACTCAACACACACGACGCACATCTTGGATCATTCTGTCGGCCGAACTGTAGGGAAGTAGACGCTATGTCCCCCACTTAAGGTGCAGCGAAGACGACAGACTTTTTGTGCGATACTAAAAGTGTGCGCCGCCGTCTGCGTTAGCGCGTGTTGAACCAAACGTTCTATATTTTTCGCCAACTTTTGTTTGGCGCGGCTCGGCGCGATCTGCCGGAATGACACGGATTTTTTGTGCGCCGGACTTTTTGCGCGTCGTGTGTGTTACTGTATATAATTGCTTAGGTTCTATTTTCACAGACTAAAAAGTGCGTCACGGATAGTCTGTCGTCTGCGCTGCACCTTATACTGTAAAAGTCTGGTAATAAAGAAGTATAATATACAGGGTGGGCCAAGAATTCGTTAACATTTAAATGTAACTTACCGCGCAAACTATTACCGCGCGGGGCGCGGGCGCGGGCGGGGGCACTAGCTCGCTTCTTGGAAATTTAGTCGCAATGGATCGCTTCACGGGGCCGCAACGCGCTTACTGCGTGAAACAGTTTTATTTATACAACTTTTCGCTCATTACCGTGAGACGCTTATTTTGCGTTGAATATGGTTTACACGACTTAAGTCAGTGTCCAAGTGCTCCTTTAATAAAGAAATGGGTGAAGAAGTTCGAAGAGACGGGATCTACACTAAATGTGAAACAAACCGGCGGCCCGCGGACTTCTCGGAGCGAAGAGAACGTGCAGCAAGTTTCCGCTTCTGTTCGACGTGATCCAGATTTATCGACACGCAAACGTTCGGCTGAATTAGGATTATCCCGCACATCATTACGCCGTATTTTGAAATTAGATTTGAAATTACATCCATATAAGATCCAGCTAGTGCAAGAACTAAACCCTAGTGATTTAAATTTGCGTAAGTCATATGCCGAAACAATGTTAACTCGATTCAGTAATTTTCACAACATCTTATTCTCTGACGAAGCCCATTTCCACCTAAATGGACATGTAAACAAACAGAATTGCAGGTATTGGAGCAGCGAAAATCCTAAAGCTAAACATGAGAGGCCACTTCACTCTCCTAAGGTAACGTCAATTTAAAGAAAAAATCATCGAAGAGATGTCGGCGATCTCGCGGTCTCTTTGCAGAAGAGTATTCGAAAACTTTAGGACTCGCTTAGATGAGTGCAAAAACCGAAACGGTGGTCATTTAGACGAAATAATTTAAAAAAAATAAATTACAACTAATTAGCTTTCTCGTAAATAAACGATTTCTAAAATATGTTAAATGGTTTTTTTTATACGATTTTTTCAAATGTTAACTAATTCATGGCCCACCCTGTATAATAGTTTGCATCATTGTGCAAACTCATTCATTTAAATAACTCACATGACTGTCACTATGTTATCTAAAACACTATGATTGCTCACAAAAACATTCATGTTCTCGTAAATATTTTTCACTGAACCCCTTTACATTATCTAAATTGCTTGTGTTTCCGAACGTATCACGCGACGTGGCCAAAACTAAAATAGATAGAGCCGTATCTTTGTTGGAGGCCGACAAGAATACATTCTGGTACTATTATTAGGCGAATGGCGTCTTCTGGGTAGCTCTTCACTCCTACTTGGTGCTGGAGTACACTTATCATGTGCCACCATCTCCGTGCCGTCTGGAAAGTTTATATTTAGGACTCTTCGTTACGGCCTCTGGCTAACTTCTAAGTTTGGCACGTTTGTAGTGGTCCTGTGAAAATTCGATTCGATTTTTTGTGTTTTAGGGTTCCGTACCTCAAAAGGAAAAAACGGAACCCTTACCTATAGGATCGCTCGTGTGTCTGTCTGTCCCTGTCCACAGCCAATTTGCTCCGAATCTAATGGACCGATTAAGTTGAAATTTGGTACACATATGGTGACCCAAACACGTACGGGTAAATAAATGAATTTTGAATATAGGGGTCACTTTTAGGGGGCAGAAAAAGAAAATTAAAAAAAAAAGTTTTGCAAACTGTACCGTGTGACACATCAAATGAAAGGCTTTACTATGAGGGTTTCAAAATTTTTATTTTTTTTTATTTTAAAATAAATTGTTTTAAAGTTATTTAAGAAAATAGACGAAAATTGGCCATTCCTCCCCTCCACCTTATCTCCGAAATTACTGAGCCTAAAATTTTGAAAAAAATACAGAAAATAGTTCTATACCTGTAGATTACAAGTAAACCTTTAAGAAGTTTGTGGTATTAAAATAACATGGTAAATCTCTCAATATTGTGAGTACAAACTTACATTTACTGTTGGAATGTATAGGAGAACATGTATTTCAACTACAATGTTAAGTGTGTTCTTGGGATAAATTCATACCAACTACAGGCCTTCGTTGTGCGTGGTCCGACATACTAAACTGGCAAGTCGACACTTCTTCGCACGGTTTTTACGACTTGAAAAAACATTGATATTTCTTTAATCAATCTGCCTAGCCTTTTCAGTCTAACCGGATGCAGCTGAATACCAGTATTTTAAATGGAGCGACAGCCTATCTGACCTCCACAACCCAATTACTGGGTAATGCGATACCCCTTGGTAAGACTGTTTGTCAGACTTTCGGGCTTCTGACGACCCGTAACGACCGTCAAAGATCCACGAATGACGGCCTGGACCAACGGCTTAACTTGCTTTCTGAGGCACGTCTTATTAACGTCGTGGAGTCTTATTAACCTTGCGGAATAAATTCACTGAAAGATAGTGAAATCGCATCAAAATCCGTTGCACAGTTACAGTTACATACAATATGTATTGATGTTGATATACCTACTTAGAAGGTAAATTATAACAGTATCTCTTCAATCATTTTACGATGTTGACTTGGACCAAAATTATCATTGAGAAACGTGGGAGTATGTTTCATGTTTTTATTGTGATATCGAAAAATATCTCCAGATTATAACATGTTGTTCTTAACTTGTATTGCTCATGGCTTCGTATGCAGCCAACTGATATTGTTTCGCCATTATCTCGTATTTCATTGATGCGATGTTGGAGATAATTCTCGGTAAATAACTCGACAGGAATACTTGGCTGCAAGTTATTAGCAGCGTTCTCGAGAATGAATATACTGAGCATTGTGATGCGTATAAAACGTTTGGCCGTGCGAATTTTGACAAGGGATTGGATAGTAGTCTCGAAAATTGGAGAAATAAATCTGCAAGGATGGCATGAGAAATAAAACTTGCATGGGCTAAACTAGGAAAGTTGCAAGACATAAGTTAAATTAATGACCAATAAATACACATTCTAAACCCTACTAATCAGTGTCTTTCCATAAAACCTTCGGAAATGGTATTTTTATTTATAAGAAGAATAAAAAATAAACGACTTGTTTTCACGACTTGTCCTTCATCGTCTTAATAACAGCTCCTTTTAATTTCCTTATGAATATGGAGTGCGATAAACTAGAAATTTAATAGATAGCGATTATATTCATACAAGTATGATCACGCACGTCCACAACACGTCCACATGTAGACACTTCCACGAATTCAATTTACTGAAGGCAATGCGTGACCTGCAACTGTTTCATATACAAAGTTACCTACACGCGTCTACGATACGATATCTCTAATACAAACACGTTTGCCAATAAATTATCTCTCACACGACAATTTCTAACAGAAGAATACGGAAAACAACCTACTTCTACACAACTTGATCAGGTATTTATTAATCAATTCAGCTCTTTCTAGTTCGAATGACACCAAATTAATGGTTCCACCTCATTTACACCGTCCGTAAATTAAATATTGACTTTCTAAGTGGCAAAAAACAGTTGCTGAGCTTCCGTTGGAAGTCTTCAACAGTGTTTGGCCTCCCTCCTCACATACAAAATGTTATTATCACGTATTTATCGCAGCCTTGTTCGGCCGGACCGACTCGGAACCGGTTGCAGCGAGGTTGATCGGCACAACGCTGGTTTAAGCTGGTCTGCCACGCCTCCTACATAGATATATTCGCACATGCAAACAGAAGAAAGGTGTTGTTGACTGACGGGTCTTAGTAAAGTGGTCATTTCTTCACGTGACGGCCCGCCAGCCAACACGCATAATTATGCGTGTATGCGGGCGACGCAGACCGCTTGAAGAACAAAACTCCAGTTTTTAAACTTTTACACGAATGATTTTTTGAAATTGTGTGGGAAGGTTTCGAAGATTGTCTGTTGGGTTTCGAAGCATGTATAAATGATTCAGTAAAAGTGGCGGCTAAAAATACGTTTGGCAACGATGCTTTTGTGTCCTTTTTAGACGCTTTCTCATTTTTGCTGCCATTTTAGCATCTACATAAGTTCTTTTAAATATATTTACACCAGGCTGCTCAAAATATATTTTGGTATTTCTTCATAACCTCGCTAAAATTTTCAATAACATTCGATGCAGGTCAGTAAGGACAAGTGGATTCGACGCTCTAATGGAATAGCGTCTGCGCGAGCATATTATTTATTGTTGACCTCACGCTTTATTTGACTCAAAGATAAAGTTTAAATTTTAACCTTGAACCAAAAATATCAATAGAGTTCAGTCAGGCAAATCGCTCATTAGGAACTTTCAAATTAAACAAAAAGATAGGTTATGATGTTACATAATAGAGTTGTGAATAGGACTAACGGTATCATATGGAAATAATAGCTGGATGTCGGAAATTATCCCACGGCAACCTTACATTTTTCCGGGACAAAAAGTTGCCTATGTGCTATATATCCAGACTATATCTATCTCTGTGCCAAAGTCATCCAGATCCGTTCAGCCATTCTGGCGTGATTGAGTAACATACATTCCATCCATCCAAACTTTCGCATTTATAATAGAGTAGTAAGATTTTATTAAGTACTGGTTTGTGCTGGATCGTCCAGGTTTCTTATTTCAGTTTTAATCATGCATTTCTTCTCACAAACAGAGGTCTTGATTGCTTAATTGAACTTTCTCGGCCACGGAGTCACGGACACAATCATTTTATTTTTATTCCATCGACCTTTAAATAAATCAAATCGAAAGTAATTCGGACATTCACTTCCATTTACCTCCACATTAAGGGCTTGAATATTATCGTGTTAAGTTTATCCATTATAAATTTTGTCCCCTTCATAATTACTTAGCGCTTAAACGCCCGCAGAATTAGTTATGCACAGAACTGTAACTGATACCTTTGCAGCAACCTTCGCTGCCTATCATGGCCGGTGACACAGACAGGCGTTATGCCAAGATTTCACCAAAGAATGACGAGTTACCTCGTTAACATTTTGACAAGCACCGTCTAGCTGAGTGCTCCCAGATTGAGCCATCAGTGCAATTGTAGAGAATTGCAACCAATCATCATCATCTGTGTCAATTGGTGGCACTGATACTTGAATTTATTGTTGCAGTCGTCTTTCAATCTTCATTGGGGTTATGTAACTCTGTGGCTAGCTAACAATCTGGTTTTTTCCTCTCCTTTGAGAGATATTGTTGGTCTACTGCAGCAGTCCTCATTATAAATGCTACAGCTTATCCTAAGACTCACCTAGT
Organism: Cosmia trapezina; assembly: GCA_905163495.3. NCBI lineage: Eukaryota > Metazoa > Arthropoda > Insecta > Lepidoptera > Noctuidae > Cosmia > Cosmia trapezina. The sequence goes on from LR991027.1 coordinate 18,270,763, forward strand.
TATTCGTTAATTAACGGCAGCTCTAAGTCTCGATCGGTATGTATGCAGACTACCACCGGGTCTAATATGAGATCATGCAATATGACACGTGCGCGAGTATAGGTATTCGCGTCTGCATTCTAGTACTCAGTTATAGTCGCTTATTTGGCTCCCCGGTCTATTTTCGATAGGTCGGCTCCCTGACGCTGTGCGCGTATCCACCGAATGACTGATGGAAATATTGTCTGCTGGATATGTAAATTATTACGTATACCTACTAGAGGATATAAAAACTGGGACCGTTTAATTGATAAAAGCTGTTCATGGTTGCTGTTAAAAAGATCGTCATGTCAGTTTCCAGGTTTTCATTTTGTAAGTGTATTATGATTTGTAAGTATTACTAGCTTTTGCCAGCGGCTTCGCCCGCATGGGTGTCGGAAAATATCCCACGGGAACGTACTACCGAGAATTCCTTGTCTACATTATAAAGGGAACCACTGTGCAAAATTTCAGCTTTCTAGGTTCAAGTGTTTGGGCTGGGCGTTGATGAGTCAGTGGGGACTTTTCTTTATTTATAGATGATGACTCGAATTTACGTGTATTATTATAATACTTTCGTATATATCTTGTAAATACCCGTTCAATTAATGCATCTATTCAAAATATTATGATTTTGTAACGCGAAATTAATTCGAAGGCAGGCAACACTGACCAATGTGCATGTGAGCCAGAAACATGATATGGCTGCATGCAATGCGCGTTCACACATGTTCATAGTCGCACTAGAACCAACTGGTTCCACTAGATTGTTGGATTCCACATGTATAACGTATGTATCTATGATGTATTGCGCAATACTTCATGATTCAGGTCGAGAAATATACCTAGGACATAAGTAAACGTCTGTTTATGACCTTCCACTTTTTTCAACAGAGAAAAGGCATGACTTTAAAATAACAATAATAATTGTCGCTCGTAAAACTGGCACTGCCTTTTAACGTTTCAAAGAAATATTATTTGAAATCCGTTCGTGTAAGACACGCTAATTGCTTCAATAACATGTCTTCAATACCTAACCTCGCTTCGACCCTCGGCATCTCAGTTAACACGGTATCTCCTCACTGAAATAGCACGGCCATCTTGCGAGGACAAATGCCGTAAGTGTCCAGTGCGGAATTGCGGATACGACACGGTGAGGTAGGTACGGAAAACGTGGTCTGGTGAATCAGTTGACCACTGCGGCAGGTGTCCTTGTGACTAAGACCTACCTCACACTGCGTGCTGGTGATTATGTAAATTCACAATTTCTATACGGCTTGAAAACATCGATCGAGTTACTTACTAAGGCGCTTTAGGCTGGTTTTCCACAAGAGATGTCCGAGATAGCTGGGTGGTGCGAGGATGTGAAACGGTGTGAGTGTTTCTACCAGAAATGTGCTAGCGGTCAACGGTGTGCTTAAGAGGAAACGTGGGTGCTCTTTTCTCCATACAAAAAGATACAAACGCTCTCGCCTGTTTTCTTTCTGGTTAATGACCATAAAGCAATGATTTTTTACAGAAATATAAATATCAGTTAATTGTATGCCCCTATGTTTTCCTTTTTGATGATATATTATTTTTATAGGAACTAGAACTCTCTAAAAACGCTCAAAATTGCCTATCCAGACCGCTGTCAACAGACGCCTAGTGTACCAATTTGACAACTATTAACGAAAAAAGAAAAACATAGGGGCATAGTATATATCCTTCTTATTCAGTTTATGAAATATCTTTTAAATTGGTCCAATGTTGGAGGAGGAAATAGGCGAGAGCCAAACCTCGAAATGTGACTTTTTACATAGGCTATTTAGTCGGATCTGCAGTTGTCCTTATCGCACGAATTCGAGGGCGGAGCGCTCGCAGAGCGACAGCAATACCTTCTTAAAATACCTACCTGGCCACTCGCCTTTCCTCTTAATGTGTAGTGCGAGGATGCGTTGCTAAGTTCGACAAGTGTGTGCTTTTTTTCCACTGATCCATGTTTTCTGTACATCTACCTCTGACAAACATCGTCTAGTGACTGATATTTTTACGCTCGAGTCCGTCCCTAGCATACATCCCTCGCACACATCCTTCCCTTGTTTTGAACGTACAAAAACCTCGCTCCGCCGAGCCGTTTCCACTAGAACTGCGCCGAGCGAGGCTAGGTAAATGAAGTGATTCTATTGCTTCTTAACAAACACATCCCTCGCTACGCATCCTCGCACATCCCTGGTAGAAAGGCAGCCTTAGAACCTAAGGCTGATGCCAAGCACTTAAATACATCGCATTAGCACATCATTCTTCAAATTCTTCCACGCCTTGCTTGACAATATTCGCCTGATAATAGGTACTAGCACGATTGATGCTATATTCATGAACGTACGCTAAAACTTAACGTAAGTCTAAAATTACTTTTCGCCTCCCGTAAACTCTATGAAATGTACTCGTATTTTACGACTCAATTTGTGGCGGTTTATATATTTTGGTCTTTGGACTGACCTCTCAATGTCGGCCATAAAGTTTTCCGAAGAAATTTTAGGCCCAGTCCGATAAAGGCAATTCTTAGAGGGCACTTAAAAATTTATACTTGGCGAGGTAAGCAGAAACTTACTTACCTAAGTACATTTTTATTGTAAAAAGAAACGTGGAATTATCTTTAGTGTTCGGGGATACCTTTGGAAATGTTTTTTCAGCTCTTCGCAGCTAGAAAATAGAATTCTCGATTTCAAAGAGAAAAGTGGTTTTGTCTGAAAATTTTCTGTCGATCCAAGTTAGCATTAGCATTATCAAATGCCAAGATTTCATTTTCGATAAGTAGGTAAGTAACACCATAACAGATGTTGCTTAGAAGTCATTTAATTTAATTAAAATACATTGCTAAAGAAGACGAAGGGCTCGTGGCTAAGTAATGACAGTCGCACGGATTGATCGATCAGGTTAAGCTACGCTTGCCGAGGTTGGTCCGTGGATGGGTGACCATCTTTACATACCGAGACCCCTCCGTGTCCCGGAAAGCACGTTAAGCCGTTGGTCCCGGCTGTCATTCTTGGATCTTTGACAGTCGTTACGGGTCATCAGAAGCCTGAAAGTGACAACCAGTTTTACCAAAGGTTATCGTATTACCCAGGTTGTGGAGGTCAGATAGGCAGTCGCTCAATGTAAAATACTGGTATTCAGCTGCATCCGGTTAGACTGGAAGCTGATGGTAGATCTGTAAACACAATATATGTCAATCTGTCAAACTTGTCAGTGTCACTTGTCACTCTCTCTGGTTGTCGTGCTGTGCTAGTAACGTTGTGTGCCCTTCTAAGTTTTAATTATATCGCTGTTAATCCTGCTTATTTCTTTTATTTAAACCATTAACCCTTCAGAAGCCGACCCCAACATAGTTGGGAAAACGCTAGGCAGATGATGATGACATTGTTATAGAAGTTCTATGTACAAATGAAAATTAAAAACTAGGAATTTTAATAATAAAGTGCTTCAGAGATCTTTTGGCGATTGAATGGCGTTGTTGGTAAACATGTTGTGAAATTTTATGGAAAAACAACGTGGTGACGTTATTTAAGATTTTTAGTGATTTTCGTAGTGATTTCGGAGAAAAAATCCATTTTTAAATGGATTTTTTCTCCGAAATCACTATAGATCAAAAAGTTTTGTATCTCTTCGACCTATTTGCGACATACCAGGTCACTAGAAAGTGGTACAGCATGTTGTGACGTTTGATTTGATCGATAGGCCCTGTTGTGGCGTAGTAGCCTTGGGCGACTCCACTAATGTATACCTATGATATGATAAGTTCAAGGTTCAACCAGTCACGGACACATTTTTAGGCCCTTGTTTAGGCAGTAAGGGCAAGTCACGTTCCCTGGTAAATTGTTAACGATAGTTTGAGGGACGAACTGGTACCGTTACCAAGAATTGGTTCTGGTATATGACTGTTGTCATGCCAGTCATTCTCCACCACAGCCATCATTATTTACCCTCGACAATTTATATTTTGAATCTAAAGAAATGGCCCTGAAGATACCACCATTTGAGCATACCCAGACACATAAATTCTAATTTCAATAGTTTTCTGTATTTGTCTGCTGAACTCTTTATACAAATAACAAAGGCAAATTACCATAGTGTTGTACAAATAATGTCGCAATGCTTGCGTGCCGCCCTGGTACTAAACTCAGCCATCATTTGGCACTCCTTCCGTAGGCGTAGCGCCAACAATATCATAAATGGACTCGGTGTTTCCCAATGCTTTGCCTTAAATTTTACATATCACGACATATGCTATTACGTTTTGTGAACTGTGCCTAGTGACTGTCCTCGTCGTATGTTGAGGTGAACTAAAGTACAGACGCCAGCACGTCAAGCTACTACAATCTGTCAAATTTCTTTAATAGATTTTCATCTTTATCGCTAAAACATTAGGTTCAAGTTTGATTGAGAAATTTGATAGTTTCGGGTGGCTTGACCTGCTGGCGTCTGTACATTACCGACCAATGTGTAGGTACTGTGTTAGTTAGTTCTGTTCAGCGTAGGTAGTCTTTTCTAGTTGTATTTGATGATGCGTCACGGAAGTCTAGTGAAAGTTAGGTCTTTCCCGCATTAGGTTAAATATTTATTTTATTTTTGAAGTGAAAATGAACCTTGTTTAGCTGCATTTTGCGCTCTTTCAGTGAACGAAACTGAACCGTAAGGCCGTTTGTCCACCGCCACGAGATGACGGCGCCGAAGTAGCGATACATACCATTTACTTTGTTCGAGTGTCCACCGCACACCACCACCGGGACGTCATGTTTGGTTCGAATAATCTCGTTTCCCAGAAAAAAATCCTGGATCCGCCCTTGTATACAAAAATGCGATCTGAATCGGGTATACTCGGGTACAGTCGATCGGTGGCGCTGAATCGCGTATACTCAGCTCCACTTGTAAGTTTTCACTTCTATCCGTGGTCATAAGCACACACACTATTTTTTTTCTTTTGAATCAACCCTAGATGCCTTGAAACAATCAATTCGTATTCTAAACGTTTAATCTGTTTAAACATCATATTAATTCATAAATAGACAGGCTATTGGTTGTCCATCGGCTATCAATTATAAAGTTATTACCTGCATTGTAGTTACACTAGGTTGCAAATGAACGGCAATACCAATTACTACTGAGCTTCTTGCATTGCAAGCAAGTAAATTAATTTGATAGAATCACGAACAGTTTTAATAAAATGTAATGACTGTTTATCCGGGACAACTAGAATACATTACCATTGCAATCCGGCCAATTAGATGGTGAGGCTGTGGACTTTGTGATAACAAATGCAATTAAGTACTACTATGTTAATTGCATTTTGACAATTAAAGACAATCTTATGTAGACAATTTTTTTAAAACTATGCTTAGTTTGTAGGTAGTGGATGTATTGGTAAACAAGTCTTTTCCCAACTATGTTGGAGTCGGCCTATCTATCTGACCTCCACAACCCAGTTACTGGGTAATGTACGATACCCCTTGGTAAGACTGTTTATCAGACTTTCGGGCTTCTGACGACCCGTAACGGCTGTCAAAGATCCACCAATGACAGCCGGGGACCAATGGCTTAACGTACTTTCCGAGGCAGGGAGGGGTCTTGGTATTTAAAGACCAACCGCGGAAAGCGTAGCTTTACTGTTGCTTGTTGCGTGTACTTGTAGCTGTTCGATCGATCCGAGCGGCTGTTATTACTTTTAACTGGTTGGGGAGGTGTTGATCCGTTAATGCTAATGACTACATTTTAGATAACTTAAACACACTAAAGATAGACTTGACTACATATGTAGGAAAAATCCTAACCTATAGTAATCATATTATAGTCAAGATTTTGTACGTAAACACGGAATATGCTAGACCACTTTTAGTGAAGCTGCTAATATTGTTTCTTGAATGTATGAACGTAAACGAAGCAAAAGGAGTAAGGATGATAGCAGGTGGCGTTCTGTAGTTTCGGCCTACCCCCACGGGAAGAAGGCGTGAGTTTACGTACGTATGTATGTATGTATGTGTAGACGATTACCAAGAATACTTCAAAGTTCAAAACAAGCTAAGCAAGCAGCTGTCACATCTCAAAAAAGCTTATATATAACGGTTTTACGTACACACGGCTACATATTAAGGTATAAGCCCAAGGCATAGGTTTCCAGTATAAGCTGATCTCGAATTGTATAGGATTTCCGTACAACTAAAGGCCAGCTTATAATTGAAATGTATAGCTTGGTATGTAGCCGTGTGTACATAACAACCTGACGCACAATTTAATGAATATTACTAAACGTTAAAATCAATTACGAAATTAAATGTATGTTGTACTTATTTATTTGACATGTAGTACATAAACACCGATGCTAATTTCTTGATTAAGGAGTTGTGCAATAAGGTAATGTTAAATGTTACATGATTACTAATGCTTACTTAGGTATATGACATAATAAAAACACATCAATTATGAATAATAATTTAAAATGTAAAGAGTATTAGACTAATTGAACAAAAGATGAGACATTCAATGTTGCAAGCAACACTTCTGTTTTGCGAACATCATGTTTCCATCTACACAAAACAATGATATCTCTGACAAAAACAAGATGGAGACGACATTGAAGTCTCAATGTGCTACTAGGATTTATTTTATGCATTTTCTATACATTAGTATTGCCAGTATTTTCATTTAGTGTCGTATTTTCGTCTCCACATGGTAAGATATAAAATGGACTCTATAATTAAGATTCTTGCATTTTTCACGCGTCGTATTGAATGTTAAAAGCAAAACATATTAAAAAAAACAACTCACAAGACTTTGTATCGATAAAGGTCATACGTAAATGTCAAATCTTTAAATTGTTGCCTATTACAAAATTAAAGGCCGTTTTAACAAGGTATTCCACTCAGAGCACTGATTTCAACAGCACTTCACCGAACCACAACATAACGTAACATCACGGCTGTATCCCCAAAGGGTTCGGCAGAGGAGTGGGTGTACAGTACACCGACATTTCGCCAGTTATGTTGAAGTCCCATGTAATAGGGGGCGAGGCTATCGCCATCAACCGAGCACAAATCCAGAATCCGGGCTGCTACTGACAAATTCCAGATAGAAATACCCAGTAACACTGCCCGACCTGGGACTCAAACCCAGGACTTCATGCTCAGCAGTAGCACTTGCGACCAAACGAGGCACAGGAGGATTACTATGACCTCTTAGAGCAGGGCAGAAGTTGAACTGTTCCAGTGTGAGAGAGACGGAGCTAATACGACCATAAAGCACCATCCTTTTTTCTCAGCGGTACCATGATTAGTGTTGTAAGAAACTCGAGTCTTTTAGGTCCGTATTACAGAAAGAAACTCAAGCACTGATCTTTGTTTAAGTCTAGTTTTCAACCAATCAAATGGCTTGAATCTAGTTTTAAGTAATGCTTGAGTATTGAGTGACGTTCTGTAATACGGACCTTAGTCTTCATTTCGAGACTTGAGTAGAGTTTCAAGACTAGGACTCGTTAGTCACATGAGTCCGCGTCCTTTGAGTCTTCTGAGTCCTTTAAGTTCTTTGAGTTTTGCATGTACTACCTGAGTTGGTGTATTATAAATACTGGGTGATTTTATATCGTCATCCATATTTATTTAAGTGCTGATTGAAAATAAATCGCACAATAAAAATTTTAACGCAAATAACTTATTCAAAGGAAGACTCAGTCTTTGAGTTCTTTTTGGCAGGACTCAAGTCTTCTTACAAAAGACTCCAAATTCTGAAGTACTAGAGCTCTAAGTTTTGTTTATAAGACTCGAGTCTTCAAAATTAGCTCAAGTTTTATTAAATAAGACTCCAAGACTCGAGTTTCTTACAACACTATCCATGATGGATCCATGATCTTTTTTCACGTTATAGTACGGCCCCTTATTAAAACCATAGAGGTAATGACGTCATTCTAATCATAGTGGCCAGTAATAAGGCAAAGTGGTATATTGTCGCACAGGGTGCAATAATGTGAACCAATGTCCATTAGCTTAATAGGCATTATAACCCGCATAGAGTTTAATATATAAATCTTCTATCAAAATAATTATTGTGATAGTCTTTCATTGTAATGTACTGGATACTAATATGATAGACGTGTTTGGAACTAGTAAATCGTAGAGTTCAACTGATTAATTGAATCAGATGGAATTAAAAGTCAGTTCTATTATGTATCTTGTAGAAACAGTACAAGCAAAGTTGTGTTGTTCTCTTGTTGGTCGAATAATTTTTGTGTGTACCTACAGTTAGTAGTTAAAGTAATTAGGTGTAGCACTCCATATTATACATGTCACCGAGGGATGAAAAAAAAAACAATGCGCATAAGCGTATGGGGTACCGTTGAATCCGATAGGTAAATAAAAATATTGTTATGTTTATAAGTGACTTTTTTATTTAAATGTAGTTCGTTTCGTTTACAAAAACCGCAGAAATAACTTTGTTTTTTCTAGAAATACTTTACAATCATCACCAATATCATCATCATCTTTTGTCTGTAAAATCAATACTGTCACTTATCCTAACTACGGAATCTTTGTGCGTGGTCCAACACGCACTTGGCCGGTTTTTCATAAGTAGATCGATATTTTTATAACTTTTGTCATAAAATTCCTCAGACACGTTAATGTGTTATTATGAATTATGAAATCAAAAATCAAAAACCAAAATCAAAATATTTTATTTCACATAAACCTACATGGACACTTATGAAACGTCAGAAGCTAGGTGCACGGTTCCAAATTGGTCGTTTCCTATGGAGAAGAGCCGGCAAGAAAATCCATGGTTACTATTTAAAAAAAAAAAAATTGGCTGTTACAATATTTTCAAATAACAGTTATTCTTATTAGGTATGTGAGGACAATGTAAGCCTTTCAAAAACTACCAGGTACTTTACAAATTAAAAATAGTCAACAAATGTACAGTCTACTAGGCCTGCAATGTTCTCACATTCACAAAATAGAAACAAAAAAATAGAGACAGACAAGACAAGTATTCCATACCTATACAATAACCAATGAACAAAGAAACTCATACAGATAATTATAATTAACAAGATTATAACATCCGATTCATAGCAAAGAACTATACGTTCACTAGAACAGTTAGAACAATTGTAATTTTGTCATACAAAACCTATATTATTTAATTAGCACTTCACGGCTTCGCTCGCGTGGATGTCGGAAAATATCCCACGGGAACAAAAATCCTTCCTTATTCCTTGTCTACATTACAAAGGGTACCTCTGTGCAAAATTTCAGCTTTGTAGGTCCAAGGGTTTGGGCTGGGCGTTGATGAGTTAGTCAGACAGTCAGGACTTTTCTTTTTATTTATATAGATTTTGCCTTAACGATTAACGTTTAGTTATACCTCGCCCTTTTCGCTCGCCTAGATAATTTTCCGCCCCATTTCGATTATCTATATAAATAAAAAAAGAGAAATCCTGATTGACTGACTCATCAACGCCCAGCCCAAACCCTTGAACCTAGAAAGTTGAAATTTGGCACAGAGGTTCCCTTTATCATGTAGACAAGGAATAAGGAAGGAATTCCCGGTAGCACGTTCCAGTGGGATATTTTCCGACATCCATGCGGGTGAAGCCGCTGGCAAAAGCTAGTTGTCTACAAAAACGTTTCGTTTTGGAGTCTTCATTGCTGTTCGGATCCTAATTGTTTCCAAGGAAAACTTTAGGGATACAAACTCTAGTCTGAAAACAATTCTTAGTTGCCTTTTGCTGAAAGTCACGTTAAAATTTAGCGAAAAGTTTTCGGAAACAATCCCACGGAAACTTAGGTACAATCGTAACGCGCACGCCAGCAACGCTTCCCGTCGGCATGTTTTTGTCCGACATCTTCAACAATCATCGTCATATTTCAGGCAATTTACAAAAATCTATAATAAATTATGCACTTAAACCTTCCTCATGAATAACTCCGTCCATTGGTGAAAACCGTATGACAATCCGTTCAGCAGTTTTTGAGATCATCGCGAACTATACAGACAGACAGACGCGCCGGGGGACTTCGTTTATAAATGTAGTGATAAGTTCTAAAATTTTCCTTTATTCGGCTGCCGAATGTCCTTATATGACCCCAAAAACAGACAAAGTAAATATAGTAAGAAGGCGGCAAATATTTTAGAAATAACATCAAATGGACAATTTATTCAAAAGAAATTTCGTTTTTTCCAGGTAATGAAGACTGTTCAACGTGTATTTTGAAAAGAAACTGGGAATTTTATGAGAGGTAAATGATGAAAAATAAATAAACTAGTCCTTAAAACGCTAACTATTGTTTTAAGCTTAAATTCACGCTAGTATTTAACACTATCATACACCACACAATTAACAAATTTATGTGTACGATATTTATAATTCATCCAGTGGGCCACACCACACTTTTTAGTTCCTTAGTTCGCACTTATCACTAATGGCTTGCCGCGGTAGCGTCTTGCTACGCTACCGCATAGTCTAATTTTATCGCCAAGCCTTGTATTATAATGTGTACCTCCGTTTATATTCAATTCCTTAGATATCAAATTAAAAACTTTTCCTTTTTAGAAACCGTTCAGCTAATAAGTAAGCAGATATAGTTGTTTTGGTACTAGGTTTTACTTCCGCGCTAACAAAGTTACGACTTCGTGCAGAATTCAATTCAATTGATACAATTTTACTGCATCTATTATGTTAACTTTATTATTTCCTGGCGCCTAAATTCATTGTTAATAGACGTCGGTGTGGCAACGCTGACGAAATTCTGCTTAGAAATTGTATCTCACCCGTGTTGAGTCACTTTATTGTTATTTCAATTAAAGCCGCGTTTCCTTTTTTAGTCATCATCACCGTTCTACTCTCTGTTACGTTGAGTTTGCTTCCATTGTCTTTGTCTACTGTTTTAGTTTCATTACGATCTATCTTGGCGTCTCCTCATTTGTCTACATCTTTATTCCCTAGATCTTGTTAACAAGTCCTATAGTCAATGAAAAGGTTCATCAGCTTTATTACTTTGATCTGTTTTCTGATCAATGAAAGTTTTCATTGATTTTTGCGTCTGAATCAAGATGTTGTTCTGAAACTGCATATCACAAAGTTCGATTCTGTAGTTGATTGGTGTAATAAATTCTCATAAATAATTCCATTTGATTTCCCAATACCAGCTTGTCGTTGTCGCGTTGACTTGGTTGTTGTTTTTGTTTTTTTTCACAAACACCGTCTCTGTGGCTTTTCTTTCTTGTATGTTTTTTTCTAATGAACTACCGAATGTAACGTTAACAATACTTAGTTTATTTTCTAGCATCCTTGCCCTGTTCTTAATTACGTTAATTCTTATTATTCATTTTAATTAGGTTTTGATTATTGACGAAAATGTTAAACGAATTTCATTGACATAGATTCGTAATTGTTATTACTGTTATGTTAATTTGACAAAGTTTTGTTTTGGGAGATGGGGTCGAGTGAAAGGTTTATGGTAAAACTTAATTATTTGTGGCACAAAGCGAAGAAAATTGAATTATTGGAGTGTTTGTTATCATTGCACTATGGTAATCGTTAACATTTTATTGACTTGAATCGGTACTCTTGTCAACCTTGATTAGCAAAAATTCCACGATGACATATACCTATATTGTTGGATATTTAAAGTTCCTTTCAGTACTGATGTTGAGAATGCTAAGAGGGATGTGTGATGTTACGCGAATGCATAGAATAAGAAATGAGTTTAAAAAAGAAAGTCTGAAAGTGACACCGGTGACTGAAAAGTTGTGCGGAAATCGGTTGTCATGGTATGGGCATGTGATGCGGAGGAATGAGGAGGCTATACGAGTAGGGGAATACCAAAGAAACTATAGATGGACCGTGTGAAAGATGATATGGCTAGAAAGGGGCCTAACTACCGAGATGACGACTAATAGAGAAGTATGGAAAAAAAAGATATGTTGCGCCGACCTCATATAAATTGGTATAATGACAGGAGAGTGATGACAGTACTGATACGAGTAGGGGAAGACCAAAGAAACGATGGATGGACTGTGTGAAAGATGATATGGATAGAAAGGGAGTAACTACCGAGATGACGACTAATAGTGAAGTATGAAGAAAAAGATATGTTGCACCGACCTCATATAAATTGGGATAAGGGCTGGAGAGTGATGACAGTACTACTGGCGATGGCGTATTTTAGAGTTACATAATATACTGCTTTACATACATTCACTAAAGGCTATCTAAAATAACTCGTAGTTCAGATTATTCATTAGTGTTTCTGCTCCTTCTATATTTTGACTAATATGTGAATATTATTCGTGTGTTGTCTCATGTTATTAAACATTGTTATTTTCCACATCGGTACATATTGATAACGTAAGTATCTCGCAATTATTGACTGAATGCCGGTTGTTATGTTCCTTATCCTGTGGCAACAGGGTTGATATTTGTATGGATGTTTCATGCGAATGGTGTAACTGTCTATTGGCATTCGTTCAAAGAGTTGTGAAAACAATGCTTGCCGCTATTCAGGTGGTCATTATAAGTTTATCGGTCTCATTTTGCCCGGGACTATAATGTAGTCTTTTATAAACCATTGTCCTTCCTTTAGCATCCAATTATTACCTACAGTCCAGTTGCTGATAACATTGAAAACCTGATAGATTTACCAGTCTGCTCGGAAATTGCGTATCATTCTGCGAAGAGCTATTTCTGATATCAATTTGGTAGCCAGAAGAGTTATTTATTATCAGTGATGCTGTAACAAAAAGATGTTAAAATCCTTTTAGTCTTAACAAAATATGAAATACATAAAAATTGAGATTAATTACTGATATTTCTTGGCAAGTAAAACCAGTACGACTGTATTCGCGCAAAGGGCTTATCCTTCCGTAAAACTAACGTTGATAAATCGATAGACGCCTCCGCAGTAATAAATGGTAGGCGATTAAATTCACAAGCGTACTCTCAACATAGCAGAGCTGAGATGCTGATTAATTACACAGCACCAATAACAAATTGCTGGCCACTTTATAATTACGCCTTTGTTGTCTTATCCGAGTTAATCCACGAACAGTCCACAAACCCAACCCACGATGATTGATTCGTATCAGAATCGAATTTAACTTCTCCGTCTAATTTCGTATTTTTGAAAGCCCTCTGGGTAACATCAGCTTTCTATTTCTGTTTATCCCCTACAGAGATAACTTCATTTTATCTGACAAGGTTTAAAAATTTGCTGATTAGTTTTATTTACTGTTGGAAATAAACGTTTTCCAGTTAGATTACATTTTCTGCCTGCACTTTATTGGTTAAAGCCTTGGTTTCCTTTTATAGAGTGCTCAAGAAATATAATTTGCTTCGTTTATAGACTTATTAGATTATATTAGTTGCTTCCTTATATGAAATACAAGAATATTAGTATCATATTCCTGCATCCGTTTAATAACCTTACTGTATTCAGGCTTTATTGCAAAATTGCTCAATGATTATAGAAGCTTCTTGTGACCCGTGTCATAATTCTGGTTATTTAGACTACGGGTAAGTGGTATGGGAATTTCGACCTTCGAGTCCACTGGCCTATACTTAATGAGATCGATAATATATCCAAGGTTTTCAGCTTGAAAGAACTAATCAAATAAAAGTTTCAAAGCATAGATTAGTTAGTTCGAATAATTCGCATAGTTTTTAGTCAGCTTTTTTTGTGATCTCGATAAGACTGTAATTAGAAGGCCTCATTATAGTTTTTTTTTTTCTGTAATTTTTCAGAAACTCAGCAATGTCTTTTTATAAGGCATCTTGTGCTAATTTCACACACATGCTTTCGTTTCATAATTCATTTAACATTGTATAGGTATATATAGTAAGTACACGAGAAGTGAACCTTGCTGGTCATTGTTGCTCAACTGCTCACACAAATATTATATTAGTTGGAGGCCGATAATTCATCAAAATAGATGGACTCTTGACACCCGTGGGCGTAAAGTACACGTGTCGGAATTACTTCTGCCGTAGTGTTTACTGACACACTCATTAGTTGGCACTTCCAGAATAATGTAGCTAGAGTTGGACTAATCGATTCGAAAGTTCAAGGGAACGTTATCATCATAACTACGCATTTGCTTGATTGATGTAAATCTAAATTCTGAAATAAAAAACTATTAATTTTTAATCTTGAACCTTTTTCGACCATATTCATTCGATTTTGTCATTATTTGTAAGAACTGCGCCCACGCTGCCCTTAGCAATAACGTTTCTTTAACCTTTGAAAATACATTTATATGGTATTTTACTAGAAGCATTTAAATATTAAACAACTTCTACGAATCTTTAACGAAACTGTGATTATCAAATCAATATTCACAGTCAAAGTTCACCTAAAGACGATATTCAATACACCAACACTGTTGCCGAAGCAAATGTTTAGAAATTCTACAGTTAATCACGCCTACGGGATTAAATATTTATACCTAGTAACTTACCTGCTTAATTCATGGATATTTTTAAACCTTGAAACGGCTCAGTTTTGCGTAAATTCTCTTGTAACATTTTCCCTGTTAGAAGGTTAGGTCAGATTATTCCAACGATGCATTTGTTTCTGTGAAAGGGTCGTTATCAATATGACTACGTTAGCTCCTGTTTAGGTGATGCTATTGTAAAGCACAAGGAGACAGCATGCTACAAATAGCACTTCAAAACGCACCGTATCACAGCACGCGCGCTTTTTGTAATCAACTTTGATGCTCTTTTTTCGTGCTCTCTACAATACCGTCAACTCCAGAGGTCTAAAAGCCATTAAACCCAAATCATCATCAACAATTCCTTTAACTATATCAAGTCGAACATTACCCGGTCATCATAACAGCATTTTAGAAGCCCCGCCAGCCATGTTGCCTTTACTGCCCCTATCTCCTAAACTAGCAGCTGCCCTGAGCGATAGCAGTGCCCTCTATTACCCTCTCACAGATAACATGAAGCACTCACAATGTATTATGTGGGTAATGTATGTGACCCGAGCACTGTGGTTCAAGTATTTTAGGAGACCCTCCATCCAAACCAACTCAAATTGGTTTCGGAAACTGAGGACGGTTGTTAAGGCAAGTTGAGATCTGCAGTAACTGTCAAGAATTTATTTAGATGAATGGAGACTAATGGACAGTTTAAATTAATATTTGAATCTATTGTTCAGTTACTTGTATCTTGTTGTTTGGGTCTTGTTTTGTACAAAACTGAATGGTTATTCTTTTGAATTTTACGTGTAGCGTTGTTTTTCATTTCGTCGTTACTCGTATGTTCTGCTTCCATTAAACATGTGTGCATATTTTTCCAAAGATCAGTTCGTATTCTTAGTATTTTTATACCGCAGTGGGCACTGGAAAACACACCGTATAAACACAATGCATTCTTTCGCAGTGAGAGGTAACACTAGTAGCGAAACAAGTTTCAGATATTCAGATAGGCACTCAACTAGAAATCGAGAAAGATTGATAGAATCGATTACGTTGTTCGTAAGTATTGCTCGTTCGTAACTTGTAACAGACTTCTCTTCTACTGAGTTTGTTTAGTGTGTGATACAAAAATGATTTATCTACTTATACGATTTCTTATTTTCGGCTACTTTGCCTTTCCTTTCTCTTCTATGTTTATGAAACCAACTATTTTGTTTTTTGTTGAAGTTGAGACCATTCGTAATACCATTAAGTATTTCTTTATTATCTTCTTATGTGGCGTTTGAGAACTTTTTATTTGCCAAAGTTAGAAAATTGTATAAGTTATAATATTTCATGACAGTTACTACGTTAGAGTTATGTTTAAGGCTTATTAATATTAAATTGAATTTATTATTAAATTAATTTAATGTAACGTTCAGTTTAGAATTGCCCGTTTGATAAATTGAACGCGGTCACAGCATGTTTTCGGAATTGGAATAACATTAAACTTTTACTGTTGTGCATATAAATTAGATTAATTATATTCAGGATTATAAATTTATTGGTTTTTGTTCGTAGCTTATGCATATTAAATGCGGTGAGATTAATTTATATTTGGCCCAAAAGCATTGTTTAGGGATGAATATTTATAGTGGTGTTGTTTTTGCGTAAGTGATGCATTTTCCTTGTTTCTTTTACGGTATGGCCAGCACGCGTAGCATAACCACCTTGACCACCATAGAAATAGGTTTTGTCGACGGAAGAATAGACAAAATGACACATCGCCATACTTAGACGTTACAAATCTTTCTACAGTCTGTCATTTTGTCTATTCTTCTGTCGACAAAATTAGTTTCTTTGGTGGTTATGCTACGCGTGCTGGTGATTTGATTTGTCTAGTCTTAATTTTGCCACTCTGTATGATAAATGAACAGGAATTTTCCAAACAACTCATTAATTATATCGCAACGACGATTAGGATTTAAATGAATGAAAAACTTGAAAGACCTCAGTTAATTTTAATCAAGTTACATTTTGTAATTCGGTTTTATGTATCAACAATAAATTATATAGGTAGGTTATAAAACATTAGGAACATTATGGTTAAAATAACACATTAAACTTCTGAAGTACATAATTGTAAATATTATAACTTTTTTAATTATCAGCGCGGCCGTTTTAAAATTCCCAAAAAAAATAGGTAAGTACTACAAAATCATTTCGTGCAACGTAAACAGGGAAAATGTCTACGTAAAAATGTTCCTGGTTTTATGTCCTCATTTCCAAATGTTATCGCTCACTTTTTAGCTTTCCTTTCGTAAAAAATGCTAAGTTTATTTTGGTACGAAATTCTACGTTTTACGGCTCCGGTACGATTTTATTTTGTTAGCGTCTGGCTTACCTCGAACCGCTTCTAAGCCACTATCTTTTAATAGTTATAATTATAACTCACGACTATTTGTTTCTCAAGTGTATTTTGTATAAACTTTTCCTTAATGTGTGGTGGAGGAATCTTAGGTTCTTGTAAACTTTACAATGTAAAGGATCATCACTCTCCTGCCCTTATCCCAATTTATTTGGGGTCGGCGCAACATCTGTTTTTCATCCATACTTCTCTATTATTTGTCATCTCGGTAGTCACTCCCTTTCTAGCCATAATATCATCTTTCCCACAGTCCATCCATCGTTTCTTTGGTCTTCCCCAACTCGTAGCCATCCACATACTTACTCAAAACTTTCCTGACAGGAGTAAAGGAGCACATTCACAATGTTTTTTTCTTAAAGTCATTGCAATGTAACTCTTATACCATTGTTGTAATGTATAAATTAGAATGACTGCCGAGTTGTAGAAAACTCACGACAAGATTCTAATTTATACTTTATTACAATGTTATAAGAGTTATGGCTTTCTAAGTTTTGAAGTCTAAGTTTTCTGTACCTAAACTTTCATTCGCGGCAGATATCCTTGGAAACTAAAAACTGATTTCACCTATTATTTACCGTATGTTATGTGTTGCTAATTGCTATAAATAAAAAGGTTATCTAACTAAAACTCCAAAAACAATTGACGTAAAACCCTAGTCATTCCGCATGACTAAAGCGCCATTTACACGGGGCAAGTTTCTGGAACGTTCAAGAGCAATAATTGCATGCCATAAAGCACGTTCAAGTTTTTTGACATTCAAGAACTGCATGAAGTGTTTAGACGAGTGCGATTCCATAAAATGGCATGTGCAATAATTGAATGCAAGTTTTGGCATTCAATAAAATCGCATGCGACTTACACCAGGCAATAAAATTGACAGGCGATTATTGCATACAATTTTTGCCTAGACATGATATTTCATTAAATTTTAATGAACGCTTCTCAAGATATTTTTCAAGTTGTTCTTGATTTGATTTCTTGCCTCAAAATAGCAACAACGATTAGGTACTGACCCTCACTCACCGCACTCATATTTCAATGACAGCCCGAATGTCAGATCATGCCAGAATTGAATGCGATTTTATTGTACGAGCAATTATTGTATGTACTGTGCGATTTTCTTGTACAAGCTTATACCAGTTTTCAAAGTTGCCCGTATCGTGCAACAATATTGTACGTGTTGTTTAGACGGTGCCAGATATTTGCCTTTCAATTTTATGGTATTCCACAGGCAATAAACTGGCGCCGTGTAAATGGAGCTTAAGTTAGGTAAAACCAGGCAGAACACTACATGATGTGCATAATCAATAGTAAAGTCAGGGAAATTGACTACCAACTTAAATTGTCCGTATAATTAAATCACAACTGTCATTCTTTGACAGTTGTATAAAATGGCTATAACACGGCAAATTGACGTCGGGTTTAAAATCTACAATAACTTTAAACATTAAACAGCACGAAACCTTTCATCTAATTGCCTGAACGGGGTACTCCACCAAGCAGGGTTATTATCATATCATCTTATATAGCTTGAAGCGGAGGAAAGCGCTACTGTACCCCATTCCCCACCTCAAGGGCCCTACAAAGAGAGATGGCTCATTAAATAAATGGAAGTTCTACTTGTTACAAGTTTTCCCTGCTTATTGCGGTGTAACCGACGAGTTTTGTTCAAAACTTATGGAATAAATAACTTTATGCTGACGCCCTTCATGTCTCCCTCAGTAAATATATGGATAGAAATGAGATAGTTGTTCCTCACTCTTCATTCTCCTGTGTTTATACCAATTTATTTGGAGTCGGCCCAACATGACTTTTTAGGGTTCCGTACCAAAATGGTAAAAAAGGAACCCTTATGGTGTGACTCAGTCTGTCTGTCTGTCTGTCACAGCTGGATATCTTAAGAACTACTAATGCTATCAACTTGAAATTTGGAACAGTTTTAGATGACGTTTACCCAACTATTTTTCAAATAAGAAAGAAATAAAAATATTTATATTTTTTTTGCAACAGGGACTGAAAGGGCGTCTTAAAAATTGAAAGTGGGGCTACTAGGGCATGGGGCATGTCATATGAAAGAGCGCTGTTTGCACATTCTTAAACTATTTTTTATTTTTTTTAGGCCTCATAGTTTTCGACTTTTGATGAAAAATGTAAAAAAAATACCGTTCCCCCCCCTTATCTCCGAAGTTTGCAAAGAGAAAAATCTGAAATTATTCTATGACATAGAAGTTTATGTAAAGATTACAGGAAAAATAAAACGATGTCTCTAAGTAGCACACTTTTTCAGAAATCGGAACGGAACCCACGGTGTGCGAGTCCGACTCGCTCTTGACCGGTTTTTTCCATACTTCTCTATTAATCGTCATCTCGGTAGAGATGCTCTTTCTACCCATCTTTCACACACTCCATTCATCGTTTCTTCGGTCTTCCCCTACTTAGTCGACGTAGGATGATTAGTTAGTCGAAACTACAGCAATACTCTTATTTTCCAAGTCACAGAAGGGTAGACCAAGGGTAGGGTAGGGTTCAAGTAAATAGGTACGTACAATTTCCTCCCCTAATGAGCGTTGGAGTTCTGATGTCATTAGGCACTTCTTGACATAAAGAAAGAAAGAAAGACGCAAAATTAATGATTCTAATACCATTCGTTTTAACATCAAAGAAGTTCCTAGTAATGCTGTTTGCGAATCCCCATGTGTAGTGACTAGTGAATAGTGATGGGTCGAGACAATATTCTCTCACGTAGAATGTTCTCCGATCGAGAATATTCTGCAATATTCTTATCGAGAGAGAATATACTTACGAGAATTTAAAATTGAAATATTAAAAAAAAAGCTAATTGTGACGGACAGGAGGCAATAAATGTAACTACTAATACCAAGTAACAACCAAAAACGTGTTATATTACAAAATCGAGGTCTGTTCCAAAGAAATCGTGATTATTATTTTGTTTTTAATTATATATCTTCCCTACTTTTTTTTTTGATGAATGAATGATGTGTAAAAATCCTAATTTAACATAATACCTTACGAAATTTGAAGAATATTTCCGAGAAAATTCTCGTAAGTTACGAGAATATTCTCGGAAATATTCTTGGGAATGTTCTCGCTTAGGAGAATTTACTGAGAATTTAAGTTGTGGAGTAGATTATTTTGACGTAAACTTTGTAAAACGTTCAAATGCATTCAAAACTATTATTCTATAAAATCGATACAATTCTCTAGTAGAACTTAACACCAAAGTTCTCGCAAGGAGAATATTCTCGGGAATTTAGCATCACTACCCATGTGTAGGAGTGATTCTAATTTTGTTTGTACCACTTTCATCTTTAGCTCAGTTTATAATAATAACTGAGATATTATGTCTTCCATTAATTTCGCTCAGCAGTCGGATCTTACATTAATGTTGAAGCTGTATGCTTGAAATTACATTTTAATATTTAACTTACATTAATTTAATTTATTGTGTGTGGGTTTTGAGTCTTTTGAAAGGTCGTTTAACAGACGCTTAGATATCTAAGATTTTATATTAATTTAACTAATATTTTGGTTTCTTAAAGGTCGTATCGTTTTTGAATTGCAAATTGTACTATTTATAAGTAAAAATGAGGCGTAATGTAGGACGCCCTCAGGCTAGGATGAGCAACGTTCTTTGCAGGGTGGCCGAGAATCGAGCTGGATGGCGTGCAATTGGAGAGGCCTATGTCCAGCAGTGCTGTAGGCTGGTGATGATGATGAGGCAAAAATGACGATCTTCCGTAAAATTTTCATTCCCTGTTTACCTCGTAAAAAAGGAATATCGCGATAAGACCCGTTCTCGATGGTTGCATATTAGAAAATCAAAACTTTCTCAAACAAATTTCAAAAGAACAATAAACCAAATAACAAAATTTAAATGACCAAATGTTTTATTTAGAAAAAATTTAAAATCCCAATGTATGAGACGTCAAATGAACGACTGATCAAAAGTTGCTAGATGTAATTTTAAAATATCAAATCATTTAGGGTTAGCGTTGTAGGGGGGTTAGGGTTTTCGTCAGCAGGTCAGGGAAAAAATGTAGTACCTCAGGAACTTCACATAAGTACATAGATCAGGAACTTTACATAAGTACTTAGATCGGTATTTTTCATTTTGGTCAATTAACGATGAGTATTTTGACCTTTAAACGATTTGGTCAAAAGTGTAATAAATAATTTAAACATTGATATTCCAGACTTTGGTCAGAAGTTTAAAATAACGATGGTCATTTGGTCAAAAGTTCAGCTCTGAACTTTTGATCAAATGACCATCGTTATTTTAAACTTTGTTGATTTGTACGTTGTTCTTTTGAAATTTGCTCAGGAAAGTTTTGATTTTCTAATATGCAACCTTCTCGATATTGTTTTATAAGCAATTCCCTGTTTAATTTTCAAAAATTCTTCTTTAGTTCTCGCCTTCAGCTTCGCCATGATAATGAACTCTTTTGCAAAAGTTGCTTTTAGACCTAGTGCGTTTTCAGTGAATTTTAGATTCATATTAGTGTTTCAAAGCAATCGCTACTGCTGAGCATGAGTTCCTGGGTTCGACTCCCAGGTCGGGCAAAGATATAACCCATCAAAAACATTTTCATGTAAAATGTTGCCAAGTCGGAGACCATATGGCTCGCACTGCCAAAAAGTTATCAGATCTCATATAGAGCCTAGCTCCTAACTCTACAAGCTCTAACTTCACAAATCAGGCAGTGTTATTGAGTTTTTCCATCAGGAATTTCTCAGTAGACTCCCGGAGTCTGGATTTGGGCCCGGTTGATGGCAATACAGGTTATGTTATAACTTTGCCATTGCAGTTTATTTTTTAAATGTTTTTTCGTAGGCCTATACCCAGCACCAATAATAATAGTAATATCCTGCACCAGTGGATGTTCGATTTTGCGCCATCTCTTTACATACCATGTGACTCGTGTATAACTTTCCGACAGCCATTGAAAATACCTATAGGTACATTACAAATGATTACTATTTACGACAGAGTTGAACATGTTGGAGTATTTAATTGATATGTGATAACTATTGGACCTGTAATAAGTTCGCTTATTACTTCCAACTTCATATGTACAGACAACAACACGTCAGGTTATACCAAACTGTCAAATTTCTCCAAATGATTTTAAACCTTAATGTGTTGACAAATCAAGGGGGCAAGGTAGTCATTAGTATTCATAAATATCATCATTCCCTTGACCTTATCTCAATTTATTTGGGGTCGCGCAAAATATCTTCTTCTTCCATACTTCTTCTCTATTAGTCGTCATCTCGGTAGTTACTCCCTTTCTAGCCATATCATCTTTCACACAGTCCATCCATCGTTTCTTTGGTCTTCTCCTACTCGTATAGCCATCCACATTCATACTCAAAACTTTCCTCACATTTTCCTCATTAACCAGTTGAATGACGTAATTATATTAACAATTAAAAATCCATTGTGTCTCGTGGCTAAGTAATAACAGCCGCACAGGTCGATCCGTCAGTTTAAGCTACGCTTGCCGGGGTTGGTCAGTGGATGGGTGACCTTACATATCGAGATTCCTCCGTGCCTCGGAAAGCACGTTAAGCCGTTGGTCCCGGCTGTTATTCGTGGATCTTTGACAGTCGTTACGGGTCGTCAGAAGCCCGAAAGTCTGACAACCAGTCTTACCAAGGGTATCGTATTACCCAGTGACTGGGTTGTGGAGGTCAGATAGGCAGTCGCTCCATGTAAAATACTGGTATTCAGCTGCATCCGGTTAGACTGGAAGCCGACCCCAACATAGTTGGGAAAAGGCTAGGCAGATTGATTGTGTCTCGCGTAGATCCGCCTTTCAGGCAATCGAGTCGTTAAGTATTCATAAATAACGGAAATCGATTTACATTAAGTACAAGAAAATTGTATGTAAACAACTAGATACGCTAGTTTCCGACTTGTAACAAATTGGCAATTGTGATAATAATTAACAA
The DNA here is from genome assembly GCA_905163495.3 of Cosmia trapezina. NCBI lineage: Eukaryota > Metazoa > Arthropoda > Insecta > Lepidoptera > Noctuidae > Cosmia > Cosmia trapezina. The sequence goes on from LR991027.1 coordinate 18,293,609, forward strand.
GTCATGTCATCATGTGTACTATCTGGTTACGTGAAGTTAATCAAGCTTTTTGTGGTAATTACGGTCGGGTTGGTTATGTGGCGTACTGGCGTCGTTTGGGCTGACACAAATAAACATGTTTGCTCGTCCCCATTGCGAACGTAAACTCAATACCAACTTTGCAGGGCTGCCACAGCTAACTTTGATGGGGCATGCACCTTTGAACAACAACAACAGTGTTTCAGTGTACAACTGAAGTTAATAATAATTATTTTTTTTATTTTTTTACCTTGCCTTGAAAAAGAAGCTTGTGTCAGTCTGTCTAGAGATTCTTTCAGCGTCAGACAGCATCTGTCTGGCATTATTGCTGGAATTAACCTATTTGGCGCGGCCGTGAGGCACACATGATCTTATATTTTAATTTTATGTTCGTTTTTTAATTTGTACATATGTGTTTCTTGTATACTGTACTGTGTCAAATAAACAATTTTCTTTCTATTTTTCTGAAGTTTCTTCATCTTGCGCCTGACTTTTAAGCTGATTGCGCTGTGTAGCCCGCGAAATTCATTTTTTTTTGGGTTTTTTGCAATTTGCAGGTCCGTGTCAGGTTGTATCTTGATCAAAGTATGATACGCGGCAATAAAACATGTGTATTTACATTTTTAACCATAAAAATCATCAATACATCTGTCTAAGTTAGATTTCGTGCAGATTCCTCAAACGAACGAAATCTAACGAATCTGCACGAAATGTAACTTAGAGAGATGTATTGATGATTTGTGTGGTTAAAATTAAATAAATAAATAAAATATAAATATAATTGGACATTTCACACAACGCCATCTACTCCCAAGCTAAGCAACCTAATGCTTGTGTTATGGTAACGAGATGGCTGATAAACTACTTATATACATTTTTTTTTTTGTAAATACATACATATTATAGATAGAAAAACACCCAGACTCGGAACAAATACTTGTAGGTCGTACAAATATTTGTTCCGTGCGGGAATCGAACCCGCGACATGCTGCGCAGCAGTCAATCGCTCAACCACTGCGCCAACCGTGTCGTCAAAAATTATATAAATACATAAGTTTTATTGCCGCGTATCATTACGTTCCTTACATTTATGTCGCCCCGTGCGATGCAAATGGCTAACGAGCTAGTCGTCGCCAGAAGCGCTGGCGACTTGCGCAAAATTCACGACATTTATAATGCCTACCCGGAGATCACGCAAGCCCTGGTCTCCTTCTCCAATAAATCTAACCAATAATGGATAGACAAATTATTGCGAGAACCAAACCCCGATCCCTTAAACTAGGTTTTTTCAATGCCAATGGCATTAAAAACCAACGCGATGAAATCTGCACTTTCCTTCGCGACCACCAGTTAGATATCCTCCTTGTACAGGAGACCTTTCTAAAACCCAACCACCGTAACCCATCAATTGCCAACTACCGTATAGTGCGCAATGATAGGACGCGATGCCACGCGGGTGGTACCCTAATCTACTATAAATCCACCCTTTATTGCATCCCCATTGACCCTCCTCCTCTTTCACGTTTGGAAGTGTCTGTCTGCCGCCTTGGCATGACAGGCCACCAGCCGATCACTTTAGTATCGGCTTACATTCCACCCCGTACCGTCCCAGAAAATTACCAGAATTTATCTGACGACTTTAATATCTTATGCGGCTTGAGTGACTCCGTCATTATAGCGGGCGATCTCAACGCCAAGCATACCGCCTGGAATAGCTCCTTGACCACCACCAGAGGTAGACATTTGTTCGACCTCTGTTCCATTTTAAACTTTGACGTCATTGCTCCAATGACTCCCACACATTTTCCCCACGACCATAACCATACCCCTGACGTACTTGATGTAGCGCTTCTAAAGAATATCAACCTTCGGTTGGACTCTATAGAAGCGATACATGAACTGGACTCTGACCATCGACCGGTTGTCGTAAGTCTAGTCCCCCGTTTAGGGCTCCGTGACCCCTCAGTACCACCTCGCACCCAAAAAGTGACGGATTGGACGAAAGTAAGCGATTGCCTGAAATCCTCCTCTTCCCCTCACTTAGACGCTATACCCGATCATTTTGACTCTATCGCTGACACGACGGCCGCGATCGACTCACTCACAGAACACGTACAATCTGTCCTGAACGATTGTTCAAGGGAAATTCCAGTGGCGGAAGACCGTCGCTGGAAGTTGCCGGACGATGTACGTGAGCTGCTGACTGAGAAGAACGCGGCGGTCCGTGCCTACAGCAACTTTCCCTGTCGCGCGAACAAAGTCCACATGCGTTACTTACAGAAATCTGTAAGGACACGTATGGAGGAACTGCGTAACGCCGGCTGGGATAAGATGCTGAGCGAACTAGAGCCAAACCACCTTGCCATCTGGGATCTCCAGAGGAGACTTAGATCCCCGGGGATAGCTTCTATGCCACCCTTAGTCCGCCCTGACAAAACCATTGCCTTCGAGGATGTCGACAAGGCGGAATGCCTTGCCGACAGCCTCGAGGCGCAATGCACACCCAGCTCTCTACCGGTTGACCAAGCTCACCTCTCTGAGGTCGACGCGGAAGTCGAACGTAGAGCCTCCCTTCCTCCCGTCGAAGACCCTGATTATCCCCTGCCCCCCGTCACTCCGGATGAGGTGCATGAGATAATCAAGGGTCTGAGACCCCGCAAAGCCCCTGGCTCAGATGGTATCACCAATAGGGTGGTCCAACTGTTCCCTGCCCGTTTAATAATGCTCTTGACCATCATCTTCAATGGTGCCTTGAGCAATAACATATTTCCGCAAGCCTGGAAACAGGCCACCGTTATCGGTATAAATAAGCCCGGTAAGCCCAAGAGCGAGCCCTCTAGCTACCGCCCCATTAGCCTGCTCAGTGTCCTCGGCAAAGTCTATGAGAGACTTATTTATAAGCGCCTCAGAGACTATGCCGAGACAAAGGGCCTCATACCTAACGAACAGTTCGGGTTCCGTACCCAACATTCTTGTGTACATCAGGTTCACCGCATCATCGAACACATAGGCGTTGGTTTTCAGCGCGGTTCGTTGACGGGAGCGGTATTTTTCGATATAGCGAAAGCTTTTGACAAAGTCTGGCACAACGGCTTAATTTATAAGCTTTACAAACTCGGAGTGCCAGACCGTCTCGTGCTCATTTTACGTGACTTTTTGTCAAACCGCACCTTTCGATACCGTATCGAAGGAGCGCTATCTTCTCCCCACCCTATCCGCGCAGGCGTACCTCAGGGCTCTGTAATTTCACCCCTTATCTTTACTCTATTTACCAGCGATATCCCGAAAAGTAGAAAGGCTCAGTTGGCTCTGTTCGCTGACGATACGGCCATCTACTACACGGGAAAAAGCCCAGACGCGATATCTCGTACTCTCCAAACCTCAGTCGATAACCTCGCCTGGTGGTTTCGTAGGTGGAGAATCGAAGTCAACCCGGATAAAAGTCAAGCGGTTCCCTTTCTGAAACCGTACCACACACGTCCTTTACCCCGACCAATCATGATGTTTGACAAGCCGATCCCTTGGGAGAAGCGAGCCAAATATCTCGGTGTCACGCTCGATGAGCACTTAAGCTTCTCCGAGCACATAAAGCTCGCTCGTTCACGGGCCGCTTTTGCCCTCGGTAGACTCCATTCCGTTCTGAATGCACGTAGCAAATTGTCACTTAAGTGCAAGTTGCGCATTTATACAGCCGTCATTCGGCCCATCATGACCTATGCGGGCTCGGTATTTGCTCACGCCAAGCCCCATCACATACATAGAATGCAGACACTGCAAAACCGTTTTCTCCGAAAGATAACGGGTGCCCCCTGGTTCGTTCGGAACGAAAACCTCCACCTTGACCTCAAAATCCCAACGATCCGACAATTTCTGAAACGCAATTCCGTGCGTTTCTTTGAAACCGCCGCGAAACATCGCAACCCTTTGGTTGTCGAATCCGCCAACTATGTTCCCTCCCGGATTAGTAGGACCCGCCGTCCTAAACATGTTCTCTCCGAACCTGATGACCCTATAACTCTCCTACAGGAGAGTAATAAGGCCACCAGTACGCTCCGCAAACGCAAGCTAAGACCTACGTTCCGACCCCGCCGTCGAGGTCGAAAACGTAATTGCCCACCTCCCTCTTGCCCTCTACTCGGCGAGGCTGCGCCAGCCGGTAGCGCAGCCGAGCCTGTAGCCTCTAACCCGCCACTAAACTCCCCTTGCCCACCGATCATTCTCGTACCTCGTACCTTGGATGTTATCGCGTCACGACCCAGCCTGAACCCTCTGGCTGTCCTCCCTACCCTTACCGCAGCGACGTGCAGAGTCGCTCAAACCCCTAGTTTTAAGTCCTAGTTTTAAGCCTGGCCGGAGGCTTTAAGCTCTCGCTTAAAGCAGCCACAGGAAAGTCCGGTTAAACAGTCTCGACCCCCCGTGGTCAACTGCGAGAAGCCACTCAAAAAAAAAAAAAACAAAAAAAAAAGCCGCGTATCATACTTTGATCAAGACACAACCTGACACGGACCTGCAAATTGCAATAAACTCAAAAAAAAAATTAATTTCGCGGGCTACCACTGCGCAACATCCTTATGTACTTTTCTGGGGGGCTTTTCCATGTCTTGGTCTAGTTGCAAGTAACGTATAATGAACTGAATGTCCAGGTAAACTAACGACTTCGAAAATAAAGTTAGCTATTGACGGACGGGTGGCCGGAACATTGACGTCCAAAAATAAAATTTCGGTCCCTCGTATCGTGGGGTATTCGAATCACCCCCATGTATGTTCCGCGACTTTTCATAGTTTTCGAGTTATGAATTTTTTTCTGAATGTTTGAAAATTTTCGACCTGACCAACCTAAAAAAATTCAAAAAAAAAAAGTAGAGGGTTTTATCGAGTTTCTTTTTTTGCAACTGAATTTTCATAAGTAGTACTTTTATGCATAAAATAATCAGCTTCGTAACTGTGATGAAAGTTATGAAAATGTTGATCTAAAGTGAAAAATTTACGTTCGGTAAATTATGACTTAAATTTTCAACTTCAAATTAAAAATCTAAACAGGTGACTTCATGGTTCTCAAGTAGGCTTCAAGAATGCGCCAGGCTCTCAGCTTTCATAATCATTAAAAAACGTAGGACTTAATGGGGCCAACTTTGGCCTTAATCGGCCTTCAAAGACTGCGAGGTGGAAAATTCTTAAAATTAGCTATCTGATTAATATTTTTTTTTTTCCATTTTCTCGCTCCTAAGGTTATTTAGTTTGCTAACCAAAAATGACTGCAGGAAAGCTAAGATTTAAACACGGAGATTTTTTTAAATGTTAGTTTAATGAATTTTGCGCGATCCGTTCTCGTGGACTATGGGTTGTAAACGAGGGTGCAACTCTTTTACCTGCAATAACAATCCACTCGAAGTGAGAGCTTCGACATTTCAACATCGCTTCAGCGTTAACTTGTGGTCTGGTATCCTCAATGGCGAACTAATTGGTCCGTTTGAACTGCCGTCCAGACTTGATGGAGAAACATACAAAAACTTTTTGGAAAATGAACTTCCATTGTTGCTGGCAGATGTGAATCTCGAACTCAGACGAACCATGGTGTTGCAAAATGACGGCGCCCCGTGTCACTATGCAACCCAGGTCCGAAATTACTTAGATGAAACATACCCCAACAGATGGATCGGACGCAGCGGACCAATTAGGTGGCCTCCACGCTCACCTGATCTCAACCCCATCGATTTCTTTATTTGGGGCTATTACAAGGAAATAGCATACGCCCGAGACTGTTCAAGTGAACAAGAGCTGAGGCAGTTGATTGCAGAAGCTGAACGTGTTGTGAGAGAGAACAGAGACGCTTTTAGACGATTGCCAGACAATTTCTTACGTAGGTGTAGAATGTGTATTGCTGCTGGTGGTGGCCACTTTGAAAACCTTTTGTAAATGTTAAAAATAAATTAAGTACTTTTTTCACATTATCATCTGTGTTTTATTCAAAACCACTTTTTACGTAAAACTTTTCTTACCCAACTCTGAAACTATTTGTTGGTTAGTTTTCAGTATTCTTATCATTAATTAACCTTAGGAACGAGAAAATAGCCAAAAAAAAATAATTACTCAGATGGGTAATTTTAAGAATTTTTCCACCTCGCTGTCTTTGAAGGCCGATTTTAAACAAAGTAGCTATTAAGTACTTCATTTTTTTTATGATTATGAAAGCTGAGAGTCTGGCGCATTCTTGAAGCCTACTTAGGAATTATGAAGTCACCTGTTAAGATTTTTAATTTAAAGTTGAAAATTTGAGTCATAATTTACCGAACGTAAATTTTTCACTTTAGATCAACATTTTCATAACTTTCATCACAGTTACGAAGCTGATTATTTTATGCATAAAAGTACTACTTATGAAAATTCAGTTGCAAAAAAAGAAACTCGATAAAACCCTCTACTTTTTTTTTAGAATTTTTCTAGGTTGGTCAGGTCGAAAATTTTCAAACATTCAGAAAAAAATTCATAACTCGAAAACTATGAAAAGTCGCGGAACATACATGGGGGTGATTCGAATACCCCACGATACGAGGGACCGAAATTTTATTTTTGGACGTCAATGTTCCGGCCACCCTGTATAATGAGAAACACATCTAATTAAAGAACGAATATGGTATAAAGACTTTACCGAATGTTGTGGTGCCATCCCTTAGCTTAGGGACTTAAATGTACACTACATATATGTATGATCAGTGTTTTAATGGATAAACAGATTCCCACTGACAACTAATTACCGCTGCATTAACTTGTTATCAAACTGAGAGGTTAACACATGTAGGTTACGAGTTACTTGTCCTATAATTAACTTGAGTAATCATAATAATTCTGTTTTGGAATTAAGACTAAAACTTGGACTTATATCTTTTATGTATTTTGGTGTAATTAGCACGCTAATGTCTGCTCTTGCGCAGTACTTAAATAAGTATTTAATGAGTCTGATATTTAAGCCGGAAATGTTAAAGATTCATATTGATATCATACTTTTATCGCTCCAATACTTCCAAAAGTAATTTATCGTTCGGCTCAAGCATGATACATGATTAATTAATAGTTTTTATGTACAGTCCGCGAGGTCTAAGCTGAGCTTTGCATTTGTGTGAGTGCACATAGATAGTGTAGGTGTGACGTCCGGCATAGAGCGCGACGCGTTCTTTGTTTGGGGTAAAACCGGTTTATACTGTTTTTTGGCAATCGGCTTTTGGTTCTTTTAGTACGAGAGGCCATGACCAAAACCATGTCGCATCGTTGTGAAACGTAAAACTATAAGACGATTGAAGATTTTGTCTTACAAATATTTTGGTCATGCATGGGATCTCGTACCACTCATCTGTGGTGATCAGTCACACAAATGCAAAGCTCATCTTATGCCTCGCGGAGTGTACAGTCAGCATCAAAATTATCGGGACGAACAGACTGTTCAAAATGATCTCAACATCTAAGAAAATTAAACTTTATCTCAATTAGTTAAAAGTTCTTGTCAGAATGTAGCTGACATTCTGACAAGAACTTTTAACTAATTGAGATAAAGTTTAATTTTCTTGTACTGTTTTCATTCTGAAACATTTCTTGTGTCATTGAGTTAATATTTCATTTTCATAGTTGTTTAGATCATTTTGAAGTCTGTTCGTCCCGTTACTATTGACGCTGACTGTACAATCCTATAAGCTAAGCAGACATGTTTATACGGCATTGTAATTTCCGGCAATACGTTGCGACGCGGACGCGTCTGTCTGTAGATACAAACATCCATACATCCATACACATTACTCTACATACACTTACGAGCTATTCGTTCCAAGATACTGACTTATGATGGCCCGATTCCATTAATTAAGTCTTTATGGACCCATACAATTTGTGATCGCTTTGATCGTAGCGCCTATTGAGATCTGTTCAGGCATTTTTAAGTGTTGTCTTGTTGAAGATTGTTTTGTTTGGATCAAAAAGATTTAGGAACTGTCAAAAGACTGAGGATCTCTCAGTCAGCTTCAACGCTAGTTTAGTGACTATTGAAGATATCGAAGGTAGCCAAAATTGAAAATCAAAGAGTTCCAATTCAAAAGGACAAAGAAAAAATTGTCAGCAGGGTCCTTTGCGCTAATAACTGTTTTGTGTTGATATTTGAAAACGTTCCCCAAAATGTTTCGTTGCAGAGGGATATGAGGATCCTTCTTGTAATGTGAGTGTGAATATTACAGCCACCAGCTTCGCACGGCTTTTACGACTTGATAAAACATGAAGATTTCTTTATTATGTCTTAAGTATTAATGTATTTCACACTAAACCTTTCGGAATAAATTCTCTAGGTATTGTTGAAAACCGCATCGTAATCCGTAGAGTAGTTTATAAGAACATCGTGGTCACATCACAAACATCAAAGCGACTCAATTTACCTATAATATGTTTAGAAGAAAGGAAAGAGGTGCATTAGACAGGATGATTGATAATTCGACCTATTCCTTGGAAATAATTTGTTGAATATAGGCTCTAGTTGCTCGTGGCTAAGTAATAACAGCCGCACCACGGGTCGATCGATCAGGTTAAGCTACGGTTGCCGCGGTTAATCCGTGGATGGGTAACCATCTCTTTTACATACCGAGACCCTCCGTGCCTCGGAAAGTTACGTTAAGCGTTAGTCCTGGCTGATATTCGTGGATCTTTGACAGTCGTTAGGGGTCGTCAGAAGTCTGAAAGTCTGACAACCAGTATTACCATGGGGTAACGTATTTCCCAGTAACTGGGTTGTGAAGGTCAGATAGGCAGTCGCTCCGCTGACTGGAGGAAGATGATGAGGCTCTAGTTTAACCCATACAAAGTAAAGGTCGTACGAATAATACCCTGTATAGATAACCATATACATGATAGTATTTACTAAGCTATTTATGTATATTTATTGTTCGTCAGTTCGTTATTAGCAACGTAAACTAGTCTCACGTGAGTCTTGTTTGCCTCGGCTCGGAACTTCGAACTCCGTATCTTTATTTTTAACAGACGCCTGCAGTTTAGATAAGATTTATGTAGTGAATAATGAGACTCGCTGTTTACTGTATTGATTTTTTAGAAATTGAAAGTAAAAATTAAAATATTTGTAGAACCATTTCATGGTAAGTAAGACAATTATTATTATACTATATATCTATATAAATAAAGACAGAAGTTTGTTTGACTCATCAACGCCCAGCCCAAACCCTTGAACCTAGAAAACTGATTTTGCACAGAGGTTCCTTTTAAAATGTTGACTCCTTGTCAACATTTTAAAAGGAAGAATTTCCCGGTAGTACGTTCCCGTGGGATATTTTCCGACATCCACGCGGGCGAAGCCATACAGCAAAAATACCAAATCTTACCATTAGCAACACCTTTATTTATACATATTAACTTAACATCAATTGAAGACCAATCCTCAATGCCGAAACGGTAGATAGTGTAAATACACATTTCACAGAAATCCTCTGACGGCTCAACACGTCATAAGGAAAGGCATCGCTCGTTCAATGCTCCAGATCATAAAGGATACTCTACAACTACAGGAACTAGAGTTTCCTTTTCACCACATTTGTCAACACCTCGCAACCAAACACGTATTAATGCAAAGACATCAGTAACCGTAACCGAGCAGTGGTGGCCCAGTGGTAACGGCCGCGACATACGAGTTGTAGGTCGTATGTTCGAACCCAGACAGGCGCTTAAATTTGTGAATATTATTTCATCACCACTGCTCTCATAACGGTGAAGGAAAACGTCATTAGGAAACCGGCATGTCCTAGAACCAAAAATTCGAAGACACGTGACATTACCAACCCGTACTGGGCCCGCGTGGTGGATTACGGCCCACTCCCTCTCACCGAGAGGAGGCCTGTGTCCCAGCAGTGGGAACATTATAGGCTGATTATGCATAACAGTACTTGGATATCGATTGACTGCCTCGTTGTTCTAGTGGACATAATCACTAGATACTGAACGGCGTACGGAAGGGCGTGTCAGACTTTTACTGACTAAAACCCACCCGTGTTCCTTCAGTTGCCTATGCCAGGGTCGCGGTATCTTCTTAAAACTACCCGCGACCCCAGCGGGTCGATTACCAGGTCCACGCTACCAGCAGCCCGGAGTCAGGATTTATGCCCGGTTGATTGCAATAGGCTCCCCCCTATTACATGAGACTTAACTGGCGGAATGTGGGTGTATAACAACTTTCTCCATGGGACCAACATCGTAATCGCGAAAAAATTTTCAACTGTCCCATAGAAAACTTTAACACCTACTCGACGCAAATGTATTGGACGACTGATTATTTTTTTCGCGATTACGATGTTGGTGCCATGGAAGAAGTTGTTCGGTTAGATGGTCTATATGTCGCTGGTTTATGACAAAATCAGGTTTTTGATCAAGAACTTAGGCTTTTGATCCAGAACCGGAAGAAGGCGGTCGACGTGGGGGGCACCCCGAGGTTCGGTTAGGTTAGGTTCCTTTAAACCCTGCAGACAGAAATAGGAGCCCCACACAGCGGGGCTTCGTCGACCGGTTCTTGATCAAAAACTTGATTTTGTCATAAACCTGCGACATACCTATCGGTACATACCTCACCCTTAGATTTGACGAGGATGCAAAACGACACGTTGTTTTATCAACACCCAAACACGAATTGATCCAAACCCATCAGTACTTGGATATCGATTGGCGTTCATGCACCGAGCCCCGACGGCCGGCACATAACTCAATTGACTGGCAATCTGGTGGAGGCGCCGTTCCCCCTCTCTAATTACACCGCATCGACTGTAGAGGCAGATAAAAATGCGTTTTTAGCAGCTGTGGGTAAGGGAGTGGTGTCAATGAAACTGCTGGTTTGTTTATAAATGTTATGAATTTATGATTATGAGCATGACTAGTCTCAAGTCTGGTCCAAGCTTTTAAACCCAAGTTGCCTTTTCGTAGTCTATGAGGAGCTCATGGCTAAGTAACAACAGCCGCACGAGTCGATCCATCAGGTTACGCTACTCTTCCGTGCCTCGGAAAGCACGTTAAGCCGTTGGTCCCGGCTGTCATTCGTGGATCTTTGGCAGTCGTTACGGGTCATCAGAAGCACGAAAGTCTGAGAACCAGTCTTACCAAGGGGTATCGTATTACCCAGTTACTGGGTTGTGGAGGTCATATAGGCAGTCGCTCCATGTAAAATACTGGTATTCAGCTGCTTCCGGTTAGACTGGAAGCCGACCCCAACATAGTTAGGAAAAGGTTAGAAGAAAATGTCATCAGGAAAGTTAACATGATCTTTATTATTCGTAGATAAATAAAGTTTAGTATCTCTAAACAAATTTTGAAATGCATCTTTGAATGCTTGAATGTTGGTCTTGGTAATGATTAAAATTACAATGTACAAAGTTCGATGCTATTCTCAATCCACAAGAAGCATCAACATGAACAAGTGTCACGCCATGATAATGTAATTGCTCATTGTGTTACAAAGTAAATTTAGTTTTCTCTAACGGTGATACATAACTATTGTTTACTAGAGATATTCAAACACGCCAACAAAACAGTACAATTCCAAGAAAAACGATAAGAATTTTCCATCGCCTAACGCACAATGTAAAAAAAAGTCTGGAATAAGCCACAGCTGATGCAAATCCAATCTTTCGAGCCGCTTAATATTAATGTATTCAATTTGCTTCAGGATTTACATAATTGCTTGGACACAGATACATACAAACAGATTGAACATACCTATACCAAATCAAATTCGAATTATATGGTTCACACATCCATCTGATAGCAAATGTGGTTAGCAGGCAATCTCGCAATCCTGCTTTAATGTAAAACGTTCCCGTAATTCTGTTGCCGGGGTTACGATTCATTAAGCTTCAATATTTATCGCCTGGGATACGAATAGCAAAAATTCCAATGCACCTATTTCATTTCAGCTGTCTGTTTGTCTAACTCGAGTAGCTAGGGCGTGTCTTGTTACTGTGGTGCTGCTGTCAGCAAGCCGTCTTCCTGGGAGTCACTAAAGATCTCTACTCTACATAAGTAGAGATCTTTAGTGACTCCCAAAAAGAAATTTCTCAAAATCACCTATTTTAACAAATTTATTTGTAGAATGTGAATATATTATATTTCTATCTCGTCTTCTGCTTCAGATCTATACGTGTCTATATCCAAAGACGAGTCTTCTTATTTAGTTCAATAAAATCAAGAGATAATTTGGCCCAATACATATCCCGATCCAAAAATAAACTTGTAATAATTCCAACACGTATGTACCTACTGCTACTCTGCATGAGTCAACCATGCGCTAGACGGGTTTAACTTTGTACCAGCACAGCAATGTGGGAAGTTTCGAAAGTCGCTGGCGCCTGCCAAACTTTGATATGCGTTGCCAACATCGTAATGCAGACGCACGGCCCGACACCACTTTCACAACATGTTCCGTTTTAGTTCATCACTGCTAGTTCTAGAACTAGTACAATCACGAACTAATTACTACGTTAGAGAGGAGTCGCTAGAACATGTCTCTAGAGGTTTAAATGCCAAGCAAATATCGCTGGTAACTTTACTGTGAGGACTTTGACTGCTGAACTTGTGTGGTATGCTAGTCTGCGACACACCTCACCAAGTTTTGATTAAAGATGCGATCATTGCTGACATTTTATTTCTCTGTTCTAATCGGACTGTCAAATTTGTCCAGTGAAGTTTCTTGTGCGCTGCTCTCATTCAGTCAATCCATTAAATTCCACAGAACTATAATAAGTGTGTATGGGCTCATCGTGACTTTTCTTGTGACCGCCACAGCTGCCTTCACAAATATTCCATAAAAAATATCTGTCGTTCATAAAGTAATAAAAAGTACACCGCAGTTTCCTAGTTCGATAGATAAAAGCTGTGAGGCTGCGGTCACAGCCGCGTCGATGCGGTCACGTTTCGCTTCGCACCGATCACGACCGAACTGGCGACGAGCGCCTCTCTCGAGCCATCCGACGCCTTTATGGCATTCTTTCACTTCAATGAATCCTTAACCAGCAACTCCGTTAAAATTAAACGACATTTCCCTATTGAAAATTCCAACAAAAGCGCTTATCGGTAACTTTGTAGAAGTAACGAATTGTTTTGTTAACCAGCCAATGTTTACGCTGACTAAGGTAACTTACCGAATCAAGGACAAAACGCTGATAATACTGCACAAAAATTTTCGGATTCTTAAAACTATGGCCGTGACTAACACTGGCGATATTGCTCGAATACTAAAAAGTACGTAAAACTGTGGGTAGGCTGTATGACGCATTTGGGGGAGGTAAACAAGACGTTTTACGATACTGCTGAGACATTCATATTGCTACTGTGTGACCGTTGGCTTGGCTGTTGGCTTACAAGACAAGACCAAATGTTTTGTCTGCCCTCTCAAGGACGAAACTCAACCGTACAACCGTAACCTTCACGATATGTACAATTCATGCACAGCTAGGTTTTATAAACGGAAAATTTCGTTACGTTCATCTTAACAGTATGTTTCTTATAATAAATACCTACTACTTTTGAATTTTATGCTAGGATTGTCGGAGTATTCAAAACACTCGATAAGACGACGAACATTACATAAATGAGTATGTTTTATCACAAGCTCAGTCGCATGAGTGACTGATTGGTAATGATAAATATTGTTTTGATTATAGTCCAATCCACAATACCATTTGGACGGACGAATTTATCAATAATTGTGACACTAGTACCTACTTGCCTGTGGTTTAGAACGGCCATTTCTGTTCGAATCGTCGATTGTCATGTCACCTGCAGGCATAATAACGAACTGTTTATTTGGTTCGAAAACCTAAACGGAATCTAAATGTTCGTGTAAATATGAAAGTACGTCATTAAATTTCTACCATAACAAACCGACGCTGTTTATCATTATTTTGTTATGTTATGTTGTACCTACGGAAGTTATCAATCTATGTAACAGTGATATAATTATTTTGAGCGACATATCAAAGATACCTATCGAACTCGAACTACAAATACCAAGTCCTGTTTAGTAAGTACGTAATTAAAACACACAAATAACCCTCCTTCTGGCGCAGTCGGGTAAAAATATTAAACACTGCGATATCAGAATTGTACAATAGCGAAACAAACAAGACAAAGTGACCTGTCTGAATGAAATTAACGCTACCTCAAAGAACAATATAAAAAGATTATTTCATTAAAAGAAAAATAGCGCAACTGATATCTAGATGGTGATTAAACTCGTTATAACAATAGATTTGAGAGCACCGACAACTGAAACGGTAGAAACTCGGCTGATGCCGAGTATTGCCGAGGTCGGGCCAGGCAGCGCAAACGACGATAATGGACGCCTTTCTCACACAGAAAAAACTTGTTAGTGGTTGCAGTGAATGTCGCAAGGGAACAGCCGCTATTGGAATTGGAAAACAAACTGACAATAACGGCAATCACGAGAATTGTGACTCTTGCTTTACAAGGAATTTTAACGCTTTTGAAATACTCAATTGGTTTGCTGGAGTTTTTAAGACGTAAAAAGTTCGTCGTGCATTGAATTGATGCTTGCTTAACAACTTGGACAGTTTCAACTTGTTACTTACCTCTTTTAAATTTTTTGCTTATTTTTTCACCAACTGCCAATTGAACGCTTTTCAAATTACGGAGCGAAACTTGGAGTCGTCGAAACTTCAGTATATTTTGTGTATAAATACTACCCGCATCACGTTATTATTGAACACTCGTCCACCCTCAGTATCGTATCAAAGCAATTTGTTTAAACGACCGCAAGGTCATACAGTCGACTTCGCAAAAGCAACTTTTGAACCAACTGCCTGACTTCAACATACTTCGAATTGTTCCATTACATTATCTACTCTATTATATGACAAAGTTTCCATCACGTTTAAATCATCATCGCTCAAAGAATGTATTAAAGCCTCGTCTTCAAATACGTCATCGTCATTCTCCTGCCCTTATCCCAATTTATTTGGGGTCGGCGCAACATGTCTTTTTCTTCCATACTTCTCTATCAGTCGTCATCTCGGTAGGTACTCCTCTTCTAGCCATATCGTCTTTCACACAGTCCACCCATCGTTTCTTTGGTCTTCCCCTACTAGTGTAGCCATCCACTATTCATACTCAAAACTTTCCTGACGACATTTTCCTCATTCTTAGGATTCATAGAAACAGTATTTTTGTAGATCCAGTCACCATCTGCTAGGAACAACATCGACACTTTGCATATAAAAGAGAATATGCGTGACTCAAAGAGGCTCTCTAATTTGAACTCCAGCCAGCTTTCTGTACCAAAAGATTTGATTTCTAAATTCGCTAACTTTATAAAGAGATTTTCCTTCGCACAAAGATACTTAATATGATACTTTGGCATCTAGAAAATGTTTCCAAAGATAATCTCGATAAAATATAGGGCTTACTTGCGTAAGAGGGGTACGTAGAGGTGAATAAATTGGATGTTCAAATAATTGCTTATTGTCTCCACTTAGTTTGAGTGCGTCACACGCTCCGATAGACGAGCCGGCGACGCTCAGCTCACATTCTCGTAACGGTGTTAGCAACAAGGACGGGGACAAATAAAGCAATATAGACAGCTGTATTTGGAGATTCAAGTATCTCGCCTGCAAATTATACGAGCGACTCGGGCGACCCAGAAACCTACCGCCATAACGAGCAAGACTGCTTTGAGGATGTATGTTCGTATCGCACAGTTTGGGCCTTTGATTTATAGTTGTCACTGGCCCGTTTCCAGAAATAGGAAAACTTATGATTCTCTTATTTGCTCTTACGCACAAAGTACCTACGTCTCTGTTTACGACTTCTATCTTCAGTTGCTTAGCTAAAACATTGTTTGTTAGGGCTAACAGAAATAAATCATGGCAGAACCACAAAATCTCGTACAATTGATCAGTGTTTCCGAATTTCCGCAAAGTACTCATGAAACTGCCACATCGGCCCCATTTGGGGCCTGTCAGGCACGTAGAGTCTACACAAGGGCTTTGTCACGTTGTCGTCTACCCACAAATGCTGTCTAAAATTCAATTAGCGTCATGGTAATTAAACCCGGTATCGGACTAATCTCGCAGCGTACATTCGTTAGGTATTCGGCGTGAAGCGAATGCTTTGCGGAAATTCGCGACGCTTCGCAAGCGACCCGTCCGTCTGATGTATTTACGATGTTTTGCTGCCTGCACCGCTAATAGAAACGCAAATATTAATTTCATTTTGAATCAAGAAACACAAAACGAAGACAAATACTAAAAACGTTTCGGATACTCATTTGACGTGGGCCTGAAAGAAAATAAGGAAAATATTATTAAATTAGGTCTTCCTACGCAAGCCTGCGACCAACTTGGTCATAACTCGTAAGTAATAAGTGTAGGAGTTAGGTAGGTGGTAGCTGGTAGACTTATTAAATCTAACTTAGATACTGTTGCAATTCAAATACTGTTTGAGTTACTGGACGAACACTCCTGAATAACTATTCATGAGACTTGTGAGATGCTGATATTCATAGATAAACAACATGAATACTATGAATAGTGTACGAGGGTTACCAAATCTGTTTGATATTCTGACACAACTATTGTGATCCATCTTCAAGATAACTTGAAATTTTGATCTTTTATCAGAACTCCAATTCTCGTACCTAAAAACGTTCAAATTCAAGTCGCAATCTCATGTCAGCGTCAAAAATGTAGGTAAACGCTATACAATTTTTGACAGATTGAGACTGAGATGAGATTGCGAACGTTGCCCCTCTGGTTGTCAGTCCATAACTCTTCCTATTTAAAACCGTTTCATGTAGGACGAAGTCTAGTTGATGTCCCTTCAAGAGTATACAGCGTGTAGAGATAATAATTATAAAGAGATAGATACAGCTTAGTTGCGCCATATTAACTAATAGTGTGGCTGCTTATGACATTGACTGGAAATAAATATTTCGCAATAATTTCGTCACTTTTCCAAAAGTGTTTGTAGCAATCTCAGAAGCTAGTAGGTAATTTCTGACCAATCAATCTTCCTGGCTTTTTCCCAACTATGTTGGGGTTGGCTGCCTGTCTGACCTCCAAAACCCAGTTCCTGGGAGATACGATATACGATACCCCTTGGTAAGACTGGTTGTCAGACTTTCGGGCTTTTGACGAGCCGTAACGACTGTCAAAGTTCCACGAATGACAGCCGGGAGCAACGGCTTAACGTGCTTTCCGAGGCACGGAGGAGTCTCGGTATGTATAAAGATTTACTGACCAACCCCGGCAAGCGTAGCTTCACCTAATGGATCGACCCGTGCGGCTGTTATTACTTAGCCACGAGCTCCTAGTAACTACTGACCATCTTCCAAAAACCTTTCAATACTTTTTCTATAGCGTCGACTGTCGAAGGCAACTCCAGTTCCGCACAGGAAGCAATCATCATACTGATAAACTAGATTTCCTATAAAAACAGCACTTCGATTCGAAAAAAGCAACTTGAGTCAAGGAAATTGGCTGCGATGAACACGGCCTCCTTGAGAAATTCCTTCGTCCAGACGGATATGAGAATCAAATTGAGGAGGAAAATCAATCAATGGTCGACACGAATACTGACGTCAATAAAATAATTACACGTTGCTGTTTCACATGCGATATTGTTCTCAAGCAGACGCTATGCAATGTGGAGGCAACAATACGACAATAAATGAAAACACTAGCAAAACTAATGCCGAGTATTTTGGAACTACCAAATAAATCCTAAAATCAAAATTAAAAAAAACCGGTTGCTATCAAATTGAAATTTAGAACAGTTTTAAATGACGTTGACCCAACTATTTTGCAAATAAGAAAGAAATTAAAATATTTATATTTTTTTTGCAACACGGACTGAAAGTGGTTCTTAAAAAATCAAAGTGCTACTAGGGCATGTGGGGTATCATATGAAAGGGCGCTATTTGCACATTCTCAAACATTTTGTTTTTTCTTTTTTTTAGCCCGCATAGTTTTCGACTTTTGATGAAAAATGTAAAAAAAATACCGTTCCCCCCCCTATCTCCGAAGTTTGCAAAGCGAAAAATCTGAAATTATTCTATGTGATAGAAGTTTATGTAAAGATTACAGGAAAAATAAAACGATGTCTCTAAATAGCACAGTTTTTCAGAAATCATCAACAAAAATTACATATAAATGATGGTACGGAACCCTCGGTGTGCGAGTCCGACTCGCTCATGAGTCGGACTCGCACACCGAGGGTTCCGTACCATCATTTATATGTAATTTTTGTTGATGATTTCTGAAAAACTGTGCTATTTAGAGACATCGTTTTATTTTTCCTGTAATCTTTACATAAACTTCTATCACATAGAATAATTTCAGATTTTTCGCTTTGCAAACTTCGGAGATAGGGGGGGGGAACGGTATTTTTTTTACATTTTTCATCAAAAGTCGAAAACTATGCGGGCTAAAAAAAAGAAAAAACAAAATGTTTGAGAATGTGCAAATAGCGCCCTTTCATATGATACCCCACATGCCCTAGTAGCCGCACTTTGATTTTTTAAGAACCACTTTCAGTCCGTGTTGCAAAAAAAATATAAATATTTTAATTTCTTTCTTATTTGCAAAATAGTTGGGTCAACGTCATTTAAAACTGTTCTAAATTTCAATTTGATAGCATTAGTAGTTCTTGAGATATCCAGCTGTGACAGACAGACAGACAGACAGACTGAGTCACACCATAAGGGTTCCTTTTTTACCATTTTGGTACGGAACCCTAAAAAGTGATTTCAACAAACAAACTAAATACTAGTAGTAATGGGCCGACTATGGGGTTTGTCAATATGTGACTAGACTATATCTGTGATTGATTTTTCGTATGCGGACTGGAACGTCATTAGATACAATACACGCAGTTTAATTTATTATTGTATTGTCGTCTCCGCCTTGTATAGCGGGCATAGCAGCTGCTAGTGTGGCTACGTCACAGCATAAATTATTGTAGTATGTACATTCTTACATAAGAAATGAGGTGCAAAGCTTATTACAGCGAGCGGCAGCGCTGAAATGGCTGTTAGATGCGATGACGTCACCCTACTGTGGGCTTTCCTCGCGTAGTGATTCATAGAGGGGCGTCTGTCGCGGTGCTTCGACTCTTCTATGACGTCATACGTCTTGATACTATTATGTTCTATTTTAAAAAGACATGGTATTTGTCACTATAGTAGACGTAAGGCGTTTCCTAGTCACTAGTATATATCTGATGACAAGCAATGGCAATAAAATTATTTTAATTATAACCACCACGCAATCAAAGCGAATAAACAAGTAAATAATCGTGATACCCATTAAGAGGAAATGTGGGTGCTCTTTTCTCCATACAAAAAGATACAGTAAACGCTCTCGCCTGTTTTCTTTCTGGTTAATGACCATAAAGCAATGATTTTTTACAGAAATATAAATATCAGCTACTTGTATGCCCCTATGTTTTCGTTTTTGATGATATATTATTTTTATAAGAACCAGAACCCCCCAAAAATGCTCAAAATTGCCTATTCAGACCTCTGTCAACAGACGCCTAGTGTACCAATTTGACAACTATTAACCAAAAAAGAAAAACATAGGGGCATAATATATATCCTTCTTATTCAGTTTATGAAATATCTTTTAAATTGGTCCAATATTGGAGGAGGAAATAGGCGAGAGCCAAACCTCGAAATGTGACTTTTTACATAGGCTATTTAGTCGGATCTGCAGTTGTCCTAATCGCACGAATTCGAGGGCGGAGCGCTCGCAGAGCGCTCGCAGAGCGACAGCAATACCTTCTTTGAATACCTAATTTTCAAAAGTCTGGCCACCCGCCTTTCCTCAATCACGGATATTTTTGACGTCAGACAAACATACTAGCTTCCGACAATTTTCAAGGAGTATCTTTGTGTTGTGATAATGGAGTGAGAGAACTGCTTGCGATTTCGTGGCAGAAATTTTTGAAATTAAACAATTATTTTAAACACCTGTCTAAGTATTAATTGACCGCAAGGTTCGGAGATTTTTCCTGATTCCTTTGCCTCGTGTTTCTCAAACGATTTTAATTTGCAAACAACGCGCAATAAACCTATTGATATTGAATATTATTGTATCAAGGTTTTATTATATTGATATATGAGTAACAAATCATTTCGGCCTTGCAAAGCATTGGCGTCTAGTTATGAGTCCTATCTACCCACAGGTCTTGCCAAAGTGCATTATCCTAGACTGCCTACACACAATCATTTGTATCAAATTTCAGTCGATACTGACGTAATAAACTGACAAGAACATTTGAGTATCCGAAGTGAGTCAGAGCAACCGCGAATGGTACAAAATGATTCCTGGTTTAAATATAAACTGTTCGTTTTGGATCGGCGCAGGCGCCCTTATACGCGTGACTAAGACACAGTAGCCTTTTAGGAACACGGTAAATTTAGTATGTTGGGTAATTGAGAACGTAATGTGTTCTTAAGTACTTCGAGTTGGGAAAGGTGAGAGGCGTCGGGAAATGCGAATGGAATGAGGTATAAATACAGTTTACGTGGAAGCGTAAGCTGGATTTGTTTTGACAGATTTATTACCTTCAGGTCTCGTTTTAACCGCATCTTTTATTTAATCTTCGCATTTAAAACGTATAACAGATTTATTACTTCACATGCTTGTGTTATTACAACACATAGAATTAAGTAAAACATAGGTAATTATTGAGTAATAGTTGAACCAAGAGACCAAAGTCCAAAAAAGAAATAATTGAAAATGCAACGACAAATAAAAACTCAATTGAAATTATTGAGTAATAGTTGAACCAAGAGACCAAAGTCCAAAAAAGAAATAATTGAAAATGCAACAACAAATAAAAACTCATTTGAAACCACAAATGAAACCAAACACCGTTCTTTGTGCTATTCAATTTCAGAACACAAGAATCAATTGAACACAAGGATTTCAACGTTTCTCACAGCACAGTATTGTATCGCCACAGTCAACGATATAAAAATATAATAGCATATATGTGTAATGGCCCGAGCGGTGGCGTTGTAGATAGGTGTGTGGGAAGAGTCTTGATTGAGAGACACAACTTTGATATCTGAACTTTTACTAATGTTACAAGGAAAAACTTACAAGTAATATTAATTAAGACACAAACACAATGCTAACTGTCTGTGCTGAACTGACTTTCTCAACTGACTGTCTTAAGGGAAGAGCGGTGGTGACTATTTGTACATAAGATTGTTTCTAGAAAGTATAGATAATTACCACGACCCTTTTACATTCATTCCTGCTAATTACTTTATGGTAATGTCTTAATAACATCCGGACCCTTAGGGTGCTATTCAGTATTTGGTAGTTTGTTACTTAATGACTCTGAGAAAGGTATACATTGTTAAAAATAAAATAATGACTTCCATGAAAGTGTGAACAACAATATCATTAGTCCATTACACCTCCCCCCTTAAAATGGGAATAATTTGAAAAAAATATTCACATCAAAAACATAATTATTTATGATTGCTTATTTAGTTTTTATTTGAGCAATTCTTGATGAACGTCTCAAAGGAACGTGTTCTTGAGATGTTCCTGGAATTTCTTCTAATTCAACGTCGTTGTTACTATTATTGTTTTTTCTATGTAAATTAAAAGTAATGCAATTAGTTATTCTTCCACAACAATTTCTAGAGTCTTCTATAGCTAACACTCTATTTTGTGATGTACAGAAGAATTTTCTTTTAAGCAAGTATTTTCCTATTCTATAAAGTATATAAAATCCTATGAGTTTAGATAAAAATATAAACACAGAATAAGTATTACTCTTAACTCTATGGAATACATTATCATTATTCATTTCATCCAATAAATCGTTTATTTTGTCAATTTTGTGACTCGCTATATTCAAGTCATTGAAATTCATACTAAATTTATTGAATGGAATGAAATCTAACTTATCTTCTATGGTATTATTTATTAATCTATTACAACAATTATCATTAATAATATCAAAATCTGGAAGTATAGACAGATGGTTTGACAGCATATCTTGATTTGATGAGTGCAATATAATATTAGGAGAATATAATTTACAATTCTTTTGTAATTTTAAAATACCTGTAGATTTTAATTCTAGATCGTAAGGTTCTTCATTTTTACAAGAAATAGTTGAAATAACTTTATTAGGTGTTACAAACAACCAACTATTTGCGTTTTCTAATCTATACCATTGTTCTGATTTTATTAAACCAATCCTTGTATCACAAGATGAAGGAATTTGATTTTTAGTATTTAAAAATAATGTTAATTCGCAATTATCCTTAGCATATACTGAATATAAAGGATTTTCTAGTTTACAAATACGATTATTATTATTAGATAATTTCTTACAACTATTAATATTCTCTAAGGTAGTATAATGAATTTTGTTTTCAGAGATAAGAAAATATTTCTCTGTAGGTAATATGAAGACATAAGTATTATTTTTATTTAGAATTGGTACAGGAATTAAATTATATGCATCATAAGATTGTTGCATAACCAATGGGGTCTTAATTATGAATACAATTTTCTCATTCATATAATATGAAATAATGTTAACTAATGATAGCAGTTCTGATGCGTTATCCATATTTAAATCCAAAGGATATTGTGTATGAGTCGGAATATGTGATAAAGTCTTTTTTAATTCGTAAATATATTGTTCAGGAGTAATTATAATCGGATGTAAGTTATTATTTTTAGCAAATAATATGGCATCAATAACCATAGATATTTCATTATTTACTTCACTGGTAACTAATGTTAAAAAAGATAAATGTTCATCTATGTTTTGTTTCATATTAATATTGAAAATTTTATTATTAGTATCTTTTATATAATTAGCTAAGGTTTCTAAATTCTTATAGAAAATGTCTTCATTTTTCTTAAGATCAGTTATTGTATTGTTAAAGTTTTGAATAGTAGATTTTACAATTTGTGATTGAGATTTCAGTAATGTAATTAATTCATGTTCATTATTATCTAAATTATTGATAGCGTCATCATAACGTTTCGCGTCTTCTGCGTCTAGTGTTCCAAATAAAATATTAAATATGGTTCCTACGCCATCGATAAAAGAACGTTTCGAACGATGATTTACAAAAGAATGTCCAATTATTTCCTTAAGGACCGTTTCTTGATTCTTTAAATGAGGATATATTTTTTCTACGATTAACATAGACGTTCGGCATAATAAAAAATTGTTAAATGTATCATGACTGCAAAGATTTCTAGTTTCAACTAGAGTATTTTCGATAAGATCTAATTTCTTGTGCCAGCTGGAAATATCAAGATAAGTAACTAGACTCCATTCACTATCAAACTGTTTTGCTTTTCCTACATGCTCGAAATAAATTCCACCCTTGTTTAATGGTGTTATATTATAAAGTTCACCTTGACTTGATGTGAAGGTAAACCTGGAACAATAGAGTTACCTTATTATTTATTTTGCTGATTTTAAACGGTTTACATGTACCCTAACTTTCTTTCTTTTTATTAATACTGTTATGTTTACTGGTGAGTTTATTTCTACAATTTCATATGGACCCGTAAACTGTGGAGAAAGTTTCTTTGATCTTCCTGATTTACTATTCTCATTCGTAATATACACCTTATCACCTAATTTATATTTTTCTAATTTACATTTTTTATCATAATATTCCTTATTCCTATTTTTTGAATCAATTAAATTATTTCTCGCTAGTTCTCTAGATTTTCTTAATTTTAATGTTAGATCATCAATATAATCATCATAAGAATATTTAAATTCTGGTTGCGCGGTTATAGATGAAGGTAAGTTCGGTTTATAGCCAAATAATAATTCGTGGGGTGAAAAATTAGTTGACGTATGGACAGCAGTGTTATAAGAAAACATTGCAAAATCTATCCATTTATCCCAATCATTTTGATCTTCTCTAATAAAATGTCTTAAATATTCTGCTAGAGTAGCATGACTACGTTCTAGGCTGCCGTTAGTCTGCGGATGATAAGCAGTTGTAGTTAATTGTTTAATTTTAAACAATTTTGAAACTTCTTTTAAAAGTTTTGATGTAAAGTCGGCACCTTGATCTGTGAGAATACTTTTGGGAATACCAAATTTACATACGAATTCTTTAACAAAAACATCGGCTATTTTTTCTGCGGTATGTTCGGGCAAAGCATATGCTTGTGAATACTTTGTTAAATCGTCTTGAAGAGTTAAAATATATTTATTTCCATTGAGAGTCAATGGAAAAGGTCCTACAATATCTAAACTAACTCTTTCAAATGCTTCGTTTGCCGTTGATGTTATAATCATAGGTTCTCTATGTTTTTTCCGTACGAGTTTGTTTTGTTGGCATGACTCACACCGTGTTATAAATTCTTTTATTTCTCTTTTCATATTTTGCCATTTATAAATACTTTTTATTCTCTTGTAAGTCTTGTGGAAACCTGCATGGCCTGCCATAAGACTACTGTGCATCTCTTTTAGAATATCTGGAATTTCGTTTGGAGAAGGAATAATTAATGTATTATTATATATATTTATTTTAATATTTGTTTTCATAAATATAAATCTTAACATCATTCTTGACTTTTTATAATTAAATCTATCATATTTGTCTCCTAGTCGAGTTAGGTGTAACTCACTTTCTTTTTCTTTTATTAAATGTTCTTTGACATTATTTAATAAATCAAAATAAATTTCATAATTAGATTTATCCCAGTAGTTTTGTTTTGTACAAACATAGTAAAATCTTGATCCATTTTCATTGAATACAGCAAACTCATTTACTTTAATGTTATTAATTTGATTTAAATGGTCATATTCAGTAACTAAATTTTTTAAGCTTTTGTCATAAATTTGTTTGTCCGCTGCTATGGGTATTAAAATGTTTTTCTTTTTTTTATTTAATTCGTCGTTAATTTCACATATATTATCATTTATTATTATCGACTTTTGAGCTGTTTCTAAAAACGATTTATATTTTTTGCGTAATGTTGACGTTGTAGTCATTAATTCCTTGTTCTCAACAGATGGAACTATTCTGCTTAACGCGTCTGCGTTAGTATTTAATTTGCCTGGTTTATGAATTGGAGTAAATTCATATTCTTCAAGAGATAATCGCCATCTGAAAATTCTAGCACCATCATTTTTTGAATTGAATAGGTATGTTAACGGTTGATGATCTGTGATCATATTAAATTTACGGCCATATAAATATGGACGAAAATGTTTTACACACCATATGATCGCCAAAAGTTCTCTTTCAGTGGTTGAATAATTTTGTTCGGCCTTATTTAATGTCCTACTAGCATAGGCGATTGGCAAATCCTGCCCAATTGGCCCTTGTGATAATACTCCTCCTATGGCATAATTACTAGCGTCTGTGGTAAGATTAAAAGGTTGATTAAAATCTGGATATATTAAAATTGGAGATTCACAAAGTTTATTCTTAAGGATTTCAAATGCATGTTGCTGTAGACTTGTCCAATTGAAAGGAACATCCTTTTTTAAGAGCTTTGTTAAAGGTTGTGACAAGCTACTGAAATTAGGTATAAACCTTCTATAGTACCCTGCTAATCCTAAGAATCCTTTTATATCTTTTACATTTTTAGGTATGGGATAATTTTCGATTTGGATCTGGTTTAACTCCATTTTCCGTGATCAAATGACCTAAGTACATGACTTCTCGTTTTAAAAATTCACATTTATCAGGCTGCAATTTTAAATTATTGATGGAGAATCTTTCAAAAACTTCTTTTAATTTTCGATTGTGATTTTCGAGATTATCAGCATGAATAACGACATCATCTAAATAAACAAAGCAACGATTACCTTGTAATCCGGTTAAAATATTATTCATTAGACGTTGAAACGTCGCGGGAGCGTTTTTTAAACCAAATGGCATTCTATTGTACTCAAAATGTCCTTGAGGGACGGTGAATGCCGTTTTTGGTGAGTCCTTAGGGTGCATTTTAATTTGATGGAAGCCTGAGGCTAGATCAAGTGTTGTAAAATATTTTGAATGACCAAGTTGGTCTAATATTTCCGTTATTTGAGGCAAGGGATAGGAATCCCCGATGCTGACCTCATTTAACTTCCTGTAATCTACAACAACTCGCCATTTCTTTTGACCCGAAGCGTCTATTTTCTTAGGGACCACCCAAATAGGTGAATTCCAAGGACTGTTTGATGGTTTTATGACGTCATCTTTTAACATTTTATCAATTTGTTTATTGACTTCTCCCTTTAAGGCTTCTGGATACCTATAGCTTTTTGTATTAACGGGAGCTTCCGTTTTTGTATGTATTTCATGCATAACCACATCTGTGCAGCTTAATTTATCCCCATCTAAATGGAATATGTGATTATATTCTTTACATAATTCAATTAAAGAATTTTTTTCTTCGTTATTTAAATGATCTGTCCGTAGACAGTTTTCAAGTTTTTCAAGTCGATTACTTTCATAGTTTTCATTAATAATAACGTTTTCTAAGTTATTTTTATCTAACTGTAATATTTGTTTATTTAAAATAACTAAATCTATTTTTTCTAAATTAACATGAGGTATAGGGAAGGTCACATCCTCGTTAGTTGAGTTAAGTACGGTCGTAATGCCTTTGTTATTATTCACTGTGATAAGACTCGGGCATAAAAGTACTCCCGGGATTAACTCTGTTCGTGGAACAATCCCATGGTTAACCTGTGGATAATTAGTTATTTTAATAGGAATAACACATTCGGTTCTTGCTTTCACCGTCAAGGTTAATTCCATGTTTACTTCATTCGATTCGACTTGATCATTTGTTTTTTCATAACACAAATTGAATTGGTTTTCCGCGAGTTTTAAAATCTTGGTGCTATAATCGATCATTCCTTTATATTTATTTAATATATCGCCTCCAATAATGCCATCGGCACTAATAGGGAAATTATCATTCACGATATGGAGTATTACATTTAAATCTCCTATAAACTCTAATTCGACATAACCTAACGTCCTTGTAGGGTTGTCTACTTTATCGATCCCTTTTAAATCAGCTAAAATATCATAATGAATTTCAGCGTCTTTTGGTATAGCACTTTTCTTTATGAGGCTAATTGTTGCACCAGTATCTATCAGAAAATCTATGTTTCTTGTATCATTTTTCAATTTCAATGAAACGAAATAACAATTATTATTTATCGCGGTTATGAGCCCTTCTATTAAACTGTTACCCTTTGGTTGGCTCGCGCCATCGGGATTTATTAGTTTTTTTGATTAGACGTAGAGCTTTTATCCGAATAATGATTATTACTAGGTTTAGAGTCAGTTTTATTGAGTGAATTTTTATTCTTTAGATGATAGCATTCATCTTTAGTATGACCCTTTTTCTTGCAATAATTGCAAAATTTTGGGTTTTGATTAGGTCCCGAATATGATCGAACTCTACAATTTACGACTGTATGGCCTGGCTTATTACATTTATAGCAATGCTTGGTATTAGAATGGTTTATGTTTTGAAATTTAGATATTTCGTTTTTACTTTTGAGCTGTTGCTCTTCAACTACTGCCATGGAAATAGCATCTTCGAGTGTTTTTGGTTGAAGTGCTTTTAAAATTAGATTTAAATCTTTATTTAATCCGGTAATAAATACACTTAAAGCCTGTGATTTAAGTAATTCAACGCATGCTTGGCGGGCTTCTTGTGTTTGATTTGTTGAGTCCAACGAATTTATTAATTTTACGTAGCAATTTTCGACTTTATTAGCATATGCTAAAACATTTTCATTATGATTTTGTTTGCAACTACTTAATTCTAATTGCCACTGACCAATCGTTCGTTTTTCGGTGTAAGTATCTAAAAGATAATTTTTTAAGTCATCCCAAATTTGAAATTCGCGATTTCTAATCATTGACCTAGCGTTATCAGTAATTTTTGTAATAATTATTTGGAGTAAAATTTTTTTCAGATTCGGATTAATTAAATTATTAACTGTGTCACAATTGTCTAAAAATTCATGGATACGCGCCTTACTGCCATCAAATTTAGTTAACATTCTTTCAGCCATTTCTAGTGAGATATAATTACTATGTGTAGTTGTCGATGTAGATACACCGAGATTTGCGTCTTGAGGCATGATTAATAATACACTTATACACTCACTTTTCACGATTAAACACTTTTTATGATGACTGGCAGATGATTCCGTTTAGAAAATATTCTTTATAACTGTGTTTTATAGAAAATTGGTGGCGTACTCACAGTAATAAAATTACTTGAAGATATCCCGTTGACATTGTAGCTGACGTGATGAGTAGGAGACTGGGCGGCGTAAGCGGTTGATAATCTTCGGACCGCTGAGGATACGTTTGTCCAATTCCGTAGATCTCGTTCTCGTCGTGATGCTCAGATGCTCAGGAACATGTAGTTGTAGGAGAATCGGAGGTTAAGGACTCCGACGAAGGTCTCGTACAATCGGATGCTCAGGAACTTGTAGTTGTAGGAGAATCGGAGGTTAAGGACTCCGACGAAGATCTCGTACAAATAACTCAATCTATATCTCACTTCTCTGACACCAATTTGTAATGGCCCGAGCGGTGGCGTTGTAGATAGGTGTGTGGGAAGAGTCTTGATTGAGAGACACAACTTTGATATCTGAACTTTTACTAATGTTACAAGGAAAAACTTACAAGTAATATTAATTAAGACACAAACACAATGCTAACTGTCTGTGCTGAACTGACTTTCTCAACTGACTGTCTTAAGGGAAGAGCGGTGGTGACTATTTGTACATAAGATTGTTTCTAGAAAGTATAGATAATTACCACGACCCTTTTACATTCATTCCTGCTAATTACTTTATGGTAATGTCTTAATAACATCCGGACCCTTAGGGTGCTATTCAGTATTTGGTAGTTTGTTACTTAATGACTCTGAGAAAGGTATACATTGTTAAAAATAAAATAATGACTTCCATGAAAGTGTGAACAACAATATCATTAGTCCATTACATATGCTGCAATATGCCCTTGACATGCAACTATCATACGTTTAGTCAAAACTTAATCTAATAATCATGCTTTTTCGATTTGATACCTTAACTCCGTTGTATATAGTTTAGTTTTGATTGGGACTGGCAAGGTTTTATATATAACCTTTGCCTTAATTCTGCTCGCTCTTCTTTTTAAAGTTGACAATAACATCATATTATGTTGTACATTATTTCTATTATCATATCGTCGTGAGTCTAGACTTCTTAAACTATTTCAAGGTTCTAGTTCCGCTATGCGCCCGTTTTCTAAGTTTTGTTGTAGTTTTATGCACCGCCTCATTTTTTATGATCATTTTGACTAACAAATGTTTCTTATTGTTTCTAGGTAAGCAGATCTTCGAACTCGAATCATAACTGAGTAAGTTATTAAATATAAATTAACGTATTTGTGTGGCATTGGACAGTCACATGCTCATCTTCGCCAAATAAAACATCCTGTATATCAAAAGAAATTTGAACCTTCTTTGAATTTGGTTTCAACAAGCCATGCGCCCGATGGGATTCCCCAGCGAAAGAAATAACGAACTTCCATACGAACTCATCGCCTATTTAACTCCTAATTATAAGGATTGTTATTTGTTTTGTGTCTCTGGTTAAATAGGCGATGACAGTTTATATGGAAGTATGGAAGTTCTTTATTTCTGTTGCTGGGGAATCCCATCGGGCGCACGAACAAGGTATAACAAACTTAACATAAACTTGAATAATACCTAGTCCAGCAATATTAGCAATAACGTGGGCCACCTCAATCACTGTCACAGAAATGGGTCGTGTCTCAACTGTCCCAAGTCCTAACAATGGCATACAGGAGCCGTGCCGCGGACAGTCCCGTGCCGGTCCGTGTCTGTGGCACCGTGACAGCGTGTCACAGGACCTGTTTTATTCCATTATTGTTCTTGTTGACCAGCAAAATGATGCTTTTAGAAAGTTTCAAGGTATTTTTCACTTTGTAAATGTTGGGTTTCATGCTTATTTTAAACGTCATTATTATCCTGCTCAGCATGTATTATTCCTTCTCAAAGCTGTCATCTCGGTGTTCACCGCCTTTCTAGCTCTTTTTAGCCGCGGTAAGTGACGTAGGTAATTAAATCCATTATTACTGTGACATTTTCGGCAAGGCTATCCCTTGACGCAAGTCGTAAACATTTGACAAGCTACAACAACGCCAGCCAAAGTGCACTGCTACAATGATCTTTTGGCGCTGGAGTAACGTTAACAGGCCCGCAGCCGCTGATGGTAAACATTTGTGCTACTGTTTTGTTAAACGTATTGAAAAATCAAGATGGCGGCCACCCACGAGATGAAAGAGTACACAAATGATTCAATTAAATGTAGTCATAAGGGCTTTGGTGGTCTCTGTCTTTAGTATCAATCACCTTTAACACTAGACAAAGTAGACAACATCCCACGAACCCACGAGATGAAAGAGTACACAAATGATTCAATTAAAATAAATGTAGTCATAATTGCATTTTCATCGGTCCACTCGTGGGCGTTTGGCTCCAGCCGGCATAACTTTGATCGAGTTAATAACAAAAAAACTCATTGGATGAATTCAAACGAATTATATCTGTCAATACATTTATTTACTCACAGTTATTTCGAGTAATTATCTGACTTTGTTCGTTTCGTCGCTTTGAGTAGGATGAGTTTGAATTTAAATTACGTTGCTCATACATACATCTAGGCCGCCTACCCCTTCAAACAAAATCACACTGGAAACGTTTAAAATCTCATTTCTGATGTTAGTGCATAGTACAATGCTCTTTGCTTTTTTGCTTTGATACCTTTCGCGACATCCACGAGAAAAAAATGGATTCTACTTACGATTTATACACAGATTGGATATTTACATATGCAAGCAATGATAACTCATGTATCTTGGCATATGATTGACATATGTACTCGCATATTACATATGGCAAACAATGGGTTGTATTTAAATAACAAGATATTTAAATGTTACCCATTATTTATATTGGTATTTACATATTAGCAGAGCGCTGTTCCACATAGATTTGCTTAATATGGTCGTTGTACTAATATCATGTCGGAATTACCTGACTATTTCAGTATTTTCTCCTTCAAACCCATAGGAAATTGCTACAAAAACGAGCCAAATTTCACAGAAAACCGAATCTATATCCAAGCAGTAAGGTATAAACCCGCGTGGCAATATATTGTGTGGCGAAGGCAGTTGTTCAATACTGGGAGGATTCTTATTTCCGTCAGGCGGTTGCCATTGCGTTATCTGCGAGGATTTGTCGTCGCCGGTGCCTTCGCATCCGGCCCTCGGTGCTCAGAAAATGAGCGAAATAAACAAAACGTTGTGTACACTTCACTACCTCTTGATCTCGACTCCTATAAAGTAAATAGATAACGTTGTGGAGACATATTTGCTGAAATGTTCAAGTATTTGCACGTAGGACCCGTTATGTGTTGGTGAAACAAAAGTTGCGGTTGTAACTTTAAAGTTAGATGAGGTATAGAAGGAAGCATAATATTTAAGGAAAGTAGTTGTGTTCAATGTTGATCTCTTCTTCTTAGCGTGTCGATGGCAAAAATAACTCGAGAGAAAAAAAAAATTGGTCCAAAATTCAGCAACGCGAATACCGTTCGCTGACGCAGCCATTAGATGACCGGTGACCGGGCATGCGATGCAAGATGGGATTTTAGCAATGATTGGGTTACATAAATGACTTGCTTATAGGTTTATTTTAAGTGCGAGTAATTCAAATTGATTTGAAGCAGCAAATTTTTCCAAGCTATTGTGAACCCAAAATTTTCGAGAAAAGATTTTGAGAAATTGTGATTGTGAATCCAATTTGTCGTTGTTTTTCGTCTAATTACTTCTTAGTAGGTACTTATATTGTATACAGTTTACCTCTGATAATACCCAAATATTTTTATTTTTCCTTTATTTATCATACTGTTACTCGCTTATCGCTGCATTACTCAGAGTTACGTTAGTGATAGGCGTAGCCTTAGCAACGTTATACATACTAAACACGCATTTTTATCATATGCCTTACATGATACTCAAGCAAGCTAAAGTACTAGACATAAAACCTAACGTGGTAAAATACCATAGAGAAAGACTCTTAAAGGTTTTAGTGATATTACAAAAGAAAGTATCTCCACATATGCAGCTAAATATGGCAGTTTCGTTGGAGAAAACTTAGATCGCGTCGCATCTAAAACAGTTATGAGGTCAGGTGCCGGAGTCAAGTCTTTCTAAACACGGATTGTCGAGGTGGATGCACTGCAGCGTGTAGGGATCCTTGACACGGTTTGCCATTAGCCTTCTGTTAGTCACACTTTACTTTGAAATTACTTTTTAGAAGTAGAAGTTATGATTGAAGGGACAGACAATCTTTATATCCCAAATGAATGGATGTGTCTTCAGGAACCTAGGCCTATAACCTGACGATTTAAAATTAAAGGGTACACAAAGTTGCGTTTGTGCTACGCGACTACGAGCCATTTTTCATTGTCTATAGTATTCAACTGAATCTAAAACCTTGACTTGTTTTTGCTCAATTTAGACGTTTTGTTTTTATAATTTTACTTTGAGAGCAGAGTTCTCGACTGCAAAAACGTAAATACCGAGCAAAACGGTAAATATGTAGTTTCAATTTGATCTTTGTAGCAAAAATATAAATCTTTGAAATCTTTTCAGCGCATGAAATTCGAAAAGCTCTTGTTGGGAAAAAGTTTGAGTTCTAATTCGTTACCCAATTGATTACTCTAAAGATCTAGCATGAAATTAGGATGTCTGCTAGACCGTTAGACTAAAGGTGTTGATAGACTTGAGCATTCGCTTGTAATAGAACATCGAGCATTCGTCGTTTTTAAATTTGTCGAACTGAACAACGAGCCAAACATAGATCCAAACATCACTACGAACATTTTCACGAGCAAACATTTCAAAAGCAAATGTACTGTCGTTTCGCTAGAATGCTCGCTAAAACGCTCCTGTTTATTTTAACATTTTTTGCTGGAATGCTCATTACAAGTGAATGCTCAAGTCTATCAGCGGCTTTAACGAATGTCTGAAAATCCAATCCGTTTTCAGCACTCTTCAATTGATTTCCATTGAAATAGTCCAGTTTGTTAACAGCATGATTGATTGCATTAGATTCAGCATCGAATCATTATGGAATCACTGTCGATCGTTAGTCACTATTTATTGGCTCACTTCAAACCTCATTATATTTGACAAATGATATAACTGCATCACAATTTACGTCATAATTACAATCGAAGTTTGATATAGTTGGAATGAATTTACTGATTGCGAATCAATAGATTTTTACTGGTTTTATCTAATACAGTAAGAGTTCCAATGTAGCAATCTACCTTATATTGTCTGCGTTTTGCAAAAATATATTGGACCACTGTCGAAACCAAAATCCAGTAAAATCACAATATTTCTGACCGCCAAATAAGGGAGGAGACGATCAATACAATACTTATCATACACTTATATCGATCACTTATAGGTACGCCTACACCTCAACCTCAATATTCCCCAAGCCTCTTTTATGATTAAAGTAAATGAATTTTCATATATCTCGAACAGGTTTCCAAGTAGTGGTACACAATTATCATCTCGCTCTATTCATGAATATGTGCTGGAGCCGTGGGCGACACTCGAGACCATCCGACGGATCTGGCCCACGTACTTAGACTTAGTGCACCCATCCGTCCGGATTCCCAACGGATGTGTCCCAGATTTCGAACGAGATGAAGGACGTGCTAAATTTTCAAAGCTCCTACACTTAGCCATTGATGAAACTTTGAATAGTTCACGTTCTTTTGGAAAGATTGAACTGAGTGATGAAACATTGTGCACAAATTCTTCATCTTTTCCCATTTTCTAGATGTGATTTTGTAGTGATTGTCTTATCTAAAATTAGATACTACTAACAATTCGATTGTAAGATACTCAGCTTATATGGTGAACTAATTCAAATCAATATCACCGACCACCAGTGTCTTTAGCTAATTGAACTATGAGTTTCGTGATTACATGATACTGCGTTCAACTACATAATATTTAACGATTTCATTACACCGTCTATATGTTCCAATATAAAAGTATTAGAAAGTTTCAAATCCCCATGTTGCAATTTTCTTTTGTTACATCTAGTTTGCAAAATCACGTATTGTCCTAACTACCATGTTCTTCTCTTATCTAACGTTACATGTATTGAAGAAGTTCTTAGTTACATCAGTGCTATTGCAATTCATTGTTCGGCTCGATAAAACGGGTTCGTCTTGTAATGTGTAGCTCTAGTTAGATTTCTAAGATGATATCGCTTGCTATCGCATTGATGTGTTCTAATAATCTCTAATTACGTGTTGTTGCAATGTAGAATATTGATAGAACATCAGTAGTTTTTTTTCAGATTCCAACTTTAATTTCTAAGGCCCGTATTACAGAACCTCATTCAAGACTCAAGCATAACTTAAAACTAGTTTAAACCAATCAAATGGCTTTAAACTAGTTTTAAGTAATGATAGTCTTGAGTCAGCTTCTGTAATACGGGCCTAAGAACCGTTGTTGTCTTTTGCATGAATTAATAGCAATGCAAGAAGTAGTTTCAGTAGAGTACGTGGCCGTTAATATGTCATAATTGAGTTGAAAAAAAGTTCGGCTTTGTCGAACGTCATCTCTGTCACTCATGATGATGATCCCGATCATGATGATGATGAACCTGATAATGATGATGATCCTGATCATGGTATTGATAATGATCATAATGATGATCCTGATCATAGTATTGATAATTATCATAATGATGATCCTGATCATGATAACGATCCTGTGTGACAAGCTCTTTCAAAACTCGATGCGCCAATTTAACGTCCGGGTACTCTAAGTAGTGCCTTGTGTGAAAGTCTTTGTAGCAAAATTAGTTTTGTTTTTCTTTGGAATGCCTTTGACCCCTGTATATTTTTAGCTTGGCCTTGTATACAGTTTGCGTCAATACTAGCTGTGACAGTGTCAATCACTGTGTTCAGATTCCAAAGGCGCTACAGTGAAACTGAAAGTCATTGTTGTGCATCAGTGCGTACTGTATGCATTTATGATTTTCAGGACAAACGTAGTTGCATGCTCATTACGGCAGAACTTTTTGCTTTGAGCACGTTTCGTAGAAAGTGCGATGTATGAGTAATTAATTAGTATTGATTTTATCAGTTGTGTGTACATGCTTTGGTACTAATTAGCATAGTTGGAGTTTTTTGCACTCATTTATATGTTTTTTTTTTTTACCACGAATCCTACTTATGCATGTATTTTATGTAGCCATCGCATCTTAGCCTTAATAATTAAGAAACATTATCGCTAGCTATAGTAACTATATTGTATTACATATTTGATCACAACCAATTCCTATTTCATCACTTATTATGACAAAGTATTAACATACAACGACTAAAAACCCCAAATCATATGACTAACTAATGACGGGAACTAGTTACTTGAAATAATTACATATTCTGAATCATTGAAACACCTTACACAGTAATTATTGTTAGTAATAATCACCAATGAAACTTTAATGAAGCCATGTCGAGCTTACCTTCCCTCGATTGACTGCCAGATGGTCACAACCGGTATACCTTAACACTACATAAAATTACTAAGAAATCCATTACGTTTCCAGAACTACCAGGCGTAGGCCAACAGTTCAGGTAAACAGAAATGGACTGGGTACAAACGATTGTTGACTAGTTCTCGTTGTACGAAGTCTAGTTTGCGTGTTTCGTCGCTCGATTTATAATTCAAATGCAATCCTTTCGATCGTTGCTGAGGACTGTTGGGCAGAACGGTTGAACATGAAATTCTTTGAATTTTTCTTCAGCATTTTCTGGAAAACGTTTTCTCATGCCAGATAATGTGTAACCTGCAATAAATTAAATTAAAATATTGTCTGTCACATTTTTCCTTCAATACTATGCGTGTTTTAAGAATACAGTTCTAATAAATATTAGATTTTATTTTTTTTCTGCGTGAAACAAATGACATCATCATTTTGTTTCAATTCACGCCTATTCCCAACTATGTTGTTGTTGTTATGTTGTTGTTGTTGTTGTTATGTATGTTGTTGTTGTTATGTTGGGGTCGAGTTCCAGTATAACCTGATGCATCTGAATGCCAGTAGCTGGTTGTCAGTCTTTCGGGGCTTCTGACGACCCGTAACGACTGTCAAAGTTCCACGAATGTCAGCCGGGACCAACGGCTTAACGTGCTTCTCGAGGCACAAGGTCTTGGTATGTATGTAAGGATCATCACCCATCCACGGACCAACCAAAGCAAGCGTACCTTAACCTGATTGATCGACCCATGCATTTAGCCACAATCCCCTCGACAAATGACTATGACTTAGATATAAATCCTCTAGTAGCTTCTAATACACCATCCCGTTTCACACTAGGCCTGTGTCACACAGATAGCGAAGCGAGGCTATGTCAAGGGCAATGGTGTGAAAATATGATTGATTCGCTTTCAGATGCTAGGCAACCCTCATACATCATACTGGTTCGCGTCGTAGACGAAACTGTTGTGAGATATTGGGTAGCTAGATTGCGTTATACTTGAGTAGGTTTAAGTGCCTTGCTCTAGTGAGATATTGTGTTGTTTATCGTGGAAGAAAAGTGATATAGGGAAACCGAGAAAGGAAGGAAACCTCAAAAACTGATGGTACAGCTGTTTACTGTTAATAAGTTTTTATTGATGGTTGAAAGACCTTAGACCTTATCAAAGAAGAGGTTCATTATTAGACACAATCTTCTAATCTTAGAGTACATGTAGCTACAAACATGGTTTTAGATGTAAATCTAAAAAAAATGGACCACAGTGTTCTGTAGTTGGGATGAATTTATCCCAAGAACAAACTTAACATTGTAGTTGCAAAACATATTCTCCCATACATTCCAAATGTAAATGTAAGTTCGTACTCCAATATTGAGAGCTTTACCATGTTATTTTAAGATCAGACTTCTTAGTTTTCCTATAATCTACAGGTAAAGAACTATTTTCTGCATTTTTTTTTTCAAAATTTTAGGCTCAGTAGTTTCGGAGACGGTGGTCAATTTTCGTCTATTTTCTTAAAAAAAAACTTTAAAACTATTTTAGAATTATTAAAAAAAATATATTTGAAACCCTCATAGTAAGCCCTTTCACTTGATATGTCACACGGTATAGTTTGCAAAACTTTTTTTTTTTAATTTTCATATTTGCCCCCAAAAGTGACCCCCATATTCAAAATTCATTTATTTACTTTACCCGTCCGTGTTTGGGTCACAGAAATTCATATATGTACCAAATTTCAACTTAATCGGTCCTTTAGATTCGGAGCAAATTGGCTATTGTGGACAGACAGACACACGAGTGATCCTATAAGGGTTCCGTTTTTTTTCCTTTTGAGGTACGGAACCCTAAAAACTTTGTCTACTTGAAATTCCGTTCAATCCATCACGAAAATCGAGCAGACAACCAACCAACCGATATATGTAAATTGCTCGATACAGACACAACTAAATTGTCAATATTATTCAGTCCGCCACGAAAACATATTTCGTAACTATGTTCAATACAATTATCATAATGTTATGGTAATACGTGGTTTGTCTCGCCATTCGCCATGAACTCGGTTTCCAACTTCCCACGTGTAAGACTGTTTGTTTCGCCTATGACGTCAAATTGTTCCTGTCTAGGTTTACAATATGCAATAAGTATGAACCAGGGACTTGAAAACGAAATGAATTTCGTTCCGTTATCATTAATGTTATCATATAACGTTCCAAAATTTGTAACGATACTAAAACTTAAAAATAACAATAACGTTACAAGAAAGAAACGTTAAAGAATATCATTTTCGTAGAACAAAATTTTAAGTAACGTTACAGGTATCAGTAACATTAAGCTTATCCACTTGTAATAACGTTACAGGTGAAACGTTACAGATTCATTTGTAACGTTATTCTTAAGAACTTTTGATAAATGATAAATGATAAATGATTTATTTTCTGTAAGTAGGTTTGTACAAACACTTTTACACGTCAAACATATTTTTTTTTAAACTAGATGAGTTCGACGTTTCCTATCTGACTACTCTGAGAAGAAACGCCGAAACAAACTCAGAGGTCACAGTCTCTTTTAAAGTCCAGACATAATCTTGGTCAGATCATGTGAAGACCATGTAGATTGCAGTCAGAAATGGTCTTTTGATGAAAGAACCACACAGATTGAGTGGACCTGTCCAGTCAGTGCACGCATTTGTCAGTAATCGTGCAGCTCAACTCAAAACTTAAGGAGCTTAACGATTCGACGAACAATACCAAAGAAAAGACATTTGGGTAGGCCGCATAAATTACTCAAACTGTCAGACTATAACTAAAACTGAGAAAAGGATAAAATAAATAAAAAACAATGATCCACGTAGTCTTCACATTCACAATAATTAAAAATAGTATAACAAACAAAATATTCATGTCATTGTATAGAATATGTAAAAAGGTATTTAAATCAACATTAATAGTGTAAATTTATTGGAGCAGCTCAAACCCAAGCCTTTTTGTCCTCAATATAGTCTTTGACAGTATAAAAGGCTTTCTGACAAAGTTTCCGCTTTATACAATTTTTGAATTTATTAAGGCTTAGTTCTTGAATGTGGCTAGGTAGTTTATTATAAAAACGTATACATTGGCAACTAAACGAACCACTTTTCTCGCTGACTACCGCTCCGTCGTCGCCCGGTAGCCTCGGCACAAAGAAATAAGTACCTACTACTAGACTAGACGACGACGACGCGTTTCGTATGCGTGGCCGCACCGCACACAGCATGGTCATGAAGCTGGCAACGTTGCGTATCGAAATGAATGAATAACGTTATTATATCGTTATACTAATAACGATATATTGATAATATTGTTAGTGAACACTTTAAGATTTCGTTCCGTTTGTCAGTATCGTTATAGCCAAGGTATTAATTTTGTTACGATCCTGGTGGAACGGTACAAATTATCGGTACTGGAACTACGCGTAACGTTATTTTGAGTAACGTTTCAAGTCCCTGGTATGAACAGATGTCTACTCGTTGGGTCTACTATTTTGTATCTGGAAATCCCCCAAGATACAGGCATATGTCTAGTTTGGTGGTCACCGTCCAATCTGTTCTTGTACAACCTGTTTATTTTAAATTTGAAATTTGAAAATTTGACATTTTTAGTGGTATCAATGTGGACTTGAAACTGATCCTCAAGATCTTCCTACCCCTTATACTAACTATTTTGGGAACTTGAAACTGACTTTAAGTGAATATGGCTTGCCGTTGAAATAAATCGAACTGCTTGAACTGAAGACTATTCAATTGTGGTTACAACGTTATGGGCTCACCTATAGAGACACCAGGAATGTTAGATCAACTTAGAGCCAACAAAATTACTTGTTTCCAAGATTACAATATTGCATAAGCAGCGGTGACAGGTTGCACGTCTGCAATCATCATAGCATTCAGTTGACACTTACATAACTAGGAAAATAAGTCGACTTACAAAGTTACAACTTCCTTGTACAGAGGAATTTTAACCGAAGAAACAGGTAACTGTATGTTTGTGTGTAACACCACAGACCTGCAGTGGTGTCTCCCTTTCGCCCTTTAAATTAAATCCATCCAAAGGTTGTCTTTAAAATATCACTTTTAGCAATAAGACCGCCCATTGTGTCTGCACCCTATGTAAAATGTATACATTTATATCTGTAACTCGTATAGTGTACATAATAAAGAGTATTATGTGCCACAAACTTATCTGATCCGGTAACGGCGGCGATGTCGGTGAACAAAATGACAAGCCTTGTCACTTTTCATACTGATTTCGTTAGTTCCAATTAAAGCCACCGGGTCTGATAAGTTTGTGGCTCTTTTTATTCTAACTTCTCTCGTTTTTGACTCATTAACGTAGACAGTGGTATTGAAACTGCGTAATAAGCTAATTGGTTTGTCTACGCAACCCTCATTCATTAGCATAGGTCGGTCGTTTACGTCCAGTGGTAATTTCATCATAGTTTTACATTAGTCCATTCATTGTAACGTGGCCGTGGGTAGTATTACGCATCTGAAGTTGTATGTAAAAGAAGATTTAGCGTCTGTTACTTCAATATTATTCTATTTTGTTTTTGAAGCGATAACCATGACACCGGTACACCGGCACCGGTGACTGAAAAGTTGTGTGGAATTCGGTTGTCATGGTATGGGCATGTGATGCGAAGGAATGAGGAAAATGTCGTGAGGAAAGTTTTGAGTGTGAATATAGATGTCTAAGATAAGAGTAGGGGGAGACCAAAGAAACGATGGATGGACTGTGTGAAAGATTCTATGGCTAGAAAGGGGATGAGTACACTGATTACCGACCGAGATGACGACTAATAGAGAAGTGTGGAAGAAAAAGGCACTTTGCGCCGACCCCAAATAAATTGGGTTAAAGGCAGGAGAATGATGAAGATCCATAAGTACGTTTGATCAAAGAAATTGAACGATTTACCATACTCTAGTGCTCTTACTGGATACATGATCATTAGCAAAATTCCGCAAGTTATTATTATTTTACCAAATTCCACCAAAAAGATTTTCAGAGCTAGTGAAGTCTCCAGAGGGCCTGTTACGCAAGCAAGGTCCTTTATTTTTATCTACTGGCTGAATAAAATACGTATTTGCGATGTGTAAAGTGAAAGTTGTAATTAATTTGAATCCCAAAGGGATCCTTGTCATTCGCCTATCTGACGCTATGGTTATGTTTGCAACTTTTAAATTGGGAGGAGCTCATAATTAGTTAAGGTTTCATTCATTATTTTATTTATTAACTAGGTATCTCATTTTCTCTACGCCAAAATTATTTACATAAAAACCAAACCTGAAAACACATGCTACTTTGGGGCACTCCATTCAATGTTTATCCACTTCGTTTGGTTAGATCTTCAAACGGATATCCTCCCGACGTTCATCTGCCTTGAAAATCAAGGTCTCCATAATTTTGGAACGAAGTTCCTTATCGCGCGTTGTGAAAGGGGGCTAGACGGAAAAAAGTCTCACGAAAAGTTGTCACGACACTTTTTGCTATAGGTAGCTATTGTAAGCCGTGCGGCGTGCGCATGTTTCTCTGTCTGTCTCTCTCTCTCTCTCTCTTATAGAAAGCAAGCCAGATATGTTCATTTCTATTTCGCATTGAACAGTGTGGTGTCGCGATGATGATGATGATGATGATGATTATGATGATGATGATGATGATGATGATGATGATGATGATGATGATGATGATGATGATGATGATGATGATGATGATAAGTATAAAAATAAAATTTTGTTACAATTCCTTCACTAATTAATCGAAAGGAACTTCGTTCCATCCGGGTGTCCCTTGACACCTCTCAAGTTTTTTTTTTTTTTTTTAATTTCCATTTCCGTTACTGTACTGTTAGTGTTGTTGTGTTGTCAGTCTTCTTGCTAATTTGTCTTCGTCACAGAGGGAGATTTTCTCACAGACTTGAAACCTGAATAAAACAGTATTATCCGATGCCTGATCATAGAAATATAGAACAAACGCACAACAATTGACAATACTTGGAAGTGAGCTGTCCTTCACGGGTCGTTTACACCCAATGTTGCTATATTGAGTGCTTTTGTGTGCGTATGACGTTTGATAACTACTACACAAACACATACAAACCAAACGCGGTTATTTACTTTGATTGTTGTTAATATTATAAACTAAAGACATCAACTAGGAAAGTCATCGTCATACTAAAAGGCTTTAGGCTAGTCCCTTGCATAGATCTCCTTCAAAATGCGCTAGAGTTTCTTGTCAGATCTTCTCCAAAACGATTAAGCTTGGAAAATTATCATGTGAAAGACAGCCATTTCATTTCGATTTTCAAATACTATATTGTTGCGTGTGTTGTGCAGAAATCAGTTTCTATTCCACCTTCTGACGCACGCACCGTGTTCTAGAAAGATTTCCCTCTCACATTGTTAACTT
The DNA here is from genome assembly GCA_905163495.3 of Cosmia trapezina. NCBI lineage: Eukaryota > Metazoa > Arthropoda > Insecta > Lepidoptera > Noctuidae > Cosmia > Cosmia trapezina. Next base: position 18,335,741 of record LR991027.1, read on the forward strand.
CAAATCTAGCTAGATGCTGCTCGCGCGTGGTCACAGTAATTGTATCCGCCTCTCATTTATTAAAACGTGACTACATACAATAGTTTGCGTGCGCATGAGTCGCCCAACTGCTATTGATTGATGGCGAGTGCGTCTTAACAATTACCGAAGAATTTATTGCTACAATTTACGGCTATTCAGGAGTGTGACAGTTGTTGGAATTACATTACATGGATGTGCTTAATTAGTGAACATTGTTTCATAGGTGATAATTTCATACTTAAAATGCGTAATACGACTTCAATCACAATCGGAAGGATCAAATTGGATTAGCTAGCAAAACTCCTCAGACGTGATGAGTACCTATCGATATCTAAACATGATAAAATTAAATTAATTTTATGATTTTTTTGTAGGGTCATCGTCCGCAGTCAGTGTATAGTCACTTGAAATATTAGCTTAAAATAATCATTTTTTTTTGTCTTCACAGACATGAAGGGTATCGATTATAGCCTATACTATATTTTTTATTTTATCGTGTTCAGATATCGATTTGACGCTGTATTGCTTCATGGGTTTGAAAAATTCGTCTGCTCGACAGCGTAAATAAAGCAATGAATGTTATTTAACTGTCAAAATTAAAGGAATTGCTATTGCAAGTGTGCTTAACATTCTGATACTAGAATATAGAGTTTAGTTTAGACTGATACAAAGAGTGGGATTCATTCCACAGGTTTCTGAGTGAACAGTTTACTGTATTGAAATCAGATGGCCAATTCTCGTACCTAAAAACGTTCACAATCTCATGCCAGCGTCAATCAAATGTCAAAAATGTAGGTAAACGCTATACAATTTTTGACAGATTGAGACTGAGATGAGATTGCGAACGTTGTTACAAATACGAGAATTGCCCCTCTGATGGCCAATTCTCGTAGGTACCTAAAAACGTTCACAATCTCATTCCAGCGTCAATCAAATGTCAAAAATGTAGCTAAACGCTATACAATTTTTGAAAGATTGAGAGAGAGATGAGATTGCGAACGTTGTTAAAAATACGAGAATTGCTCCTCAGATTTATTGACGCCAAAGTGACGATAAAAGTGATCATAAATATTTAATTGCCAACTATAACATTTTGAATTAATTTATAATACTTCACTCTTAGCTCTTACACAACAATGACGAATTTCCCGCAAATTTCTAAAACATTGAAACATCGCGTGCGCGCATACTTCATTAGCTCGGTCATCTTCGGCAGAAAACACTCGATGATCGACTGGCTATCCGCTATAACATAACATAACATAACATAACATTACGCCTGTATTACCCGAAAGGGTTATGCAGAGGTGTACCTATAGGTAGTACATCCACATTTCGCCAGGTATGTGTAAGTCCCATGTAACAGTGAGCGAGACTATTGTCATCAATCGGACAAGAATCCAGACTCCGGGCTGCTACTGAGAAATTCCAGATGGAAAACTTAATAAAACTTTGCCCGACCCGGGAGTCGAACCCCTTCCTCATGCTCAACAGTAGCACTAGACCTACGGGACAGTTTGGTTTGGGAATTGTGGCTATAGTGTCTACCATAGATATTATAAGAAAGAAGTGTTTTTTATATTTATATGGAGTCTACATAACACTTCAACATCTTCCTAGCCTTTTCCCAACTATGTTGAGATCCACTTCCAGTTAAACCGCGGATGCAGTTGAATATCGGTATTTTACATGAAGCGACTGCCTATCCGACCTTCACCACCCAGTTAGGTACTGGTTGTCAGACTTTCGGGCTTCTGGCGATCCGTAACGACTGTCAAAGATCCACGAATGACAGCCGGGACCAACGGCTTGACGTGCTTTCCGAGGTACGGAGGGGTCTTGGTACCTATGTAAAGATTGTCATCCATCCACGGAGCAACCGCGGCAAGCGTAGCTTAACCTGATCGATCGACCCGTGCGCTGTGTGTAGACAATGCTATACCAATCCAGTAGCGTTTGTGGGGGGAGTGTGGATATGATATCATAAACTTATCTTTCCACGCAGTCACAAGGACAATAGTAAGCAGTGTGGATTGAAGGTTATCAACCTGTCACTATTGTCTCGTTCAGAACAATCCTATGCCTTCGAAAAGTACTCGAAACCCCAACCGTTGGCCCCATCAGCTTCGCCTGTAAAGGCTAATGGGTAATTCTGTCCCTAAGAAGTCTGCCTAGGTGCCTGATAATGAGCTAATTATGTTTGATGGCCATATTAATCAGATATTTGCATGTGACAGTTCATTTGTATGTGAATTGTGTAGTGCTTGATTAGCAGGTTGATAGGAGAAAGTTTGGAAATGATTAAATTAGTGACGGATTAGTTTATGGATTTATTTTGATGCAAGTTATTTTAAGTTTAGGTACTGCCTCGTTGCACTATGGGACGAAACGGTGCTTTAGAGGCATGTGTCTGGTGGGCTACTGCCCACCGGTTGATGTCGGGACGTTGTATATATGCTAGTCGCGTTGTAAACTCTAATTGCGCGATGCAGGTTTGCGTGACGTCATGTCATTGATGCGTAGTTCATATGTGGCGATGTAGATGCCGCCACAGTGCGTTTATTATTTTTTTATTTAATATTTCAAACACAGATGTACAGATGCGGACTTAATGCTATAAGGCATTGGTGCGTTCCATCTCAAAAATCTATAACTTTTTTGTGTCTTGACATTTGGAATTGTAATTTTGTATACCTACGTATGCCTGATTACTTATGCTGTTGAATAATTAAAACACCGCCACTTTAAAAATAATGTTTATTTAAAAAAATACAAAAATATTATATATTTTTTTAGGTAAATTTTATAGCGAAGTTTAAACTATCGAACCGTGCGGCTGTTATTATTTAGCCATTAGCAACTTTAGAGTATTCTTGTGATACATTTGACTTAAGTCTTATCTAAAATCGGTCTTGCCTGACTTGACTTTTAGTACCATCGCGGACATTTGCAGTGAGCCACTTTTCAACCTGATTACCCTAGCAATTACATACACAGACATACATACATATTCAAATTGCCTCTACTTTTCTACCATGTAATTTACGGTGAACGCTACAGCGCTCCTAAATCCTGGTAATCCTGTTTTAACACTAGATTTGATCACTATAAGAAGTAATAACTATACACGTTCTAGTTTAACACAAATTCTAGTAGAAAATGTTGGTCGGCACTTCGGCAGTCAGATAAGGCCAGTTATCTGGCTCGATGTCGCCCAGACGGGTTCGGAACCGGATCACACTTGCTTGCATTATTGCAAGGTTCACTAGATGTTACATACAGATAAACGTAAATTGTGGCGAGGTAAGGATAGGTGGATTAAATATTTTGTTGCTTGAAAATAATGTGAACTTCTAGTGATGTTTAGGAGGTTATTTGTTTTTGTGATTTTTTCCATAATGATTGCTATAATGGGAAAGAATTGTAAAAGATTTATAGTTACTCACGTTATTTGTTTTAGTGAACCATAGACACTACTTAGCTAGAACGTTTAGGCCCTTAGCACACCTCCGCCGCGAAACCATAGCAGCGAAACCGCACTAGTTCAATTCAACTGACTTGACTTGCTTTGATGTTCCGCTACTCGGGTAGCGGAACAGCGCATGCGGTTTCGCTGTTTCGTGGTTTCGTGGCGGAGATGTGCTAAGATTACAAAACGTAAAATAACATGACGCTTGTATTCCCCGAAGGGTTAGGCAGAGGTGACCCTATAGTACACTAATACCCTATAGGTAGTAATAGGGGGCGAGCCTATTGCCATCAACCGGGCACAAATCCAGACTCCGGGCTGCTACTGAGAAATTCCTGATGGAAAATCCTAATAACACTTTGCTTGACCTGGGAAACTAACCCAGGACCTCATGCTTAACAGTACCTAGCGGTTGCGACCACGACACCAACGAGGCAGTTTAATTGGTTAAAAACAGATAATTCCTGCTGTTTAAGAAATAACTAAGTACGATGTTATACAACAGACCTTTGGCATAATTCAGCTTTTGTCCTTAGAAAAAAAAATCGGTCAAGAGCGGTCCGGCTCGCTCTTGACCGATTTTTTTTTCTAAGGACAAAAGCGCATCGAGGGTTCCGTTCCGATTTCTGATAAAGTGTGCTATTTAGAGACATCGTTTTATTTTTCCTGTAATTTTTAAGTACATAAACTTCTATCACATAGAATAATTTAAAATTTTTCTCTTTGCAAACTTAACTTCGGAGATTAGGGTGGGGAATGGTATTTTTTTTAAATTTTTCATCAAAAGTCGAAAACTGCGGCCTAAAACAAAATTTAAAAAATGTTTGACAATGTGCAAACAGCGCTTTTTAATAATTATGATACCACACATGCTTTAGTAGCCCCACTTTGAATTTTTAAGACCCCCCTTCAGGCCCTGTTGCAAAAAAAATATATTTCTTTCTTATTTGCAAAATAGTTGGGTAAACATCATCTAAAACTGTTCCAGATTTCAAGTTACTAATTCTTCTTCTAGGTAGTTAGTAGGTACTTCTTAAGATATCCAGCTGTGACAGACAGTCATACAGACAGAGTCGCATCATAAGGGTTCCTTTTTACCATTTTGGTACGGAACCCTAAAAACAGCGTACGCAGCCGTTCAGCTCGGTAAACTCAACGGATGCGTTTAGCTTTCCGTAAAACTGTTTTTTTTTTCTTTTTTTTCTATTGACAAAAGCTGAATTGAACTGAATAAGTGTAGTTAGTTCCATAAAGAACGGAATATGTCTACGCATAATTATATTATTTATTCCCTGCTAACAATAGAAAGTAATAGCCAACAAATTCTATTAATTAACTCCGTAACGCGATAGAAATGTTACGCAACGTTTTCCCTTTATTCCCAGACTTGCTTGTGCCCGTGACTTTGTCTTTGAAATTTCTTAGCCACGAGCTCCTCAGAGTTGTTATTACTTTTTAGCTTAATGTAATTTATTTTAAAATGGGAGGAAAGCTGCTAATGTCGCAGGCTCGCGATGATTGCCGAGGGACATTAAGAAATAATGATAAATAAAGTTTAAAAAACTGTAACCCGACTACGGAAATGTAAAATTAATCTAAAAAGTTCAAAATATTTATTTACTTAAACAATTATGACATAGGTATATACATATTTGTAATGTGCTCGTCAAGACCTTTCTTTTAATACCAAACATGTCATGATTATCTCAATTTAATTTTTTTCGAGCTCAAAAATTTACGTGTTAAGGCTACAGTCTTGCAAAATTCACTCGCGGCGAATTATTTGCGCAACTTTGTATTTTTTTTTAAACAAAAGTAATGAAATAACATGAAATATTATTATAGTACGTGAATAACCATAATATAATTAATAGCTCTTATTTTTTTTTAAGTTCATTTGGGTGGATTATGTTAGGTAAATCAAGCGTTAAATACAGCTCTTTCGCGCCAACAACGATTCGAGTTATGTTTGTGCACTTGCATTGGGCAATACAAATTTTATTTAGAAAATCTGTTCAGCGCATAATTGTTTCCATATTCTTGTCTTCAAAATGCGCTGATTACTTTTTTTTAATTATCTTTCATTTTCTTAATTCAGATGTCACAATGTCATCGAAATTCTCTGTTTTTATCTCATAATAAACGGTTTGTTTCATAATAACAATGCATCGTATGCATGTAAAAGTTTGTTAATTTAATGCCAAGAGTTCAGTAAAGCAAGTACCTAAAAAAAATTGCACCTAAATCACCTTACTCTAACAATAATAATAATCTCAAAAGACCTCTTAGAATTGCGAGGGAAATTTCTTAGTTGGTCGGAGCGTTTTGGAGGTCTTTTGAGATTATTATTATTGTTAGACTAAGGTGATTTAGATGCTATTTTTTTTAGTATTTGCTTTATTGAACTCTTGGCATTAAACCAACCAAATCTTACATGCATACGATGCTTTGTTATTATGAAACAAACCGTTTATTAAGAGATAAAAACAGAGAATTTCGATGACATTGTGACATCTGAATTAAGAAAATGAAAGCTAATTAAAAAAAAGTAATCAGCGCATTTTGAAGACAAGAATATGGAAACAATTATGCGCTGAACAGATTTTCTAAATAAAATTTGTATTGCCCAATGCAAGTGCACAAACATAACTCGAATCGTTGTTGGCGCGAAAGAGCTGTATTTAACGCTTGATTTACCTAACATAATCCACCCAGATGAACTTAAAAAAAACTACCAGCTATTACTTATATTATAGTTATTCACGTACTATAATAATATTTCATGTTATTTCATTACTTTTGTTTAAAAAAAAACACAAAGTTGCGCAAATAATTCGCCGCGAGTGAATTTTGCAAGACTGCAGCCTTAAGTCCACCATATTAAATTTAGGGAGAATTTATATAGCCTATGTCACCCGGACCATTATTTCGAATCTACTAATACCTCATTCATCAAAATCGGTTCAGTAATTTAGGAGCTACGGTGGAACACACGTAAATACATACATACATACATACATACATAGACTGCTAAAATCATAACTGCCTTTTGGCTTTGCCGTAGTCGGGTAAAAAGTTGTACTGTACCTTAAAGTACACCCACATTTCGCACGTTACGTTTAGGTCCCATGTCTAAATAGGGAGCGAGCAAATCTAGATTTCGGGTAGCTACTGAGAAATTCCACTTAATAACACTTTCCCCGACCTGGAATTGAACCCAGGACCTCATGCTCAGCGTTAGCACTAGACCAACGAGGCAAAACTAGACTGAAGAATGGTTGTCAGACAATAAAGACAAGTAATGCACTAAGGGTGAATTCGACCAAACAGTTTTCAACACCTAGTATTATGTTTTCGAATAAATTTTGAATTTTTGACAGTTTCTCCATACAGAAACTGTCACTCGTTAATTTTGTTCCACGGATAAAAGATATGCGACTTTTTTCAAATTAGCCCTAAGGCCTAAGTAGTAAAAACCATAAAGGCTCGTCGTACGACACGCGGTGCCTTTGTGTCGCGTGCGATTAAATCGCGTGTCGCGCGCGATTTAATCGCGTGTCGCGCCTGTTTGTAGGAGCCTTTATTCATTCCTGAAATTTCATACAGGAACCTATGCATGTATTTAGATAACAATTTAAAAGCGAACAACATTTAAATCACAAAGTGATTTACTCGAACTTAGTTAAAAAATAACCGAAAATGGAGCACTAAAAATTAAAACCTTAGGTTCACATTTACCTCTATAAATCCTAAGTTTTGATAGTCCTAACTGAAAAGCGACTAATTTCAGTTTAATTTATTCAACATTGGCGAAACATTTATTAAAAGTCACGTTTTCAACACTTTGCTGAACACAGATTTATATTGAAGGATTAATTTGACGTTCATGTTTGAATATTAACACCGAATAACATAATAAAATTGTAGGCATCGTTTAATTCATAAGCGTAAGCGATTCGCTAATTTGTACTTAAAGTAATTAAGAAGTGTTTGGTAAATTAACGGTGAGTTGCACGAAACCAATATTAGTTTAACGGAGACTTAAATTGATGCTGTCATTTTCTTTTTGATAAAAAAGGTAAGGGATGGCAACTCAACGTTAGTCTTATATTTTTATGATTACAGCCGCTCGGGACGATCGAAGGTTTAACGTACGCTTGCCGCGATAGGTTCGTAGATGTGTGACCATCGATATATCGAGATTCGAGACCCTCCGTGCCTCGGGAAAGTGGTCTCGGCTGTCATTCGTAGATCTTGACAGTCGTTACGGGTAGTCAGAAGCCCAAAAGTCTGACAACCAGTTTTACTAAGGGGTATCATGTTACCCAGTGACTGGTTTGTGGAGGTCAGATAGGCAGTCGCTCCGTGTAAAATACTGGTATTCAATTGCATTCGGTTAGACTGGAAGCTGATCCCAACACAGTTGGAAAAAAGACTAGACAGTTTGATTTTTTAAAGCCTTCGTTTAGTAATTCTGAACTACCTGTACCACACACACACACACTTCTGACTTCGACAATTTCCTCGCGAGCTCATTCGCTTACGCACACATTCATAGCGTGTTTGTACACTCGGTAAACACAAGTAAAGCGCGTGTTGCTTCGTGAGATAGAAATACTGTAATATTAGTTAATCCGTGCATTTAACTACACGCGTCTAATTAGAGTAGACAGAGGTAGTCATTACTTTAGTCATTATTGAATTACTGTTTAGGTCGAACTACTAATTACCACTAACTGCGTTACTTTAACGACTGGTATAAGCAAATTACACATTGCCATTGTTACTTGCGGCCAACACTATGTAAGGCCTTTTCTAAAAAAAAAAAGTAATATTTAAGAATTGGTCTGGTTGACAGTCCTGACATCAAAACTGCGTTCAAGAGCTGTCAGTGTCAATATTTCACAACAATAATGACACTGACAGCTCTTGAACGCGGTTTAGCTGTGCTGGTGCTGGTAGCACTTTCATTGGTGAAATCTGCCCTGAAACAGCCTACCGTTCGGTGAAGTACCTGTTGGCAACACCAACAAAGCACATAATATGCAATTATACCTGTAGATATTTAATTTTTAAGTTTGGTAACATTAGGATTAATTCATTCGTTCGGTTCACTGAATGTACCGGTTCTCTCTCGAAATGGGTCGTCTGTGATACATTACAGACGTGTTTGCTTTGTTGTCTTCAATAAACGTCTAAAAGTGAGAATACTAGTTTAAATCCGCCATCGAGCTTCAGCCCCACTGTCTCCAGCACCGAAGAAAAACCAACAGTCCACGATTCCTACAGTACTTACTAGGCTCAATTTAATAAAATACCCTGCTTTAGTCAAATCAATATAGTAGCTATTTGTCCTTGCAGAACAAGTGGTGGTCAGGCGTCGGGCCGGGCTGCTGCACCGCGCCCGCCGTGCCGAGTCGCGCGTGCGATGCGGAGCGGTCCCCGCCGCCCGCGCCTCCTCCCGCTCCACCTGTGCTTTGCGCCAGACCCTGCTGTCGCGACGCCACGTCAGTATACTGCTTTCTGACCTTTAAAATAAAAGAGCGCGGTTGGATTTTCAACTTTAAGCGCTGGAGCCGAGCGTTGAAAATCCAACAGAGCGCTTTTATTTTTGAATTATATTTTTCTTTACTAGTTATCCCTAGGAGCCACTTTCCAGTCCGCCTCTGCTTTGTACTCCTTGTTTTGCGGTCACGACATTATGGCAGTCCCTGTAGTGTAGGTACTTAGTAAGTACCTTTGTTTTCTATACTAAGTTACCCCTAGAACCCGTCTCCCGCTCCGCCTGTTGTTTGCGCCGGACCCTAGTGTCGCGACGACGACGCCACGCCAGTATTCACACTAGCTTTATTTTCTATACCCCTGAAAGCTAGATTATCTGAACTCGATAGTTTTATATCAATCTAAGAACAACAGCACAATCACCAGTGCCTTATTATTAACTGATTCTACCCGCGGCTTGGGCCGCGTGGATGTCTGATTTCATGGGGTTAGTTTTTTTTGCGCGGAATACTAATTCTTTTTTTTAAATAAAAGTAGCCTAAGTTACTCCTTATAAAATCAGCTATCTGCCAGTGAAATTTCCGTCAGAATAGGTGCAACCGTTTCGGAGATTAGGCGGAACTAACAGACATACAGATAGACAACTATTTAAAAACAGTTTTCCATTTATAAGTACCGTTTATACTTTCATAATGCGTTTTTGTATAAAGCTGTTATTTTGACATTACAGACAGACACTTACATTTAAGTTATTTGTTTAGATGAAGAATCGCAAAGACTCGACGCCATTTTAATTTTGGCTAATAACGGTTAGGTCAAGACAACATACGATGCTGATTATAGGGACGGACGGTCAGAATGTTAATGATGTACATACATAGCTAAAGGACACTAATTACAATTTGCTTTGAAATACAAATAATGACCACCCTAATTCTTCGAATGAGCAAAGGGTTGCCTGTGAAATTGTTTGTTGTAATCGCAAAAAATAATGGAAAGGATGTCCGACTCAAAAACTTTAATTATATTCGGACTTGGTATGGCCAGTAGTTGTACTTACAATGCGAATGTCGGGGGAACTTTCTACACTCCGTAATTTTGAATGCGCCCCTATGATAGGGCTGGCATACGTCCCGGTACGCCGGGACATGTCCCGATTTCAAGCGTTTTGTCCTGGTATCCCGGTTTCGAAATTCCCTAATTTCGCGTTTGGTTGGTCATTAATTCCTACGTTCCTAAGCTACACGCGGTGGGATGCTAAAATTTTGTTAGCGTTAGAATGGCTGGTTGCCTATGGCAAGCGGCTCTGATAGTGTATTCAAGAATTGCTAACTTAACTTAAATTCGTGAAAGTAGCAATTAGTTAGCAATTATTGATACAACAAACGTTTAGACATTCTGCGTCCTTTATGGTGAACACGGAGGCCATCATCCTCCTGACGTCAGAATGGCTGGTCAAAAAAATATTCATATTTCTCTGAATGTATCATGTGTAGCAATTATTGAACAAATGTAGCAATTAGATAGCAATTCTTGAATATACTTTCAGAGCCGCTTGCTATACGCAACCAGCCATTCTGACGCTAACAAAATTTTCGAACTTGCTTCGCTCGCTTTTGAACTTTACGTTTTCTTAATTGTAATACTTCAAAAGAAAATCTAGCCTATCCGAGGTGATAAAATTTTCGAGCAAGCGAAGCGAAATTTTGCAAAATCACCGTTATTTTAAGATTGATGGAATTGCTTTGCGCCAAAAAAAATTAGATTTTAAAAACTAAACACGACCTCTGCGAAAAAACAATCACATACCTCGCAAAATTTACATTATGTTGCCTACATCGAATATTCATCGATTTTTTTAATTATCCATGGTTAGCCCTAATTCTATTCCAACTGTCCCGGTCGGCGTTTCAGCATTTATGGTAGCTCTACCCGCATAGTTTAGCGTTCTTTTTTGAAATCCGGCTTTTAACTTTGGCTAGGGATAGCCAAATCGGTACGCTAGCAAATCATTTGTCATGAGCCCAACCAGGAGAACTTTCCTAGGATTTATTTTTTTGTGAAATAAAACTAGCAAGTTATTGCCAGCGCTCTAACATAATTTTGAGAGGAACTGCATTCTGCAGTTGCAAGTTGAATTACGCAAAGTGAATTTTACTCGCAATTTTTCAGCTCACATTCCAGAATGTTCGTAGAGGTCTGTTTTGGCTAACACACAACGATAGTTTACTTTCTATAGACTGAAACTGCGACACTATAATATGTCGCAGTTAGAAAACAACTGAACTGTTCATAGCATCAACATCTAATTTAAAAAAAAACCGGTCAAGAGCGAGTCGGACTCGCGCACCGAGGGTTCCGTTACGATTTCTGAAAAAGTGTGCTATTTATAGACATCGTTTTATTTTTCCTGTAATATTTACACAAACATCTATCACATAAGAATAATTTCAGATTTTTCTCTTTGCAAACTTCGGAGATAAGGGGGGGGGGGGGGGGGAAACTGTATTTTTTTTTACATTTTTCCTCAAAAGTCGAAAAACTATGCGGCCTAAAAAAAAGAAAAAAAATGTTTGAGAATGTGCAAACAGCGTTCTTTCATATGATACCCCACATGCCCTAGTGGTACTTTGAATTTTTCAGTCCGTGTTGAAAAAAAATATAAACATTTTTATTTCTTTTTTATTTAAACGGCATCTAAAACTGTTCCAAATTTCAAGTTGATAGCATTAGTAGTTCTTGAGATATCCAGCTGTGACAGACAGACAGACTGAGTCACACCATAAGGGTTCCTTTTTTACCATTTTGGTACGGAACCCTAAAAAGTGATTTCAAACAAGCAAACATTTCATACATAGTTGTTGCGTTCCCACCGTGCGCGTACGCAGCTCAGGCGCAGGTTACCCTTATTATTGAATGGGGCACACAATACAGGGAATTTGGGTGTTGAGTCCCCTCGCTACCTGGACCCCCCGCTACCCTCATCTACCCTCGTCCCTTCGCGTCATTCGGGCCCTCAACCCCTACGATGCGCGCACGCATACTTCCACGACTCGCAAGTTTAACAACATTTTTAAAACTAGCATTTTTACTGGACTGGTTATGACATTAGTGAAGTTTTGTACAGTGTAATATAGTGAATGTGTAGATATTATAGAAAATGGATCTGTCGATACCAAGACTGAAATTTGAGTGTGAAGACGATGAATACGAGGATTTTGATCTCGGAGCGAAGTAAGTTGATGGTCTGATTGTAAACCTAATACTGTTGGAGTCCCTACTATCATACTAAAAAAATATTAAAAGTAGACACTCTCCCATACCTTCCAGCGTACGTTTTTAAGTGTTAATTAAATTGTCGAGTATGTAATTACGTCCCCGTTTCACTTAACATAATTGCATACTAAATTACTTGATAATTACGATATTTTTTGCATGCAAATCAAGCATTGCACACGCAGGTTTCATAGAAAGAATTTTTAAACCTTTGGAGTGACTGAGCTTCAGAAATATTAATGCCAAGAGTTAATTTTTAAAGTTCTCAGAAACTTTTATCCTTATTGCCTGCAGAGTAGCCACTGATACTATAGTTGGATCAGTTGGATGTACTCAGATCAATATTTTAAAGCAAAATATTATTTTACAAAAGTTAAGAGGTTCTCAGCATTTGCACCTTATCTGTAAACCGTACTTTCTCTTAACTCGAAAAAAGTGTTTCATTTGCATCGGTGTTCGTAAATAATAATAATAAAACTCGTCCCTTACTTTCGACGTTATTTCCAATGTTATTATAGTCCTGTAAGTCATTTCATACTCTTCCGTGCACCAAATAGGGTCCAAAATCCCCTAAACTAATATCAGATTTATTAGAATTGGCCCCAAGTTAGGCCCGATTGCAGACATGCGCGTACGTCGAAGGGATTTTTCTAATGGGAACTTTGCGTGGCCAAAAATAATATAGCCACAAAAAAGTAAAGGGAGCCTTTACTTTTTTGTGGCTATATTATTTTTGGGCTTAGCAAAAAAGCTGCGAGCTCCGTGTAAAGTGAAAATGTAGGTGCATTTATGTAAAAAAAACCGGACACCACAATGAAGGGTTCCGTAGTTGGCATGAATTTATCCGAAAAACAAACTTAACATTGTTGTTGAAAAACATGTTCTCCCTTACATTCCAACAGCAAATGTAAGTTTGTACGCACAATATTGAGACCATTTACCATGTTATTTTAAGACCATCACAACAACTAAAACAACTACAATAATATATACCTTAACAATTAAGACTAATTTAACAACTTAAAAACTATTTATTTTAAAATGATTACAAAAAAATCTATTTGAGACCCTCACAGTAAGCCCTTTCATTTGATATGTCACACGGTACAGTTCGCAAAACTTTTTTTTTTTTTTAATTTTCTTATTTGCCCCTATAAGTAACCCCCATATTAAAAAAATATTTATTTACGTTACACGTCCGAGTTTGGTTCATAGAAATTCATATGTGTACCAAATTCCAACTAAATCGGTCCGTTTGATTCGGAGCAAATTGGCTGTGACAGACGGACAGACATACGAGTGATCCTACAAGGGTTCCGTTTTTTTTCGTTTTGAGGTACGGAACCCTAAAAATGTTTTGGAATGTTTGAATTCCACTTGTAGCGGAAGTTTCCACCTGGGTATTAGAGAGACTTTCAAACTGTTTGCTTTACTTTGACTTACCCATGGTTCACTTTGACTGCCTCGCTTGATTCCCAGGTCAGGCAAAGTGTTATTGGGTTTTGCATATGGAATTTCTCAGTAGCAGCCTGGAGTCTGAATTTGTGACCGGTTGATAGCAATAGGCTCGCCCCTTATTACATGGGATTTAACCTTTTGACCGGTTGTGTCGCTTTTATGCGAAACATATTTCCGTGCCCCTACCGCTTGTGTCGTATTTCTGCGACAGAGACATGCATGATTTTCGTTCTATTGTCCTATTCACTGCGTGGTACAACTAAAACCATTATTAAATAGATATATTGCTCCTCCTTATTTGATTGCTCCTCCTTCTTTTCTCATCCTCCTTATTTATTGTAGGTATTATTTTATCGATTTGTAGCCGCGCGCTGCGGGCACGGCATTTGATATTTAGCCAACGGGCGAAATCTGGCAGTACAAAAGGTACACCTGTGCTTAATTCTTCGGGGATCGCAGGCGTTATGTTATGTTAGTTCACTTTGATTAGGATTGGTAACATTTAGAAGATCCTCATTCATGAGGACTACTACCCTTCCAATAACTAAAGCTTTGGAATGTATAGCGTCCAGTAACTTGGGGATTTTTTCCAAGTTTTGTAGTCCTTCGGCCAGCACTGTTCTTCATCATCTGCCTAGACTTTTCCCAACTATGTTGGGGTTGGCTTCCAGTCTAACTGGATGCAGCTGAAGACCAGTATTTTACATGGAGCGACTGCCTATCTGACCTCCACAACTCAGTTACTGGGTAATACGATACCCCTTGGTAAGTCTGGTTGTCAGACTTTCGGGCTTCTGATGACCCGTAACGACTATCAAAGATGCAAGAATGACAATTTCCGAGATCCGGGGGGGGGTCTCTGTATGTAAAGGTCACCCATCCACGGACCCACCGCGGCAAGCGTATGCCAATGAGCCAATGAGTCAAAGCCATGAGTCCCTCTTCTTTCTGGCTAGCACTGTTCTTAGGGTTACCAACTCTCGACAGATTAAACTCAGCACTTATCCTTCCTTCCTCCTCTCAAGCCGGTAATAAAGGCAAAAATGAGGTGGGAGCTCTGTTCCAGGGTGTTGTCAGTGCTCAATCCACCCGGTCAGCCAGAAATGAGGAACAAGACTTCCCGCGAGAAATGGGTCCGTGGGGTCGCTACTTCCCAACAGCTCGCCACATGCTGCCTTGTGGGTTTTCGTGTCTCTCTTGGTCTGACTTCTCATCCTAGACCTGTTCCGGCAAAGTAAACTCTACTGGCTTTTTCATAGACCTAGATTCCGGAGCACGCACAAGCCCCACTACGATGACGTCAACGTAGATATACGGCGGTGGGGATTACAATTAATTATTTATAATCTTTCTAACCATTTTCTTTTCTACCAACAGTGTCGCAGATAGCATCGAACAACGTCGCGTCGTTGAACAAATCGGCAGCGGGGGAGGCGCGGGCGCGGGCGGCGCGCGGCACAAGACGGCTCCACAGGCCGCTACGACGACGGCTCACAGCAAGCAGCTGGCGGCGGGCGGGGCCAACCACCCGCCCCAGCCGCAAGGTAACCACAAACGTAATGTCTTTGTTGTTATACTCCTTTTAAGCGCTGAGCAGACGATGGACAATTTGCCCGCGACCATAGAACGTATGGAAATCTATGCCGGTCCGGTTGACGTCATCACGTCGCCTGTATCTGAAAGCCAGCGCTGTGGTTCTCTCTCACATAGTGTAGTGTCACAGCATTATGCGGAGAATGGCCGTTTTGCGTGGATGTGACGCATTTTTTCCTCCAGCTTATTAATTTTAGTGTTGTCTTTGCGTCATGTTTGTCGCAAATAAATGTATTTTCTTTGCCGGGCATTTTTGCCCGACATTTCGTCGCTAATTTAACTAACTGACGTATCTGACATTTTGGTAAAATTTTCTTCGAATCAGTTACGTCACTTAGTTAGATTAGCGACGATTTATGTCCGGCTGTCATATAGTCCATCGTCTGCTGAGCGCCTTACACATCCACACTAACTTACAAAGAATTCTGGACAGTTTGAGAAAGGGTTATTTTGGAGAGTGACCGGTCGAAGTAGTGTGAGATAAGATAGCTCAAGCATACTACAAAACCAATACAGTAGCCTAGTATTTATTAAGACATGATCACATGACTTGAAAAAAATATTAAAAATTTTGTAGAATATTACACTCAACAATCACTTGAATTCATATTTTCGTAAACTCAAATTCGCTGAATCGGAAAAGTTCAACAACGCGTTAACGCAATTTCTAGGGTTTCAAATACATTAGGGATTTTATTTAATTAGGCGTACCATCAACTGAGACCAATAACACGATTCAGCGGGATTCATTTAAAACCTACTCGGCTGTTTTAATATAACCATTCTACAATCCACAGATTTATAATGTTTTAGAATACTTATCAAGTGATTCGCGGAAACAAGTATTATAATCATTCTTAATTAAAATATTTAGAGTTTATTATAACTATTTAGAGTAAATTCAACAAATTAGTTACATTTTGTCCAAACATTCAGTCTAGGCAGATTAATTGGTACGAAACCCTTCGTGTGCGAGTCCGACTCACACTTGGCCAGTTTTTTTATTTATTTATTTAGTGTTATCTCTGAACTGAACTCTGAACTTTAAAGTGATGCAGAACTAAATAGATTTCGCATAGGTCCTTACTTAATTATGAATTTGATCTAATAAGAAATTAATAAAATCTGGAGACATGTTTCCAGTAAAACATCCCAATGCCTCGTATACGCCTACAAAGGCGTGAGTTTATGTACTACACACGGCTACACATCAATCTATACATTTCCAATTTACACTGACCTCTCACTGTAAGGAAATCCTATACAATGCGAGATCAGCTTATACTGGAAATGTATAGCTTGATCTGTAGCCGTGCGTACATGTATCCAATAAAAATACCTAATAAATTAATATAATAGGTATATTAATTATTGTAAAAACGTTTACTTGAGATTGGACGGACATCACCCAATAAGAACGCACTTGACATTTTAAATGTCACAATCAGATTAGTATCCAACTTTCAAGAATTTTATTACTTGCACTTTTGGCCAACCTTGGCATTATAAATTATAATAAAACTTTTGTATACCACACCGCCTGTTTAAAATTATCCTGCAAAGCTGACAATAGCCATAATATATATTTTTTTAATAATGCTAGCTGACCTTACAGACGTTGTCGTGTCCAAATTTCAATAATTAATACAAAAATCCCATAGAAAAAAGTTTCAGTTTTTCCTGAATTTTCCAAATTTTCTTGGCAGTTTTCCAATTTTTAAAAACCTTTTTCGGACTATAACGAAAAATAAAATTAACCAAATTGGTCCAGCCGTTCTCAAGTGATGCTCTTACCAACAAACAGAATTCCTGCACAGTAATTCAACTAACTTATGGAGGTAACTATACCCAGGGTCCCGTGGGAACCGATCTGTAGTTTGTTTGAACTTTCATACACTATCCTTTGACAACTGCACTCAACATAAGTGTTTAGATTGACACAGCAAACAGTACCTTTGTACACATTGAGTGGGCTCAAGCTGAGAATATCCTATATTGTCAAACTTTATTATCTTAACATAGATCGATTAACATATTTGTTAACACAAATTAACGATTGCTTGAGCGCATTCTAATGTACATACCATTTTAATATACATACTTAATTTGTCTTTTTCTCTTTATTATTATTTGTATTAGGTTCCGTGTCATGTCTTTTAGAATTCTCCACAATTCTTTGGACTTCTAAAAGGTTATTAATTTTAATTTTAAATAACACTGACTAAAACCTCACAAGACAACAGCAAAATGTTATGGTCACTGGAATTAATGTATGTATTTCCAAGTGCTAATAGATCCTCAATATATTAGACGGTAGACGTTGTAATCACAGTCATTATGTCTCTAATACCAAGTCTGCTTACATTAAACCACAGTTGTCTGCAAGTGTCCGGACCCTATACATTTTAATGAGTCTATTTCTATCGCCACTCACCGAAGGCCGTTTTGAATAAATCATAATTATATATAAAGCCTTTCAAAGATATTAAGCTGTTGCTTTGAATTTGAATAGAAAATTTTACAATTTTGCAATGCTTTTAAAGTGACTCGTTCATAGTAAGTAGTGTCGAGTCACAAGCTTGTCGCTTTAAAAATAACTTCTAAAATAACCTCATTTTTCTCAGTTGACGTGCACAACTGGGGGAAATGACATTCAATTGACAAAACCCTGTCTTTCTTTCTTCCCCAGATCAACAAGGCAACAAAAAATATGATAATTCTAGAAGACCTACAGCTCGAACAAAACGTGAGATATAGACACACATATTTTATAATATAACCTTTTAGAAGTCCAAACAAACCTATCATAAGTATCATTATTATATCATTAGGCCACGTCACTATGGATGCTTTTGTCGAAACTGTTCCGATTTGTTGTTACCTTGCTGTACTATCAATAATAACCTTTCAAATTAATCGAGTAGTTTCGACAAATATTTTCATAGTGCTCTGGCATCAAAGTGTATTTAGTATAATAGACGCATGAAGCTAATATGTCGTTATCCAATATCTATACATGCGGATGCGGCTGGCGGTGCGATTGACGCTGCGACTGCGACACGACACGACGACACGACACTGCTGCGACTACAGGCTCCGGCTGCGGTGGCGATGGCGACTACCAGCTGGTGCAACATGAGGTGCTCTACTCCTCGTCCAATAGGTGAGTTAAAACAACATTGTCAATATGATTGTGATGTACTTAGGTTAGTTAGAAACATCCCTAAATGTTTGTGCTGGTGAATCATACGCCACAAATATGGGCGGTCAGAAGAACCTTGTGGTAATAATCGGTAAGAGCCTCTCGGCTTGCTCCGGGCGGATGATACCTACCTACCATTCCATGAAGATTCATGACTATTTTCTCCCGTATTCGCACCACCTTTATGAGTACAGCTCATGCCGTAGCGAAAAAACGTGGCCGGCCGGGGAACCCCCAGGAACGAAAAATTTGAGCATTTTCGCAGCCGCCATATTTTTCAGTTTGACTTCACTATTGGCTTTAAAACCCTCGAAAACCGTGAAAACGAAACCCATGATGAACATTTTGGAAATTTTCCATCTTAGATTTTCCTTTTGACCAAATTCACACATTCTTTCATGAAAGTCGCATGGAGGTGGTGTAACGCTTTTTCGTTACGTAACGATTTCTACCAGTTCACTCCTACCGCAAGCCGCGTTAAAGAACTTCGTTACAATAAAAGCAAGTCAGCGGAGTGTTACCGGCGCTGACCATTCAGGGTTCACATTCAAGTATATCGTCAATCATGGAGCCTATTTTACGCCCTACATTACCCACCGTAAGATTCCCACGGTGAAGATCTATCCCTGCATAATAAAGTATTTAAGAGGGAAGGTGGCCTGCGATTCTCCATACAAATGTATTCCTCGATTTCTTCCTGAATAATGCCTCTAGCGTCCCTCTCATTTCCTTTTTTTCAGGAACTAATTAGTAAAGAAAATATGACCCCCCAAAAATTAAAAAAATGCCCCATTTTTACCGCCGTGATTAGAGGACTACCAGACAAATTCTAAAAGTTTTTAACTTAAAAATTTTAATGAAAAAATATTTGAATCGGCTCAGTTTTCTAGGAGAAAAAAGGAGAATACAAAACGTCGATCTCGTAAAATTTTTTGTAATATAATTGGTCTGAGCTGCAGCTGTCCATATCGCACTCTCTTATCACTGTTCGCGCGCAGCACGACGGCAATAGTTTATTCAAATACCTATTTTTCAAATTCCTTGCAGACCCTGTCCCCTCTTAATGAGTGGACCCAAGCTAAGTACTTATATGACGTCGTGAGATCGTCGCTGTAATTGGCCGTAGGTACTCGTCCACCGATAAGATCGCAGAACAAGGAGGGACTGTTGATTATATAGGCAGATTGATCTTGATTAACCAGAAGTACTACAACCTTCCTCGCAATGGAATATTATGAATATGTTACAACAATATGGCTTCCATTCGCTGTGTAAATGTTATTGTATAACATTGGCTAGTGTTATTTTATTTCAACATCACTTTTGCAATGGATTCTTTGCCAAACATTACTAAACGGTCTATGGTTTTTCTACTGAAGTCCCTTTTGCTTTAATTTATGAATTGGCCACTTTGACACAACACAATTTCCTTACTCAGGGCGTTAAAACCCTGTCTTTGCAGTCGTGTAAAACGCAATTATTACGTACAGGTTGATAGTACCCCAATGTTGGTTACCTACATCATTCTGCTATGAATGACCAGTACTTCTCCAATTGCTGGTGATTGCAGCACCAATATTTTTGGTGAACATACCGAAAACTAACATACCACGGGGCGGGGGTGGTAACTTTGGCCCAAATCGAAAGTGTTTTGACTCCCTCCAGTTCATCCAGCACGCAAGCAGTCAACGTAGTTTGCAGATCATATTATTATAGTTGACTGCTGATGTTGCCTCCTTCCTAGATGAACTAGAAGGAATCAAAACACTTTTTCGATTTGGGCCAATGGTACCCCCGTGGGCTAAAGTAATGTGAGTTTACGGTAACCATGTTCAGCAGGTTAGGCTAATGATGGATAACATATAAGAACTACTTTGCAAGCTGAAATATTTGCAACTTTATAATAGTGTTGTCATCATCATCTGCCCACTGGTTGTCAGACTTTCGGGCTTCTGACTACCCGTAACGACTGTCAAAGATCTAGAAATGATAGTCGGGACTTAAGTCCGAGGCACGAATGGATCTTGGTATGTGCTGCATACCAAGTGCACCCATCCACGGACCGACCTCGGCAAGCGTTGCTTAACCTAGAACATCGACCCGTGCGGCTGTTATTACTTAACCGCGAGGCCCTCCAACTTTATAATGTAGTAATTTTACGAAACTTTTTTTTTTATAAAATGTTTTTTTTACGCGTCAGTAATTATTGTAGTTGCGCGCACAGTTCTGAGTAGAAATCCTTGCGCTCGTTTCATTTATCAAGAGTCCTTGCATTCTTTCTAGTCTTCCAAATACATTATTCATATTCCCTGCTACACGCTTTTATTTTTAGGGTTCCGTACCAAAATGGTAAAAAAGGAACCCTTATGATGTGACTCAGTCTGTCTGTCTGTCTGTCTGTCACAGCTGGATATCTCAAGAACTACTAATGCTATCAACTTGAAATTTGGAACAGTTTTAGATGACGTTTACCCAACTATTTTGCAAATAAGAAAGAAATAAAAATTATGTATTTTTTTTGCAACAGGGACTGAAAGGGGGTATTAAAAATTCAAAGTGGGTCTACTAGGGCATGTGGGGTATCATATGAAAGGGTTTGACGCAAAATGTGCACTTCGCAAAATGTGCACTTGACGCAAAATGTGCACTTCGCATAATGTGCACTTCGCAAAATGTGCACTTCTCAAAATAGCACTTCTTAAAATGAGCACTTCTCAAAATGAGGACATCTCAAAATGAGTGTGAATTTTATCACAAGGGGTCAAAATAAAAACCGTTTGCTTACATTTTTTTTTTAAATTGTTTTGCACAATTTTTAGCACAATAACAGCTGTAGTTTCTTTGTAAAAAGTAATCACGTTCAGGAAATGTTTAATTATGTATTTTCAGTACACATCAGCTATACACATAGGTAATATAAGTACTCCAGCCATTAATTTTTACAAAGAAACTACTTTTGTCGTGCTAAAAATCGTGCAAAATAATAAAAAAAAATTGTAAGCAAAAGGTTTTTATTTTGACCCCTTGTGATAAAATTCACACTCATTTTGAGATGTGTTTTTATTTTGAGCCATTGTGATAAAATTCACATTCATTTTGAGATGTGCTCATTTTGAGAAGTGCTCATTTTAAGAAGTGCTCATTTTGAGAAGTGCTATTTTGAGAAGTGCACATTTTGCGAAGTGCACATTATGCGAAGTGCACATTTTGCGAAGTGCACATTCTGCGTCAAACCCATATGAAAGAGCGCTGTTTGCACATTCTCAAACATTTTTTTATTTTTTTTTAGGCCGCACAGTTTTCGACTTTGATGAAAAATGTAAAAAAAATACCGTCCCCCCCCCCCCCCCTCATCTCCGAAGTTTGCAAAGAGAAAAATCTGAAATTATTCTATGTGATAGAAGTTTATGTAAAGATTACAGGAAAAATATAACGATGTCTCTAAATAGCACACTTTTTCAGAAATCAGAACGGAACCATCGGTGCGCGAGTCCGACTCGCTCTTGACGGGTTTTTTTTTAATTTTAAATGCGCTTTTTATCTACGTTTCATTGGCACTGATTCAGACCGGTAATTGGGTTTTACCGTACTGAAATGCCCGGAATTTTGCTCCTATACATTATGAAACTCCATTTCCTTACCACACTGTGATTGAGCTATACCATACCATACATTTCACCATATAAGTCATCTAGTTAAGTATATTCAGTACTGTCCCAGTTTTGTAAAACAGCTACATTGTACTCATCTGATACAGTCAAACTAAGAGTATAATCTAGAGATGTTCCTTATGGTTGAAAGACCCATTACTTCTTATCGTTTCCAAATTCATTCTTACATATCAGCATATAATAAAATGTTCTCACTGCTGCTGTTAATCCAAGACGCGTGCCAAGTGCTGGTTGGTAGATGTCACATGTCTTCGAATTTTTGGTTCTAGGACATGCCGGTTTCCTCACAATGTTTTCCTTTCGTTTTGAGAGCAGTGGTGATGAAACAATTTTTGCACAATTTTTTCCTGTCTGGGTTCGAATTTATGACCTACAACTCGTAAGTCGCGGCCGTTACCACTGAGCCACCACTGCTATATTCTAACATAAATAACCTCTATAATTTTCCTTTTGCTGGAACTCAAACCTCCTAAGGGAGGTAGATAAGATCATACATTCTTAGTGGTAACTAATTGATGCAAATGGTTCTTAGGAAGGTGGCCGAAGATCGAGCTAGCTCGCCAGCAGTGGCCAGATAAAGACTAATGACGATACTGAAAAGTTCCTCAGAAAATCTTCAACATAGCCCCATGCATTGAAAGAACAAAGAACAGAAACACAATATTACAAATGCAACAGTCAGGTTAGGTAAATAAATACACTAAGAAAAGTGCGCTGCATTTGCGCCAAAATGTACCTCTAGCTCAGAACGAATGATCTGCAAATGATTCTATTCGCTTATAGGTACTGCCCACAATTTTACAATTACACAACATAAATGACGTTCACTAGGCACAGAGAGAGACGTTAGGTCCGGACAACAGTCAAAAGTGTCAAAACGCCTATATTTTCTTTAGTCGAGACTGATGAACGAGTGAATGAAACCAGTGATGAACGTCATCATAATGATTAAATTGTTGAAATGGAAGACCTCTTGTCAAAGTGGCGCCAACTGGTGGCGTGAATTTTCAATAAAATTCTAATTAAAGACTGTATTTACCAGTCAGCACAGTGTTAGCGGGACTGACTGTCCGAGATGCGCCCCACATAGTCATAGAAATTAATTTTTAGCCAATTTAAATTGTCCGTATAATCAAATCATACGTATGAAAGGGCTATAACACGGCTAATTTAGGTAGTGTCAGTTATTTTTCTGACATATAACATACATACATACATTTAATTTCAGTATATGGAGGTATGGAGGCTGTGCCTGTGATGTTAAATAAGGCTTTAATAATAGGCCTTTTAAATGTGCGCTAAAAGAAACGGGTCTCCGCCTTCCGCATTCAGTCTGTCCCGGTATAATTCTCAAACAATCTGCCTAGCCTTTTCCTAACCATGTTGGGCCAATTTCCAGTCAAACCGTATGCAGCTGAATATCAGTATTTTACATAGAGCAACTGCCTCTCTGACCTCCACAACCCAGTAACTAGGTAATATGATACCCCTTGGTAAGACTGGTTGTCAGACTTTCGGGCTTCTGACGACCCGTAACGACTGTCAAAGATCCACGAATGACAGCCGGGACCAACGGCTTAACGTGCTTTCCGAGGCACGGAGGAGTCTCGGTATGCAAAGATGGTCACCAATCCACTGACCAACCTCGGCAAGCGTAGCTTAACCTGATGGATCGACCCGTGCGGCTGTTATTACTTAACCACGAGCTCCTCATGTTAAATATGTTATGTTAAAATTGTAAATTAGTAGTAATATAATGTTTATTTGTGTTATAGGTACGAGGTGTTGGAGTTCCTCGGGCGAGGTACGTTCGGGCAGGTGGTGAAGTGCTGGAAGAAGGGCACCAACGAGATTGTCGCCATCAAGATCCTCAAGAACCACCCCAGCTATGCTCGCCAAGGACAGATTGAGGTAATACATACATGCATACATTGATTGTCTTCTTCCTATGAAATCGTGAAAACTCAGTTATGCGGTATTTACAAACTGCTCTTAGCAATATGATATTATAATAGGGATGATGCCTGGGTAAAAAAAAAGAAATTCTACTTAGATACGTATAAGTAATTTTTTATTAATATAAATTATTATTATAAAAAATTACTTAGATGAAACACATTAAAGTTGGGGAGTGGGGGCTCGCTACGCCACAACTATAACAAACTATGTCATGACACACTTTAACTCAAAGTATCGCCGTAATTTGAGGTAATACATACATGCATACATTGATTGTCTTCTTCCTATGAAATCGTGAAAACTCAGTTATGCGGTATTTACAAACTGCTCTTAGCGATATGATATTATAATAGGGATGATGCCTGGGTAAAAAAAAAGAAATTCTACTTAGATACGTATAAGTAATTTTTTATTAATATAAATTATTATTATAAAAAAATACTTAGATGAAACACATTAAAGTTGGGGAGTGGGGGCTCGCTACGCCACAACTATAACAAACTATGTCATGACACACTTTAACTCAAAGTATCGCCGTAATATTTGGATTACGTAAAAAAATAAAAACAACGTGTCCAATATTTTTTAATAATCTAGCTAAATGACGGACAAAAAAATTTTTGTCATCGTACCTATTATGTATACCTACCAAATTTTGTGTGCTATGTTATTTCTTAGCTACCAAACGTAAGTGTCGTACAATATGAGGATATTTATAGTCATGAAGACTTGTTGCATTTATAAGACAATAGAGATGTTTCCGTTGCGTTTAAGACCGTGACTGATCAGCTTTACCAACCAACGATGAATAAATGTCTGCAGCCACGCTACATAGTTAAGGAAAGTTAAAAATATATTTTGAATCGTTTCCAATTTCTACCGGTCGCCAGCTAGTCTGTAATAAATATAATAATTCAATGTAATAATAATTCATTTCACACTAAGTGTCTATTATTACCACATACACAAGTAATAAATTCTACTTTTATGCAATAGTCAGGGAGTTAGTATAGTCAACCTCATCTCAATGGTAACAGCTTGACCTTGAAATACTTTTTTATTTAGTTTTTATTTAAAAGCAGTAAAAGGGCGGTTTCTTAATTCAAATGAACGTGAACCTGTCGTTGACTGTACAAAAAATTCTGATTTTTACAAAATGTAGTTTTTGAATAGTTGCCAAGTTCGCCACTAATACATATTATTTTGTGTGTTTGAAAACCCTTTAAGTAGGTCAGACTTTTATAGAATACTTTGTTTGTTTGATACTGTAGTAGGATAAACAGAAGACAAAGAAACGTAATTACTTTGGTTGTTGTCCAAGTTAACTACAACAAAAGGTTTTAAATCATCTGAGAGCTGAAAACAAAGTGTTTCATTATAATTCTTATCATTTTGAAAAGGTAGGTACATTCAGACGTTAGGGCCGTAAGCTAAAACACCTATTGTAAAGACAACAAAATTGATATTCTTGTCAAACAAGTATTTCCAGACGCTAGAACCGTAAGGTAAAAACACCTATTGTTAGGACAGACTACAAAATTGATAATCTTGTCAAAAAAATAAAAATGGCGGCCGCTAGTGACATTATTTATGTTTGATAGAAAGCTAGCAAGTCTCGATCCATTATAGTGAGTTTGGCCGAGCTCCAGCGGTTGTTTGTGTTTGCCCACCGGAGTGGTTTGTACCTCCTATACAGGGCGAGCTTTTGACGAAATACGAAACTTTGAGAAGTAGAGCTGTAGAGCTAAGTGTTGGAGTTAAACTCGACTTTGAAGAACACTAAAATTTATTTTCACTCAGCTTCAGAACTCAAAATACTATATTTTGAGTTGTTAAAAAAGTCGATGGAACCCGATCATTTTACAATGAGGGTTTTCTGAAATGAGGTACACTAGGTGGCAGCACTGAGATGTCAGGTCCGGGCACCTGTCAAAAGCGTCAAAGCACGAATGTAGAACGAATGAATGAAACGAATGATGAACGTCATCATATGTTTTATGTCCATTGTCGAAATGGAAGACCTCTAAACCTCTTGTCAAAGTGGCGCCAACTGGTGGCGTGAATTTTCATTAAATACAACCCTGTATTATTGCATTGCTCTTTAGTAAAGGCAAAAAGAAATATAGCAAAGAAATTTGTAACATAAATCAAATGAAAAGGATTTTTTTTTCGAACTTCAATTCTTGGATTAAATATCCACCCTGTATAAAATGCTTGATATAGTAGCCGTAACGTGTCGGTGTTCGGCGACCTCTATTTTCATGTTATGACAGGTGAGAAGTTAAGAACTTGGCTCCGTTCGCCATTCCCTACGAATACCAAAAACCTGGTAGGTAGTTAGAACACTCATAGAATATTGTAACCCTGTGAATGTACAATTTTACTGTAGTAGAACATCTGAGTAGTATGAACCAATGATAGAATTCACTTAACTTCTCAAAATTGAGGATATCACCATCATTTTCAAAATTTCATAGTTCGATGCAAGCGCCTGTTATATAAATAGTTATTCATAGAATTGTACCGGGAGCTCATGGCTAAGTAATAACAGCCGCACGGGTCAATTCAGCTACGGGTTGGTCCGTTGATGGGTGCCTCGGAAAGCACATTAAGCCGTTGGTCCCGGCTGTCATTCGTGGATATTTGACAGTCGTTACGGGTCGTCAGAATCCCGAAAGTCTGACAACCAGTCTTACCAAAGGGTATCATATTACCCAGTTACTGGGTTGTGGAGGTCAGAGAGGCAGTTGCTCCATGTAAAATACTGATATTCAGCTGCATTCGGTTTGACTGGAAATTGGCCCAACATGGTTAGGAAAAGGCTAGGCATATTGTTTGAGAATTATACCGGGACAGACTGAATGCGGAAGGCGGAGACCCGTTTCTGTTAGCGCACATTTAAAAGGCCTATGTCCCGCAGTGGACTGTGACAGGGAATCAAAATAATACTTCTTTCTACAGTATTCTACAAGTGGACAAAGAACCCTACAATCGCACGTCATGCCATTAAACTGGAATCTCGGATACTCTCATCCAGATGCTACCATACGTTAGCCGTTTTGCGGTCTTTAGAGAACACTGTCTACTTCAACCATAGATATCCGGAGATATGCCTTCACTCTATATTTGTTCAAGTTCAAGCGTCGCCACCTCACACAAAAACAAAAGAAATAGATACGGCACACATGATGAGTTTTTTAACGCACACTTATTGCACACATACTCAAAAGGGGCGGGCACTTTCTAGTGCCCGCCCCTTTGCTTACCGTCATCGCGAGTATATTATGGCGACATGCCATATCCCTCGAAATCCGTGACCTCAACAATTATTATAACCAATAATTTATTTATTTCTAGGTATCAATACTCTCCCGCCTCTCCCAAGAATCGGCGGACGAGTTCAACTTCGTGCGAGCGTACGAATGCTTCCAGCATCGCTCGCACACCTGCCTGGTGTTCGAGATGCTGGAGCAGAACCTGTATGATTTCCTCAAACAGAACAAGTTCTCGCCGCTGCCGCTGAAGTACATCAGACCTATACTGCAGCAGGTTCTTACGGCGCTGCTTAAACTTAAAGTAAGTGTTTTTTTTCAAGGAAACTATTTTTGTTGTTATCTCATCATCTTCCTGCCCTCGTCCCATGTTACTTGGGGTCGGCGCAACCCGTTTTCTCTTCCCATTCTGCCCTGTCAACCGTCACGTCAAACCGTCATTCTTCACACACTCCATCCATCTTTTCTTTGGCCTTCCTCTCCCTCTCCATCTATCATCATTTATACTAGTCACATGCTTTTCCTCCATCCTCATCACATGCCCATACCAAGACAAACGAATTCCTTTCAACTTTTCTGTCACTGGTGCCACTTTCAAACTTCCCCTTAGGTAAGTACTCATTTCTTACTTAACTTTATACAGAGTGTAAGTGTCAGAGTGTAACAGTGGTAATCTTGTAAGGAGTCATTGTACTCATCATTATGAACAACTTTTACTATGGGACCAAATCTGAAATCGCGAAAAAAAAATGAGCTGGTCCCATTTTGACGAATTATGCAAACACAAATGTACTAATAATAATAATAAACCGTTTTTTTCAGAATCTATCCATAAAGCATAGTAGCAATAGTATTAAAAATAGTCAGCATACAAATACAAAAATTAACAAAATTTATTTTTATAATTTTTCCAGCAACTAGGTCTGATCCACGCGGATCTGAAGCCTGAGAACATAATGCTGGTGGAGCCGGCGCGCCAGCCGTACCGCGTCAAGGTGATCGACTTCGGCAGCGCGTCGCACGTCAGCAAGGCCGTCTGCAACACTTACCTGCAGAGCCGATACTACAGGTACTGTGGAACCACAGAACAGGGATAGAAGATGGTTTGGTTGATGTGTGTAGTACTAGAGAGCCCTAAGATGGTGTAATTACCAGACAGCTGAGGGGCAATTCTCGTAATTTTAACGAACATTCGCATTCTAATCTCAGTCGCAATCTGTCAAAAAAGCATCTAATTTCCCTACATTTTTGACATTGATTGTCGCTGAGATGAGACTGCGACTTGAATTTGAACGTTTTTTAAGTACGAGAATTGGCCTTCAGGTATAATACAACTGAACTAGGAACACTATAGGATGCTTAAACTAAACCTACGTCAGTTAAAACATACACCCATTCCCATTCATTAAAAAGAATCCCAGCATAAGTTGTAACAGAGGAGCTCGTGGCTAAGTACTAACAGCTGCAAGGGTTGATCCATCTGGTTAAGCTACGTTTGCCGGGGTTGGTCCGTGTATGGGTGACCATCTTTACATACCGAGACTTATGTGCCTCGGAAAACACGTTAAGCCATTGGTCCCGGCTTCATTCGTGGATCTTTGACAGTCGTTACGGGTCGTCAGAAGCCCGAAAGTCTGACCAAGGGGTATCGTATTACCTAGTCACTGGGTTATGGAAGTCAGATAGGCAATCACTCCATGTAAAATACTGGTATTCAGCTGCATCTGGTTAAACTGGCAGCCGACCCCAACATAGTTGGGAAAAGGCTATGCAGATTGAGTACTGAGTGATACTAAAAGAATAAACGTATTTTATTCTTTCCACCAAAGTTCCTTAACACTAAAGTTTGGATGGTGATTAAAAATTCTTCCTGTAAACGTCTGCCAACCAATTCGGCCAATACATTCGTAATGTGGTGTGTTGTTAATTTGTGTTCTAATGTAACCCTTTCTTACAGAGCACCAGAAATAATCCTGGGGCTGGCATTCTGCGAAGCCATCGACATGTGGTCGCTGGGATGTGTAGTCGCAGAGCTGTTCCTGGGCTGGCCGCTGTACCCCGGCTCCTCGGAGTACGACCAGATCCGGTACATCTCGCAGACTCAAGGCCTGCCAACGGAACACATGCTTAACAGGTCAGTACTAACAATTAAAGTTGGTTCTTCAAATAGAGGTTGAGACAAGTGTCGAAGCAGACCAGCGGGCTTAGACAAAGTAACATTCGATTAGACATTACGTTATTAGAAAAGTCAAAAAATGTATGTCGTTGACATAAGCTATCGGAAAAGTTACGTGGTCGTAGGTCAACGAATCGACAGCGTCCAACGATAACTTCCCTAGAGATGCGTCGATTGCTGATGTAGAAATAGAATCGCTCCGAAGCGAATGCTATTTGTCTAGGCCTTCGTGTGGATTACGGCCTTACGGCTTCACCTGTAATATAAGCTTAAAACAATAAAATTCACAATTTTATTACTATCTTTAGTACACATTTTTCTCGTATAACAACATAATCTGTCAGTAACATAATTTGTAACCCAATCATTCCTTTACAGCGCAAGTAAAACAGCGAAGTTCTTCTACCGCGACGTGGACAGTACGTACCCGTTCTGGCGACTGAAGACTCCTGAAGAACATGAACTGGAGACCGGCATCAAGAGCAAGGAGGCTCGGAAGTATATCTTCAACTGCCTCGACGATATAGGACAGGTAACCTGTTGTATGAACTTTATGATTGAAGCATTTTGTACAGTACCCGGCAGTAAACATGATACATTGAGCTTTAGAAGAAGAATTCTTGTTTTTATGTCAATGATACGTCAGAAATTGTAATTGAAAAAGATAGAGACCGTCACACCGGTAGAGACTGACCGAAAATTACATTGAAATTCAAAAAAACATGTTTTCTGAAATATTTTTGATTTGTTAAAAAGTAAAATAAAAGGAATAATATAGTGACTTTAAACCATTATGAAACGTATAAACTTCAATTAGACGAAGTTTTCGCGCCCAATTTCGGCAATTTTCGTTTTCCGCTGAAAAAACATTTTTTTCAGCAATCTCGCAAATCAAATCGTCTTAAAATATATTTACTGAGAGAAAATCCGTGGAAAATAATAATAATAATTAATCGTTTTCGGCTCATTTTCGGTTGGTTTCTACACACAGATGTGACCGACGACGCGCGACGCCGACGGTCTACAATGGCGAACGTTCTCTAAAACTGTATGAGCTATGTTGAAAGCCGGGTACTGTAAGTTACTCCCGTATACTGAAAGCCTGACCAGTAGACTTATTTAATTCCTTAATCCTGGAGATATTATTGGCATTTACGGGGTCTTCAGTATAGAATTTATAATAATAGGGTATTAAACTGAATTTTTTAAAATTAGATTTCTAGAACATGACAGAAAAAAATATTGTTTAAATATCTCAAAAAAATGCTAAATTATAACAGCCGCACGGGTCGATCGAAGGTTAAGCTACGCTTGCCGCCATTGGTTTGTGGATGGGTGACCATCCATTACAATTATCGAGACCCCTCCGTGCCTCTGAATGCACGTTAAGCCGTTGGTCCCGGCTGTCATTCGTAGATCTTTGACAGTCGTTGTCTTACCAAGGAGTATCATGTTACCCAGTAACTTGGTTGTGGAGGTCAGATAGGCAGTCACTCCATGTTAAATACTGGTATTCAGCTGCATCTGGTTAGACTGGAAGCCGACACCAACATGGTTGGGACAAGGCTAGGCAAATGATGCTTTATTACAAGTTTAGTATTAATTCAAGTACATTTTTGATAGCGGTCAAATACCTTACTATGTGCGTAACAAATTGTAAAATATTAGTAACATATAACACCAAAATTCTGGTAAAAAATTGTACCTTATTCAATATAGTTTCTCTCCTGTTTGAGACGAGATGGCTTATTCAGTGTGGATTCAGATTATTACAGTTATTGTAACACACGTATTTGTTACAGGTGAATGTACCAACGGATCTTGAAGGCGGCCAACTGTTGGCCGAGAAAGCAGACAGAAGGGAGTTCATCGATCTACTCAAGAGGATGCTCACTATGGACCAGGTGAGTTCTTTAGGCCGATAATAATATCGAAAGAATTCTATCCAAGACAGAGCCTTCCAGTCAAAGAGAGGTTCTAAATTCATTATAATTTGTGTATGGCAGTGCATTGCTAGTCATAGGCCTCTTAACCCGTCAGACGATATTATGTACTAATTTATGAACCCCATAGGTTCATGTCAAAATGTACCCCCAGTAGTTGCAAACCCCATAGGTTCACAACTACTGTAAGCCGCCGGTCGCCATCGGATGTTTTTTTTACGTTTATATATAAAATGATATACGCTTATACATCTATTGTATAAAGGACTAGCTTCTGCCCGCGACTTCGTCCGCGTGAAATTTCTTGTTCACCAGTTTCACGGCCCACCCCGTCGCATCGCCCACGCTATTACTCGTACTTAGTTTTAGAATTTTATGGGCAAAATTTTGCTACTTTGCATTACAATATTGCAATTTTCTTAAGGATCTCTAATTTTTTCGAAAATAAATTATAGCCTATGTTACTTCCTGATAATTTCACTTTCTATTGGTGAAAAAATTATTAAAATCGGTTCAGTAGTTTCGGAGCCTATTCGGTACAAACAAACAAACAAACATTATATAGTATAGAATTTTATTGATTTTTCCTTACGCACACATGGTGCGTCCGACATTTAAGGGGAGTACACTTTACTAAGCTCAGTTAGTGAAAATCTTCGCCATAAATCGAGAACACGGAACAAATCGTATAGAATAAACCTGGAATTGGAAAAAATGTGTAAAATTATACATTTGTTAGTAATTTTGTGTATCTATGACGGAACAGGAGCGTGTGGATTGTATTGGGGACAGTAGACTGTGGGTTATGACGATGCTTACCTTGGCATGACTTATCTGATGGATAATTTCATACAAACACTGTGACATTTTTTATTTCCCTGGTAAATATTTCTTATTTGGACGCTAAACCAGACCCTCCTCACATTGTCTACAAACACTACATTTATTTAGCATTTTTATATGACACTTGTATATTTTTTACAGGAAAGACGAATAACACCGGGCGAGGCGCTGAACCACGCGTTCGTTACTCTAGCTCACCTCGTCGACTACGCGCACTGCAATAACGTCAAGGCCTCCGTTCAGATGATGGAGGTAAATATTGTCCAAATTATAACTCTCTATACTTCTGAGAACCATAAGCTTGTGGCTATTGCAATCATTGATTTGGTGTATATGTAGATTATTAGATGTAAAGTATTTGATGTAAGAATATTGTTCTGGTATGCAATTAATAATTTTCCTTTTTCTTAATAAAAAAAAAGAGTTTTCAAAATCGGTTCACAATTGATGAATATAAATTTTACTAGGTTTTGCCTGCGGCTTCGCCCGCGTTTATTATACATGTAAACCTTCCTCTTGAATCATTCTATGTATTAAAAAAACCGCATCAAATTCCGTTGCGTAGTTTTAAAGATCTAAGCATACATAGGGACAGACAGACAGCGGGAAGCGACTTTGTTTTATACTATGTAGTGATGATTATACATTAAAAAAAATCGTGCACACACATAGAACCTGAGGCTTTTTGAAGTTAGTTAAGACAACATACAGTATAAACCGCTGTGTCTAGAAGCTTGAAATTTTTTTACAACAATTCCTTGTTTATCGGAAGTGGAACTAAGGAAAGATTTTTAACAATTCATCCCCTAAAGTTAAATATAGGGTTGAAGGTTCATCATTTTTGGGCACATAACTTGTTACTAAATGAATTTTCTCTTTCCAGGTTTGTCGTCGTTCAGGCAGCGGCGTTAGCGGCGTGAACGTGGGAGGAGTAGGCGGCGTGGGAGGCGTGGGCGGCGCGGGCGAGTACGGCGTGTCAGGCGTGGTGCCGGGCGCTGCGCCCGCGCACCACCTCGCGCTCACCATCAACCAGCAGAGACTGCGGGCTGCGCCCTATGATAACCTGGTACGTCAGTAAATTTTACTTTAAGCCCACAAACTTTGCTAGGTAGATTGATTTTCTGTCTGTTTTCATAGTTTTATGGTGTTTTTTTGTTCTGATTCCAATAAACCCATTTTCTTTTACACATTCATATTATTAGTTTCTCACAGTAAATTCGGGACTGATCAGACATCATAAACCAGTGTGTTCAAGTTATAACCTCGGCGCCAGAAAATTTTTGAACTATTGAACTAATACTATATCTTGTGCACTATATAATAAAGGTTTCCACGAAAGCAAAAAATAAAAATTTGGAGAAACAAATTCAGTATAAGCCTCCAAAAATCTGCTTTTTTGCACAAATTTTATCTGAACTTTGGCCATTCATAATGTACTCGTAAATTGTAAAAGTAAAGAAAAAATCTTCATAGAAACGTCGCACATTCCCGCACATATAATGGAGATTCAATGACAAACATTTATTTCACAAACTTAACGTAAGGCTTACTCAAAAACACGTATTTCCGGGAACAAATTTTATGAAATTTCCGCAAACTATTTTTCGTTCATGTTATCGCGTTCTCACTCGCTTGTTAGTAGTTCTCACTTGCGTTGAATGAAACAACAAGCTTTTCGACGATGCTCGCGTTGACGATAGACGGACCGGGAAGGGCCCTCTAAAACACAGGTACAGATTGGTGAATCGTAAACTAAAATGTAACACAACATCTAGGCGAATTTGTTCCAACATGAGTTACATTTCATGTTACGTTTCACCAATCTGTACCCGGCATAAAATTAAAATATTTTTCTCAAAGTGGATTTGGCATAGGTTATTCAAGCTCAAAATTCACAATATTTCCTAAATTATTTGCCATAGAAATACCACCTACTAGGTGGTATAGTAAAGTACACCTAGTATAGTAGTGGTAGTATGTAAAGTGGAAAATGTAAAAAATTGAGATAGACATTATTGATTCTTAACCGTCCATAAATAGGTATGCCTTTGCATTACAGGCATGCGTGCGTGTTGCTATGTTCTTTCATGTTTATTAACGTCTGTTTTTTATTCATCCACAGTACCAACTCTACCAAGGCGGTCGGGTCGCAGTGGGCGGAGCGCGACAGTATGCGACTCGCGCGGCTGAACCGTTCCCACATCAATTCGTGTCTTCGATACTCTGTCAGCCCGCTTATCAGGTAAATATCAATCAAATAATTGTGTTCATTATTGTTATGCTGGGTGGAAAGGAAAGTAACTCGTCTTAAACATGAATGATCTAATACTTTGTAACAATATTTTATTTTTATTTAAAAGAATGTCCATAGAGTTTCTTGCCAGTTCTTCTCCATTACGCTTTGGAATGGGCAACTGTTAGCTTCATCTTTCTGACTGACTATGACAACTCAAAAGTGTCTGTAATTGGTTTTATTGAAATAAATATTTATTGTTAGGAAGGATTATCGTGTTTTGAAGTTTTAGGTGGATTACAGAGGTTTGATTTCTTATTTTAAATCTATCAAGCAGTGGAGTAAACATACGGATGATTTGTCTTGCGTTACTGTTTTCCAAATTTAAAAATAAATGTAATTCTTATTATTTGAGGAACAACAAACCAGTCAACCTCACCATTCAGTGGGAAGAATTTGACATTGACAGCGCCTTTATGTCGTAGCAGTAAGGGGTCATTTTCAAAGTTGCTAGTATTACCACTGAGTTGGTTTCGGTCTTTCTTCTCGAGAGTATTTGGATAGGAAAGACAGAACTCTTACATTTTTCAAAATCAAAACTTTTACATTTATGAGGTGTGTTTTTGTACCAATATGCGGTCGATTTAGAGTTCGTTTTCCACCCAGTATAAACACAACTACAGTTGTTTTATCTCACGAAAGCGGGTGAGCCATACTTGTAGATGTAATGCGTATAGACACGCGCTCTTGTGTGCGTACCTGCAGGTAGCGCGCTCCCGAGCTTACGCACACAAAGACAATGTGCATGTAACACATACAAGTATGGCTCGCCCGCTTTCGTGAGATAAAACAACTATAACCAACTATGAATATTGAAATGGTCGTCCCACAAAATCGACTCTAATAACATTTCATAAAGTATGACATCCATCAGGTGCAGCAACTAGCGGCCGCCGCAGCCGCTGCCGCTGCCGCGCATCACCAGCACGGCGTGGCGGGTGTGGCTGGCGTGGCGGGCGTAGCTGGCGTCGCAGGCGTAGCTGGCGTGGGAGACGTGGGCGAGTGGCGCGCGCCGCTGATCGTGGAGCCGGCGCCCATGCCGGAGCCGGACGTGTGGGACGCCTTCCATCCCCACCACCCGCAGCACCATCATCCGCATAAGAGGTGCGTTCAATAGACAGTTGTAAATGATGGTAGGGAGAAATGGGGTCATAAGAAAAAAGAAACAATATATGTTTATTTGGCACGTCATGTCGTAAGTCCACACAATATAAAATTTAATGTTAGATAAAGGGTTATTGATGCTGGTTAGACACACGGTAGCAATTGATTTTATCAAAAGTATTATTAAAGTATTATTTTTTTATTTTTTTTTATTTTGGTGTTTTTCTGTCTATAATATGTATGTATTTACAAAAAAAAAATGTATATAAGTAGTTTATCAGCCATCTCGTTACCATAACACAAGCATTAGGTTGCTTAGCTTGGGCCTAGATGGCGTTGTGTGAAATGTCCAAGGAAATTTATTTTATTTATTTTTAGCAAAGAAAATCCACAGAAATAATAATAAATTAGAATTATAAGTGGATAGGTAATCGATTATAGTTTAAAAAAAAAAAACAAAGTAATATAATTTAAATTATTAATATTTTAGTAAAAAAAAATTGTAGCAACTCATATCATTCTACGAAGAACAACATCAAATCTAATAAAAAGAAAGTGTGTATGGGGAATTTTCAAGTGTCACTAGTTTTAACGATGTAATGTAGACAAGAAGCGTGTAGTACTAAAAGCCGGGGTTATCGACAGATCAACAAAGCAGCAGACGACGGTGCCGCACTACCAACCGCACCACCAAACGCATCAATACAGGTGCCTATCATATAATGCAGTTACCCGTATAAATCCCAATAGTATTAATGGATGTTCTTCAACCTTATCTTAACGAATATGCAGTCCTACAAATGCACAAACATACTTTATAGCAAATTCAGTGCAGGACGCTCGTTCGCCGAGGCCCACGGTGTCGTCCCCCCGCTTGCCTCGCTTGCCTAAGGCGAGGCACAGCAGTCTCGGTCAAACATATTATTGAATCGTAGCGACATTAGTCAAACCTTATGGCGAAAGCGCCAGGGTAGCCCGCGGAATTCAAAATTTCTTACGTTTTTTGCAATTTGTAGGTCAGTGCGAGCTTGTATGTTGATTAAAATATGATTCGCGGCCGTAGCTAATATGGCTTTACAGAATTATAATCATTAGAATCAGCAATACAACTCCATAAGTTAGCATTTACCTCAAACCTCATGATTTCATGAAATCGCTAGATTTGAGGTAAATGCTAACATATGGAGTTGTATTCTGATTCTAATGATTATAATTCTGTAAAGCCATATTAGCTACGGCCGCGAATCATATTTTAATCAACATACAAGCTCGCACTGACCTACAAATTGCAAAAAACGTAAGAAATTTTGAATTCCGCGAGCTACCCTGGCGCATCAACCTTAATTAATTTTATTTAAACACACTTCATTTCACTTCTTGGCTGAACTGAAGTTAGCACAAAGTAATTGAGCATATCAATAACACAGTAAAATTATATCATAATCATTGAGCGATTTATAAGATCGAGACAGACAGACATAGATTTTAGAATATCGTATAAATCGCTCATTGACTCATAGCCTTATATTCTCAGACATAACTTAATACAGAATGAGTTTTTGAAATGGGGCTTGGATTTTTAAAAAAGAAGTTGAATCTTAAGATATTGAGCTTTTGGCTCTTCAACTACTTTACTAATAAAATTTTCCGGTTTGGCCCTCATAGTCCAGAATAACTAACATTGACATGATACACAGTATGGCAAGCAGCGGCGGTAAGAAGGAGCCTACTCAACTGTCGCCGGTCAAGAAGCGGGTCAAGGAAGGCACGCCACCCTCGAGACACAGGCACCATCATCATGATCACACGTTAGTATACCAACTTATTATATTTATAACAATCTAGCTTCATTTTTCTGACTGACCGACCCAAGACCGACCCTTTGACAATTCAAAAGTGCCTGTAATTGGTTTATTTGAAATAAGTGCTTTGAGTTTGAGTTTGAATTGTTTTACTAGCTTTTGCCCGCGGCGTCGGCCGCGTTTATTATACATATAAACCTTCCTCTTGAATCACTCTATCTATTAAAGAAAACTGCATCAAAATCCGTTGTGTAGTTTTAAAGATCTAAGTATGGGACAGACAGCGGGAAGCGACTTTGTTTTATAGTATGTAGTGATCACAAAATTCCGAACAAGTTGTTGGTAATTGTAAATAGATAGACATGTAAATTATACTCCATTTGAAATCAATTAGACATTTAAATAAAACTTTTTTACAATCCGTTCAACCGATTTTGACTTCTATTGCGTTGGTGGCATGACAAATGGCAGCTGCAGTAAACAGTTGGTATTGTAAGCACGTTTTTGCTTTTAATGCCATCCTTATGCTTACGCAATAGAAGTCAAAATCGGTTGAACGAACTGTAATAATGAATTTTAAAAATGCATTTATTTTTAGCTTACAGTACCAGCTACACTAAACTTCAAGCTTTTGTTTTTGAACTTGGTCTCATAATATTGAGTTTTGTGAATACGTTGAAAGATGTGTGTCCAAATAATAAATGGTTTCTAACCTAAACTTACTGCCACGATAGCACATCGGTTATTGGGATCCCAATTAAACATTCGAATTGATATCCTCCTCCTTTTGTTGAAGTCGGTTAGCAAAATAAATCCCAAAGATATAGTAACAGACAATAACAAACAACCTTACACTCCTTTTTTGGGCAGTCGAGTAAAAACGGCGAAGTATAAATAAGCAGCATAGGGACTGCCGATAGAAGTGAACATTTAAACGTAAAACTGTAAATAGCATGTCGCATGACGCCATGAAGCCATAAGATTTCCCCCTACCAAAAATCGCTCAACGCACCTACAGAAACTTTCACTTCAATGAAATAGTACTGAACCCTGCCCCTACACACTAACCCACAACCCACACAAGCCAACCCAACAGCATCATCGAATTCGGCTCACACGATGTTACCCCCAACAGCGGGCGCACGCAACCCGGCGCGAGCTGGGAGGGCGGCGCGCACACCATCACGATCCGCGACACGCCGTCGCCCGCCGTGTCCGTCATCACCATCTCCGACTCCGACGACGACGCCGACACGCCGCGCCGCAACCGGCACCCGCACGTGTCGCATCAGCCGCACGCCACGCAGCCGCATCACAATCAAGGTAACTTACAATATCCTCCCGACCGGGTCTAGGCGGCCAATCGT
Organism: Cosmia trapezina; assembly: GCA_905163495.3. NCBI lineage: Eukaryota > Metazoa > Arthropoda > Insecta > Lepidoptera > Noctuidae > Cosmia > Cosmia trapezina. Next base: position 18,374,692 of record LR991027.1, read on the forward strand.
TAACGGAGAATAGCGAAATACGTGGGAGACAGAGGCGGATTTGCCCTAAGGCCCATGTCCGGGCCTAGGGCGGCCAGATATTAGGGACGGTCAATCTGACAAAAAATTCACTGATGATAACAAGAAATAATTGAAAGTATAGCCGGCATACTTGCGAGTGAGACGGAACAGCTGCAGTGTATTATGAACCTTATAGTAGTGATCTAAGGTTGAATGTAAGTTTTAAGCATTCTCGTTAATCTTCGGGGCCATACTTTCTTTTTTATGCGAACGAAGATTCACGACGTGCCTTATCAGTTGGGTACCACTGTACATCGTGGGTTCGAAGTCGCTTTATGTAAATTATTTCATCACTACTGCTCTCAAAACAGTGAAGGAAACCCACGTGTCCTAGAACCAAAAAGACGTGTGACATTACCAAACCGCACTGGGCCCGCGTGGTAGATTACAGCCCACTCCCCTCAGAGAGGAGGCCAGAATCCTAACGCTTCTGTCCCGCAGGCGGCAGTGGCGAGTGCGTGCCGACACAGGGAGCGGGTGGTGCGGGGGGCGGGGGGGTGATATGCAGCGCGCGCTCGCCTAAGGACGACAAGCACGTCAAACACGAGCCGCATCAGAACTGTCACCACCACCATCAGGTAAATGAAACTACTTGAACATTAAAGACTTTTTAGTAGGCTTATAGTTTCATCTGAGAGGGAAATCATTATTATTAATCTTCATTGGAATGCAAGAATTTAGCAAATTATAATTGGGGTCTACCATACGAGTATACTATACAATTAATTAACTCGGTAAACGAAACTGATGCCAAACTATAGGCCGTCTGATCTAGTGCTTGCTGGACATTAATTTATTTAAATGAGACTGATGACCGTTTTCACCAACCCTAAAGCCGGGTTTTCACTACTCTCTACTACTCTCGGACCGAGTTTACTCGGATGACTACTCGCAGCATGTAAACAAACACTCATCCGGGCATACGATCACGTGTTTACACGCTACGAGTAGCGTGGGAGTAGTAGGCTTTAGTGACACTTAGTAAATAAAACTGCACTGTTTTATTTTAAACGCTAAGCTTAACACCGATAGTTGAAGATCCAACAGTGCAATAATATTTAGGGTGAATTGGTGAAAACGGTCACGAGGCTGAGACTTAATACTTTTTAAATGTCAAAAAAGACTACAACCTCACACTTACTTCGAAGTATTTGAATTTTAATAAAATTATTGAATTACCTTACTTATTCTGAAACCGCTTTTAGCTACCACGTAAATGATGTTAATTGTCATTAAAGAATTTTAAACAGCAAAATATTAAACCTTGAACTACAATCAAAATTTATTTAATTCCTAAAGGAACAAAAACCTATGTATATGTCTCGATTTTCAGCAACAACAGCAGCAACAACAACAACAGCAGCAGCAGCAGCAACAGCCAGCCCCCCAGCAAGCTGTACCACAACAACCAACCAATCAAACAACTCGAAACAACAACGTCACAACCGTGGCGACGCCTCAAAGTCAGAAGAAGCGACTGCTAGCGCTCGCACAACAAGAAGCGCAAGCAAAGAGGGAACATGAACATGCGCACGCACATCTGCCGCCTGTTAGTATTGTGTTACTAATAAAAGAGTTATATTTGAGAGTTTTCTCGTAAGTGACCGGTTTAAACTTATGCATAAAACATCATGCAACATCATGCTATACAATCTCTGACAAACCTTGCAGAATATAGGTTTGATAGAGGTGTAATAGCCGCCATCACCACACATTTCACTATAGTCTGTTTTTTTTAACAAACGAGTACAGTAATATGGCTTATCGATGTACCTGCGCAGAAGATGAATTTTCAAAGCGCGGGAAATGCTATTGACCAATCGGCACGCTCCACGCTTTTTCCTGTACCGCTATTGGTCGGTAGCTGCCGCCATGTTAGCGCGCGCCGCCATACTTGCGAGTGAGACGGAACTAACAGCTGCAGTGTATTATGAATCTTATAGTAGTGATCTAAGGTTGATTGTAAGTTTTAAGTATTCTCGTTAATCTTCGGGGCCATACTTTCTTTTCTGTGCGAACGAAGATTCACGACGCGCCTTATTAGTTGAGTACTACTGTACTGAGTATGTCTCGCACATTTCCGATATTGACAGAGTGAGATGGGTCATTGGTCGGGGTGGGACAAATAGCAACAAAATTTTCTTAAAGCTTTTAATTAGCAGTAAAAATTTTCGGTACTCTTTTGTTAAAAAAACAGACTATAGTTATGTATAAGAGTAACACAAAAAAAAGTTCCTTTGTGAAAAGTATGATGTCCATGTAGATCAGAAGTGTAAAGCTGGATTCACATTAGACTCACGTGTCGTATCGTGTTGCAGGATTGGTCAATCAAACGAATTTGTTCTGTACATCATTGTTTTTGATTTATACCAGCTTCTCCACGCGCTTTCGTCCGCGTGAAATTTCTTGCGACCTACCGCGTCGCATCGTATCGCGCTATTACTTCGTTTTCGCTTAGCATTCTTTCTGTTTTTTTTTTCTTTTTGCTCGGCTCCTAAGGGTCCCAGCGAGATGTTAAATAGCCTATAGCCTTCCTCAAGAATTGAGCTATCAAATGCAAAAAGAATTTTTCAAATCCGACTGGTAGTTCCAGAGATTAGCGCGTTCAAACAAACAAACAACCTCTTCAGCTTTATTATTAGTATCTGCACTGCATCTGAAAGCGTCACAAAATACAACACAACGCAGTAATGTGAATCCTGCTTTACTATTTCTGGCACTCGCCACATTTTTCTGCCATATTTTTCGCCACATACTCTTTTAATGACAAATACCAGTAATTATTATTAAAACGGTTGCAAAAACTAACAATCTACGTCGTATTCTAGAACGGTATTTCTTACGTGTGTAACTATTTTGCATTGCAGAGCGGGTCGACGGTTCGCCAAACGAACGACTATCAATGCAATCAGTACGTGCCGGCGCAACATAATAAGAGAGATAGTGTAAGTATTTATTTTAACTATACTCCATTGCTAAGGCATTTAAACCAATCTTTTTTACAGTTCGTTCAACCGATTTTGACTTCTATTCCGTAGGTTTAAGATAGATAGATAGATAGATAGGTTTAGATTACTAAAGTGGGTTGCAGATCAAAAACTAAGCTAAGTTAGTTTAGCTTAGCTCACATACCTGGCGTAGTTTTTCATACTTGTGTGCAGACCGTAAACTATGAACACGTATATATGAAAAATGAATCCAACTGGACGGACTAAGTTAAACTAACTTAGCTTAGCTCTTGGTCCGTAGCAGTGATTACAATACCAACTGTTTACTGCAGTTGCCATTTGTCATGCCACCAACGCAATAGAAGTCAAAATCGGTTGAATGGACTTTAGTAGTAGTAGTAGCTTCTAAACCCAGCTGTTTAGACTGTGCGTTGTCTTTAAGTGAATTTAAGATTTACCACCAAGACCCTTGCCTGCTCTAAAAGCACGTTAAGCCGTTGGTCCCGGCTGGCATTCGTGGATCTTAGACAGTTTTTACGGGTCGTCAGAAGCCCGAAAGTCTGACAACCAGTCTTACCAAGGGGTATCGTATTAGAGCTTGTCCACTCTGAAATGACTTATTAAATTTGTATACACTACGGTAAATGCGGTAGTGGGGCGCGTCATTTAAGAGTGGACAAGTTCTACCCAGTAAAGGGGTTGTGGAGGTCAGATAAGTAGTCACTCCATGTTAAATACTGGTAAGCCGACCCCCACATCTTTGGGAAAAGGCTGAGCAGATGATAATTAAGTAGGAGATAGTACAATTTGGAACACAAAAGTAGCTAAACATTATCGGTAACAGAGCGGCGGCTGTCGCGAGTACCTGACCAACGCCGGCGGCGTGGGTGGCGTGACCGGCGTGGGAGGCGTATCGGGCGTCAGTGGCGTGAGTGTCAGCGTGAGTGGGCCCCCTGCGGCCCACAAACACGCCGCGCCGCACGCCTGGCATCATCATCCACATCCGCATTACAAGTTAGTATAGTACATTCTACAGATTATTTAAAAAAAAGAAAAGATCCCTGGTCAAAATCCCCATGGTAACTCGCGAAATTCAAATTTTCTTGCGGTTGTATCCCGGAAGCTTCGCCGCAAGAAAGTGCTGTGTGTTTGTCACGTCTAAGTCATGAAGACAAAGCGACCAATCGGCGACAAGAAAAAACACTTAGCGCCATCTCGCGGCAAAGTTTTCAGCAAGGAACTACATTGACAACAAACACTCAGCGCGGAACTATAATAATTTGACAGTTTTCTTCCCCATTTGCGGGTTTTTTTTGCAATTTGTTATGTGCTTGTCTAACTAATATTTTAATCTATTTTATTCTCACAATATGCAACTAACAAAATTGGGTAAGTGCATATTGTGAGAATAAATTAAAGGCAGATTTTTCGTCAGGTATTTTTAAAACGATAAATAAAATCGACGTTTGAGTTTTTATACTATCCAAATTATCAGAGACGATTAAAAAATCAGCCTTTAGTAAAAGATAAGTATGAAATGTGAAGATAAAGAGTTATCAGCTTCTCCTAGTCAGTAAAATGCACAGCACAAATTCTATCTACCGCTTATAGTACATAGTTGTAGCTTTAAGTTGGCGTAGTAAGGTTCAAAATGCAACAACTATATGATTCCACGTTCTATACAGACCGCCCGACGTAGCACACAGTTCGTCCCTCGACGGGATACAAACTATTATGATGGAACAGTTGATTGCCAATAGACCGTTGAACGCTGAAAGGACGAACATCGCGGATTACAGGAACCATACATTGTAAGATATTACTGTCGAAAACATCTTTTGAGTCAGTTTTTTATTTATTTATTTGTAATGGCATGAATTCTCGTTATTTCTCCCGCTAGCTAGGTAGATTTAGATATACGGTATGGAGCTCACATCTATGCAATAAATCCAACCACATATTTGATATCGCCTTTGCTGACGATACACAAAAAAATAACGAAATCGACCCAGTAATTAGATCAAAAAGTAGAGATATAATTTTGAGTAAATTTGAACACTGTAGAATTGGATCCTAGTGATCCAATTCTACTATTAGTCAGTGAGTCAATGAACTTGAATCTTTGAACATGTGTGCAAACAAAAAAAAAACCAGGTTCGGCAAACAATGGATTGGGCACTGTGGTGCACCGCAGGTGGCCAGCTCGGTTGTCAAAACAGAGTGATTACTTTTACTGAATTTATTTTGATATTTATTTTGTTTAAAAAAATAACTTTTTTAATTTGCGTTTTTAATTTAACATGTAATTTTGCTATACTTCTGTGGACGAGTATTTCCAGTAGTTTGATTCATTGCACATGGTGTTGGTTCCATACTGTATGTAAAATAGGTACTGCGTCTTCAATGTAGGTGTGGAAATATATTGTGTGAGGCGTGTTAAATACTTATTCGGGACGGTAGTTTGCATTTCACAGGGAAAAAGATATATCTACAGTCTCACTAATTTTGTATTTCATCATTTTTAATACAAATATCTAGACTAGAATGAACATAAGTCCTTTGCCAGTTCCCCGGCTATCTATCTGTTAAATTTGATTACGTTCGGTTCAGTCGTTTAGTAAAAGGTAACAGGCAGACTTGGTTACTTTCGCATGCATTTATAATATTAAGTAATAGCTGCTGCCCGCGTCTCCGCCTGCGTGGATGTCAATACTTCACTATTTGAATCGGGTTTTGTTCACAATTTCATGATGATATGACAGCGTAATCACATTAGCATGACGCGTGACGCGAACTCATAAGGTTTTTCCCTACCAAAAATAGCACAACGCGCCTAAAGAAGTTTTCATTTTAAAAAAAATCTGAAATTGAAGGCCATTTACAAGTTACCGCTGATAAACACTATAATAAAAATGAAAATAAAAAACAAAATAAAATTTTAAAAAAAATTCTACCTTCGCCATCGACTAATACAAACCAATAATCATTTAGACGCACAGTAAGTTTTCCATGAAGAAGCTTTTCACCAATATAAACGACGACACGTTCGTTGTATAATTTAAGGTTGTGGTATAGACCATCAAACCGAACACTTCTTCACTTCTTCCATGGCACCAACATTGTAATCGCGAAAAAATAATCAGCCGCCCCCCATACATTTGCGTCCAGTAGGTATTGAAGTTTTCTATGGGACAGTTGAAAATTTTTTTCGCGATTACGATGTTGGTCCCATGGAGAAAGTCGGTTTGATTTTCTGTATCACACCCTGAAATTTGACGAGATTCACAGATTAATACAGATGGGACACTCCGCAGTTTAGGTATGAAGCTACAAGTACGCGGCGGGCCCCGTCCGCGGGGCTAATTCAGTAGAAATACCGCGCGCCGAAGGTATAAGAGTTACGCGATAGAAAGAGAGGCAATGTGTACGTGAATATAACTGTAGGTAATTAGCGTTCTGCGAACTGAATTGCACTTTATTGTGTCGTAGCAAGAGTCGCTTTTTATTTAAATGATTTTGCGGAGTGTCCCATCTGTATTAATCTGTGACGTTGTATAAATAAATAATAAAATGTATATTTGTTCTAGGCCTGGCAGTGGCGGTGTGTTGTCTCCGGGTGGCGGAGTGTCGCCCGGCTACCTCCCGCCTCCGCTCTACGTGCCCACCTACCACTACCACACGTGAGTTACTACATTTATTATATACTAGCAGCGCCCCGCGGTTTCACCAGCGCCAGTCTCAAATCTGTTGGAATATCGGGATAAAATTATCCTATGTGTTAATCCAGGTTAGAAAATATCTGTGTGCCAAATTTTATCAAAATCCGTTCAGTGGTTTTTGCGTGAAAGAGTAACAAACATCCATCCATCCTCATAAACTTTCGCGTTTATAATATTACTAGCGACCTGGCTCTGCTTCGCATGGTTTTACGACTTGACAAAACATGAAGGTTTCTATATTATACTAGCGGACCCGACGGACGGTGTCCTGTCTGAATGATCCTAGAACCGGACTGCAGCGCCACCTACCGGTTCCAATTGTGTATTCGAACCATCCAGGAACCCATTGAAATATACACACAAAATTTCATCTAAATCTGTCCAGCCCTTTAGGTGACAAACATACGTACAGCAGAATAAGTTAAATATTAATGTATTATACATTTAAACCTTCCGGAATAAATTCTAAATGACAGTAAAAACGTCATCAAAATCCGTTGCGCAGTTCGTGTTACCTATTAAGTGGGTTGTGGAGGTCATGGTCAGATAGGCAGTCGCTCCTTGTAAAATACAGGTATTCAGCTGCATCCGGTTAGACTGGAAGCTGACCCCAACATGGTTGGGAAAAGGCTAGGCAGATTGATTTTGTATTAAAAAACGATGCAGCGCCAAAATAATTGTAGCGTTGTACGAACGCGGACATTTGCGGTGAACCACTTTTCAACCTTATTTGTGTAGTAATAAGGTCGCGATTTCAAAAATATGTTATCGTCTTGTTTCGAGTTTTGAGTTATAGTTTAAAAACGCGTCTTATGATTACAGGGGCGGAGCGCATGGCGTGGCTGGCGTGGCAGGCGTGGCCGGCCCGCCGCCTGCGCACCACGCGTCGGGCGCGCGCCTGCCCGGCTACCTGCAGCCCTACTCGCCCACCTACCTCGTACCGCAGCACCACCAGCAGCATCTGTGGTACACCGACTGAGTGCCGCAGCCGAATAGCTGCTCACGTTACCTCTGACGTCACACATACGTGATGGAGGGTAGTGTTGACCGCTTATAAAAGACATTAAGCTAGTGAGCTATTTATGCCCACTCCGCGTGCCTACGGGCGAGCGGGCCACACTGCGCGGTTGGCCAGGACCCCCCGCCCCCCCGTAAGCCCGCCCGAGTGGTCGAGGAACTAAACTCGACTATCACACTGCAATTTTTAAATAAATCCATGACTAGTGTGAACCTACCATGTTCCTTCAAACTCACGTTCAACGCTATACGATAGTTGAAACGGTAACTTTCTTGTACAAATTGTGATTTTTATTTCTTATTATTATTACTTATTACTTATAAAGATGGGTTTTATATGTTTTAGCGACCTACAGCTGTAGTCGCTCTATTCGAGTTATACTTCATCGAGTATCAAGTGTTTAATCATTATTTGTTTAGATATGTGTAATTTATTACATAATAGCGTTATTTAAGCGCTTATAAATGTATGTATAATAGGTTAGTGTCGCATTATTTTGTATCATTTGATGTCTGTACGGTCACGTAGACAACAATTTATTCACATGTATTATATGGATTGTAAATTTCGCGTTATATTTTGCTGATAAAGCGAGTAGGTTGCATTTACTAATATTTTATCATAGTTTAGTGTTTGTACCAAATCATTTTAATGGGGAATTTATTGATATAGCGAAATATGTAACGAGTATGCGTTTGTTTGAGCGGACGCGTGCGTGGCGTACCTGACGCGCGACGCATGCGCGGCACGTTTTAGTTTAACGTCACACTTTTTGTCAATTATAAAGTTTGATTTTACTTGTACGTAGTATAACGCTTTAGATATATTGAGATTTGTTCATACGTTTGTTACGTTCCATATCAAGTAACACCACAAACATTTATTGCTGTGTTTACTATCGTATATTCAAAATTAAAGGGTTTTATATTACGTAGAGATAATTAAATGTGTAGGGCGCGGTGATGGAATACTTGTATAGATGTAGATTCGAGTATAATAAACGAAATAAAAAAAAAAGTATCTAAGATATTTTATAAACATTTAGTACACACTAATGATTAACTAAGATTGTAATAATGCATGTATAATCACTTTAGATAGAACGAAATTGTTTAAAAAAATATAATAATGTCCTTTATAGAAGATGAAAAAAAAAATGTTATGCAATTATTTTTACGACTGCAATTGATTTTTAGTTAATTATTTTGATAAGTGTTTAGTGACACTAGAGCTACTATTATTTGCTGACTCGATACGCGTCGATATACGACTGGGTATTTTAGTTTTGCAGTGTTTTAAACATAATATTGTCCGGTGTGACAGGCCCGAGTATATCCCCCCTCGTCCCTCCACTTGCAACGTGCGCTCGCGCCGCGTTATGTGCGCTCCCCGCGTTGTACATAAGTATTAAATAAATAAGTCATATCGTACAACTTTTGTAGTCATATAAAGAATAGATCGATAGATGCCGTTCTGTTGCGCGGGCAGCGTACGGCGCGCGGCTTGTCTGCTTAGCATACGCTACGGAATACGCCAGAGTACGCATCGGTTGCTAAATATATTCCTTATATCGTATTATAAGATGCATCACATTTAATGTAGCAGTAAATTAATTACAGCGATCTTTATTAGAAGTTTAATGTTACGCTTCTTTGGACAAACGACGAACTCTCATTAGAAATGCTTAATTATATGATCTTAATAAATATAACTTTCATGTAGCGTGTTTTTATAGAGCTTTTGGTGTCATGCAACGGTAAATATCGACAAATGTGCTTAAGTGTCTATATATTATTAATTATTACGAAATTGTCCCATTCGGGACATTAACCTCTTTAACAATTCTAGAAATCATTATGGATATCACCGTCTCGTCTGCTTCCCGTAGCGTATACTAAGTAAGTTTTTTGATTTGATATATTTGGTTTATTATCATTTAGTATTAAGTGTTTAATTTATAAATATCCACCATTTAATCGCAAGATTCTTTAAACCACTGCATTATGTTAAATTCATATTAAAATGTTTTATATGACAAGACTACTATGTAATATTTTAAGTTTTTATCATAAACTTAGTGCATTAGTTTTGCTGCCCGACAATAATTATTATTATGTTTAATTTTGTATTTCTAACGGTTGTAGTTATAACTATGTATATGTATGTTACTTTAATTTGTTTTATTCACAACTGTTTAGTTGATTTCGGGCGTCGTAAGGAATACGTCGATATTTAAGATTCACAATTTTCTAAATTGTCGAATCTGTTTTTTTTTTTGTTTACCAGAAACGTTTTCTAAACTTTATCTTTCCACTACTAAGTACTTCTCACACCCAATCATTCATAAAAATATTGAAATATAAAAATATGTGTGTCTTACAGAATGTTTTCACAATCGACGAGGAAATTGTGTCTTTTCCATGTCCTTTGTACGGGACATTTTGTACCTGAAAACCTAATCGTTACGACGCCCGATGTAACGCGGACTTGCGAGTGACCGGGCCTTTGTCCACAAATTATTTAAATTATATTATATCTTTAAAGTAACTTTGTGCGATTCTTACTGATCAATTTATTATTTAGATTTTAAAATCTATAAAAAATCTATAAATTATATTTATATCAATATAATTAGAACTGATCATCATCAATCGCTTTTTATCGCAATAGCAATTGATTTTTATTACTTGAGTGTGAATATTATAATTTTTTTTTTGGATCTATCGATTTTTTTCTATGAGCATCTTAATATGAGCATAAAATATGATAGTGAATTAGAGATGGGCTGAATGTGGTTTGAACCGAATACGAAACTCGGCCGAACATTCGGTGAAAACAAAAAGTTCGACCAAACTTCGGTTATTTTCACTAGGAAATGTATACGAAAAAAACGTTACAGACTTCTGCTAGCTAAGGCCTTTTTGCAACATAACCAGCCCTTGGTAAATTTTAAATACCAGTGGTAATAAGATTTTATTTAAACTTTTATAAAAATTTAAAATAGTGATTTTTGTCGAAAATTATGCCAAAATTCTGATAATGTTTAGAATACATTTTTTTTTTTCAATAACTGCTTATGATTTTATTTTATCGCTTTAGTTTTATTATTTTAGTCAAAACAGTTGAGTTATTTTAATATTTTCTTGTATCGAATTTCGGCCCATCCCTATAATGAATGATGAATCAGTACAGTACCCGGCCGTTGAAATGGCACATCCGAGTTTTAGCTCTTTGTAAAGCACCGTCATTGTCACTCATACCTGTGTGTGTATCTTGTGGATAAATTACAGCCGCATGGGTCGATCGTTCAGGTAAAGCTACGCTTGCCGCTGTTGGCTCGTGGATGGGTGACCATCTTTACATACCAAGACACCTCAGTCGTCACGGATCGTCCGAAGGCCGAAATTGTAACAACCAGTCTTACAAGGGGTATCGTATTACCCAGTAACTGGGTTGTGGAGGTCAGATAGGCAGTCGCTCCATGTAAAATACTGGTATTCAGCTGCATACGGTTAGACTGGAAGCCGACCACAACAATCCCAACATAGTTGGAAAACGGCTAGGCCGATGTGTGATTCACACAGTTACAAGTGAAAGAGACGGTGAAGAGATGGAAGGTACTGTCACACAGTGTGGCAATCTCGACGTAAAGCTCCATGCGCCATAGTAACGCCCAGGTACTGTTTGTCGGTCGTCCAAAGGTGCGCCCACTCGCTGCGTCCGCGCAGTAGAAAGCGAGATTGCCCCTCAAGCGAGGCTTTAGTCAATGATCTCTGTTGAAACGTGCACATATTATAACTATGTCCCATACGTGTCGATGTAGCACGGCGTTAGTTCGTCTCAATCTTTTCTTTTAGTGATTTTATTATTTCTAAGCTTTTATTGGAGTTTTGGGGTTTATTTTTAAGAGTATTAACATAATGGAATGTTAACACATTTTCTATAATAATTTTTGTTCTAGTTCATTGTACGTCTGCTTACGGTATCGTTTCAAATTGCCTTATTATGTTTTAGTGTGTATATGGGGCATCCTGTCGCGGCGCATTCGACCCATTATATCGCATACAATTTATTTGTAACGACTCGCGATTCACTCCACTCTCGCTGAACCATCGATCCATCGATGATATGATCGATTCCTAATCAGACGAGCAGTGCACTCAATCGATCAGTCGGTGCATCTAATACACAAGATAACTGACTGTTTGTCGACGTGATTCTGTGATTATTACTCATTTATAATATTAGTTCGAAAACTGTAAATGTTGGGTGGTTGCAATAAGTAAATTCTTTTGTGTGTATAAAATTGCATTTTGCGAAGCAGCTGTATGAAATGCCCCGTGTATATGTATATTTAGTTTAGTTGTGTATTGTTTCACCAAAACACGATACCGATTATATTTATAGAGGAATTATACGAAAAAAAGTCGCGATTAGCTAATTCGAGTGTCGACAATAATTTATTGTTCTATATGGTAACAATTAAATGTACAAAATACTCCTTGTAAGATGGTAATAACCTGCACCAGCTACCGCTTTCAATATCTTATGTTGTTTCATTATAAGTTCGGACATATTATATTCCACTGTGATTATGTTGAACTGTATCGGTGAAACTGTTATGGTAGGATTACTTCACGTAACTTTTAACTACGTACCTATCGGTACCAGCTGAGAACTCACTCTACAATAATGGGTATTTTTATGTTTTAATTTAGCTTATAGGGGCTTGTGTAAACAAGTTGATACTATTAACATGTTTTAAATTCGATATGTGGGTGATCGTGGGATATAGCACTGATGTTGCTTATGTTTCTCTCCGATAATAATCAAATAGTTTATTATTAGATGAAAAATTGTAAATAAACATCCAAATATCCCTTTTTATTTTATTTTTATTTTTTCCCGTACCTTATTTTCCTTTCGATTTGTTTTTTTGGCATATCTGTGGGCCTGTCTTCGTGCATCGCAAGTAGAGTACATGTGCGCCGTCGTTGTCTCATGCCTCAACACTTTGTAACATAATTTTAATCATAATAATTATTATAATTAGTGGAAGCAATCATCGCTAAACATTATCGTCGGTGTAGTCGTAGTGCTGGCGACGCGAGGCGACGGTGGCGCGCTCTATAGTCAATAGCGTGGCGAGTGACGCCTAAGCTGCTGTCTCGACAATAACCCAGTGTCAGACAATAATCATTCTTATCATTTGCCTATTAGTAGACATTTTTTTTGGCCCCTTATTAGTGACCATAGTATCTACGTGTGTACGATTAGAAAGTAGCGTGTGACATGTTATAGCACAATTCGCGTCAACAGATAGTGAATTTCACAGTACGAAGTCTTTTCCATAGCATATCTTATAAATAATTACGTATATTTGATGTGCATTAGAAATCCATCTTAATATTATATTGGAGGTGTGGGTGACGACTGTCGATACTCTAGTAGCATTTTATCTCAGGTTTTATAAAGTGTCGAATACTTTACATTACAAATTAAAAGCATAGAATACTCTTTTTATATGACGTGATCTTATCACCCATTTTCTACAGCTAGCACTTATCTAAATAATTTTTAATTATTAAAAAATGATTCTGCATTGTCTACGAATAATGTATTCCTTATTAATATTACATTTTAATATATATTCCATAAAAGGCCAAAAAGCCAGTATCAAAAATTTAAAAAATATGTTGTGTTCAAATTATCAATCTTAAAATTTTTAAGATAACACGATTCTAGAGTGTATTATTACAAACTTTCTTGTTCTTAACTACATAAAATTAATTTTTCAAATTATTCGTTGTAAATTTTTACACAAATCTAATTGTAAAAATAAATAATAGATTTTCCAAATCGACTGACTGTTAACCATTTAGATTATAATAAATCGTTATTCGTGCTTAGTCCGCAACTTGTATCCGATGGTAGTACTGCACACTACATAAGTAAATAACTTCAATGGACTCCTGTTATTACGATTTTAATGTTTCGATGTTGAGCACCGCGTTGTAATTATAAGATATTGATAGAGTAGCTAGCAAGTTTGGCGACGATCGGCCGCTCGCGGCGCCTGCGCGCGCGCCTCGGCAATCCTCATAGGGTGGAAAGGGATCAAGTCGCTATTTGTATTTGGCATAACATAAGATTATAAACTCTAATTTTACAAGTCTGACGTCACAAGTTTGTTGTTACTAGATATACCTAGTTACGCTGCTGATTAGGCTTTACTCTATAGTATTAACTTTTGTATATTCATTCTATATCTACCTAATAGGTAAACTATATGTGTGATAATAACAATAAGCTTTTCAACTAGATGGAGTACAATGAATTCTAATTCTAATGAATAACTCATAGGCCAATGTTTATAAACATTATTTTTACACTGTCTATTAAAAAATGAATGTGATTTTGTCTTTAGTGAGTAACGTTTTAGGTAATGCAGTCCAGTGTCATGTCGCTTAGTAACATAACTCCTTCAGAAGACCCGGAACGTTCGGAGATTAACTTTATCGTATGCTTAGGTCTGTCGTGTATTCGTGTTAAGTCAATTGTACAAGATATTATTATGATCAGCTTCAGAAATAGTAGTTGGTCAGGTAGTGCACAGTTCACCAAAATGTTTTGCCGTCCAATGATAACAGTAGGTACCTTCGCGAGTACAATATGGCAGCTGGACTGTTCTTTGATGTATTTCGTTAACTATAATCGCATATTTCGACACCAAACCGACTATATTATAGATGTCTAAAATATTTTATATTTATCTAGAGCTTATAGAGTGATTAGGGCTGTAGTAGTATTAAATGGCAGCAGACTGCGTGTCGCGTGATAGTCTGATTTTCATTAGAGGATATTATGCGCACACGCAGGCCGCTGCCCAGAAAAGAATATCAGGGATGTATAGCGGTAGAGACAGCTTTTTAACTTAGAAAAACTTTATCAAAGATTTATACAAGCTATGGGTGTAGTATCTGCGTAGGATTAGGTAAATGTCTGCATTTTATCTGTGATTGACTCGATGACAACGAAGGCTGACCAATGAAGATTTTATGTGTTTTACTGGAGCAAACAAATAATTATAGGAATTACCTCGGCTAAATGTACCTGAATGTAACGCAATTCTATTATAGCTAATAAACTTTCATGTTATTCTACAGTCGCTGAGAACTTGAGAGCGCCTCACGCAAGATGCATTCATTCTAATAAATTGCTGACTGAGTACCAATTAATTTCGCAAATAGGTATCACGCATAATTTCATAGGACTAGCCTGTTATTAATTCTATATGATTATTTTATTCAAGTCACCATGATTCTTAGGAATATTAATAGAAGCTAGGATTCACTTACAGTAATTAGATTAATTAACAAGACGGTTAGACAATCCCCCGTCGGAATCCGTTGTCGTCGAGCAGACACAATTTGATAACTTAGATGAGCGCCATTTTCTAGATTTAAAGTTATTGTTTCGATGTCCAAATTTATTCGAGATTTACTGTCTTCTTATACTACATTTCATTACGATAAATGTTTAATTAATGTATGTCCAGCAAATACATATTTGAGTGTGTCGATGTTGCGCGTTAGAGCGTATTATTGTTACGACCTAACACCTATTTTATGCTAGAATAGAGTTTCAGTAACGTAGGATTACGACCAAATTAGAAACGTAACTTTAATATATCCTAAAACACAAATATAGGTACCTTATATAATATAATAAATAATGCTACTGATTAATCCCGTGGCGGGGGGACAAATAAAGTACAAATTTATCACTAAACCCCGACCGTCGCGATGGCTTTAAACTCTTTCCTTGCATTTGTAGTTCTGAGGTTCTACGGGAGAAAGATGTTGCATTTATTGTTTAAAATTAATATTTCAAAAATTAAATGAATGTTGTCGTAGTTTACTCGTATTCACAATTACTTATTTCATTTTTTAATTATACTTAAAATCCTTGTACGTACGTTTTTTTCTTATGATAATCTAAATCCGACGTAATTTATAATCACATTACGTGTACTAGTTTGTGGTAGTTTAGCTAAATATCGACGACAGGATCACATTTTCGAATTAACAAAAAATTGTATTTTATAACAATTGATGTGCCTAAGTGTAATACTCTATTATTGTAATTGTATATATTAATGAATAGTTATCGTTCTACAAGTCTCAGGACCGTGTCGCATAGTGCTCGCGCACCGTGCAGGATTGTTCAAAATTAACCAACCATTGTATTTCGTGTTTATGGAAACGCTGCATAACTCCAAAAAATCGTAAATATTGAGACAATAATTATTTTGCATTAATGTCATTTTGAAAGCACTTTCTAAATTCAAACAAACTTGTGAAACTAAAACTTTATCATATTTTAATTATCGCTTCAATTTAAATTGTAATTCCACTTTTGTGAGAATCTCCCGTGTATTTGTCACAAATCAAAATAGTGTTGTACTGACTAGCGAGTAATTTTCTATCGGTAGATTTTCTTTTCTCGTCACTGACAAAGTACCTATTGTGAACACTTTAGTATCAACTGTCGTGGTACTCGTACATTAGAACATAGTCGTTAAAAGATTTTATAGCACGCCAAAACGACCTTTTTGCATTTTAATCCAGGTTAATCACTGTTTCATTGGGTATTACAAAATTGTATAATAGATTTATAACATTTTATGGTAGCGACGTCGGCATTGTAACAATTGTAACGGCGTTTGAATGTACTAATTGGTAAAGTGTATCTTTGTGTGAATCATCCATACTCGCCGTGTACACGAATATGATGGGTAATTAATGGGTAGTGTTGTAGACTTGATTGTGATATCAATAAACATTTTCATACGAGCATCAAGTGGGTTGTTTTATTTCAGAGACTATTATTACCTCTATTTACCTACTCTTCAGTGAGAATATTGCCGTTATCTACACGATTTATCTATTGAAAACAATCACGCACCACTCTTTATCAGTCGAATCAGTCGACTCAGTTGTACATACTTACCTACTTTTATTGTATCGAGAAAATATTTGTTTTTTTTTTTTATCGAGTGGTATTGTTTTTATTTTAAAGGAATATTACTATAGGTACATTTCTTTATTATAAATTATTTTGGACTACTTGGTGCGCGTTATAGAACACAAATCATACATGCATAAAATCAAAACCTGACAAGTGCCACTGGAATTGAACCCACGACTACGACAAGTCAAGACAAGCACGTCGTTAATACACTGGTCAAAAAATCAATCTGCCTAGCCTTTTCCCAACTATGTTGGGGTCGGCTTCCAGTCTAACCGGATGCAGCTGAATACCAGTATTTTACATGGAGTGACTGCCTATCTGACCTCCACAACCCAGTTACTGGGTAATACGATACCCCTTGGTAAGACTGGTTGTCAGACTTTCGGGCTTCTGACGACCCGTAACGACTGTCAAAAATTCACGAATAACAGCCGGGACCAACGGCTTAACGTGCTTTCCGAGGCACGGAGGAATCTCGTTATGTAAAGATGGTCACCCATCCACTGACCAACCCCGGCAAGCATAACTTAACCTGGCGGATCGACCCGTGCGGCTGTTATTACTTAGCCACGAGCTCCTCTGTTAAGGCGCAGATTTCCTGAAAACGATCAAACAAAAAGGTGGTTTTTTAAAGCTGTGTATCTCATAAACCGTAAATAATTTTGACATGTAAAAAAAATATGATATTTTCAAGTCCTATTCGCATAGGTACAGTGATGGAAGCCAAAACATAATTAAACATACTTTAATGCACCAAAAAAATCTTTAAACATACCTCCTAATAATCTTTAAAAGCTGTTTATCACTTCATTAGCAATTATAATTATAATTAAAAATATACCACGAAATGTCAAATTCCAAAGTGCATCCAGTGATGGATTACTTTTTTATTAAATAGTTAATTTCTAATTTTATACGATTTTATTTGCACTTTTACGACATAATTCCGGTGCGCGTGAGAATCTTCTATCTCGTGCGTCAAACTAGACAGCCATAACGCCATTTCACTTACACACCGAGCTAAACCAAGCTTGGAACCAGGGCCTTAATACACTGGTCATGAAAAAATTTATTGACAAACAAGAGGTCAACCATATCGACCCTCCAAATAAAAAACAAACAGTTATTTGAAGCAAAATATGTTATTATAAAAATAAAGTGGGTAGGTCGATTTTTTTGATAACCTACCTAAGTATTATTCTCTCATTGGGTTTGTGAGTAGGAAGCACACATAATATTGTAATAATAATTGGAAAGTACTTCTAAGGTACTTTTACACATCTAAATTGACGTTTATAAGGTAGCATTTCATGTAAATTGTAATAGCTATGAGTTAAGTACCTAATATTCTTTAAGTCGTAGTTTTGAAATATTTTTCCTCATTATTTATAGGTACGATTCAGGAGGAGCTTGTGGCTAAGTAATAACAGCCGCACAGGTCGATCCATCAGATTAAGCTACGCTTGCCGGGGTTGGTCAGTGGATGGGTGACCATCTTTACATACCGAGACTCCTCCGTGCCTCGGAAAGCACGTTAAGCCGTTGGTCCCGGCTGTCATTCGTGGATCTTTGACAGTCGTTACGGATCTTCAGAAGCCTGAAAGTCTGACAACTAGTCTTACCAAGGGGTATCGTATTACCCAGTTACTGGGTTGTGGAGGTCAAATAGGCATCAGTCGCTCCATATAAAATACTGGTATTCAGCTGCATCCGGTTAGACTGGAAGCCGACCCCAACATAGGAAAGGGGTAGGCAGATTGAAATTTATTTTATTTAGGTAAGATTCAGAAAACTGAAGTATAAATTGCCTTCGTTGCTGACTGTACCTGTTAGAAATTTTGATAGCCATTGTCGAGTTCTTTTGTTACAAGTCTAGTAGCAAAACATAACAAATCGGGCTAAATCATAGAATACGAAATGAGGGGATTACTTATAGGTAGTGTATATTACTTACGTACTTATACACCTGTGCCATCGAGGATTGTAGGTGTGAAGTTATGTTATCACAGAAACAGAATGCCATTGATTCTCTAAGTAGATTGCTAAAATATACCTAGTGTCAACCTACATCTATGTAGGCAGGTACTAGGTTGATAAAATTTGACATAAAATTAGTGTACCTTTGTCAAGCTAAATAATCTCTGTAAAAACGGGTCGAATTGAGAACCAGATCTGTTTTTTGAAGTCGAACAGAAATACTATAGGTACGTTATGGTCTAGTCCGTCTAGTGGTCGCAAGAACGACTGCCGAAGTTCGGTTCTGGGTTCGATCCCGTAGTCGTGGCTCCAGAGTTTGCTAATTGATTTCTGGAAATTCAGAGCAGTCTTGTGTTTATTTGTGCTGGGATGACAAAAGGGTCGCCCCTTATTACTTGGGAGTAACTAAATACGAAAGTGGTGATGTGGGCGTGTTATTCATGCCCTACTTTTCTTTCACTTGCAGATGCTTAGGCGATGGTTTTTTGGTAGGTAGGTATGTACCTCATACCCGTTTTCACATTATTAGGTTCTGAGCCGAGCGTTGAAATATAATAGTGTGCTTTTATAAGTACCTACCTACTATGTCTTTCTAGTCTCAAATTTCTCGTCCGCAAACAGATTTTGACATCGCTACTAATCGCTAGCGACTAATCGGCTGTCAAAATCGGTGCGTGGACCGGTGGACGTGATATTTTTAAGTCGCGAGTCGCCGGCGACTATAGTCGCAGCGTTTGTACCTAGTGTGCCTAGCATAACTTGCCTTTTATGAGACCTTCTGGTGTCAAGTGGTTCTTTATTTTTTATCACTCATGATCAAAATACTAACACGAGACACTTCTCCCCCGGCTCCTTCGTAGAACAGCAGCCCAACAGGCGATCAGCGCCCATTTTCACTGTGTTTAAGTTTACACCTCAAGGGATGACTCGTTTTTATGAGATAATCAACCAGTCTTACCAAGTGGTATCGTATTACCCTGTTACCCAGTTACTGGGTTGTAGAGATCAGAATACTGGCATTCAGATGCATCCAGTTAGACTGGAAGCCAACCCCAACAAAGTTGGGAAAAGGCTAGGCAGATTAATTTTGATCCTTTCTTAAGTTTGGAGCTCATATTGTAGAATTTTGCTAATTTTACACTGAGGTACAGGCCTAGTCTTCCCAGTCTTGGTTCAGCAATTCGTTTTATTACCTTTTCATAAATAGGAGCTCGTGGCTAAGTAATAACTGCCGCACGGGACGATCCATCAGGTTAAGCTACGCTTAACGGGGTTGGTCAGTGGATGGGTGACCATCTTTACACACCGAGACTCCTCCGTGCCTCGGAAAGCACGTTAAGCCGTTGGTCCCGGCTGTCATTCGTGGATCTTTGACAGTCGTTACGGGTCGTCAGAAGACCGAAAGTCTGACAACCAGTCTTACCGGGTATCGTATTACCCAGTTACTGGGTTGTGGAGGTCAGACAGGCAGTCGCTCCATGTAAAATACTGGTATTCAGCTGCATCCGGTTAGACTGGAAGCCGACCCCAACATAGTTGGGAAAAGGCTAGGCAGATTGATTGACCTTTTCATAAATAGACGTTTTCATCTTATACCAGGAATGGGTGGGTAATTGAAAGAAAAACAAGATATCGAGCGAAAGAAGCTTTTTTTCAACTAAATTTACAATACACAATGTCTAAGAGTTCACATAGTATAAAAATTATCAATTGTTTTTCCGTTTGATATTTACATTTGTTTCAAGAAATGCTTGCATTGTGTTGTGATCAACAATGTGTCATTGAGAACGATAAATAAATTTATATTCGCATAAAACAATCTGCGACTTGTAGAATATTGCCTTTATGTTTACACTTTTCCTAATAAAATTTGCTAACTTTGAATAGCACCAAGGGAACAAAAAGTTTGGTTGGTGCTATTCAAAGTTACATTAACTTTAGGTGCCAGTGCCCAAAATATAATGACAAATTGTAGTAGTAAACATAAACTTATTTATCGACCACCAGATAACACGTCCGAGCTCACAAACCAAACAACACTATACACAGTGGAATATTTGGCACATAATTAATAATTTGCCTCTCAACTTTCCAATAAAATAATTAATCGTAGTAATATATTACGTTAAATATTTGTAGTATCCCTATAATTTCCTTTTAAACCTACGAATACGTTCCGCCGTTAATAAATACATACTAAAGTGCACTTTATTTACAGTGCAGCAAGAACGTAGCCATTTTTACATGAACCTTCTCCTTTCCTTCGACCCATACATAATATTACGTCACTCTAATAGTTAGTCAGCTGATGTATTAAATTATCTCTCAATACAAACACTCCAGGGATACAAGGCTGTTTCTTTCCACCTCAGACACCGGAACTAACTCTATTAAAATAATTAAATATGAAGGTAGTAAAATTATGTTTCGAGATCATATTTAATACATCACAGGTGTTAAAGAGAAAAAAATATTTAAATTAATGTAAGTGTCCTCCAAATGTTTTGTTTGTAAGTAATTGTCGTTAACTACATTATTATGTAGATTGTAACGTGCAGTGTATTGATATTGTTTGTAATGCATTAATTGAAAAATTGTAGAATTGCTGTGCAAACAAATGCCGACAACAACAATAAATATCGTTTAAATTAATTATGTAAGCATAACGTCATGATTATGAATTGAAAAACAAGTATTTATATATTGAAAGAAAAATAAAAGTGAAAAGAGTTCATTTTCTCTGGAGTTTTCCGCTATGCTGTAAACATTTAGAGGACACTTAACTTCTATATATTGCAGACAGTCGTGGCCCAGCATGGCCAACAATCTTGTCCGAAACGAACAACATAATTATACGATATCTGATGTGGTCTCACAAACTGAGGAGTCTTTGAAGATTCAGCTATTGAAGATATTGGGTGAATTCATGCAAGTTTCGCTTGGAGAGACTCCTGATAAAACAGCCGGTTGTGAAAATTATGGATTTAGATAAAGCTATAATTCTATTGCAGTAAATTTTGTTAGTTAAAGTTTGAAGTTATTGGGGACAGGAAAATGGTATTCTGGAAACAAAATATTTTCAAAGACTCATCGGTTCTAGAGGCCGCAAGCAAACAAAAAATTCATAAATTATGAACGTCAATTTTAAACAGGCAATAAACTACATCTGTAGTCACAATATACCTTTACAACAATATAAAAATTATTTACTATTTCTCCGTCAAATCATAAAAGTTCATTTACTTACTTAATTTCATTTCGTGTGAATCGTCGCAATAATGTCCACCGGCTTTGGTTAGCTTTAAAAATGCTCTACAACTGTCGTTGTATAGAAAAAATAAACATACACGATGTATGGTATATCCGAAACTTATCATAAATGTTAGAAAATTATACATAGGATGAGTAATGATTAATGATACTAATGGTATGTCTTTTTGCTGCGACCGTGAGCCCTCAACCTAAACCTGATGAGAAAATTTGTACTTTCACAAAGGGCCACGGTTATAATAATCGAATTGACTGTTACTAACTGTGAACAAAATTTAGAATACCAATATTTCGAAAAAAAAAACAATCTTCAATATAATTATAATATAAACCATTAAAATACAACAACAAAACAAATATCCTAAATTTGCAATACGAGTAGTTATTACTGGAACACAAATACTCAAACTCAACTGTATTGAACTACTTAAACTTTAAAATTGCAAAAACTGTTCCAGTGAAGGTAACAATGTCTTTATTAGTTGAGTATTTGTGTTGTTTTATTCTATATCGTCGTATGTTTGTGATGACTTTCGCAAGTTCCCCGCGATGGGCGATGGAAGATTAGAAAGTGATCTTCTGAAGAAAAATGCGTCAAAAATGCTCCGACGCTTTGCGATGAAAATTTAATTTTCACCGCTGCGTCTTAGTATTCTCGAGACATTATTATTGTGACTGCGTAACCTTAGCATTTCGACGTAAAGTGTAAATATTCTTATAATTAAACCGAAGCTATATCTAAAAATAACTTAATTCAAAGAGATCATAATTCATATAATATAATCATAACTTATTTCAAATTGTCACCGTTCGTTCAAGTTTTGTGAATGTCATTTGTAGTGCGGATGGTAGGAAGCGCCGTTACATCATAACATCTGTGTTAGATTTCACTTTCTTGAAGAACAGCTTAAAGCAATTAAGTAATAGCTTGTAATACATAAAACAAATTAGTAGGCGCAGTTCGAGTTCACGCCGTTTGTTTTCGTGAAAACAGATTGAAATTTTACTACGGTTTCCGATACTGCTGTAGCCATTGTATTTGTTCGACACTAGACTTAGTAGGCTCATTGCATTTCTTAAGCTTTTACCGATTATTATATTTTTCAGTTCTGAGCAGATTTATGGCCGTTATGAGACATTTGCTATTTGCAACAGATCTTCAACAGATACTGCATATTGCGGAGCATTGAGCAAAACTTGGTCTGTGATGTTCAGTGAAATATTGTATGATATATTAACTGTTGAACTAAAGATATTTCTTAAACTAACTTACGTAATACTTAACATTATTAGTAATTTGGAAACGGTATTACAATAAATTAATAAAACAAAAAATATGCACAATATGACAACGAGTGTGGCAAAATTGAACAGTTTTGAAGACGGTTCGGTAGGCGCGTAGGTCAGTCAAGTCCTTGGTACCAGATAAACACTTGGGGATCCTAAGTTGAAGAGTCCCATTTGTAGGGTACTCTTGAATTTGAGATCCGCATGTCTGTGGGGATCCTGTCCCGTTCATTCTGTTTCTAGCTGCCGAAGCTGTTTGTTCAATTTTGTGGGTTGGTATCAGAATGACTGGATCGCAAATTGACCACGTCGCTCTTAGTCCAAATCTCAAAATGTCTAAATCTCAAAATACCTAAGTCACAAAATGACTACATCGCTTTTAGTCCACATCTCATAATGTATAGGTGCCTACACAACTGTTCGGACTTTTTGCGATATAGTCATTTTGCGAGTTAGGTATTTTGAGATTTAGACATTATGAGATGTGGACTAAAAGCGATGTAGTCATTTTGCGACTTAGGTATTTTGAGATTTAGACATTTTGAGATTTGGACTAAGAGCGACGTGGTCAATTTGCGATCCAGTCATTCTGATACCAACCCAATTTTGTGTTGTCACTAGTGTGGGCAGGGCCTAGCTGGTGCGCTTAAGATGCGCGGGCGCAAGTCGCGCTACTTTCGGCGGGCGGATGTGCGCGCCGTGGCCGCACTCGTGCTTGTGCGCGTGGGGGGACTTCTTGCCGCTCGTCGCTCGCTTGCGCGGCTTCAGGAAATCTGGAAAGATAGAGAAATGGAAATTAGGTTTTGTTTCCTTTGGCGTTTTATGTGGCGTGAATGAATGAATTCTTACTCAAATCACAGCTTATAAATTTATAACAATGGCAATGCTGATTCGAGCTGAGAATAAAAAATTCCAGACGGTCTCAAATTCGGCAATAAAATTCAATTCAAATTAATTTCGTTTCTGTTGTGTTCATACATCGGTTATTGACTTAACAGTGACGACTACGCCGTGATAAAGCCTAAGGTGAAAGCGGTTTACGACTCTTGTTAACATTTCTCTGAGAAGTAGTGATGGCAATTAATGCGATTTAGAATAAATTTCATTAGCATGCGAATTCTTGAGTCTTAGCATGCGAAATGCTATTGCTATGCTATTTGCTAATATGACGATAATTAATAATAATCAAGTATGTGAATTTCGTTAATATGTGAATTAAAGAGCGCGTTTGCTGTTTTTAACAATTTAAAAAGAATCGCGCGGCACGCACGTGCCACACAAAATCACAAATTATTATTAACAATACAATCACACGCATTCATTCAGTATACGATCCTAAGTACGAGCTAATCGAAGATAAAAAGCTAATAATTGCTTGACTTCATTCTTCGCACCACCAAATTGCTAATAATTTCACTTGCGAACGAGGTCAGGGTCACGTGAAACAGATAGATTTAGTAGTTCCAACTTTTCGTGGGTGTGACAGAGAGCGCGCACTGCACCTGCGCGCTGTCAACCTATGAAGTATGAAGGGATGAATAATAATTCATTTCACATTTCACAGAAATTCGCAACTACATTTCATTTGCTAAATGCTAACTAAGCATTCGCATGCTAACAATGAATGCGAATGCTAATTAATCCATCACTACTGAGAAGGGTGACGTACGCAGCCGCTACGATGCATAAAATCTGTCGTAAAACATTATTACAGGGGGCGTGGCCGGTACCATTGTGGATTGGGAAAATTTTTATGACTCTCAAACTGAAAGGTTCGTTAAGACGACCGGAGCCCCGAGCCCCCGGATACAGCGCCTGGGTCCTACGGGACCTCACCATATTTTACGACTTCATCCATAAGGATCAGATTGTAAAAAAGTAGTTTTAGAGTACTTAAAGCGACGGAATCCTTTTTTCTAAAAATCCTTGGGCGGCGACGTTCTTTGTGACCATTTCTAATTTTGAAAAAATATGGCCTTAATAACTATAAAATTTTACGATCTTTTTACTACTGTTTAATCTGCGTTATAATAGTTGACTTGTGAGTTACTGGTGCGAAGATTGCCATGGAGCCCGTAGACTTTTTTATAATCACACCAATAACTCTCGATGAATATAACATTATTACTCGTGAACAAAATGTAAGGGATTTGGAGCGTAAAGATGATAAAGAAGATAGGCTCTATGATGCAAATACTGTTGAATCTGAAGATATTATTAAAAGATAAGGCAAGTATCCGTTGCAATTTAATAACAAAATGGTAGTTCAGGCTTTGGGAACGAACATGAAAATTAGTTTTGCATCGTTAACATAAAACAGAGTCTTGGCGTGGAAACACAAAGCAAGAGAAAAACAAGTAATGAAGGTTTTCTGAAATGCCGTTCCTAGTGAACGTGACAGTACTGTGACGTCAGGTCCGGGCACCTGTCAAAAGTGTCAAAGCGCCTATATTTTCTTTAGTCGTGCGTGACTGAATAATGAACGAATGATGAACGCCATCATATATTTTATATTGATTGTCGAAAAGGAAGTGGCGCCAATTACTGTTGCCGTGAATTTTCAAGAAAACCGTCATTATAATGATGCAACAACAAAACCTTTAACTCGATATGAAAATATAACTTTGCAAAGCGGATATGATTCCAAGAATCAAAAAGATATTGTTGGCGAACTTGATGCTAAAGAAAAAACTTACAATGATTAAATTCCAAGAGCAAACGGGAGCAAACAGTAGTCGGGAACAATCGTACGCTATGATCATCTAAATTATCGGAACGGACAAAAAATGGCGCTGTAACCGTTGGTACCAAGGTCGAACGAAACTTGCTCCAATGAGTCGCGTTTTATCCTCCTGATCTTCTTAACCAAAGGCTACATTTTGTTTCAAATCTTGCTGTATTTTTTGGTCATATTGCAACGTTTTGTATCTTGCTTGGGCTTGTTTGGCTAATATGAAATACTTAGCTTCATCGTGATTCATTGTTAGAAGAATTTCAAGAATGTTTTTCATTTCCTGGTTCACAGGTGTTTTCAGATCTTTTGTTTTTAGTTTGCTTGCCTGGATTTATTTTAGTGTATTTAAGTTGAAAAATATTGTTTTGCCGAAAATGACCTTAGCACCATCTGAATTATCTCTTATAATTTGGATATGTTCAAAAGTATCATCAGGCGGACTAAAACTTGTACTCTTAGCGTAGACCTTAAAAATGGTTAATTAACCAAAATGTCATAGGGTTATCTTCGCAAACTTCGAGGCAAAATGTAGATAGACAAAAACGTTGGCATTATCGCTGACTTTAAACAACATTGAAAAGTTAACTGCGTAAAAATCATATTTATCATCGAATGAAAGAAAATTAGGTTTGTAATGTTACGCGTTCGATAATTGTATGTAAACTCGATTCTTATGCAGCATTTTAATAAAATCAAGGTGAAATGTCAAGGTGAGACACAGGCTAGCTTAGCAACAAGTAAAGACGACGCTATTAAAACGTTCGACGTAAAAGTCTTGTTTGTAATAATAAAATTGTCTGAATCATGGTAAAAAACGAGGCTCGGTGTGCAGGCGGGAACTATGTCAGTGACGTCATGGAGCCAAGGTCGACTGGTGGTTGCCCGGAGGTTCCCGCCAAATTCATCAACACGTGGATTTATAGGTTATGTTCATCATAACAATATAACCTATAAAATGTTATTTACGTAAAGTACTTAACTGCTTATCGTTACGTAAAAAAACTCTAACCACATTTATTACGGTAGACTGATAGCACGCGTGGGTAATAAATAAATTCTAACAATTAACCTTCCTAAATTAAAGATAGGCGACTATAAATTACAATATGTTAAAAATAGCAAATTATAAATACATGAAAACGCGCTACAATTATGTGCAATCGCAAGAAAATACTTTCACGTGGTTACGCAACGGTTTCCCGCCAAACGTTCAATGGAGCGTTTCGCGCCATTTTCATCTTGATATAACCCGACTATTCGCAATGTGATTTGTATAGTATTTTAGTGTGTTTACTAGTGTGGCCTATGTGTTGGCCGTGTATTATATTAGGCACGCGTAAACATGCGGGTGTATGCGTAAACAAAATGGCCTTGGGAGGCGTGCGCGCGCGCACAGGCTCGGCACAAACAAGTCACACACGGTTATCGTGGACTTTATCAATCTTTTATCGTATAGTATACTAGCTAACTGGCATACTGAGTTTATTTTTGATAATTCATTAAAATAATGCGTGTAGTTTACGTAATCCCATGAAGTTATATTTAACCTTGAATTGATAAGGTGGCCATTATTGATAATGCGTTGCGCGTGATTCTAATGATTGATGTTAATGTTGACCGAAAATTTGTGATGGTATTGCTTTTATAATTATTAAATACAACGCGGCTAAACAGCATTTGAGCTGTAGTTTTAACTGGCGTCTGAGTGCTGATGCTGAGGTTATTTTGGTCGACCTAAATATCGGGGCGGGCGCACGAACTCTACCTCTTTTGATGCGGCTATAATTCACGTGTTTACCGCGCAAATACGAATCATAACACGAAACCGGTATACAAGAACAATTTGACGCAATTCCAAGTAACCGACATCACTGATATTAAGTATTCAGCATGTTAATAGAACTAGCAATTTGCATATTTTCAAAGCCGTTAAAGGTAGCGTTTGCGATTTGAATGTTTTAAATCTTGTTTATGTTACTGAAATCGATATTGTGTCGTTGCTACGGAGATGCATCTATAAGTATTTCTTATATTGTAAGTGTGCCAAGTTTGCTCTGGCTAGCAACAACGCTGTAATGCAATCCACGAGCATCGAAGGCCGCGGCGGCCGCGCTTGCATCCGTCTGCCAACACCACTAGAATCTGTGATCACATGGGAATAAAAAACAAAGGGACAAAATTGGAAAGTGAAAAAAAATGTGATGCTTCCCTAGATGCGTCAAATTAGCTTTTTACTGCGACGGAGTGAGCACGTCGGGGGTTGTCACGGGACTTTGATCCTGCCGCCTGCGCCAGAGTGCAGGAAACATGCCGCGCAACGGGAATAAGTAATTGAGGAACGTGGCTTTGTGATACACGCCATTAAAATATGTATTCACTCATTGTACATTCACTTCACCATCATTACCGAAATCTCCCAAAAAATTACATCTGGCGAAAATGTAAATTGCGGTATTATGTTTATTGTTGAAGACTTGAAGAGCGTGCCACAAAGGACTGTATCCTTGCTTCACAAATGCTCTCCCAAATGTTACCCGGTCGTGGGAATGACGCGAGGGCCCAGTCACGATCCTGGCATCGAGAAAACGTTTCAGTGATTACAGTCAGAGAATGGGACCGAACGAGCCTCCTTTTGTCTCTCGTAATTACAGGGACGTGGCTTGTTCAGAGTTCCTCTCGTCTTTTTGTGAAGACTTGGGGTAAATATTATACAACGTAATATTACGTGATCCAGCTATCCAGACGCGACGATAGACGGTGCCTACGCATCTGTGCGAGACATAAAACTTGTTGAAATAGCTTTTGAGTAATTCAGCAAATATTTGATTGCAGTTTTTGCTACAGGAGTTCCATGAAGATAATGTTAAGCAACGACAAAGTTGGAACGGTTTGATTCCTCGTCAAGAAGGATACCGTACCAAAGTCCATTCCGTAGTTTTTGTTTAGGGCAAAGCGGATTTACGGAAACTAAACTGTCGAATCGATTTCCCAGAAAACGTGTCCATGGTTTTCCTCTTTGTGACGTTGTTTTGTATTGGGTACTTGGGGAACAAGTCCGGACTTGATCGGACGTGTTCGTGCTGTAATCGGTGTGTGCTGCGCGCGCGCTGATTTGTCAGGCGTGGGCGGCGCGTCCCGCTCAGAACAGGTTGCCGCGCACGCTCCCGCCATCTTATTTTATTCATTTACACCTTAGGGTTGGTCATTAATTCTCTTGTTTTATTAACAAGAGAATTAATCGCCAACCCTAAGATATGTTATTAAATATTTTTAGTTTTACGTATGATAAATTGATGTGGTTTGAAAAAGGCACTATTTTAATTCCCAAGGGAGTTATTTATAGTATTTTTTTTTTCCTATGTCACATTAATCATTAGTAAAACCTGTTTTGATGTTTCTCATTTCTAGTAGATGAACATCGTACACGGCTACATATCAAGCTATAATATCCATTATAAGTTGACCTCTCATTTGTACGGAAATCCTATACAATGCGAGATCAGCTTATACTGGAAATGTATAGCTTGATATGTGGTCGTGCGTACATGGAATTAATTTCAAACAAAAACTAATGGGCTGTTGAACTCAAAAACTGGAATCCTTTCGTTAGATTTTTCACAGCTGCACAGGAAATACATTGTTACAGCAATGGCGACTCGTTTGTTGGGCGCCGCCGAGTTTGCATTGTGATTACGAACGAACCAGTTCCGAAATATCTAGGCCAAGTGAAAGGCGATTCGATGTCAAAATGGCGTACCTCGTTGCGCATACGACGCGTTTTTGTAATTATTTAAATACAAATGAGAGATAAAATAAAAGTATGTTCTTTTTGACTTAAGGCGTTTTTTTTTTTTAATTATAATTTTGTAAAGGTACAGCTGTAGTAGATAAAAAAATCTTTATTCAACATTCTAGTTAGTGAAAAAAAAAAATACTAGTTTCAAAAACAAACAAGTCTTTAGAACCAAAAACAAATTTTTGTTTTGTTCATATCGATACTAAAAGATTGGAAATAAATCCATCGCACAGCCCTAGGCAAAGTTCTATTACAACTGGACGTAGCCGTAAAAAAGGCAACAAAAACTAACCCTCAGCATTTATATATATACATATATCTGTATATTTGTATACGTTTGGTCGCTACTGGTTTTGAGTTGACTCCTAAACAAATAAGTGACACTACCAGGTAGCATTGTATCCTCCTCTTAACACTTGTTTCATATTATCTGATTTATATTGTGTTTGTTAGCTTTTAAAACTGCAGCCAATTTCAACTTAATAGATGGTTAATTTAGGACAAGAACCTATTGTTGTTTTATTATTTTTATTCTATCGACTTCACATAATAATTATTATGTGAAATCTATTTATATAAATAAAAATGAACGGCTAAATGTGTTGCTAACTAAGCACAAAACTCAAGAACGGATGGACCAATTCGGCAATTTTTTTTCAAATATTCATTGAAGTCCAAGTAAGGGTCTTATGAAAAGAAAAATTGGAAAAGTTGCTGGGAAAATTGGAAAATGCGGGAAAACTAAAAGTGCATTTTCCATGGGAATTTTGTATGAATTATTGAAATTTGGACAGGACAACGTCTGTCGGATCAGCTAGTTATAAATATAATTTAATTATTATTAGAAATTTGCCTATATTAAAAAGCAGTAACGTGCTTTCAAAGCGTTAAGTTCCTTCTGAATTAAATAGGTACCTACTTCATTAATTATTGCCGATAGCGTTGACTGCTTATTTTAATGGTTTAATTATTCGAGAATTTATTTGACTCTTAAATGAAGTATTAAACACCATGTTTTAGAAAGGTGTGATCAAATTTAAGGGTTTGGTACAGAGTACAGACCATAAACTGAACAACTTTCTCCCTTTCAACATTGTAATCGCGAAAAAAAAAATCAGCGGTCCATATGGGACGACTGATTATTATTTTTTCGGTCAAGTAGGTATTGAAGTTTTGCATGGGACAGTTGATAATTTTTTCGCGATTACGATATTGGTCCCATGGTCAGTTGTACAGTTTGATGGTCTGTACACCTTTCTAATACACCATGTATACTATATTAGGGTATATTACCCTGTATATTATTAGGTGTGGTCAAATTTAAGTGTGTGTGCAGACTTGCACCGCCTTTCCATGCTGTATAAATTTTATTGGCATTAATATCTGAACGAAGTTTTTCCATATATAAGAACCTGGCAAGACTAGAACTAGTGATATTGCTAATTGCAGTTGGGGATAAAAATGGTCATCAAAAATGTCACGCACGTATATTTGCAATGCGATGTCGCCATGACACAGGAAACAACTTTGTCGGTTACTCAGTGCTATTAGTCATACCGCTTACAGGTTAATTGGTTACCCTACTTTTTAAATGGTGACTGCAAAAAGACGTATAAGTCCTAGGACTCTTAAGGGGTTAAGTAATTAAATGGTTGATGGTGATATAAAGGAAATGATGACTTATTTTAGCACCATAAGGGGACTACAGGTTCTAAACGCATGTTTTATAATGCCTAAAAGTATATACCACTGCAGTATAAAGTATCATAAAAATATATTATGATATAGTGTGTTGAAAACATAATACAACTAATTAGATACGATAGAAAAAAATCACGAAGATACCTCTAAATAATTACTTTAAAAAAGTAAAAACCGACTTCAAAAACAAAAAGGAAAAAACTTAGCAGCTTCTGAAGTCGGGACCACAGATGGTCGGTGTCGGTGCATTGAAAAATTGAAGACACGTTAAAAATGGTATCCATTCAAACAACATTTTATTAAGTACACCGATCATGATTGCAGAATTTGCATATAAAATTGTCTAGTAATTCTAAGGTAGACTAGTCTTAGTCTGAACTGTTTCTGGTCTTTATGTTGCAATTATTCAGATTCGATCTATGATACAGGATGTCGTAAATACATGGTCAGGTAACAAACAGAATTTGGAAGAATTTTTTTGTCGGTTTGCATGTGAAAATGAGCAATTTGTAGAACAATCGGACTATTTGCCCGTTAGGCCAATGGCTTGCAGGTAATTGGCAATTGCTGACTAATGACATTGGATCAGAAGCAATTGTAAGCTGAAGAGTTGGTTTGTTTGAACGCTCTGGAACTACCCGTCGGGTTTGAACAATTCTTTTTGCATTTGATAGCCCAATTCATAAGGAAGGTTATGGCTATTTATCATCACGCTACGACGTTTATGAGACGGGCAAAGTAATAATCGCGAGCAGAAGCTAGTAATTTGTAAAATCAGAAAAGAACCGGAGTTACCGACGTAGCTTGCAGAGTAAGCAAGCTGAAGTGGCAGTGGGCTGGCTATGTTTGTCGATGGACCGATGGCCGGTGGAGCAGACGAGTCCTGGAGTTGAGACCGCGTATCGGGAAGCGTAGTGTGGGACACCCCGCAGCTAGATGGACCCACGACCTTACGAGGAAAGGCGGGTGGCCAGACTTTTGAAAATTAGGTATTTTAAGAAGGTATTGCTGTCGCTCTGCGAGCGCTCCGCCCTCGAATTCGTGCGATAAGGACAACTGCAGATCCGACTAAATAGCCTATGTAAAAAGTCACATTTCGATGTTTGGCTCTCGCCTATTTCCTCCTCCAATATTGGACCAATTTAAAAGATATTTCATAAACTGAATAAGAAGGATATATACTATGCCCCTATGTTTTTCTTTTTTCGTTAATAGTTGTCAAATTGGTACACTAGGCGTCTGTTGACAGCGGTCTGAATAGGCAATTTTGAGCATTTTTGGAGGGTTCTAGTTCTTATAAAAATAATATATCATCAAAAAGGAAAACATAGGGGCATACAAGTAACTGATATTTATATTTCTGTAAAAAATCATTGCTTTATGGTCATTAACCAGAAAGAAAACAGCCGAGAGCGTTTGTATCTTTTTGTATGGAGAAAAGAGCACCCACGTTTCCTCTGGGACAGACTGGATGCGGAAGGCGGAGGACAGGGTGTTGTGGCGCAGCCTGCGAGAGGCCTATGTCCAGCAGTGGACTGCGATAGGCTGAGTTGATTGAGCAAATAAAACAAACATGGCACATACAGAGAGAGATGTGTCTTATGAAATTGTTTGCTAAATAATTTACTTACGTGCATATTGTTTTGAAAATATGTGGCCATTGCTAACATCAACATTCAAGCTTCAATATTATGTTAACAGAAATGTTATAGCACTCTCTAGCTAAATTATTACAACACCTTTATGGCTAAAGACATAAAGTTCATGTTTCTATGAGGATTATAAGCAATGTATACTTTAATTGGCTATCGTGTGAAACTTAGCAGTGAAATGACAACATGGCAACGCGTTTACATAGAAAATAGCGGTGTTGACGTATTAGTAATGAGCAAGGAAATGATTGATGTAGGTAATGATAACGTTAGATTATAACCTGACGTCAAGTGAATGAATCTTGAGTTCTTTGAAGTGTTATAAGATTGAAATGTACCACTCTTCTTTTGTTTACTAACAAAATGTCTGATGAATGAATGAATGGAGTAATGGGTAGATGGGTACTTTAACAGTTATTTGGGCATTGTTTCCAGTTATTAATAGGCCGTGTATGAAATTTTTCCGATTTCATATACGGCCTGATTTACTAACGTGATTTTACAGACGATATTTTACAGTT
This sequence comes from Cosmia trapezina, assembly GCA_905163495.3. Taxonomy (NCBI): domain Eukaryota; kingdom Metazoa; phylum Arthropoda; class Insecta; order Lepidoptera; family Noctuidae; genus Cosmia; species Cosmia trapezina. The sequence goes on from LR991027.1 coordinate 18,408,408, forward strand.
AAAATACTATATCTAAAGGCTCTTACAGACAGGCGATATGGCGTCGCTCCTGTGTGCATGGTCGCGCGCGATTTCATAGAAATTGTTCTATGGATAGTATCGCAATGTCGCGTCGCGACGCGATATTGCCTGTCTATAAGAGCCTTAAGTTTTAATGCATACCATTAAAATATCATTTCAATTATGATCTAATGAATGCGCTTTTTATTTTGCGTCGAGTTTATATTGCGAGATTTAGAATGTTTTAAAAGATTTTTTATTGCCAATTTTTAAAATTTTTTGAAGTTTATATTAAGCCTATTATTGTCCCATAAGAGGGCAAAGGCCTGTTCTGATACAGAGTAGGCACGAGCATTGATAACCACGCTTGCCCAAGATGATACAGAGTGGGCACGAGCATTGATAACCACGCTTGCCCAAGATGATACAGAGTGGGCACGAGCATTGATAACCACGCTTGCCCAAGATGATACAGAGTGGGCACGAGCATTGATAACCACGCTTGCCCAAGATGATACAGAGTGGGCACGAGCATTGATAACCACGCTTGCCCAAGATGATGGCGATTTCAGATTTATCCTAACTTCCTAACTAATATTATAAATGCGAGACTGAGTTTGTTTGTTACGCTGAAACGGCAGAACGGATGAAATTTGGCACATAGGTAGACCATGATCTAAATTAGGACATACGATACTTTTCATGCCGGTATTACGTTCCCGTGGGATAATATCCGACATATACACGGGCGAAGCTGTGGGCTAAAGCTAGCATTAACATAAGTCCAGGTAAGGTCCGGGTACACACAATTAAATCTAAATTATACAGCTCTTTTTATACTCAGGTTTATCTAAGAATGTAGGTAACTATTTAAATTATACATGCACGTATGCTTGAAAACGAGTCTAAAACTTGCACAGGACATGTCCAATGTCCAAGTAACATTAGAAAACGTCAGTGGGCGCGCTACCATGTTTGTGAAAGTAAGAGAACCAAGCGAAATGCCATTGTTGCGTGTCCAATCGCAACCAGAGATAATAGCACAGCCAGATCTACTCACAGGGAAAATTGCGCGTGTTGCGTCAGTTCCCCCATAAACATAGGTTTTACATGTGTATTATTTATACAGTGAAGTATCCATAAATTGCAGAAAAGGTAATAGAGTGGGTTGAACCAACTGCAGTTTGTTCATTTCCCTCCGATTCTATCTAATGACAGGTCCATATCATGAATTCAAGACAGACCTTTCACACCTTTTGTGGTTTTTATTTATACAAAAACAACAAAGAATCCTTGATTAAAATTAACATACAATAAAAAATTCTTTGTACGTCCGTTTATTTATTTGTCAAACAATCTTTTTTGAATACGGAATGACGGACCGCCCTCAAACACGACTGTTGACGCAGTTTTGACGGGTTGTTTGTCAAAGTTGTTTGATAGTATGCCGTGTTCCCAGTTCCCAGTGAAATTGACAAAATTATTTGATTATTTATTTAGGGGTTTGTGTCAGATTATGATTGTTTAACCTTTAAGGCAACGTAGGCCAGCAATCATGTAGGTTGTGTTAGTTGATGGTCGATCGTTATGAATTGCATCTATCATTAGGGTCAAGAACATAGCTATCAACAGATGCAACAAAAAATAATGATCATTAAAAATCCTAATGACCATACTGGGTATACAATTATTTTAGGCGAGAATTTGCAGTGCTCTCGAACCGTAAAATGATGAGATAAATCATGACAAAAATTACAAACATTTGCGGCATTGCGGTGCACGGGCGACGCCGCGAGACGGGGCGAAGGTCATCGCACCGCCATTTTGAATTTATTCATACGACCCCCAGTTTGATGCATTGTGCAATAGTGTCAATGTCCTGAAATTTCAGGCGTCGTTTAAGATTTTTAAACAAATAAATTAAAGCTATCTATACCTACTCTGTTGTATAAACCATATTCTAATTAGGAATAGAATTACGGAACATAACAACCGATACTTCGTTAAATATTAGCTAGTCGCTAGTTTGCTACCGATGAGGTATTCCGGTAGCAAAGCCATAATTATTTATGATGCATTCTATAATTAACAACCACTTTAAATTACGGCCTGTCAACGTTCTATGTGCGTTGTTTGTACCGGCGAACAGTCATAAAAAGCCGCGTTTTAACAAGTAACAAGATTTTCTTTCTAAGAAACATTTTAAATTAAAAAGTTACAATCGCATTTCTAATATGTTTATAAACATCGCACTGGCACTTTCTAAACAATTTTATTGCACTGGCAATCCCGAGATTTAAAAAAAGAACAGAATAAAATCCAATTCATTGACGTTTCTTGGCGGCCATTACGTTTTTTGCAACATATTCTATCGGGAGCGGGTGGATAACCCGGGTGCGTTGACTTATGCCCAGACGTGCCCAGCCTATACCCAGTGCCCAGTGCCCAGGTGTCGTTAGGTAAGCCCACGAACGGACGAGTAAATTGCAGGGAGCCGCGAGTTACTGAAGATATTGCCTCACTATGTGTCATTATGTCGAGATTTTTTTTTCTATTGCTCGTTGGTATTGATTATTGAGATAGGTATGGGATTATAGTGAGTTTTATGATTAATGGGATGGGAAGGGATGCACTTAGGCTACTTTGAGTGCATCTGGGAACTTAGGTAGTTAGGAGGATGTACTGATTACTTAGAGGTGGCTTAGAACTGTGGAGTAAATCTGCGAAGTAATCATGTAACTTCTAACGTATTTTCATCTTTAAGTTCTTGTTTTAAATTAAGTAATTACGATAGTCATTATCTGTCGATGCGTTATTGTTCTTGCAATGCTCACATGACCGATAAAAATAATGCAATCAACATGTAAACATGTAAAAGTTGCATCATTTTCAAGGAAAACTGATTATCTTTAGTGCATTGTGCAACGGACTAATCGAAGTTTATCACGATTATTTAATAACGCGTAGATAGAGTAGCATAAAAGATTGGAAAATAATGTTAAAGTCAATGACCGACCCACCCTTTAGAATACTGCAGGTCCTATTCAATAATGTTCGAATCGTCCCTCAAAAGGGATCGTAATCAAAAAATCTTTACAGCGTCACTGGGAACTGGGAACGTTAAAAAAAATATTTTATTTATTTGTCGATTCCAAAGATGTAACTTCATCCCGACTACTGTGCAGGCCAGTGCAGGTATGAGCTAAACGATGGGTCCTAATGAATGTTTAATAAAGCGCGCCCCGCGGGGGCGGCGAGTTCAAAGGATGCGCGGGCGCACGTCAGCGATCAAAGCCGCCGTTATCGAGCACTCGAGCTATCGACAGATACCGCTCATTTACAGAACATTGCTACTGGGATACGCTTCTCGATTATCTCAGGATTATCTTTGCATGGCACCGTTTTGAGAGCTTGAAAAATTTAAATGCATTTGATGTTTTGTCACAAGTTGCGACACAGCCTTAAAGCACCTTAAGTGTAATTTTAATGGGGCAGAGCAAAAAGGTTTATTTTTTTCTGATGTAAAGCTTCTTTCACAATAATCGTAAACATTTTGAAACCAAGCTGTGAAAACTTTCAAAAACATTTGCAATATATATCTTCAAAGTAACACAACTAAAAATTCGACGTTCCCGGACTATTTTTGCTGCAGCCACTGGAATGGATGCACAAACCGCATTCTCAGATTTTATGCGAACATAAACGTAAATCATACTGGGTCGTCGCGGGCGCAGCTACCGAAACCCGCGGCGTAAGACAAAAGGTCTGAATAAAGTATAGGATTTATTATTCTGAAATGCAGTTGCTTCCTGAATTGCAATTGAGAAATGTATCAGCTTTAACTTTGCCTTTAAACCTGTAATATTTAATGTTTTGTGATTTACCTGACCGTTGACTTGAAAATCCTGAAGCTGTCAGTGGTAATCTTCAAAATGGTTCCCATGAACGTTAATATTCAAATGTTCACATAACAGGAGCCGCTCTATAAATCGGCAACACAATGAGATCGATAATACCTCCAATGAAGACACGTAACGGCCTAAAACGGTAGCTAAATATCGTAAAAGAACAATGACGCTATTGTCCGGCCTCATTGTCCCGAGATGAGTCCTATTGTGAACAAGAATTACAGACAAGTACACGATTCCACGAGCAGCCTAAACATCGGTTGGACAAAGGTAAACACGGTACCTCGCATTGTTAGCTATGACCTGAGGTCGCACTAAGATGTATGACCTCTGGACCAACCTCGGTATCTCACATTGTGTGGGACAATGCAAGAGAAAGGATGAGATTACGAGGGGTGATGCTGCTGCTATGTATTAAGTATTACTGTAACAATAGGAATAAAGACTGGTGTGTGTTTACCCATGAATATGTGGAGTATAATGCACAATAGCCGGTGCTATAATAAGATGCACACAACAGGTTAACAGCGTATTTTCTCAAGATAAGCATACGTGTATAACGAATTCGCGTTTCATGTTAAATCGTGCATATTTGGGGTCCAGCCGGTGTAATCCCGTTTTTTAAACGCACTATTTAGATGTTTCTGCTAACTGTAATAGCTGTATTGTTAAGTAAATTAATATAATTAACATTTTCGTCGTGATTCAGAAAGTTTATCGTGTACAACGTTACGGTCGTTCGGCCAGACACAATAAACAAAAGGTAATTTGTCGGCTAATTAATAAAACAAAGGTTGCGTTCGAGTTCAGTGGAGTAGGAGTGAATATTTTTGGTTTCCAAAAATGTTTTTGGGAACAAAGACTTTTTTCGAAAGTGCATCCGAATTATTCGGAGCGTCATTTGGCAGATGAGAGATTATTTGGGTAATCATAACGTAATTTGTGTAATGGGTTAGAAGTCCGGGGCAAGCTGGCGGGCGGCGCGGTCACATCTGGCCTGGATTAGGTGTGCTGAGGCTCTCACTCGACCTATTGGGTTGCGGTCTCGCGTTACGCACTCGAATTACTAGTTTCCTTGAACTGCTAGAGTTTCTAACTAGAATGGAAAGTCGTACCTTTCCGTTTAGCTATCACTCGATTGTATGTGAGGGAGGGAGCGATGGTTGAAGTTTAATGTTTCTATTAGTCTCTGGTCACGTTGCAGGCAGCACGTAACAAAAAAATTAATGTGAGTTGATACAATCGTGTGTCGGGTCGGGGCGCGACGGACCACCCAAGCCGACCCAATGATCTATTTCACTAAAGCGATTCCAAAAAACTGAGTAATCTAATCAAACACGAGTTTTTTAAACGTCACGAAGTTCTAATTACCGTGAGTCATTAATGCAGCCGATTTGTTACGCTTTTAACGATACTGCTCGTATTATATGAGCGCGTAAGTGGAGAATGGGGATCGTAAATTATTTTTAAGTCGTCGATAAAAAATTAAAAATGGAAGAAAATAAAAGCACTATCATGAAATAAATTTTTTGACATAAATATTATTTTTACGACATTATTATACGAAGCTTGGGTGCGTAAATATATTTTTTTTCTTAACGAGCGTTTACGAGCTGACCGGTCGTTCAAAATCGACAAATTCCAAGTTTTAAAACGTGTGAAAGTAAAACATTGAAAGGGTGGCCGTTTGACACTGGCTATAAAGGTGTTTAATAATGGCCGTCGGGGTCATGTCGTAAAAACGATTGGTCAAGCATTGACGGATCAAACGTAATAATTATGTTCTAAGAAAACTTTAAATATGGGTCAGTGGCGGTCTTGGGAAAGGAAATGCAAACTGGGCAACGACGGTTGAATTTTATAGCTTTTACTGTAATGCAATTTGATGCCTTAAAAAATACATAAAACGATGACAAAGTATTCCTGATAGCGAGTAATAAAACAGATGTTAAAGCATACAATGAGTTGGTTTTTGTTGTGTACAAATTGTGCAAAACGTGGTTACTTCGTCACGAACAGTTAGCAGTAGGCCAATAAGCAATAAGAACGTGGGTTGCGCAGTAATCTTTAACGGTGCAGGCGATTGACACAATATGCTATGCATTATAATGAACTTGATACCAAAATATTATGATTTGCGAGTCTGGTCTGGACATAAATTGAAAATTAATAAATAGAACAGAATTAACGTGACATTATATCCCAGTTAAGTTAACCAGAAATGAAACCCGGAGATGGTGAAAACGGCCCTAAATATTGACACAATAAAATGACCACAAATAATATAGACGGAGAGATTGCCATATTCAACCTTTTATAATATGGCCGGTTTAAAATTTTTGTTTTCCCTTATTAAATGCAAGTACCCGATATAATTGACGTGCTGATATTAAAATATAATGCATTATTCTCCGTGGGAATGGGCAGTGCATGTGAACCAAACTTACCAGTTTATCGAATAACATCTATGCAAATTTTTGTGCATTCGTATGTATCGCACACTGGACCGATAAAACTGGATTTTTAATAAATTATACGTAGTCTGTGGTGTGGTGATTTTTATTATCTGTACCGTTTGAGGGATGTTGGAGGGCTTTTTTTTTGTAATCGTTTCTTTTGTTTCATTGTGTTTTTGTTTACAATTTTCTTTTCAACAAAGACGTTGATTGCGTTTTATAGATATGTAAATTACCGTGTTTTTTTTATAATTTGCTTTATCTATTATAATGAGATTAAAGCTATTTCTGACCGATAAAACATGCATTTCCTTTGTTTTATCGTGCCATATCTTAATTTTAAAATCCCTCAATAATGAATATTCCCGTCCATTCTTCTAAAACATTTAGCAACCAAATAGCGTTCCCACAAGTAACCACATGCAGTTTCAACATAACGGGTGTTTCGTTTAGATTTGCATACATTACCGTGCATTCATACAAACAACGAGGTGCACTTGTGACAATCAAAACAATGTAACACGAATAAAGTCAAAAGGAATCATTAACGCCTCGGTAGATGTCAACAATTTAAGATAATTAAGGGGTTTGTAATATTCTATTGTTTTTGAAAATTTACATAAGATACGTTTTGTAACGATTTTTCGACCCTTCAGTTGAGACAAAGGGGTCAATTTAAACGGAGGGTTACTTTAAACGACAGATTTAAATAACTGTCGATCAAATGGATGAAAAATTTGCTGAAAAATTCAGCTACATACAATGGTCGGTAATTTCTAGTTATCGAGTAAAATAGCTAACAAAACAAAACCATTATTTACTCCACTTAGTAACAATAAGTTAACAATGCAGCAAGTATTACAATGCGTGGAATCCAAGGCTTTGCTTATCGCCGCTGCGTGTAGATCAATATTAATCATGTTATCGCTTTTAGATAACTTTATGAACATTTAAAGTGGCTACATAGTTGTTGAGTGCAACATAATAATGCAAGACTATAATTAACACATTTTGGAGTTAGTAATTATTTTTAGAAGTTCAGTTATTCGTTGCATTTTTAATTCGTTATTGTTTTGTGGAGTGATTTTTATCCCAATTTATTCGGGGTCGGTTCAACATGTATTTTTCTTCCATACTTCTCTGGTCTTTGGTCTTGCTATATTCTTATATCCAAATTCATACTCAAAAATTTCCTCGCGACATTTTCCTCATGTTTTGATACTTAGTTATAAATTATTAAGAAACGAATTCCAAAAAATGTTCTATGTTGCAACGGTGTATTCCTGAACAATATGGCAGTTCCATTTTGATACGCTCCAGCAAAATAAAACAATACATACATAATCAAACAAAGACAAAATCAAGAGTCACCGAAGCGTAACTTGCAGTGGTTCACACGAATCAAAATCACCGAAAATCTCTCAACCCCGAATTGGGGGGAGGAACGTTTAATTAGAATAGGCAAATGAATACAAAATGTATGGGAAACGATTTGACTCTCGATGACAGTGTTTTGTTTATTCAAATTGCTGGTTACTCTAAACCGTTCGTTAAATTTTGGGGGACTCGAGCCGTGTTTTTTTTTTGTCAATTGTGAGAAAATTGAACTGAGTTTTTTTTAAATCTTTCTCACATTATCATATTTGTTAATCTTCAGCTCATTAGGGCTTTTAAGAAAAACAATTATGACGAATGAAATAAAATACCATTCTGTGAACTCCAACATGTGCGAAAAACATGCATAATCCTAACCACAGCAGACAAACAGACAATTCGTATATTATTCTGACATGAGAAATTATTAGAAAAGTTCACTGAAACTATCACCACAATTTTCCCTTAGGGAAAACTCATGGTTTTCTCTAGTCTAGACAAAGAAACAAACAAAAAGCTATTAGCATATTGTTCGCATGCTTACCGGCGCGTACGCACAGACATGATCCGTGTAAATCAGGGCTGCTATTCAGAATATATCTTTTGTGATGATTCCCACGTTTTTTTTTGGTTGAAATTATGTTTAGAAATTGATACTAGGGCATTTCTGTTTTCTTTTCAAGGAGTTCACTAATATCTTGCAAGTTTTGATGATTTCTACGACATTTCTAAGAATTTTTTTTTTGATTTTTTTACAGTTGGGAAAGTATTTTTCTTCGTTTAAATTACCTACATTGGAAATTGTTTCGGTAGGTACAGTTTTTCTTTATCTAAGTACGTCATTTAAGTAACTCAAGTGTCGTGCCAGTTTCACAAAAATTGCATATTAATCAGATGATAAGCAAATGTTCAGCCCTAGTTCTTAAACTGAGTTTACACAAGCGTAACAACGCCACTTTGTGCAACTCAAACGTTCCGTTAACTTACTGATAACCGATGCTTATTTACATATTCATGTAACAAAAGTGAACGAGAGCCTATTAGATTCGGTGCATCTGTATCAATATTGGTGTTGTCAAATCGTTTATCTTTATTTACTTTTAAACGTTTAAAGTTGTTATCAAAAATACTATGTACAGTGGGCTGCATCAATTGGGTACCCCAGTTGTATTAAAATTTTAATACAACTGGGGTACCCAATTGATGCAGCCTACTATACGTCTTCCGAAAACCGTTATGTTGATGGTGTTTAAACTAAGATCAAAGCTAAGTTCCACAATTTGTTTAGCAATATTAGACTGCCTTGTTGGTCTCGTGATCGCAAGCGCTACTGCTGAGCTTGAGGTCCCGGGTTCGATTCACGGGTCGGGTAAAGATTTTTACATTTGGAAATCCTCAGTAGCAGGCCGGAGTCTGGATTTTGTGCCCGGCTGACGGCAATAGGCTCGCCCCCTATTACAAGGCGAAATGTGGGTGTACTGGTAGGTAGACCTCTGCCTAATCCTTCGGTAATACAGGTGTGATGTTATGTTATACTAGCTTTTGCCATCGCCCGCGTGGATGTCGGAAAATATCCCACGGGAACGTACTACCGGGAATTCCTTCCTTATTCCTTGTCTACATTTTATAGGGAACCTCTGTGCAAAATTTCAGCTTTCTAGGTCCTAGGGTTTGTTTGTTAGGGGTTGTTTGCTCAGTTCAGTCAGGACTTCTCTTTTTATTTTTATGCTTAGATAGATTATAATTAGACTGTAGTTTATCATTCTTTAATGCGTTGTGTAGTTCAGACTTTCTGCATGTGGGTGTTTTCATAAACAATGCACATCTATAAATCCATAAGGACCATTTTTAAACTCATAATTTAAATCGGAATCCGAACAAAGCGGTCTCTAATTCTATACCCAAAGATTAGGACCAAGCCAAGTTTCTTTTGTATACATACTTTCAAGTCGAATTACAATATAAGACATGGTCTTTGTACATTGTTCGCTATTGTGCGAGGGTCCTCACAAAGGGCTGGTCTTTGACCCCTTGCCCCAATTACGTGCTCGACTCTTGCGCAAGTTGATAGTATTATCAGTTGATAGCGTAGTAAATAATGCGTACGGACCAGACTGAGTGTCTGCGTGAGTGTAGATTTCGCTAATTATCTACTGTTTGTATTAATTGATTAGTTGGTTTATTTTAGTATGAGAAAGTTGTAATTTCAGTTCAGCATGTTTGGTTTATTGAAATGTTTGTATAAAGTCTTTTGGTTTTACTGAAATGTTTGTTTATAGTCTTTTTATAAACTGTAAATAGGATATCGGAATCACTTTTACACGCCCGTATTACCTATTACCTACGCTACATTTAAAAAAAAAAGTTACATGGAGTTACCATTCGTCCGGATTTTTGATTTATCTAATAAATAAAAAAGAAGTAAAATAAAAATAAAAAATAAAATGTAAGTATGTTAAATGCAATGATTACCGAAGAAAGAAATATTAAAAAGTAAAATGTCCGGACTTTTTTGCAAAGATCTGGCTTTTTGTGAGGACTTTTCCAATTGCGAAATGGTAACCCTAGATGTAGTCGACATTTCTTATCTGACTACCCCAGAGAAGAAATAGCGAAACAAACTGAGAGATCAGTGTCTTTGGTCCAGACACAATCTTGATCAGATCATGTGAGAACTATGATAGTGTCTGAAATGACATTTTGAGGAAAGAACCACACATTTGAGTGGACCTGTCCAGTCAGTAAATTCTGAGTTGAGCTACACGATTGCACAAATGCTCTGGGCATTTGTGCAATCGTGTAGCTCAACTCAGAATTTAAAGAGGTCAACTTGTGGTCCCGTGAGCTCCATATTGGCCGCTTTGAGGCTCTTACAGACAGAGGCGATATCGCGTCGCGACGCGATATTTTTCTACGGATATAATATCGAAATATCGCGTCGCGACCGCGATATCGCCTCTGTCTGTAAAAGCCTTTGCTAAGCAGATCTAAGCAATAATTCTCGACAACAATGTGTATAATTTTTAGTTTAAATACCTTATAGTTTGATGCTTTGCTAATCGCAAATTAACTATTTATTTCGTAAATATACGCATTCAATTCCACTATCTTGCATGGATATTCGATACTTGACCAGCAATAGAATCGATAACAGACAAAATTTATTCTAATTTTAGTTTTCATATCTATGCAAATATAGGACCTACGTAGGTTGGTAGATATAACAAAGCCTACATTAGTTTGAGATTTGAGATACGTTTATTCTAATAAGAATACAATAGTATATAGTTTCACAGTTATGTTCAAAATCTAATAAGAACCAAGGGCATATCAGCGTATGTTACTTCCAAAGGTCATTTTCCAGATGGCCGTGAAGAACTTTGTTAGACAAAAGGGTCAGCGCACATCAAGAGCAGAGCAGAGCAGAGCATTTTCTGAGACTATTGAAAAATAAATCTTATGACAATTCCATACATTGCAAAATTAAATACACGCCAAGCATGCTCGAGCATGCTCGAGCGTAGTGGAGCATCAAGTTTGGACGATTGAATTTTGCAATGTAAGGAATTGTAATAAGATAAATTTTTCAATAGTCTCAGAAAATGCTCTGCTCTACTCTGCTCTTGGTGTGCGCTGACCCAAAGACGTATGTGTTACATCAAGACGTATCTAAGTATACTAACTAAATAATAATGCTGAAGAATTTGTTTTTTGAACACATTAATATCTGGAACTGCAAGTCGGATTTGATTTTTTTTTTGCATTTGATAGCCCAATTCTTGAGGATGGTTATTTAACAACTTAATTCTTTTTTGTTGTGTTTGTAATTCTCAGGACAAGGTTTGTATGATTGGAAATGTTTGAAAAGTTGTACGGAAAAGTGAAGTTTTTGTGTATCTTACGACTTCCACGCGAACCAATTCGCGGCAGAAGCTAGTATAATATTTACATCACATCTATGTCGGTATAAATATCGTCAAAGAGCACGTGTTGTTTACAGTATTCCTGTATAGTCATAATTTTGACCTACCGCAAGGCACATCGGAATATTTAGTAAAACGTTATTCTCGTTCATTTGCTCTCTGATTATGCGGGGATAGTGTACCATTGTTCTGTGTTTGTCAACTTATTAGCGTGGCTGTATAATTTGACGTGTTTGCCCGCTTGATATTATTGTTTTTGTCCGTTTTGTTTATTAAAACAATTTATGAATCTGTTGTTTTTATTATCTGTGCATCACATAAAACGTAACATCACATCTGTATTCCCCGAAGGGTTAGGCAGAACTGTACTACACTACTACTTTATACAACATGTAAATTGATACTAAATGATTTGATTAAGTATCTCCTTATTAAATGTCTCGCTCAATAATTAAGATTTTAAAAAGTGAAGTGTTAATCAACTTTTTTGCTGACTGTACCTATAGTATAAGTACGCATATTTCGCTAGTTATCTTTAAGTCCCATGTAATAGGCGGCGAGTCTATTGCCATCACCCGGGCACAAATCCAGACTCCGAGAAATTTCTGAAGGAAGAACCCGATAACACTTTCCCACCCGACCTGTCGAACCTAGGTCTTCACGCTAATGCGAGTAGATTGTCCGAATTATTTGATAGAAACAACTCTATAATCATTTTCAAAAGCTAGGAGCCAATTATTTTCACATTAACCTTTTCTGTAGATAAAAAAAAAACATGTTACACAGAAAAAGCTTAGTCATTGTAATTTTCGCGCCTTATTCCCAACCCTAATCTAGCCCAAAGCAATACATCATTCTGCCTATTATAAACTCAATTAAATCTCATTTGCATAACCTTTGCCGGACTAGAAGCGCCCTATTCTCTCGTCTTAGAGATGTCACCACCTTTGTTCAGCGGTAACCTACTCCTATTCAACCGGGACAACTTAGCGACAAAGCAACGTTTGACCCTCAATGGATGAGAAAGGCATTATTTGTGTATTTTAAGCAATAAACAGTGCATTTTATGCGATTGTAAGCTGTTTTTTTTATTTAAATTAGAATGGCTGAATGCACATTGTCCGTTGCATGAGCTCGTGGACTGCAGTGCGCAGGTACCGTTGATGCATAATCATTAGAAATTATTGAGACGAGCGAGAGTAAGTCAGCTTTGCTCTCGACTATTGCATGGGAATTACGCGCCGATCGCGCTTGGCGGGAAAAGTGACGTTTGCTAGTGACAGGTGACGGATAACAATGACAGTTGCAACTTTTTAATTTATGATATCAATGAACAACTTCATAGTGCCTCTTGTTATTTTTGGCGAATAAAAATAGCGTTGCATTTTTTGAACTCATTAATTTTCTTTTATGGTTTTTGACAAATAAAAGGTTGGTCCATTTTTTAAGGCTCACAATGACGAACGTGTCGCGACGTTGGGAATCAGAATAAAAGAGCGAGTTTAATCCTCGAGTGATGCCTAATTCTTTTTAAGAAGGAACGCCTGAATGCATTGTGTAGTTTGTAAAGACGAGGACATAAAATTCGTTTAGAAGTTTTGTTGACTGACGACGTATAGACGCACAGGTATGTATAATATGTATACAAGCTGGCAACATGTCAGAGAAAAATAAACTTCTTTTGATATTCCATATGCATCACTTCAAAGTATGTAGCGTTACATACTAAACAATAACAAAACGCACACACCCACGCATGCACACAAAAAAAGGATAACAAACAGTAATACAATTTCATTCCTTTTCTGTGCGTACGCGCATCCTATCTGTTGCACTCGCGCATATCGTGCTATCCCGCTCGCTCACCCCGGTCGTTGACCTCACATCTCCGACGAGATTGCATCTAGTGGCCATACAGCTTCCCCCAGATAGACGCATCACAATTTCTGGTCAATTAAAAGATAAATTTTTAATACGGCATCTGTATTGGGCCAGATTTACTAGTATTTGTATTGTTTAACAATGTTTTATTCTTAAAGCCGCCTGCGACACATTAGATTAAGTTTGACCCAGTTACTTGTACTGTATTTCAGATAAGAAAAAATTCGACGCAATTTTTCCGGCGTCGCATGAGCAATATTGGTATCCTTAAGCCGGTGAAGCGTGGCCAGATTGACCGTTGGCTCGGGCCAAACAAAATTTGAATCCCGACAAAAACTACAAGCCGTGTAGCAGTTATTTATGACATAGTACAAAATCTCCAATAAGACGAGCGTAGTTTTTTTGTATAAGAAACCCGTGATGAAAAAACCAAAACAATTTTTTGTCGAATCCAAAATCGTTTTACGAGCACCCTCGAATAGTAAGCAAACGGGACGGGGATACGGTCCATCTCTTTCCTTCTCTGGAGTGGAAAGAAACTGACACTTTGGTTAATAAGGCGCTAAACAGACAGAGCAACTTTGATCTCCGTATTGCGACAACAGGCAACTCGCAACTAGCCGATTACAACACAAATAAAGCGCGACAACATAGCAACTCTAGTTGCGAGTTTTGATAATCGACAAGTTTTCAGTTGCTGCTCCGATGACAGAATCAGTTTCAAATTGACGCAACTGTCAAATTTGTACTAGTTGAATCAAGTTGCCTGACTGTTGACCATGCATTCGAAAAGTTTATTTAGAATCGCGGCAACCGTAAACTGGACCTTTTTGTTGTTGCAACTGGCAAAGTGGCAAACTTTATCGAAAACTTTCAAAAAGTTGATAATTTCTTCAACTAAAGTTGCTCTGTCTGCAGAGCGCCTAAGTCTTTTGTAAGGTTTCTAAGAACACGTTGCGTTGGCGTGATCGCTCCCCATCTAATAAGACACCTCGATAAAGACAGTCGTAATTGCGGTTCGCAGAAGTAAGACAAAGTAAGAGCAATTGACTTTTGATCGTTAATTGTCTGTGGACTGTACTAACGAAATGGAAAAGACAATAGAATCAGCTCCATTACTTAATTGCATCATCGATTGATGCTATTCGCTCAACAGAGGAGGCGATGGAAACTTAGTGCATTCGTGTGCGCAGCATTTTGTGTAGTAATAGATTTATAATCATCATGACAAATTAAATAATAAAATGTCTATTAGATTGTGTACAATGACTCCAAACGACATGCCGTAATAGACCATGGAAAAGACTGCATTATAAGATTGTCTGCATATTCTTAAATCATTCAATTTAAAATACATTACTGCAGCTATAAAAACAAAACAAATGAACAAACAATACCACTTACTAAAAAACATTCGCCGCACGAAATTGGTCCATTCGCTTTCACTTGTTTATAATTGAATCATGCGCAAGTTTTTTATAAAAAGCTGTTTTATGGAAGACCGTTGAGGAAGGTCGGATTCTGGAACAAATATTTTTATAACTCGAACTCTTGAGTTTTTTTATTTCAAAGAACAGAAAATAATGCCTAGAGGACTGTTGAGGAAGGTCGGATTCTGGACCAAATATTTTTAAAACTCGAACTCTTGAGTTCTTTTATTTCAAAGAACAGAAAATAATGCCTAGAGGTAGTCATTTGGGTTCATTAGAACATTTTTTCGTGCTCCTGGGCATAATGTCTAAAAGATTACAAACATAATGGTAGTTCCTTACCACAAGGAGAAATTCTTATCATGTCATGGGATTTTTAAATGAGGTTAGTGGAACAAAAAATAATCATAAATGCCCTTCATAGTAATGGTAACCCACTTGTCTGGGAATGCGATAGCCCTTGAACTCATTTATCAGGCTACTTTGGACATAAATAGAACTGGGATATGGGAAAAAAATCCTGTAAAGTGACACTTCATCGACTTAAAAGATTGGCACTTAAAAACCTGAACGTTTAAAAAAGTTCATACAAACTTTTTTGAGGTGTGTATTGCCATTTAAGGCGACGATAATCGACTTTAAATGATGTTAAACTAAAGATCACGTATTCACGTCTAAACGAACAGTGTTAATGATATGGAAAAAATATATGTTCAATTAGAGCATTTTTTTAATAACTTAATCTGAGAATATTTTAGATTATGTTTATAATAAGTAGTGTAATTAATTTGTAAAGTTATGTCTAACGCGGATAAAAACCTGAGAATCACGCAAAAACTATCAAGCGTATTTTTACGAAACCTTCATAATTTTAAAGATAATTAATTATGTATCCTTTAGTATACTTGTTTATTAAAATACCTTTTGTTTTATGTATAACAAATTAATAATGCGTCAAATTTGGGACAGCGCTTCTTGATGGGCGAGTCCTATTTCTGGCTGGACGTTCCTACGACGCGTTGCTTGAGGTAAGCAAAGAACACGCAAGCTAACCATTCAAGGTCGTTGGCATATATCTGTGTCTTAAGAGGTCCGAAACTAATCGTATCGAAACACATTAGGAGCACACTTGACCTAAAAATTATGCTTTTCAAACAAGCCCTTTTCCTTTCACACACTCTTGTGTTTGGACAGCCGAAAGAAACAAGAACCCACTAAGTAGTCCCGTAGAAAAACGTGGTAGTCATAATGTGGATATTAAACATAGGTTACACGTTAAATTGGTTGTGCTAACTGAGAAATACTTAGTAGTTGTGCCTAAAAGAAAGATGTTGATCGACAAATAAAAAATGCTCTAAATGATCCATTTTTGACGTCTGAAGGGGCCTTGGACGGAAGAAAAATTTCTCAGGATACGTCTTGTCAGAAGAATTTTAGTGTTTTCTTCCCATTCGCTTTTAAAATAGCCCACTGTGTTAGACCAAAGCAAAGCTATATTTCTATGGACCAAATCATCACCTGCCTAGCCTTTACCTAACCATGTTGGGGTCGGCTTCCAGTCTAACTGGATGCAGCTGAATACCAGTATTTTACATGGATGGCCAAGACTGGTTGTCAGACTTTCGAGCTTTTGACGACCCGTAACGACTGTCAAAGATCCACGAATGATAGCCGGGACCAACGGCTTAACGTGCTTTCCAAAGCAGGAGGGTCTTGGTATGTAAAGATAGTCACTCATCCACGTACCAACCGCGGCAAGCATAGCTTAACCTGATCGACCAAAGCATACGGAAGAAAAATCCTATCCCTACATAATAATTATGCCTATGGATAAAATTTAATGTTTGGGTCAGCATGAACTTTCTATAGAAATTACAAGATTTCTACGTCCTGAAATAAAATTATAGTGATAGTCTTGATTATATTATTGCCCGTCATTTATTCAAATTGATCAAATTACGTTGGAATCTACGTTCAATGAAGATTGTGGTGGTATTAGACCGATTTGAAGAAATTATAGAGGGGTTGGGAATAGAATTAGAGTATTATGGTCTACGTGGCTTTGCTATTACATTTTCTCTATAAAGATAGAATGCAGCGAAGCATTTTTGTACTAAAGGTTCTAAATTTTCTAATTTGAGGTTTGTTCCCCATTTTGTACTTTTTTACAAACTCAGGTTTTTGGCCCTCCTGCGATGTCCCCCGCCTTAACTATTTTAATAGTATCTTTCCATAATAATAAACCAATATACATACCAATCTGGAATTAGTATCATTACCATAAATTCGAGACGCTTACCTGAAAAAAAAAATGACCATTTATTAAAAACTTATAAATTGTGACCCTAACATAAATTATTGTAACGATATTACAGGCAATTATTGTCTATGTTTTTATTTGAAACCTTGTCTTTTGAGCAATTATCCTTAGGACAGAATGACCGCTTATTAAAATAATAGTCCAGTGGTTGTAGAACGAACTGCACGCAATCAAGACCAGTCAGATTTCTAATACAGTTTGTGTGGGCGCGTGGTGGGGACAGCATATTTAAATTAAATGCCGTAATGCTTCGAGTAGAGTTGAACCATTAATTTCTACAGTTTTATAAGCAAATAGAATTTGTTGCAGGTACGCACACAAGAGCGCGTGTCTATACGCATTACATCTACAAGTATGGCTCAACCGCTTTGGTGAGATAAAACAACTGTAAGCAAATAAATTCTAATCGAAAACAAATGAATTGCGAATTCCAGTGAGTTAAGAATTTACAGAATAAGAACAAGCTGCTTTAATAGCTTTAAATAAACTGAAAAAATCGTTCTAGCTAGGTGATGCAATTCTCAGTGGAAGTATCAATACAATTTTATCACATTGCCCTTGGTTATTCATACAGCTAAAGTACTCAGTACTCAGAGATCTATTTGTGGGGCAAAACAAAGGAGATTTTATGATGCATCGCTAGACGCCTAGTAAGGACGCCGTAATAATTTAGGGTTCCGTAGTCCGTACCTCTAGGGTACCAGCCATTGGGGCCCTATCTACACTAAGGCTCCGCTGTCCGTCCATCCGTCAAAGTATCTTTTGAACCGTAATAGGTAGACTCTTGAAATTTGTGCCTACTACTATGGCCGCTTTAACAAGAAATAATAAGGATAAAAGTTTTTGGGGCGTTTTTTTAAATAAAGTATTAAAAAAAATGTAGTACAAAATGTTGTACGGCGGTGGGGCGGAACCCCTCGTGTGCGAGTCCGACTCACACTTGGCCGCTTTTTTACAGTTTCGGCACGGGTTGTTTATTACAGCAAAAAGGCTGTTAAGACAATGTCAGGACCGGGGCTAAAGATTAAGAAAAAAACATAATAATGTCTCTGGTTTTTATTGTGAGTCCTCATCTATCAAACGTCGAGTGTTTAACGACTAGTTTTTGAATACGGTTTATAGGATATTTTTGTGTTTTTTGTTGGGTTAAAGATAGCTTGGTGAAATCTGGATTGCAGACAAATTTATTATTATAGAAATAGACTTTATTTTGTAAAGCATTATAGTCTACACATTATTTTCATAGTCTGGCGGCTGTGCGTTATAAAATTGCATGATATATGAAAATATAATTGACGAAAAATTATGTAATTTTTATATCGCCGAGATTAGTAACACGCAAGAAATAAAACATATTTATTAGATTTTACGTAATTATTTTCAGGAACGCAGCATGAAATGGTTAGTAGGTACTTAATATTAACATTTTGTCTAATTATTTCAATGCACGAAATGAAATTCGTTGATTATTTTATTACTGGAAATTTTTAGAAATTCTTCTTCTCAACTTTTTGTCTGCGATTGTTAATTAATTGTACCACTGTGCGGTAATTAGTTTCAATCCCGAATAGTCACCATGCCATCTGTCACATTAATGCGCGTCTAATGCTTCCGTAGTTTATAATGCGTTTTATTGTCCTTAAAAGCTCCTAGCAACAAAATTACATGTGCAGTACATTTTAATAAGAATTCCAAATTAAAAAATTTTCAATAAAAAGTAAATTAGTCCGTTACTATTTTGTTCACTAGCACGCCTCAGCCGAACCTACCCACTTAAAAAAAGCAAACTTAATTCAGCGATAAATCAACTTGGTGCACGCATAAGTGATAATAAATTGCTAGCTGATTCCTAGCAACAGAATTCAACTGAACGGTATACTGTTAGTCATACTATCATTAACCTCGTCGGGTGTAAACAATTACTTATTCACAAGAGTTTAGTGTATAAACAAAAGAATACAGTAATAATCTCCTCGTGTAAATTATCTCAGTTTTTTTAGGATAATGGTGCAAGCAAGCGCTACCTACCTACTGTTGAGATCGGGCAAAGTGTTATTGGGTTTTTCATCAGAAATTTCCAGCAGCCTTCCGGAGTCTCGATTTGTGCCGGCGCCCCCCATTACATGTGACTTAAATATAACTGGCGGAATGTGGATGTAATAAATGTCATCAACACATCTGCCTAACTAAGCCTTCGATTGCAGCCGTGATTTTATGTTACGTGTTGTTGTTATTACGTTGGCAGTGGCACGTCTGGCCCCGTCGTAACGGGTTCAATAGTTACTCAATGACACGAGCCAAAATAAATCGTGAAAAAAATCTGTTGGTACCAAAAAAATACAAAACATTTTTTTACGGGTTACAACACCAATAAATTCTTTTAACACCTCGTTCCGTTATCGTTTTAAATAGACGTGAGTTATTTTGGTCATCTAAATAAAATGAGAGCATTTATTTTGTCTCCACTAAAACGACGCATTGACCACTGTGTATATTTTGGTGTACGGCAATTTTGAGCGAAATTATCGAAGAAAATTGCGGTGCCGTATTTTTTCACGCCGAATTTACGCAGAGGTTGAATAACCTTTTCTGGCCGCGTCCTCAAAAGCTTGGTAGTATTTCTATCTCCTTCACACTTACTACGCTTGAGTGCGACGAACTCTGTTTGTTTGTAAACTCATCTATTGTACACATTTCCATAAAGTCTATGATGATCGTAGATCAGTTCAAGACTCTTTGGTTTCTATTTTTAAAATGCTAAAAATAAATTATTTTGGATTCAATTAAAATAAATTAATATTATGCTGTTTTGAAACATAATAAAACCTTTGTTTTTGGTAAATGCAATATTCATACTTAATTAAAATCATGAACAAAGACATGAAACTTGAAATATAAACTGTTTCTGAGTCACGAAAATTCGTGAGAATTGATGCATGAAAACGGTAGTTCTTTATAACATTCATGAATATTTACTACATAATTATTGCACACTTTATTGCAGCAATATTCCCCGCATATCGAAAAGTAGCGCTATTTGATATCGTTATCGGAATCCGACAAATAGCACGTGCGTTTGAGTGGTATGTTCACAACGGAATAAATTGAAAAACAAAAACCACATAGGTATTAGATACCGGATTAATTACATACAAGCCAAATTAAATGATAATTATTGTGAACTGTTGCAATACGCGTATACTATGAAAAACTCAGTTCATTCAACTCACGCCTACGGTTTTAGAGGGTGTAAGTAGCGTTCCAAATTGTTTTCAGAGTTTCCGGTCTCGTAGAGCTGTGCTCGAGAAGTCGAGACTTGCCCATGCGCATATTTTGATAACCATCTCCTATATTTTTGTCTATGAATATGATCGTTGATTTTTAGGGTTCCGTGCCAAAATGGTAAAAAGGAACCCTTATAAGATCACTCGTGTGTCTGTCTGTCTGTCTGTCACAGCCAATTTGCTCCGAATCTAATGGACAGATTAAGTTGAAATTTGGTACACATATGGATTTTTGTGACCCAAACACTTACGGCTAAAGTAAATAAATACATTTTGAATATGGGCGTCACTTTTAGGGGGCAAATAAGAAAATTTAAAAAAAAAGTTTTGCAAACTGAACCGTGTGACATATCAAATGAAAGGGCTTATTAGGAGGGTCTCAAATATATATTTTTTATAATTTAAAAATAAATAGTTTTAAAGTTATTTAACAAAATTGACGAAAATTGACCATTGCTCTGTATCGGAGATAAGGGGAAAGGGGCCTTATCTCCAAAACTACTGACCCTAAAATTTTGAAAAAAATACAGAAAATAGTTCTACACCCGTAGATTACAGGAAAACCTATAAGAAGTTTGTGGTCTTAAAATAACATTTTACTGTTGGCATGTATGGGAGAACATGCTTTTCAACTATAATGTTAAGTTTGTTCTTGGGATAATTTCATCCCAACTACGGAACCCTTTATTGTGCGAAGTCCGACACGCACTTGGCCGGTTTTTTTTTTTGTGTTTGTTTGAATTCGTAAGTAATGGTTATTGGCATCAAGCAATAAATAAAAGATAATTTAGTATGTAAATAAAACGTTTGTTTACCAAATTCTGCTGTAAAAAATACATTCAAAAGAATAATGACCCTCTTCTTTTTTGTGCAACACAATTGCTGTAATTTATTTAAAACGACACAACAAGACAATTGAACAAGCGTCAAATTAAATCGTAACAAATTGTTGATCAAAACAAAACACTTTTGTTTGTTGACAGAGTGCATACGCGCACCACTATTTGAATTTAGAATGAGGCTTCGCGAAAGGAGTTGCTGTCATAGTACCGTTAATTTGAGCTACTGCGGTCGTGACTTCGTGAGCTTTAGGCAGTGGTCACACAATGCGTTTGTACGCAATCTATAAAAATGTCGTCATGTACTCGAGTTTCATAACTAAACTGTTTACATACAGAATTTATTTTGGTCGTGGTGTTGGTATTATATTATTGTCGCTATCAATCGGCTTTGTTTGTCTACTTTCTCTCAATTGTTTATTCATTACACGGAAATGAATGTACGAATTATGAATGCCATGAATGGCTATGGTTGCTCAGTGGAGTTGGAATCTCTGCGGTTATTTATATCTTTGTAAGCTTTATATCAGAGAAAGTTGTGTTTTAATTAATTACGTTTGTAATGTTAATAACTTAATTAGCCATATTAGCTTTTATTTTGACGCCACGCCACTTAAAAATAAATTGACGGAAACTTGATATTTTTTTTTTGCAATTTCAAATTAAAATCGCCTAGTGAAACTGAGGCTTTGTCTAAGCAAGTTCAGTAGTCACTTAATACCTATTCAACACACCGAAATGTGTTCGTAAGTACTACAATGTGTATGTGTGCGTATTGTTGTGGTACGTTCAATAACACCGTGGCGTCGGGTCATCAACCTCAAAATGCGCCAGCGCCGCTTCAGACACGGGGATGCGGAAAGTTGACGTTTCGCGAATCTAACACAGACCACAGCCTTTATTGTTTCCATTATTTAACCCAAAAAACATATGTTTAATTACAATGCTGTCAATGACCCCAATTTAGACAGCTATAGGTACCAGTTCTATTATTGTGAAATTTTATTTGTTTTGCTAGCTCCTGTGTTTGATGATATTGTGTGCAAATTAATTGTCTACAGTCTCTGATAGGACACTGTTTATTTATGTAATGTTAAGTAATTTATGTGCCTTTTTTATTTGACACGGGACTCGGATATAAGATTATGGAAACGAGTTTGCCAAAGCTTACAGTTATTGATTTTATGCAGCTTTTTATGGCACGATAATTTATGATTGGCTAATGATAATCGGGTTTATCGTATCGACACTAATAAATTTAACGACCCTTGGCCCTTGTAAGACCTTCACAAAAAGACAGAACAAATCAACCATGAAAAAAAAAAAGTTTTCTCAAGAGTTATTATTGTAATTCCTACAATAACAAGTATTGAAAAGAAATCGATAAGTGTTTAGAAATCTCGAGTGCTACAATCACTGCTTGGTTTGTCATGGTCAATGGTAGCACCGTTATTAATATTGTAAGGTCGAGCCGAGAACCCTTTAAGGCCTCTCTAACGGCACCTTGCTTCGACTCGCATAATCTAGTTTGTAAGTAGGTTTGTACTTAGTGATGGGAGTGCGACTTTTTTGTCGCGTAGTGTGATTTGAGCCTGTTTTTTACGGCGACTTTGGAGTTCGGAATAGTGTCAAAGAACTCTTTTTATTTGGATTTGTGTTTACAAGAGGTTTTGTTGTATATTTGAGGTAGGTTTCCTAATCGCTTTCGTTTCCAAACCCGTACCCTCGTGGGAGAAGGTTAATGCTAGTACTCCTAGAAAAGACTCGAGTCATGAACTAAAAAAAAAAAAAAAAAATTATGCCGTGTCAAATGAAAGGGCTTAATTAGCACATTTCAAAAATATATTGTTAGCTATTTCTCGCGGCTTTGCTTGCACCCGATAGTTGGAAATAATTTCTAAAATCACGACTCAGATGTGAGCCAAAAATATTTTCTCCAAACCTACCCAAAATACATAAATATTAGTAATTATTCTTCTTAAATGTAAAGTGGCTCTGCAAATATTTTATCACGAAATTATAACCCCAAAACAATTTAAATAAAAAGTTAGTTTAAAAACTAAAACCCGAATACTGAAAGTCACGCTCTAAAAAGTATGAAACAAGAAAATATTCTTATCTGAAATTAGAAAAAGACAGATAAATTAAAAATCCCGCGTCACACGTCATGTTATAAATCGAACAGATATATATATATATATATATTTTAATTTGTCTGTCTTTTTCTAATAGTTCAGATGATAATATTTTCTTGTTTCATACTTTTTAGAGCGTGATTTTTCAGTAGTCGGGTTTTATTTACACTCTCTGGGTAGTAGGTACCAGTAATCGTGAATTCGTGACAGTAGGTGAACAATTGAATGCCGTGGTGAATCTAAACGAGGCTTAATAATCGCTAATCGTACTTGCGATTATGCTAAGGAGATATTTTGCATTGTAAATTAATCAATTCAAGCTCTGGGTGTAATCAGTCAGTGATTACTGCGAACTTCGTTGTATTGTTTTAAGTTTTTTCTATTATTACAAGCTTTTACAAGTTGTATCGGTAATCGAATCTTGCAAGTTAAATTTGACCCACTTCCCGGTTTCCGATTGAGCTGAAATTTTACACGCATATGTAAATCGGATGACAATGCAATATATTATGACATGGAGCTAATCTGATGATGAAGACGGAAGGTAGCCATGGGAATTCGGTAATAAAACGACGGAGCACTATCGAGTTTGGTCTCGTTAGATTCCTCTTGACAAGGACTCTGGCCCTAAATTATATCCAGACCAATAAAGGCTTGTTTATTTTTTAAAATTTTATACAGTGTTTTTTATACTTTTAATGAAATAAATTGTATAATACTTAATTTATTTTTTAAATTTAAATATTTATATCTATAATTTATTATTAATATTATTCATTATTTTTTAATCTTTTTTTTTGTTTTTTTTTGTTTATTTGTGTAAACAGTGGCATTCTTTTAAGGTGTCATTTTACTCATCATTAAGAACAACTTTTACATGGGACCAAACCTGAAATCGCTGAATTTTTTTTTCGCGATTTCATGTTTGGTCCCATGGTAAAAGTTGTTTATAATGATGTACATTTACTTATGTGTTGTGTTATGTTGTTCAATACGAAATCAGCTTTACTCATAAGTTCGTGATTTAATATTTGAAAGGCGTAATTTAATAGTTAGCTACCCAACAATAGAATTTCTCAATTTGATTTGAAGCCGTCATCAGGATTTCAACGGTCAACGTATGGCCACATTATATGACAATCATATTTCCTTTATAAAGTCCAATCATATCGCCTAATTATCATAAATATTCATTTTTATTACAAAGTACGGTTCACACACAATTAGCTACATTATTCCATTCGATTCACGCTCGCCATCAAAATACAAACAAATTTAAAATTCAAATTGTAATTCTATATCAGTAATATTCTTGTCTTTGACAATAGCGTGAAATATGAAGTTCTTATTTCAACAATACAATATTATCATTGTAGTGGCTCCCGAGATGAAGATTTTTTAGGGTTCCATGGCTATGGGTGTCAACGGGACCCGAATACTAAGGCTTCGCTGTCCATCCGTCTGTCATAGGACTGTATCTTTTGAATCGTAATAGGTAGACACTTGAAATTTCACATCACAATTGGGGTCAGCTTCCAGTCTAACCGGATGCATCTGAATACCAGTATTTTACATGGAGCGACTGCCTATCTGACCTCCACAACCCAGTTACTGGGTAATACGATACCCCTTGGTAAGACTGGTTGTCAGACTTTCGGGATTCTGACGACCCGTAACGACTGTCAAAGATCCACGAATGACAGCCGGGACCAACGGCTTAACGTGCTTTCCGAGGCACGGGTTCCCGATACAAGAAACGAAAAAATAAGTAGGGGTACGGAACCCTTAGTGTGCGAGTCCAACTCGCACTTGACCGCTTTTTAATGCATTCTTTAGGATTTGGAGATATATTCTTAAGAAATGGTTAGTTATCAATCAAGTGTCAGAGGTATTATTAAAAAAATGTGTCACGGACAGACGGACAGCTCCAAGAGTAGTTATGTGACCTTTGTAAGGAATCCAAGGCCATGTTTACTTAACTTTAATTATGCTTGAATATTATTTTCGTTTACATAACAAAAACACGGAAATTACTGTCGTATTGTTTCCCGTGTTTTTGAACTTAACCGTTTTCCGCTATATTATTTATTAATTAACGTACTTATTTTTGTTTGTAATTGCGCAGTAGGCAATACTGTTTTGTCAACACACGCATTCAAATGATTACCTACATAACTATTTTTTTTTAAGAAAAACGACCTCGAGCTCAGACATGTATCATCAAAAGGTGTGAACACTCGAAAAGCTGCGCCCCGCGGTTTCACCCGTGTAGACCTGGATAAAAAGTAGCCTGGTGTTAATCCAGGGTATAAGCTATCTACATACCAAATTTCATCCAAATCGGTCCAGCAGTTTTAGCGTGAAAAAGTAACAAACATACAAACACGCAAACACTCACAAATATTCGCCTTTATATTAATGTGATTAATTCATTCAGCACCTATTTTACGTTTGTGTGACCCATTTGTAATTGCGCAGCTGTAACCAATATTGTTTTGCCAAGTGCCAACACAAGCATTCAAATGATGATTAGGTACCAGGGTCAAATTCAATTGGCTAGTAAACTCCGCAGACGTGACGGGTATCGTTATCTAAACAATATTAGATGTTCTTTTTGTTTTTTTTGGGGCATTATCATTAACTTATAAAAAATATACAGGTTCTTAGCTAGTAAACTCCGCAGACGTGATGGGTATCGATATCTAAACAATATTAGATGTTCTTTTTGGTTTTTTTGGGGCATTATCATTAACTTATAAAAAATATACAGGTTCTTAGCTAGTAAACTCCGCAGACGTGATGGGTATCGATATCTAAACAATATTAGATGTTCTTTTTGGTTTTTTTGGGGCATTATCATTAACTTATAAAAAATATACAGGTTCTTAGCTAGTAAACTCCGCAGACGTGATGGGTATCGATATCTAAACAATATTAGATGTTCTTTTTGGTTTTTTTGGGGTCAACATCATTATCTTATAAAAAAATATACAGGTTCTTAGCTAGTAAACTCCGCAGACGTGATGGGTATCGATATCTAAACAACATTAATTTAGATGTTCTTTTTGGTTTTATTGGGGTCAACATCATTATCTTATAAAAAAAATACAGGTTCACCTCTATAACGTTTTTTTTAAAGAAAAACGACCTCGATCTCAAAAAGGTGCGAACACTCGAAAACCATTACTATTTATTCAGACCTACTCACGAAGAAATAATTATGACGAATTAACATTTCAATTTAAAATTAACATAGATTCTTTTCATGCGTCATCCATCACTCCAGGGGAATCTGATGGATGTCCTCATAAGGAACATTTGTGACACTTGAATTGTTAAATAGAATAAAGTCTTGAATTGTGAATGGAATTAATGGAATCGAATTGTGTATGGAGTTGAAAGTTCACACGTGTTCTTTTACCTTTGGTGTCAACAGAGGGGGTTATTTTGACCCTAACTTGAAATTCCCGACCTCTGGGAATTTCGACCAGAAAAAAAACCCTCCTACGCTTAGTGAAACCGTTTCCTATTCATAGACACGTCTCCTTAAGTTCTTATACAAATAGTAACGAGTAAACATTTTGAAAATTCAAGAGCTTGTCGATATTGAAGAGCAGTTTGGTTTGTTCGGAATTAGTCGTGTGGGCTCGGCCTAGGGATGGCAGTGCATCTCATTTGCTCGTGTTTGTATAACAAATATGATGGAGAAAATTGTCAACGTACTCTATAATGAGGTCGATAACCTCGATGGTCTATGACAGGTCTAATTTCAAACAATTATGCAATAACAATTAATAGTCGAATTTTGAATGTAAACCTTATGCATTTTTAATTAAAATATCTCCGCTTGATTTTCCGTTGGAATTTATTAAGTGTCAGTATCAACCCCGATACTTTAAATCTTCATTATTAAAGAGATCACGCCTCGCAACAATACTTCCCCTTCAAAAAACATTAAATTGTAAGACGAATGGAGCTGTCTAATCCAACCACGTTTCGAGTGTCCTTTAGAAATAGGTGAAAATAAATGTGTTGATGTCCGTTGATTTACTTCCCCTGGGTCATTGTCATCAAGGCGTGATTCCCCTGTAGGTATACTTCGACAATCGACCATCTTTGATATGCATAATGTGATTTGTTACCACCTGGACAACATCAAACATAGGTGTTCTGATTTTGAATTTGTTTTGTTGATTGTGATCTGAAAAAAGGTTCATAACCTCATAGGTGAAGTGACAATTCTATTTTTGAACTGTGCGTGCCAGTATTTTTTCTTACATCCATAGTTTGTTTACATTATACAAGCATGTATGCTTCTGTAATGTAATGAAACTCTATGGTTCCTCTTTACAGAACGAACTCTTTGTCCTCCTTATTTGACGTACTAGACAAGTATATTATTAATTTAACTTATTTTTAATAATATAACAATGATAATCATTTTATTATCGGGCAATTGAGGCCCATAGATAAAATAACAACATTATCTTAAACAATAACAATAATGGAATACTTACATTTATAGTTTGCCACGAATCACACGTAATATAAGCCTTCGAAGTCATTGTTCTATTAAAATAGGACCATATCCTATAATCTACGCCCAGATTCCATAATGTCAAGGCAAAGTTCCCATAGAATTTCCCACATAAACAAAGTTATGATGCCGGCTCGTCTAGCCGTGTGTATGAATGTTATCGAATTGGTCCAAGGCCACATCGCTTATCTGCCCACTTGTGCCGTATAATGTTTCCTGATTTGATACTTTGATAACATAGGTAAGTACCTACTAATTTCATAATTCACTACGGGAATTACTAGGAATGTGGAGCTGTGTGTGGAGAGATTAATTAAAATCGTTACAGTACCTAATTGGCTTGATCTTGACTGAATTCATGCAAACATTAGCTAGCTGCTCGACGACAGAACTATTTAACTCTCAAAAGCTACTTCCCTATCCCATAAACATTTTTTTTATCTTACTCCCCATAATTTCAAACACGATCTGTCCTCATCAGTCATCTGTTACTACAACACCATTCATAAAGAATATTATTTAAAAAAAGAACAACATAAAACAAAAGAAAGTGACATTTGTTTATGGGAGAATAGTTCAGTCGACGTCATTAGGACATCCCTTAATGTGTTTCACTCATGTTTTCGTCCTTGGATAGTTGCTTTCCCACGGACGGTCGGTTACTATACTTCCGTAAGTTGCATGTAGCCACAAGTGTCCTTAAGTTTACACAACGTGTTACTTAACTGGCTACGAGTATATTTGTATAGTCAATAGTAGGAAACGTCGCGTCCAGTTGTGGTCGGTTATGCTATCTATGCTAACGAGATAGTTATGGAAAACCGTTTTACAATATCTTAATTTTGTGTGACTGTAATGTTTTCTTAATTAGTTCACTATTGAACCGTAACATATGGGCTTAAAGGTAACAAAAGCCGTTACATTTAATCAAAATATGCTTTGGTAACCCTGCAGCTGTTATCTGCGCGGGCGCACAGTGCGGAACATTACTGTTTTTATTTAAATTCGGACACAAAACAACGACCTTTTAGAGTGTCCAAAACAAAAGAAGACTTTAAATAAAATAAAACATAAAAGAGTTCACATTCAAAAATTCGAAAAACGAATATGTTCGTGTTCGCGACTTTTTAAATAAAAAAGTCACGAGTATTTTTAATCGCGTTGCATTATTCTCCCGAGACAGCTGTCAGACGTAAAAAAAAATAAGATTCGAACATTCCTAAATTGAAATTGACGCGTTCCATTTAAAACAATAATGAAACGTGGCACCAAATTGAAAATAATGAAATCAATTGAGAAACTTGGTTCGATAGTAAAATTGCAATTTGTTACACTACTTTTTCATGGAATTGCTTTGAACTAAATGATGATTACTTAATAAAATTAATCTGCCTAGCCTTTTCGCAACTATGATGGGGTCGGCTTCAAGTCTAACCGAACGCAGCTGCATACCAATATTTTACATGTACCTACTCTTTAAATGATGATTAACATACTAACAAAATGTAGACAAATATACCTAGGTTTTACAGGATTTAACTAGGCTGAATTATAATTAAAGGCGCGACACAAAGGCACCGCAACCCGTGCGCGATTCGCGCGTTTGTAGGGGCCTTTAGGCCATGAAGGGACTAATATAAAAAATAGCTCACAGTACACGCTAAGGTCATATTCACACGGGGTTAAAAAGCCATAATTATTTATTGATCCGGTGCAAAATAGAAACTCGTGTGATGAAAAAAATCCCCCTTCATTTGTTTTAACGGATACGTGTATTCCTGTGCATCTGTGAGGGGTAAGTCCGGTCACATGCATTGCTTGAAATTAATTATTATAGACTAGTGATAGATAAAATAATAATATAGGAAAGGAAAGTCAGAAATATCGACGTTATTAATAAAGTGTTTCACCTTGACAATCGAAAGAAAAACATATTCTGTCATAAAAATAATGAAAAAAGAAAAGAATTGAATGCGATTCACATCACAAATAAATGTTTTATTTTAATGTCAAGAAATGTTATATTATTAAATTAAAGAAAGGACGATTGTTCTCATCCTAATAATTGTTTAACAATTACAAATAACAATGAGGACATAATTATGAATGATGAATTGATTATTATATCTAGATATCCTACATTATTATAAATGTGAAAGTTTATTCGTTTGTTACTAAATCTCGCAAAAACGGCTGAACGGATTTGATACACAGACAGAATTAACACATAGGATGATACCATTTATCCAGGTAGCACGTTTCTGAGGGCAAAAGCTAGTTTTTCATAAGTCACGGACTTATGGTCAATATTATAACTGATATTAAAACCGTAACGGTAGGTAGCTATCGATTTGTTTTAAGTACCATAATTCTATGGGAAAACGTTTAACAAGGGTGATATATCGATAGTATCAATTATCTACCCTGCAGTATTGGTGCCCTTCTCGATAAGGACTAAAAGGCTCATGGGAACCAAGGTTGACTGACCGTTAGAGCTTCAAGGACTCTTTATCAGGTCTGTTTTCACTTCAGTTTAATTGGCTGTAATATCTTAGTAATAGTGATTAGAACTGCCTCGAAAGTCTAGTGGTAGAAAGCTCTATTGCTGACTCTGAGCATCGATTCCCAGGTGGCAGTGTTATTTGTTTCATCTGGAATTTCTCGGTAGCAGCCCAGAAAAACCCGGGTGATGGCAATAGGCTCGCCCCCTATTACATGGGACTTAAATATAACTGGCGAAATGAGGAGTACTATAGGTACGCCTCTGCCTAACCCTTCGGGGAACAGGCGTGATTTTATGTCAGTCATTAGAAGCTGAACGTCAAGCATGTCACAGTGGCAATAGACCGGCCATATAAGCCGCAGAACCGATGACCGTTGGGATAGACGTGTTTTTGAGTGGAGACCGCGAATCGGCAAACGTAAGGTAGGACGACCTCAGTGGTTGGCTAGTAGCATCTGGATGAGAAGTACAATTGGAGAGGTCTATGTATGCCCAGCAGTGGACTACTGTAGGCGATGATGATAAAACATGCTTAAGCCTTTCCAGCGATGTAACAGTTGCAACGCAAGCAAGCCTATCTAAAAAGTAATTCGTTACATCACAATGGATAATCACAGTCTCATTGCATAACCCATTGCATAATTGCAAGTTGTTGCAAGATAAGACACTGGTTTCACACGTTCAACAAAACCTAGGCTTTAAGCATTCTGCGCCATGCAGACGTATAAAGTAAGGTGCCTTGTGTTTGTAAATCTAAGTAGTTAAGAAGAAAAAGTATTTATTGAGACTCGCACAGGAAGATCACAAATTAAGCTAAACATTTGTTTTTTATTTTTTAAGTGTGTCTTTTAAAATAAAAAAACAAAAGTAAAATATAAATAAGTAATAAAAACAGAAAGTCCCATACGAGGTCAAAAGGCAGATAGACCTAGATAAACATCTAAGGATACTTTTCATCAGCATAGAGAAGTTACTATAAGCCTGTGGCAAGGGAAACCGCGGGTAAGAGCCAGTTTAAAACAATATCTTCACACGGTTATTATTAAAGTTTTTTTTCTGTCGAAAGGAAAAGTCTAATACAACTTTCACTTAAGGAACAGGAATGATTCGTACATTTTACGGTCAAGCGAGATTCCCATGGAGGAATCCTCAAGGTCCGTCGAGCGGAACAGGGCAGATTTATCAGCTGTTTTTATGTGGCAACCATTTTTTAATCACGTAATTGCCAAGGGGTGGTAATGAACAACGTGAGAAGGTGATTTTTCGACAAAGGAATGACACCGTTTTGTTGCAGTTAAACATGTTTTTTTGGGAATTGTGTCAAGTTTCTAGAAAATAATTGAGTGGGTTAATTTGACTATTACATTATTTCTTTTCATTTCATTAGATAAATAAACGCGCTACCGATTTGGGGAAACCTGTTAGTTGTGTTGGGAATAATAAATAAATAA
This sequence comes from Cosmia trapezina, assembly GCA_905163495.3. Taxonomy (NCBI): domain Eukaryota; kingdom Metazoa; phylum Arthropoda; class Insecta; order Lepidoptera; family Noctuidae; genus Cosmia; species Cosmia trapezina. The sequence goes on from LR991027.1 coordinate 18,440,449, forward strand.
ATAAATTAATTAAGAGTCGTATAATAAGCGGATAAAACTGTGTGCAATAAGTTATTTATAAATCATTTATAAGGCAAATATGAAATAAATGGAGGACACGTCAGTTTAGATTAAACCCCTGATTTACGGAAAATAATCGCAAAATTATATGCGGTTTGAACAAAAGGTCATCACTGGAATTAAATGCAGGAAAATGTATATTTACAATATATTGTGGTGTTTAGGTACCTAAACAGCGTAATATATTGTAAATATATTATTATTTTCCTTCCATGTCAGCTTGATTGTAACTGGTAACTATATAAGTAATAAAGCGTAAAATAAAATATTGAGCTAATATTTTACAAATTAAAATAAGCGGTTTCTCTATAAAATCTTAACACGCGCGTATTTTATGCATATGCAATAAATCTTATCATAATGAGATGAGAAGACATCACAAGTGTTGCCATGTGTAAAAATTTTACGTTTTCGACTGTAACAAAAAAATGGCAGTTAGCTGGCGAATTGTGATGCTATCGTGCCTCACTGCAATTAGAAAGTAAGCCGAGAAGTTATTTCGTTTAACTGTACTTTTTTTCGCTTGAAGACCTTTCACAGTCACTTGAGACGTTTGAAAATTTTCATGTCGCTGTATTCATTTCTCTAGAGTAGTCTAGAGAATACGTACACGTATGAACAGTTCAGTCATTCAGTATCTATAGCTATACATAGCTGAAGAGTTGAGTTTGTTTATGGTTTGAACACGCTAATCTCTGGAACTACCAGTTCATTACCAGTGTGCAGTTGATAGCCCAATTCTTGAGGAAGGTTATAGTATATTTAACATCACGGTACGGCGGATGAAAATGCGGGGCACAGGTACTTTCTAATAAGAATTAAATGTGAAGACAGTGATGAATTTGAATTTTTGTTTAGAAGAAACAACGGTACAATTTTTTTGTACCAAATCGCTATGTTAACTTCAGACAATGTACATTTAATAGCCAGTAGGCGTAAAACTGCCATCATAACGGAACCAAGCCAAATTAAGGCTGACACAAAAAAAAAACAATTCATAACTACCAAAAATAGCTTCGAAACTAATTAAGATTATAACAGTAAATAGAAACCACACTATTAGATGTCAGAATCATAGTGTTTTCTGTCCTTGATCCAAATTTTTTATATTATGCTTAATTAGCATTGCGCGTACAGGAACGACTTATGAAATAGAGGACCAGACATATTGCTTGAATGAGGCCAAACAAATAAAGCTGAATAGATTTAATTGATGGAGATAGGTGCCTATTATAATTTAATTGCCAGATTGTAAAACCAGTTAACCCGGGGTAGTCAGAGCAAAAAATCTGAGGTCGTGACCGTCTGACTTGGTTTTCTGGATGACTGACACCAACAGAAAAAAAAACCTGTGAAAAGTCGTTTTTTTATCTCCTGTGCAGAACAGTCGTTACGCGCATTGAACCATATCTTACATGGCGTTTCCTTAGGGTCGGTGCGCACGCGCAACGTGAGAACTATAACGTACTCCTGCGCATTAGTCTCGTGTCGCTGACTTGACCAATTACATTTCTGCATTAACAAGTGCAAGGAATGGGCGCGACCCACTGGTATGGTCAAGTGTACAAGTTTATTTAATTGCAGGCCAGAGGTGTGCAACTGTGTTGCCACGTTATAAAGACTTGAAGTGGTCAGCCGTCATTGTCCATTTTTTCTTTTCTTAATAGGTATAGGATTGATGAATTACCATTTTGAGCGGTATTTAATCTGCAGTTATCATGCTACACCGGAGAACAGCATATTATCGCGTGATCGAATACTGCATGTCCTCAATTAAACGACTGCTCCCAATAAATGTAATAACGATCTCCCTAACATATGTTAATTGGTAACAACGCTACTCAATTTACAAAAACAAAATTGCATGCAGTAACTTTATCCCGTAACGATCTGTTTCACCAGGACCAGATGATGCCTCCGGTCATTTGACGGGGGATATGCGCTAGCGTAGGGGGTGCGAACGCGGGGGTAGCACGCAGATGCCGTGAACTATCCGCGACCGTTATTCCCCCTATCTGTTGAAATTTTGAAATTCGAACACGTGTGTTGACAACTTTTTTTTATCACCCGCATGGTATGGTTTTCGCAATCGCTTTTATTTACGAAATTTAGTTTTTTTTTTAGGTTTTTGAAGTAGGACAATTTAAATAATGGAGGTAATTTGATAGTTTAGCAACGCGTTGAATCTATTATACGCAGTAAATAGCTGTCCTGACCGAAAAACGCTGGTAATTAAAGTTACTTATCAAAATTGTGACCATGAGGAGCTAAATATACGTTCATACACGAATCAAATAATGGTCCTTCATTAAATTATTATTAGTCCGTATTAATACTAATAACATCAAACACCTAGGGAAAGTGTCAGTTAAAAAATCAATATAACCGTTACGGAGTCAGTGTCCGCGAGGGTGCAACACAAAGGGCGGTGCGCTGCGCACGCGCCGACGTTATTGCACCGCCATTATGACAATCACAACACAATGCAGATTTATTCTGTGCCGTTTGCAGGGGTGACACTGCGATTTGGTAAAACTCATTAATTGAATTTCCAGTGCAGTTTATCAAAAATTGTTTGGTACGGAGAAATGAACCGTAGATCATTGGTTTGTTTTCATTTGGATGTGTGTAATTTGATTACTAACGCATTGCCTGCTCAAGCATAAGTTATTTATGTATTTTCAATAGAGAGAGACTTATGCAGGAACATAATTATAATTTAATCCAAAAATAAACATGCATGTTGCACTAAAACAAAAAAAAATCTAATTTAAATTTTAACAATACAATTTTGATGACATAAATTGCACAGTAGAATTTGTAGAAGGGTTAAGAAATAACGGAAATAAATAATTCATCTATGAAAAGAATGTCTTGACCGGATGCAACATTTGAAGAAACCCTATACAGTTGCAACCAGTGGCGGCTGTACCTTAAGTGCGCTCGTGCGCCGCACTACCATTCTACCTTCCACCATCCACCATTTCTTCATCCTACTTCCTATACTTACTACTTAAAAAGTTAAACTTTCAAAACAATGACCTAAGTTTAAATACTTAAAACAATCCATACTAATCATACTAATACCACAATTACATTTCTGATTACATGTTTTTTGTTATTCGAGTTAAATAAAATCAAGCTGCCCAGTTTTGATTTCTACTGCAAAAGAATTAGATCTTATTTTTGCTTGAACAAAAACGACCCCGTGCGCTCACTAAAGCGCACGCAGCGAGCTAGAACAACTTGTATGAAAGACGACGGTAACCCCCGGGCGCGTGAGACGGAAGGTGCTTAGTACAAAATGTATGCCATTTTTTAGATAGATACGTGCGCCGCACGCAACCGGAAATTGCCGAAAGAATACGAAAGATCAAGGGCGCGGGGGCGCGGGTGGCGCGGGTCGCTCGCTCTCGAATGCACCCGACTAGACCCGAATGCAGCATGCATGACCCCAGGCCTTGACCTACGCAGTACGCACTTGTTAATGTTACTTTTCGCGCGCGCGGATTTATTTGTGTACCTGCGTAATTAGTTACTAATCTAAGAAAACAGTGAAGATTTTGTGAGTAAAAATGAGTGTAAAATACAATCAAAATAAACTGGACATTAAATTAGCTGGACCGCCCCGGCCTTTTCTCAATTTAAAACAGGAATGTAAAACAAAAATAAATTGTTCACGGGAACTTTCAAAAGTGAAATGTTTGCTAAACAAAATGGTTATGTGGATGTGAGCGACTAAATGCTTTTTTTTGCTTTCCCTGTGTTATTTTCGGTGGAGAAGCGATTTGGACAGAAACGGGAGTCAAAGATTTAACTCATTTGGGGGAAAAAATTAAAAAAACACGATTCTTCGCATCATCATCATTCGTTCATCTGCAAAATGTTTTGAGTATGTCTGTGTTAGGTACCGTAAATATCCAAAACCAATAAGTTTCTGTTTATAGAGCCAACATACAGAAGTACAACGAACAAGTTGACAAAAATAGGTACATATTATCGCGCCTATCGACTGTGTAAAGTTTTGTGGTGCATTTGAGTTAGCTTTACGAGGCCACGACGAAACAAGTGAATATATGAATGCTGGTGTGTTTCGTGGGCTTGTGGATTTTGTGTCCGAGTTGGATGGAGTTATGAAGGAGCATCTTGCAGCATCTACAGTATTCAAAGGTACGTCGAAAACAATTCAAAACGATATTTTGGACTCGATTTTGGCTGTGTACCACTCAGAATTATCTGAAAAGGTTAAAAAATGTGATTACCTAGCAATACAAGCTGACGAAACTACCGATGTATCCACAGTTATGCAGATGGTATTAATTATAAGGTATGAAGATAATGGACACGTATATGAACGGTTTTGGAAGTACCTAACACCTCAGTCACATAGGTACTGCTGACGGGCTTAGTTCTGCTATACTTACAGAATTACAGTATCTGCAAATAACTCCAGAACAACTGATAGCGCAATGTTATGATGGTGCCTCTCTGTAATGAGCGGGAATATTGGTGGAGTGCAGGCTAAAATAAAAACTGTAAATCCAGGTGCTCGATTTGTTCACTGTTATGCACACCAACTGAATTTAATTATTGAAAAAAGTGTATGTCAAAACAAAACGGTACAGAAATTTTTCGCCAATCTACAAACTTTTCCAAAGTTCTTTTCACGTCCAACTAAACGTACAGAAGTTTTGAAAAAAATTGTGTCAAAGAGGATACCAGGCTGATATGCTGCTAAGATATCTGAATGATACTACCTTTTTATACTGGCTCGACTTTTTTCAGTCCATTCTGCCACATACTGAAATTTTGTTCAAACAGATGCAAAAACGGAATATAGATTTAGAGCGAGCGCGCACTGCGGTGCGTTTCCGGTAGTTCTGCCGCACTGGGCGGGGCCTACAGTAACAAAACGCATGACCGCAGTGCGCGCACTTCAAAGACATTCCATACTTTACAGCCACCCTCAAAAAAAAAAAGGGGGGGGGGCGTGTCCTTTTCATAAGGTAAAAATTAGATATTTTATTTGAACCACTACATTTGATACACACCACTACCCACCACTGACCACCACCACCACCACTACCACCACTAGATACTACTACTACTAGATTATTCAATATTTTATTCACTAAACCCATGCAGTGCACCACCGGTCCTCTACGGCACCAGCCGCCACTGGTTGCAACTACATATTTCTAACATTGCATGGTGAAGCATACAATTATTATGGGATCCCTGCAGCTACGTCCACTTACTTTCCCATAAACCAAAACATATCGGAGTTCAACGACACAACCAAGTTGTAATTATGAAGGGAAGTAAGAAATTGGGTGACCCGGTCCCCTAGGCCCCCTACGAAGTATGTACGGTTGGTCAGTTTTAGACAATAAAACTTCATAACGTTTGAACGTTAGAGAACTCTTAGAAAGTGCTTAGATGCACATCTGGTGAAATCTAATAATGTAATACTTCAAATCGGGTAATGAATGTTTGCGTAAGTTGTCAAACATACTATGCGGGAAACCGGGATGCGATAAGATTTAACATCCTAGGTAAAAAAGAAAATATGTAATAGCTCAACTAACATTTTTTTTTTAACGCAGAACGGTGACAGTCGAAAAAAACAACGTTTACAATTTGTAGACCGAATATCAAATTTTTTTGCGGCCTTTATATTATGGGATAATAATCAGAGTTTTTATTATTATGTTACACAGTTTGAGTGAGCTACCGATTACCGAGTTTAACAGGTACACATTGTTAAGCTGTGCGGCTACTAGACGAACAAAAAATACAAGCGATAGCTTATTCAGGTTCTTTTGTGTTCAGGTTTAAGTTTGTATTGTTGTCTAAGAAAAAACAGCACAAAACTCGAATCAAACAATGAATGGGTAACTTATCACTACTTATCAGGCACGAAATACGCTTATAACAAGAAAAAATAAAGAGTTCAGCAATATGATGGACCAAAAATACAATACGATTGAACTAAGCGAATGCAAGGGATTTATTTTTATTTAGGCCACCTCGACGTCTTATTTTGTAATTCCCGTCGAAAATGAAAAATAAAAAATATATTTAAAGAATAACTTTACGTTGAACACAGCCGCATTAATAAGACACTAAAAAATAAATTGACACTTGAGAATATCACAGGCAGTATTTAAATTAAGTGATGACAAAATAAGATGTTCATTTCGATCGAATATAAAGGCAGCCATTTTGCAATCAGTGAGTGAGTGCGCGTGTGTGCTTGCGTGGATGGATAGTGAGGTGACGCGACGCGAGAGCGCGTCACTGCGTGTGGGTGCGACAAGGATACCGTTTACTATACTTACAAACGTAAGCTGTAGATTATGTGTATTGCATGTCGCTACGCTCGCTCGGTATGAACGAGAAAATCTTGAACGTCAGTTCAGGAAACTTTCCCTTCATAGATGGTGAAAGAAAATAGACAAGATTGTAATTGAACGAATTCCTACTTTCACCGCAACATTTTCGAGTTTGTGATTGTTGAGAATCTAGCATATATTGGTGGCATAATTTTAAGTGTATTGTGTTATGATAATAAAAGTAGTAGCAGTGTTGTTTTAAAAGTACTTAGCATTATCTGTACATCATACGTAATGTATTTGTGTGACCTAAAGCAATCAATTTGTCTCTAAGCCTTTTCCTGTTGGGAAAGTAACCGGATGGAGCTGAATACCAGTATTTTACATGGAGCGACTGCCTATCTGACCTCCACAACCCAGTAACTGGGTAACACGATACCCCTTGGTAAGACTAATTGTTAGACTTTCGGGCTTCTGACGACCCGTAACGACTGTCAAAGATCCACGAATGACAGCCGAGACCAACGGATTAACGTGCTTTCCGAGGCACGGAGGAGTCTCGGACCACACTAGCTTAACCTGTTGGATCGACCCGTGCGGCTGTTATGACTTAGCCACGAGCTCCTTTGTGTGACCTGTTAGTACCTATGAGAGGTCTCACATATCAAAACATCGGTACATAATGCATAAGCTAAGCGTATTTTGTCGTTCTAGACTACATTGGAACATTCGATTAAATAACAAGCACTAACACATCTTCAGAAACATTTCATTCAAGCTGTAACACATTCGATGTCAACAAACGAAATTAGCTAGGTATTTACATGACCTATTTTGAGGACTTTCACTGAAGGTTACGAGCTATTATCGTCCCCAAATGACGTAACAATAGTTAATGACTTACGGTAAATATTGAAATGAGATCAAAAGCGATTTGTCTCATAATAACAATGTTTTGTACAATGAATGCCGTAGAATAAAATGAGATTACGGTGATGTGGTCACATAGCACAAGGTATTTTATTAATAAAAACTAGGGACCTCGACTTCACAGTTTTTACGACTTGACCAAACAATGTGATTTCTTTATTATAAGTTTAATATCAATGTATTTTACGTATACATAGCCATAGCATAGCCTTTCGGAATAAATTATTTAAATTACTGTGAAAACCGCATCAAAATCCGTTGTGTAGTTTAGAAGAATAACACGTTCACACAGACATACATGAAAAGCGACTTTAATTTATAATATGTATGTAGGTATCTATAGCTATGTAGGTATCTACATTATAATACATACACGCCTAAGTGTCCCTTTGTATTTTTTGTATTTATTTGTATACCTAGTTAGTTAGTTATTAGTCATTTACTTTATTACCTAGTGTAAATAGTGTTAACTTGTATATTGTACTTATTTACTTACATAATAAAATTTACATTTTACCACAAAAAATACATTTATTATAAATTAAAGTTTAAAAACCTTTTACAGGATTTTAAATTTAAACTGTTTAGTTTAGTTATCGGTATATAATTAACGACGCTGATAAGCATTTTTTCTCTCAGAAAATAGACTTGATAAAACTGTATTTTTGATCGTAGCATCAACCTATTGTTTACAATTTGTAACCACACATGTGTAATCTAAAATGGGACAAGTGTGGGAGGCTCGCTATACTACGTATTAACACTAGTGAGCACTGTATCAAAACAAATGAATCTAGGTCAGTATTCGTACTAGCCCGATAATTTGGAAGTACCGTTATATGTACGTATACTTAGCTTTGTTTATTTTTTTTCCTTTTAACGCACGATACCAAACCGTGGTCTCGTATAACAAGAGTTGAAAAACAATTTAATAAGTACTTAAATAGATTTTTTATCAAACTTCCCCTTCAATTAGTAGAAAAAGTCCATTAGAAATCCACTAAGGCGTCTTAATTTTTAATTATGAGGCTGCAAATTATTTAATGAAAGCTTAGCCGGACCCTTTATGAAGTTTTTCGCACCTTCGGCGGATAAGTTTTTGCACGTCTCCTTAGAATTCTTTTGATGTCCAATTATAAGGGTGCCAGCATAAAAGGGTTCTGAGATATCGCATTTAGATTAAGCAAAGGCGTAAAATGTCAATTTTAGTTTTATTGTAACGTTACTGGGTTACACGTTTTATTCATCTCCCGCTTAGAAGTCGTAAAATTTCGGCGTAGTAACTGACATCACCACACAACTACATACTTTTAGAAGCAGTTGAAGGACCTAAAACATACATACATAATACAGCTGAAGAGTATGTTTGAAATTTGAACGCGCTAATCTCTGGAACTACCAGTCGGATTTGAAAAATTCTTTTTGCATTTGATAGCCCAATTCTTGAGAAAGGTGGATAGGCTTTTTATCATCACGCTACGTACGTACAACACTACGCCTCTTATGAGCCGAGGAAAAAGAAAAAAAATCACGCGTCCGAAGCCGCGGGCAGAAGCTAGTCATAATAATATCTCGAGTCAAAAGTCGATATTCTGGCATCATTAGAGTCTTATCAATGAAATTAGCAAAGCACTAAGTAGGTGGGATTAAAGAGGACTTTTTTAATAGTAAGACGAGACGTGTGTATTTTGTACCAGGTGTTATGGCAGAACAATTAGTGTCCTATTGCAAATTGTGATCCATATTCAGTTACGACGAACATGATGCACACGACGGCATTATTATTCAGCAGTTCTTAATATGGTAGGTATAACTAGCGACTCGCGCCAACCCTGCTTATCACTGTTTTTTAAGATTTGACAAAATATTTTTTCTTTAGTTTAAGTACCTAATATGTATACGTTTATTACACACAATAACCTTCCGAAATAAATTCTCTAAATGATGGTACCTACCGCATAAAAATCCGTTGCGTTGTTTAGTAGATCAGCGCAGTCACACAGACAGACACGAAAAGTGAATTTAATAAAAAGGCGGTTTTTTGTTGGTTTTGTATTGCCTTGTTTTATAATTTAGTTAGGTAGGTCTTTGTCCATAAAATGAGTAATCTTTTTACAACTTCTGTAGGTACCTAGTTCCATATTTATTTAAACATCTTAGGTATTGTTTTTTTAACGATATAAAATTCTATGTTCTTAATGGAAACGTTAGTGGCAATACTGGCAATGAATTTATTTGAATATTAAGTACGTAGGTGTGATTCGTAACGTAACAATGTTTTCCTACACATTATTATTACATTAAATATTGTTAAAGATACTTACTGCTGTATTATCTTTATCTAAAACAAACCCATGATTGCCTATCTATAGGCTTCCTTAGGAGTACTTACCTATCTTTTTTTTTTCTATAATTTTGATGATGCGTCTATGTAAAAGTAGGTAGGTACCTACTATTTAAATTACTAAATAGTATCTATTTGTATACGAGTTCAAAACCTTGTGTTTTACTAACATAATTTTAATTATCGCCAAGTACTTACAATAATTAAAAGAAGGTTGATATTATTGGCTAAATAAATTATAAGTAGAACAATTTACATTAATCCAGTTCATGTGGTACCTACCTACCTATACCTTTTTTGATGCTAACGTAATTATAAGTACAGGTTTTAGCTCTCAGGAAATATTTTTTTTGCCTTTGCAATTTACCTAGAAAATCGCTAGAATAAACTAAAAAACGAAGTAAACTGCCCGCCTGTCTAGACATTTTAGCAAACGCCGTAAACATAACCAATGCCCGCAACGCAACATTTTCAACTGCACATGGAAACAAGCGAACGTCGTCGCCTAAAAATAAAATAACAGTGTCAAATCAAAGTGACCTAGGTTTGTTATCTCCGCGTCACGAGAGCGAGATAAACTTTAGGTATACACGAATATCCTCTCCGAACCGCAATAAATAGCAGTTGCACTGATTATTGCTTGTTTACTCTGTAATTACTTGATTAACAAACGATTAATTGCTCAGTTCAAGAAGTTGACTTTTGATAACGCTAAATGGAGTTCCATTTTTAAATAGGTTTGTAAGTATACATAGACAATACAGAGTTTACAATGAATTTGCGAATAGATGTATGAATGTACGGGTGTCACTCTTGAATGGCCCGTTTCACCACTCGCGTTTCATAGATTAAAAACACTCAATGTTGACATTTTTAGCGTAAATAGTACGCATTGTTTACGCAACGTGAAATAGAACGCAATTTTATAACCTTAACAGTCAAATGTCAACAACACGTAAGATTCTTGTTAGATCTAAATAAATAATTATTGAATAAAACTTACCTGTTATTCTTTTCTGTGTCTTGCTGTTCTGAGGACTGGAAACTTTAGCCTCCTGCGTTGGTGTGCTCGCTGCAGGAGTTGTGATCGTGATCGGTGACCTTCTCAGAGCAGCGGGAATCGTAGACGCGGGAACGAGTTGCCAGGCGAATCGCTGCGAAGTAGGCAGTGGTTTCTCGTTGGCAAAATCGAAGCCCCATCTCTGGCTGTCCAATTCCAATTGGCGAGCCAACTCTCTCTCAACAAATCTTCTGTTTTCTTCTCGGTCTGTACAACCAAACAAGTTTCTTCTGACGCCTTCTAGCGTGGTGACGCCTCGTACGCGCAGAGACCTCGTGTCCAGCACCGTGGTGGCCTGCAGGCCCGGGGCCCTCACACTCAACGTCGACATCTCTTCAACAGAGTCCGAACAGCGAAACACAGCGCACTTCACAGATAGCATCCGCGCCGTATCCACCTAGCGCAAACAAGGTCAGTATTCAGTAACAGCACGCGATAGAATTGAATTGATCTAACAAGCGTATAAGTGTTTGGTTCATCACGCACCAATAAGAATTCGTATTGTTAGTTTACTTTACTGTGTGTAAACAAGTCGTGAGTGACGCGACGAGACACGTGACGTAATACGTCCGCACGGTAAAAGTACGTACGCCGACTGGAGGCGCGCGCGGCGCGGCGGCAGGAGGAGGCGACGGCGTGGCGTGGCGCACGCAACACGACGGCGAACGCGAGAACCACAGCGCAAGCGACTCTTTTTAGTTCAACTTTTCACCGCCGCGTGGCGCTAGCATCGCGTTCGGTCAAGTGATGTGATTATGCCGACGACGCGGAGCGAGCGCGTCTTCCTACTTCATTTACCCATATTGATAAAATAAAATTGTACGCGCGACCACTTCTTTGTTTTATTATATTTATGTCGGTTTATTAACATTTACCAGAAAATTACTCTGTGCATTCATTCAGCGTTTGATCAACTTTCTAGATAATAATTATTTTATTTTCTCATATTATATTACAATAATAAAAAAAATTATAAGTAAGTATTTATGTCACATTTTGGGACTTTGGTACTGATGGTTTTTTTTTTTGAAGTTTGATTTAACTTTTTCATGATGTTTTTTAAATTTCCATTAGATTAATGTTATTACTTTAATAATTAAATTGTAAAAAATATGTACCTAGTACATTTAACACTTTGCTTGTGTTTTCGGAAATACTAATTCATAAGTAGATTTAACAATAGCTAGATAAATTTATTAAATTTAATCATCCTTAAAATAAAATTCTCCAAAGTAAATATTTTTGAAGTTCAATAATCCTTAGAATAAAATTCTCAAAGTAAATTAATTTCTGATGTTTTGCTTTTACTTATTCTTCGCCTAAATATCTAATGCGTACAATTAATTATCCATAAAATATTATGTGGTTTTTATTATAATACCAAACTTGTCTAAATTTCCCTGAATTATGGGTAAAAAATAATACTGTGGCAACACTGAGAACTGACTTGTTTACGAAGAACGAAGACGTGTCTAGTTACCTACGTGTGCAGCATAAATTCATACTGCTTATCAAAAGTATAGCCGTCTCTGTCTCACGCGCATTAGTGCGGCCCATCATAAAAAGGACAGAAAATATATTAATAGCACAGAGCATCGCCGCCATTTTGCCGAAACACGACTGACTAGATTTTTGTGTTGGACTGTTGGTACGATTTATCTAGACAATATAAACTAAAACAACGTTACTAATATATTAGTAATAGAAAACGAATAAATTAAATAAACATTAATAATATTAGGTAATAACAAAGAATCGGAATGTTAATGATTAGTAATATTCGCTTTCACAACTAAATAATGGCAATAAATTGCGAAATAATTTTGACGTATCGTTATAAACTAAGTGACATAACGAATAATTTTGAAAAATTCACATGTGTGAACCAAAATGATGTTAAAGTACTCACCTATGAGTATTTATTTATTGTTTCACGGAAAATTCTTCGATTTGCGGACGGGATTCATTCACTGCACTGCCGCCGTACTAATTTTCGAGATATGACAATGACGCGATGGCGAGAGCGCGGGCTCGACGCTGATTGGTTGAAAATGGCGGCCATTTGTCTCATTGGCTTGGAATACTTTAGGCGCCAAATTTCGGTTGGTCGAGACGCCGGATGGCGGGAAATAAATGAAGCACTTTCCGGTGCGCGTGAGTTTTGTTACGGAAAATTGTGTTTGCCGCCTTTAGCTTCCGTCTGTTTCATGCGAACAATTAAAAGAGCGACGAATTTTCTTCGATTCGGTGATTTGTTTACATAAATATGACTTTGTTGTGATAGGTTAGTGCTGTTGTTGCAAAGGTTCGCGTGTTTTTTTTTCAAGATCTTAACTTTTAGTGATATATCGTTTTATTTTAGTTTGATGTTAAATTATAGTTTAAGGTTTATATTATTTTGTGATGTTTAAAATAATATATTTAAAATAAAACGTAATTTGCTAATACGTCGCTGTATAAATGAATTTTAGTTACAAAAATATTTAATACTTATATGTAAATGACAATTGGCATTGTTTTTGTGTCAGTAGGTACTTGTGAAAAATAATGAAGATATACCTAATTGCTTTGTAGTTTTGTTATGTGAGTATTTATTTTACAAAAACTTACTCTCCCGAGAAACGTTAGTGACTTATTGACCTATTTATAACGGAAATCAGTTGCGTTCGTTTGCGGTGAACACAAAAAGTGTTTCCGTTCGAAACAGATGTTCTGGTAATGTTTTTCTAATAAACACAAAATGTCTACTTTCCCTGCAGGTGCATTTAAAAATAGAATACAAGGGAGCGGTTAAAATCTTTTGGAACCGTTGTAATTGCCTTGTCTAATTTAATTGTCTCGTAACTTACTGTAATCTTATTGGAATTGAGTTTTATCTTTTATCGCTTATTGAGACATTTTATTTGTTATTTTAGAAAACACTTATCTAAGGGATTGTATGCATCATCATTTCGAACGGCTAAGGATTCGTAATTGCAAAATTATTCTGTGATCGATGGAGAAGTTAATTTTTTTTGGTTGGTAAATAATGCAGTTTAAATTTTTTCAATTTATCATCTAGGCGGGAAAACACTTGTTTAGAAAACGAAGTAGAATGACTTTAGGATAGATAACATAATTGTACTGAAATCATACAAATCATTATTTTTGACGGTGATTTGTTGGATATTTAGGTATTTAGATGTTTTGTTTGATTTTGGCTATTATTTACATGGATTTTTGGTACCTACTTAAGTTCTTTTAAATATAATAGCGACATCTATTTGATAAATTAATGCGAATATGCATTTTCTATGAATCGTGCCGCCTTTGCAGCACATGGATACGAGGGTAAATAAAATGCGCGAATGCTAACATTTACATAACCTTAACCTTCAAACTAATATCGCCATCTGCGCTTGCGCAGTGCAAAATAGCGGCCATTTTCAGGAAGTTGGTGTTTGTTTGGTTTGTTGTAGAGAATTGCATTAGCGCATGTTTTGCTTGACATTTAGTTGCATTATATTTCGGTTTTTTTTAAACATAGTTATTTGAGTTACTTTTATTTCATTATAAGTTGATGACATCATCACTGACATCTCTTGCCGAAACTCAGGCCCCTGTTTATAAGAGTGGAATGTAATATCTCCGTAGATGTTAATTGAATACAAGAACTCATTTTTTGTTGCGTTATTTATGAAATTCAGATTTAATCGAGTGTGACATCCATTTTGACTGCTCTTTTGACACTCGACTATTAGACGTAAAGTTGTACCTACCTACATGGATCTCTTGGCGCGTGTCCAAAATCGGAAGTACAATCTTGTTTCTTCAATAGTTTTTTGGTTGATTCGGACGAATTTACTCGCGAATCAACACTTTTAAATGATGTTATTTTTTGGTAGGCGATTCGCACGAAGTTAATTTATGTGGGCGAATCGACAACTTCAGAAATACTTACGTAGGTATTACCTAGGCAATTGGCACACTTAGAATTTTATGCAATAACTAGCTTTTGCCCGCGGCTTCGCCCGCGTTTATTATACTTATAAACCTTCCTCTTGAATCAAATAATCTTGAAAAAAATAAATCTATTAAAAAAAACCACATCAGAATCCGTTGCGTAGTTTTAAAGATCTAAGCATACATAGGGACAGACAGACAGTGGGAAGCGACTTTGTTTTATACTATGTAGTGATAGTGAAGTTAAGAAAAAGTACCTGCCTACACTAACGCACAGAAGTGAATATTTTGAAATAATAAGAACGAATAAATTATTCTTAAGAATATAGTAGGAAAATCCAGTCGTCGTCTTGTTGTGCATATAAAACATTACAAACTTCTAACAGTAAAAGTAATTAGTGCTTCGTCCACGTCCAATGTACTGCTGTCAGATCTTGTTGTACCCTCTTTTTATTATTGAGATATTCTGATGCTTTTGATTTTGAGTTATGACCTTACTCGTGACATTTAAAGCATGTATATTTAAATTCGTCTCTTCTAGTAATTGGGTTAAAAATACATTCTACAAGTCCCTATGTAATGTCAATAAAAATATATAACAAACTACCTGAACTATTAAAGAAAGAAGACAAAATTAATATATTTATAAAAAAATTAAAACAATTTTTAATAAAAAAATGCTATTACAGTATTAATGAATATTTAAATGATAAAAATATATAAGTTATCAACACATCCGACGATAATGATTTTGTTCTAGTGTTAGTGACCATCTAGTCAGATTTAATATTAATGAATAATTCAATTTTAATTTATTGTATTGTGACTACTTCTAATTTTAATGTTTTATTTTAATGATGAATGAATTTTATGAATTTTATGTATTTTGATTATTATTTATTGAGACTTGGTACCGATTAAATGAATATATTATTATAATTATTATATAAGTTCAGTAAGCAATAATATCAGATTTAAGCTAGATTTAAGTAATATTAGATTTAAGTTTCAAAGCTTCCTCTCTCCTGCTATTGTTGCTGTGCCCGACAGGGTCCATAATGATCACATATTTTTAAATTACCATCCTATACACATTGTGGAATGCAAATAAAGTATTGAGTATTGGGTTAGTTTTATTTCAAATTTTCGCGCTTTTGTTCTTTTTCTTTAAACTTTTTTTTTACAAATGAATGCATTACGCCTTCATTCTGAGATCTATTTATCTCACTGGATTCGTGCTCTTCTAATATTTTAATACCTTCAATGCCTTTGGCTTTGTCAACTCGTCCCTTGACTCAATGGTATATCTAAAGCTTTCTTTTCCAGATAAACTATAGGTACAGAGCAAATCATCGTTGAGTTTATCGTTAATATGTATACCTACTCATTTCTGCTTGTTTATTTATCAACTGCATCGAAAAATCTATTCAAATGATCTCGTACACATCACCTGTTTCCGACATTTTGTGCAACATCAATCGCTTTAGAAGTGTATCCTTCTTAGCAAGTCCTTTTGAAGCATAATAATATACTCCAATTTTAGTTAAACCTCTTTCGAAATGTTACAGTCCCTAATATCTTGAAGTTCACTACCACACATCGTCAAAATTAGATCTGCTTTGGCTTTTTCATCCTCTGCTTCCCAATTCGTATCTTCTCCTATTTCAGATGGTTTTGGTACCTTTCCACTTGTAGGTATACTTCCATCCATATTTTTTTTTAGGATCGCCTGCACCTGTACTCGCCTGCTATATCATAATTCTCTTTCTTCCGGGGTCTATCCTAAACATATTGGTCATCGTCGCTCCTTTGCACAAATAATTATTTCGCTGCTTGAAAAATAAATGTTATTCTCTACAGACTTCATACTGGATTCATGCTGCACCTATCCACCTTGGGTCTCGTATTTTGGGTGTCTGGGTGTCTGGGCCCATCTCCATAACATAACCAATGTGAGATAAACGGCTGGGAGAAGTAGATCGTAGCAAAATGTTTTCGAAAAATTTAGCGAGTGACAGTCTACACATGACAAAAGTACATTAGAACATATTCATTTTAAATTCAAAACTTCATAAGCACTTCATAATATACACCTAGTTTGTATAGTTTATCCAATTAATCCATAATAAGTGAACATTCAGTGATAGTTTAGTGTTACTAACGAGAAAGACGTTATTAGTTCAGAGACAATTAGGGGTGACTACCGCGATGACGAGGAGCTCGTGGCTAAGTAATAACAGCCGCACGGGTCGATTCACCAGGTTAAGGTACGCTTGCCGGGGTTGGTCCGTGGTTGGGTGACCATCTTTACATACCGAGACTCCTCCGTGCCTCGGAAAGCACGTTAAGCCGTTGGTCCCGGCTGTCATTCGTGGATCTTTGACAGTCGTTACGGGTCGTCAGAAGCCCGAAAGTCTGACAACCAGTCTTACCAAGGGGTATCGTATTACCCAGTTACTGGGTTGTGGAGGTCAGATAGGCAGTCGCTCCATGTAAAATACTGGTATTCAGCTGCATCCGGTTAGACCGAAAGCCGACCCCAACATAGTTGGGAAAAGTCTAGGCAGATTGATTTTACCGCGATGATGACTAATAGAGAAGTACCTGTGGAAAAAATGACATGTTCCGCCGACCCCAAATAAATTGGGATAAGGTTAGGAGAATGATGACAAATACTAGCAAAGCTCTAGCTTTGCCTACATTTGACCCTATTGGGATAAGGTTAGGAGAATGATGACAAATACTAGCAAAGCTCTAGCTTTGCCCACATTTGACCCTATTGGGATAAGGTTACGAGAATGATGACAAATACTAGCAAACCTCTAGCTTTGCCTACATTTGACCCTATTGGGATAAGGGTAGGAGAATGATGACAAATACTAGCAAAGCTCTAGCTTTGCCTACATTTGAGCCTATTGGGATAAGGGTAGGAGAATGATGACAAATACTAGCAAAGCTCTAGCTTTGCCTACATTTGACCCTATTGGGATAAGGGTAGGAGAATGATGACAAATACTAGCAAAGCTCTAGCTTTGCCTACATTTGACCCTATTGGGATAAGGGTAGGAGAATGATGACAAATACTAGCAAAGCTCTAGCTTTGCCTACATTTGAGCCTATTGGGATAAGGGTAGGAGAATGATGACAAATACTAGCAAAGCTCTAGCTTTGCGTACATTTGACCCTATTGGGATAAGGGTAGGATAATGATGACAAATACTAGCAAAGCTCTAGCTTTGCCTACATTTGACCCTATTGGGATAAGGGTAGGAGAATGATGACAAATACTAGCAAAGCTCTAGCTTTGCCTACATTTGACCCTATTGGGATAAGGGTAGGAGAATGATGACAAATACTAGCAAAGCTCTAGCTTTGCCCACATTTGACCCTATTGGGATAAGGTTAGGAGAATGATGACAAATACTAGCAAAGCTCCAGCTTTGCCTACATTTGACCCTATTGGGATAAGGGTAGGAGAATGATGACAAATACTAGCAAAACTCTAGCTTTGCCTACATTTGACCCTATTGGGATAAGAGTAGGAGAATGATGACAAATACTAGCAAAGCTCTAGCTTTGCCTACATTTGACCCTATTGGGATAAGGGTAGGAGAATGATGACAAATACTAGCAAAGCTCTAGCTTTGCCTACATTTGACCCTATTGGGATAAGGGTAGGAGAATGATGACAAATACTAGCAAAGCTCTAGCTTGTCCTACAGTTGACCCTAGTGTTGGTGTTATTGAAGCTAGTGAGTGGAGTGCAGAAGTAGACGCCCTGGCTGGCCTTGAACAAGACTGATAAGATAAGCCAAGTTTACTAGGACAAGTATGGAGAGAGGAAGCTTTGAGAATCTTTATCTTTTTTTTTTTTTTTTTTATCTTTTTTTATTTTTATCTTTTTTTTATCTTTTTATTTGTTGCATTTTACTTTGACGGTACCAGTAACCCTGTATATAAAAATATAAATAAACCAACCTGCAGTGTAGAAGCAGGTCCTTTGTCGTCTTTGTCAGTCACATAAAACGCGTCTCCAAGTTATGCGGTCTTCTGCAGTGTGGACCACAGAACAGATGTGTGGACCGCTTGGTACCTATACATGCTGCCTCCAACAGCCTTAATCGCTTCTGAACATTTTGATGGTGCCTTGAATGCGTTTCATTTCCAGCCGGCCCAGTATCATAAGCCTTTCCAGACAACGCTAGTTGAACGCATAATATGTCCAAAAAGCTGAGGGCACGCAGGCTTATTGTAGTTAGCCACTTGGTGATGTTGAATTCCTCCTATAAACGCTTGTTCCTTTACGTACTGGTTGAAAAGATATAGACATGGTGTCCCTTACTAATGTGTTCTATTTTAATCTATTCTATTTGTTATTGTGGCAAGCAAAGCCGATGTCGAATTGTCGACCATTCTGCCAATGTCAGAAGTGAGATGGAAACCAAGTGTGCACAGAAAAAAAAAAAAAAAAGTAAAAAACTACGACGATACAGTTGATCTTATGAGGTTAGTACTAATTTGTTGTTAGAGTGGCAGTTTCAAAGTTTACATCACTGGGCTATTTATAGCTATCTGTCCATTTGTAGAACTATGCTGGTTGAAGTCGTTTTTTTAAGCTCCGAAAAAACACTTTTCCATTATTAATAAAATGTATATTTGTTGCACGTGGCTGTAACACTTGGGGATCCTTGTAAGGAACAGATAAGAAACCATAAGGTAGGGAAGCTCCTGGCTGTCAAAATTCCTCTGTCACACCCCCTTTGAAAAAAAGTGAGTTTTGCCATATGGCCGGGACACTCGATGTAGGAAGCTGTCTTGTGCAAGTATATCCGTTGTTTTACGTTTGTTTATTTTGTTTGTTGCTTTAATTTATTTTTATTATAATTTTAATACTTATGTGAATTCGTATTATTATTTTAGGTATTTTTGACGGTGGCCCTGACAACACTAAATAGAGTACGAAAACTATGACTTGTCATTTTTAAATTTCGAACGTTAAATATTGAACAAGCATTTAATTAAAATTTTTGAAAAAGGAATAGAGTTCTTTTTTTTAACTTCCGGGAGTGGTAAAACCCTCAAACTGTTTCGGGGTACAAATCTGGCAGTACAGAACATTTGAATTCGAATTACCTACACATGGAGCAACGGTAAAGGCTAATAATAGGGTCAGTAGCTAACTCCAATGCACTGACTTCAAATCAATTTACATGAAGACAGTAACGAGTTAGTGTCCCTACAATTGATGGCCGCCTCACGAAACAGGTTCTCCGACTGACTAAACAACAGTTGCGTACAGTTACAGCTGCTATAACTGGCCATGGGTCATTTAATAAACATCTCTTTGTCATAGGAGTCACAGACAGTCCGCTGTGCAGGGCCTGCATGGAGGACGACGAGACAGGAGCTCATGTGCTTCTAAACTGCCCGGTGGTCGCCGCATTCAGGGCAAAGTACTTCGGTAACCCAGGAGAGGAGGTCCTCCGGGAGGTTGTCAGTAATATTAAGGCGCTGCTGGCCTTCTTTGAGGAGCTGGGGTGGATCGAATAACCTATTTTCCCACCCATACGCAAAATACGCGCATTGTCGTGGAGTTGCGGATACCAGCTCGTATTACCTATACCTATACCTAACGAGTCAGTGCTGACTTGGTTCGAGTTTGGAGTCAGCTACGAGTACTGACCCTGTGTAAATCAGCTTTAATTGCTAACAGCAGTTTTCAATGATAGAAATAAATATGAGGTATTCAGTTTCGCTTTTTAGTCGCAAGGTCATCTTCATGCTACGATGACCAAGCGATTAAACCATACAATATGTAGGTATTGGATATAAATAGGATTTGTCATAGTTTTATTAGCTCGAGAATACCGCTAGAAAAATTACTAAGTAGGTAGGTATTTAAATTGTACTCTTGGGCAGCGGCTAGGGCAGTGAAGCGCTCGAAAATCTGAAATTAACTATTTATTACATTGTGAATAAGAATGATAATCATTTATTTGCAGAAAATACAGATTAGCAATCACCCTTTAAAATATATATCTGCCTAGCCTTTTCCCAACTATGTTGGGGTCGGCTTCCAGTCTTAACCGGATGCAGCTGAATACCAGTATTTTACATGGAGCGACTGCCTGTCTGACCTCCACAACCCAGTAACTGGGTAATACGATACCCCTTGGTAAGACTGGTTGTCAGACTTTCGGGCTTCTGACGACCCGTAACGACTGTCAAAGATCCACGAATAACAGCCGGGACCAACGGCTTAACGTGCTTTCCGAGGCACGGAGGAATCTCGATATGTAAAGATGGTCACCCATCCACTGACCAACCCCGGCAAGCGTAGCTTAACCTGACGGATCGACCCGTGCGGCTGTTATTACTTAGCCACGAGCTCCTCAGCAATCACCCTTTAAAACTTAGTTAAATAAATCCTATCACTATCACTATGTCAAGTTGTTACATTGATTCGCAAACCTTATGCTTTATTTTTTTCTTTTAATTTGCTCTCGCTTGGCAACTTATGAAAAATGTCTCTCCTGAATAAAAAAATAAAATAGAATTTTTGTGAGGAATTGTTTTGACAGTTCTTTATTTTAATTCTTCTCAGATGCAATACCTAGTGTTATTGGTTTCCTCTTTCTTTCTTTGATTTGAATAATTTTATACATGAGGGGCAATTCCCATATTTTTAACAACGTTCGCAATCTCATCTTCTGGCAAAAATTGTATAGTGTTTACCTACATTTTTGACATTTGACTGTCGCAGGTATTGCGTCTTGAATTTAAATGTTTCTAACCACTAGAATAAATTGGCCTTCAGATTACAACCGCAGACTGCACAAAGATCTTTTGGCGCGTGGCAAAAATCGGAACTAGGTAACGCCACTATCTTGTTTTTCAGTACAATCTCACAACATTATTTTTAAATTTTTACCAACAACACTATTTTTAAATTTTACTCTGTCAATGTCATTCAACGGCCAAAAGATCCTTGGTACAATACTAACAACAAAACACTTTAGGTAAAATCTTTTGTGAACTTATGAATTGAATATAATCTTAAATTATACATCCTCCATTGAATTAAAATATAACCGATTGTCCAGATGTAACGAATGGAAAAGCTTCGATTTCTAATCAGGTGTTAATTTTATGAAACGCCTTGAAGAGCATAGGAGATTTTTAATCGATGTTTTGAAATCGAGAATGCGTATCGATCGATACGGTAATCATGTGGATAATGTGTTGATTCGAAAGTGTTTATTGATACCTACGTAATGTGATTGTGTGAAGGAAGCGTTATTTAAATAACAATGCTCAAAATATGTCGTGTTTGATCAATGATCTTTAATCGATTGCAGTTCCTGAAATCAGAACAAATTATGGATGTCATTTTTACGAAAAAAAGGAAATTAAAAACCGATTTCTGAGAGATCAAAATCAAGTACTTAATGCTTTAAGACTTAAAGGATGTCTGCTTTATTTTACCTATATTTGCAATGTAGGTATACGAAAATAAGTTTAGTGTTACATACCCGTAATCGCGGACTTTGCTATTGGTTTACTTTTCCACCGGTGAAGTGAAGTGGTGGAGTAAGGTGAAGTCCGGTAAGGTGACTTCCGTCCGGCATCAGGTGGAATGCCAGGTCACTTCACTTTCTTTATTTCTTCATAATCCTAACACTTACGCTATAAATCTTTCGTTACACAAATCGAAGCCATATTGCACAAATTCAAACATCCTTCCTTTCTGTCGGTAACCTCATATGTTTGGGGTGTCACATGATTACTCAAAGTCCGTGAACCTAACGGTTGATTGATGTCATCCACATGAACCACATTTGTGGCAGCACCACAAAAAATACAACGCCACCTGGCGACTTAAAACCACACATTTTACGCATTTCCGAGTGTGCGTTACCGCAGCCAGAAAATGTCGAAAATCGTCATTTGAATTTTATAGATAATTAGTGCCTCGGCTTCTGTAATTGTACCATCGATTTTTAAATTTGTACCTCTAATAGTTTTTTAGTTATTTGACAAAAACAGTTCTGGCTGGCGTAACGTTACCCTAGCCAGAAGTTTTGTTTATTAATGGGTATATTGAAATAAATTGTAGCCAAATATTTAGTGCCTCAGACGAGGTAAATGTACCAACTTAATTTGTATTTGTATCTGTTATGGTTGCGAAGATATTCAAGATCCTGCTGCGGTAACGTTTACATGTTTGCTGGATCTCTGAAACGGATAAGCCCCCTTTTATAGTATTTTGCACACGACTTCTTATGAGTTAGCTTGAATTTGTTCCTCATTAATAAAACAAAAAAATTGCACCGTTAAGGAGTTATTTAGGTAAATAGAAATATGCTTTAATCGATCCTAGCACTTCGAATAGAAGCTCTAAAGACTTACTTGCAACGTTATGTTATAGCTTATAACTGCCTTCAATTGTACCTGAAGTTTAATTTATTATCCTGTAAGCAATTAATAAATTATGATGAAATTTAAATTTACTTCGGGACATGATGCGCAGCGGTTTTTTAAACCACCGTTTAACCGAGATTCTTTAGGATTTATGAAATGAAAGTTATATCAATAATCAGTGCTTTTATTCAATTTTATGCCTGTACATTTGCAACGTAATCCACTCAATAATTAACGAGATAATCGAAAAATAGTCACTATGATGTGTGTGACCACGGTAACCCGGCCAAGTTTAGATGGTTACAGAAAAGCGGACCTTTAATACATTACGCTAACCTTCTGAAAATGACAGTATAATAGTCTTATAATTTTGGTACAGACGCGTACATTATGTTTTGAGTGAAAAATATAACCTTCTAGGTACCTAATAAATAATAATGAACTTTTAAATTCAATAGTTTTATTTACTTATGTAGGTACCTATATAAGCACGTAAGTACAGACTAGTCTTTATGAATCTATACTATAATATTATAAATTCGAAAGTAACTCTTATCTGTCTGTCTGTCTGTTACCTTTTCACGCCTAAACCACTGAACGGATCTTGAAAAAATTTGGCAAGGCTGACATGGCATCCTGGCGAAGGCTACTTTTTGCCTCAAAAATAATCCTGCGGGCGGTGACATAGGGGATGAAAGTTTGTATGGGAAACCTAGCATTATTTTATTAGTGATACCTAAGTATGAAAATTGAAATTTATGCTTTTGGTAGGAAATAAAATTAGAAAAATAGGGGTTGATTTTAAAATACACAAAAATGCACGGATTTCGTTAGAAATTATTAATTTATTACCTACAAGAAATAACTTTTGAACAAGTGGATACTCGGTCTAAAGTTTTTTTTTTATTAGAACGTGACTGGCATAGTAAACATCTAAACAAAGTCCCCCCCACGCCGCGTCTGTCTGTCTGTTTGAATGAGATAAACTCAAAAACTATTAAACGTGTTTTTATACGATTTTCACGTTTTCAGCAATGGATAGAGTGATTCAGTGTATATTCATTAAGTTTTTGTCTAAATTGGCTGAAATATGACGATGATTGTTGAAGAGTCGTGAAAAATCATGCCGACTGGAAGCTTTAAGGCCACCATACACGGCAACGATATATCGTAAGGATTTGAGTTTGCACAGTTATATCGGACGGCTTTATGTTCTCCACATGTAAGTACGCTGAACGTATACATGTAGAGACGAGAGCATAGGGCCGTCCGAACGTACTACGTTCCCATGGAATACTTTCCATCATCCACGCGGGCGAAGCCGCGGGCAAAAGCTAGTACTTACAATAAGCCTCTTATCTTACCCGTAGTGAGGTACCTAGGTACATATAAACCCATTTTCAGACTACTGGCGTAAAATTACGTCGTGCAGGCAAAGAATATATGAACTGTCGCTGGTAAAAACCCGTATTAAGAGCGAGCGCGCACTGCGGTGCGTTTCCAGTACTTCTACCGCACTGGGAGGGGCCTACGGTCACAAAACGCATAACCGCAGTGCGCGCACTTCAAAGACATTCCTTACTTCACAGATTATGCGGTAGAAAAACGCACCGCAATGCGCGCTCGCCCTAAGAGCGAGCGCGCACTGCGGTGCGTTTCCGGTAGTTCTACCGCACTGGGCGGGGCCTACAGTAACAAAACGCATGACCGCAGTGCGCGCACTTCAAAGACATTCCATACTTCACAGATTATGCGTTAGAAAAACGCACCGCAATGCGCGCTCGTACGGCGCCCGCCCTAAGGGCGAGCGTTTTTCTACCGCATATGTCTTTGAAGTGCGCGCACTGCGGTCATGCGTTTTGTTACTGTAGGCCCCGCCCAGTGCGGCAGAACTACCGGACACGCACCGCAGTGCGCGCTCGCTCTTCATACGGGTTTTTACCAGCGACAGTTCATATATTCTTTGCTTGCACGACGTAATTTTACGCCAGTAGTCTGAAAATGGGTTTATATGTACCTAGGTACCTCACTACGGGTAAGATAAGAGGCTTATTGTAAGTACTAGCTTTTGCCCGTGGCTTCGCCCGCGTGGATGATGGAAAGTATTCCATGGGAACGTAGTACGTTCGGACGGCCCTATGCTCTCTACATGTATACGTTCAGCGTACTTACATGTGGAGAACATAAAGCCGTCCGATATAACTGTGCAAACTCAAATCCTTACGATATATCGTTGCCGTGTATGGTGGCCTTAAAGCTTCCAGTCGGCATGATTTTTCACGACTCTTCAACAATCATCGTCATATTTCAGCCAATTTAGACAAAAACTTAATGAATATACACTGAATCACTCTATCCATTGCTGAAAACGTGAAAACCGTATAAAAACACGTTCAATAGTTTTTGAGTTTATCTCATTCAAACAGACAGACAGACGCGGCGTGGGGGGGACTTAGTTTAGATATTTACTATGCCAGTCACGTTCTAATAAAAAAAAAACTTTAGACCGAGTATCCACTTGTTCAAAAGTTATTTCTTGTAGGTAATAAATTAATAATTTCTAACGAAATCCGTGCATTTTTGTGTATTTTAAAATCAACCCCTATTTTTCTAATTTTATTTCCTACCAAAGGCATAAATTTCAATTTTCATACTTAGGTATCACTAATAATGCTGGGTTTCCCATACAAACTTTCATCCCCTATGTCACGCCCCGTAGGATTATTTTTGAGGCAAAAAGTAGCCTTCGCCAGGATGCCATGTCAGCCTTGCCAAATTTTTTCAAGATCCGTTCAGTGGTTTAGGCGTGAAAAGGTAACAGACAGACAGACAGATAAGAGTTACTTTCGAATTTATAATATTATAGTATAGATTCATAAAGACTAGTCTGTACTTACGTGCTTATATAGGTACCTACATAAGTAAATAAAACTATTGAATTTAAAAGTTCATTATTATTTATTAGGTAGAAGGTTATATTTTTCACTCAAAACATAATGTACGCGTCTGTACCAAAATTATAAGACTATTATACTGTAATTTTCAGAAGGTTAGCGTAATGTATTAAAGGTCCGCTTTTCTGTAACCATCTAAACTTGGCCGGGTTACCGTGGTCACACACACCATAGTGACTATTTTTCGATTATCTCGTTAATTATTGAGTGGATTACGTTGCAAATGTACAGGCATAAAATTGAATAAAAGCACTAATTATTGATATAACTTTCACTTCATAAATCCTAAAGAATCTCGGTTAAACGGTGGTTTAAAAAACCGCTGCGCATCATGTCTCACTGATCACACAATTAGCGACTAATTTTTCATGTTGTCAAAATTAAAATACCTGATGGTGGCCATGCCAGTGTCAGTCACACAATTAGCGACAAGTTTTTCATGTTGTCAAAATTAAAATCCCTGATGGTGGTCATGCCAGTGTCAGTCACACAATTAGCAATAAGTTTTTCATGTTGTCAAAATTAAATCCCTGATGGTGGCCATGCCAGTGTCAGTCACACAATTAGCGACAAGTTTTTCATGTTGTCAAAATTAAAATCCCTGATGGTGGTCATGCCAGTGTCAGTCACACAATTAGCGACTAATTTTTCATGTTGTCAAAATTAAAATCCCTGATGGTGGCCATGCCAGTGTCAGTCACACCATTCTCAAAGATTGGACATTTTGGGAGTTGGACATTTTGGGAACTGGACATTTTGGGAATTGGACATTTTGACACCGTTGGACATTTTTAGAATTGTATATTTTGACCTTGAATGATAATTTATTATGTTGAGTAAAGGTTGATCTGCGAACCTATATACCTTATTATCTTAAACAAACCTACGCATTTTTTTAAATGATTATTTTACTTATAAATAAAAATACTCAAATAAACATATTTTTATTTAACACTTGTGTACGCGTATGTACCAAACCATACCACACTATCCTATAAATTTCAGAAGGTTAGCATAATGTATTAAACGGCCGCTTTTCTGTAACCATCGAAACTTGGCCGGGTTACCGCGGTCACACACACCATAGTGACTATTTTTCGATTATCTCGTTAATTATTGAGTGGATTACGTTGCAAATGTACAGGCATAAAATTGAATAAAAGCACTGATTATTGATATAACTTTCATTTCATAAATCCTAAAGAATCTCGGTTAAACGGTGGTTTAAAAAACCGCTGCGCATCATGTCCCGAAGTAAATTTAAATTTCATCATAATTTATTAATTGCTTACAGGATAATAAATTAAACTTCAGGTACAATTGAAGGCAGTTATAAGCTATAACATAACGTTGCAAGTAAGTCTTTAGAGCTTCTATTCGAAGTGCTAGGATCGATTAAAGCATATTTCTATTTACCTAAATAACTCCTTAACGGTGCAATTTTTTTGTTTTATTAATGAGGAACAAATTCAAGCTAACTCATAAGAAGTCGTGTGCAAAATACTATAAAAGGGGGCTTATCCGTTTCAGAGATCCAGCAAACATGTAAACGTTACCGCAGCAGGATCTTGAATATCTTCGCAACCATAACAGATACAAATACAAATTAAGTTGGTACATTTACCTCGTCTGAGGCACTAAATATTTGGCTACAATTTATTTCAATATACCCATTAATAAACAAAACTTCTGGCTAGGGTAACGTTACGCCAGCCAGAACTGTTTTTGTCAAATAACTAAAAAACTATTAGAGGTACAAATTTAAAAATCGATGGTACAATTACAGAAGCCGAGGCACTAATTATCTATAAAATTCAAATGACGATTTTCGACATTTTCTGGCTGCGGTAACGCACACCATTTCCGATTTGTGGATTTTGTTACTTTTTTTCTGTGATTTAGGTTATTTATAAATTGCTAGCAGTAAACTTGCAGATTGATTCTCTGATTTTAATTTTCATTCATCATCTGAGTTACTCGCTGAAATATCTGAAAAGCGTCAGGCTGTTCTGTAAAACTCACCTTCAAACCCTGAAAAGAGCTGCTATCCTGAAAAGTTCATTTCGAACTTAAATTGACTAACTGACTGAAATTGAAAGTGAACTCATTTGATATAATAATTTAACGCAGATTCACAACGACACCCGAGGCACCGTTCGAATTTCGAATTGTTGCTTATCAATAATTCGAAATTCGAACGGTGCCTCGGGTGTCTGACACTGCCGCTGGGGTCGCGGGTTGTCTGAAGGGGTTACCGCGGCCCTGGCATAGGCAACTGAAGGAACACGGGTGGGTTTTAGTCAGTAAAAGTCTGACACGCCCTCCCGCTCCACCCAGAGCGGGAGAAGTTATTTGATGATTTCCCACCCTCAAAAAAAAAAAAAAAAAAAAAAAGGGTGTCTGACACTACACTAGTAGGTACACAGAGTGTTGTCAGTGCCAAAATTCAGAATATTTGGCATTTACAAAAAGAATAGTAGATATTTAGGATATTAGATGGAGATTTTAGGATGTTTAGGGATATTTAGGTAGTGGATATTTAGGATATTTAGGGATTTTAGGGTATTACCTAGTTTTACAAAATATTATCAAATTAGTAGCTACTTATACCTACTAATTTGTAGGAAGATCATAAGTACCTAGCTAAGTTATTCTGAATGTATAGAATGCATATTCTTTTTAACCTTCGATTCAATTGTTTCACGTTCCATCAATATTATTAATATCTACTTGTCAACTACCTTGTCAATCATGACTTCATGACATTCTTCTAATGGAACGTGATTTGTTTACTAATGACTATGTCAATAATATTTGTAATTATGCATAAAGGCTCTTGCAGACAGAGGCGATATCGCGAGCGATATTGCGATATTATCGCGTCGCAACACCGCTACGCGACACGTCGCGACGCGATATCGCCTCTGTCTGTAAGAGCCTTAATACGTACCTACCATGTGTAGATATTGTGAGGAGATATATTATATCTGCTCGCAATATCTACCGGCTCAATCTATGGCTCATAATAAGAGCCATGGATTGAGCCACAGACTGTCTGTGGATTGAGCAATGAAGTTGGATGATTTGAAGTAGATTTGATAGATCATTACATGCAGTGCCGTAACTGACCTTTTATGCGCCCGCCCCGATGCGAGCTTCAGTAACTTTGTCTACCTACAACCTACTTGGTAGAATTTTGAATAGTTGAGTATAAGTATAAATTGGGTAAAAGAAAAACAAAACCCAATACAATACACAAATGACACCAAATACTAGGCACTACTAAACCTGTCTGAGGCCCGGGGCGGGCAAACTAAATGACAAACTTTTCTGAAAAGAAATTCAGAAAAAATTAAGAAGTAGGATATAAGTTGCAAGAACGAGCGAAGCAAGCTCTAAAATTTTAGCACCCCGCTTCGGAAAGATTAGGTTTTCTTTTGATAAAGAAATAGGATATACTTCGTCCACCTATGCAGAAAATTTTAAGTATATTAGAAGAATATTTGATGGTAGAGCGAGCCTAACGAGTCGAAATTTTTTAGCACTGGAGCCTCGGAAAAGTTAGTTTTTCTTTTGACCATTCATACAGAAATAGCAGATACATTGTCAACTTAGGCAGAAAAAAAATAATATTAGAAAAACATGGGATGTTAGAGCGAGCTAGAAAACTTTAGCAAGCCGCCTCTAGGTAAGGTTTTCTTTTAACTTACAGGAATAGGTGTTAGTCGAGAGAAACACGGTCTCTGTCTGTTACAAGAGCGCGCGAAAATTTGGCGCCCTAAGTTTATTTTGCACACGAAAGGTGCCTCCAACTGCAAACTGCCTTTTATTTCCTGAACATGTTTTCGCCTTGGTTAGAATTTTATTCTCAAAAGTTTTCGAGATTTGGGGCCCCTCAGGACCGGCGGCCCAAGGCACACCGCTGATAACCCCCATTTGTTGGATAACATTTCCTTCAAATTCAGTTCTACTATATAGCTTTATGAAGACCCCACACAACACGTAACAACACTTAATTTACAATCACCGTCTATTATCATTAATGTTATTTACTTGTAAGAAGAATAAATATCAAATCAGCTGTGTATGCTGCTGATAGTAGGTCGCGTCTACACCCGTATTACGCGATAAATAATAGGTAGGTACCTATTGTATGTATGCTTCTAACTAGATACCATGAATAATCAATCTGCCTAGCCTTTTCCCAACTGTGTTGGGGTCGGATTCCAGTCTAACCGGATGCAGCTGAATGTCAGTATTTCACATGAAGCGACTGCCTATCTGACCTCCACAACCCATTTACTGGGTAATACGATACCCCTTGGTAAGACTGGTTGTCAGACTTTCGGGCTTCTGACGACCCGTAACGACTGTCAAAGATCCACAACAGCCGGGACCAACGGCTTAGCGTGCTTTCCGAGGCACGGAGGAATCTCGGTATGTAAAGATGGTCACCCATCCACTGACCAACCCCGGCAAGCGTAGCTTAACCTGACGGATCGACCCGTGCGGCTGTTATTACTTAGCCACGAGCTCCTCTAACTAGATACCATGAACCTATGACCCAAAACTTGGTCATTTCTGCGCCCCTTCAGGGTCTGCGACCGTGCCTGGGCACCGCTGGACCGCCCTAATTACGGCTCTGATCACAGGCTATACATACGCTGTGGGTGATGCGTCAGTGTCAGGTAGGGTTGCCAACTTTTCTAAAATAAATAGAGTAAGTATATTTGATTTTAGAGAGGGTCAAAAAAGAGTACAGATTACGCGGGCTACCTTAGCGCATCCCTCTTAATTAGTTTTTTTTATTGAATATTTTTTTTTAGTCTTCGAAGCAAGAACGGCCGTATGATTTAGTAAAATAAAAATAACCCTTCAGAATCCAAAATTTTATTTTCATTTTTTAACCCACAACCACCGTCTCCAGTGAACCGGCAAAAATCCAGGATTTGGAAGGGCAGTCAAGGCAAAAAGTGGTCCACTTACCCCACGTTGATTACTTCGTATAACCACAGAAAAAAAAGGATTGTTTATTGTTTAGTGGTAAAAGTAGTGAGGGGTAGCGAGGTCTCTGGACAATCAATTCGTCCTGTCGGATCCTTTCGGAGGAGCCTGTATTAGTGACGTGCGGCCACGCCAAATCACCGTGTAATTACCTCGTGGCTTGGTCGCAGGGTAGACGCGGACAAAAGTGATTTTGGACGATTTGATTGAAGTTTTTAATGTGTGCACAAAAAAAAATTCTGGTTTGGTACTCAATAAACCAGCTGTTTTTTTTTGTGCACACATTTTAACACTGAATAACTAACTAACTGTATTGTAAATATTTTATTATTTTTATTATTTATTTAAATCGAACACGTCATGTCATTCTTAAAACAACTATATGAATCACATGTGTTTGATTTAAATAAATAATAAAAATAATAAAATATTTACAACACTTATAAAAGTATGTTAGTAAAATTCTTCATTAAAATAAAATACAATAAAATAAAATAAATAAAAACAAAACTAAAACTAATTCAAATACCTATAACTATGTGCGCTTCCCGCGGCACCAGACCTGCAGCAGTGCATACTGGTCCAGTGCCCCGGGAACGGGCAATCAGGGATGCTGTTCTTTTTCGCATGATAGCTTGAAAGCTATCTGTATCTGCTCCAGCAAACATGGCCGATGCGCTACAGAATCGCGATTTGATGCATTGGTATTCAGAATATAACTTTAATCAGAGGAAATTGTGCTTGCCTTATGTTTCTCAGACTGATTACAATATCTTTTAACCGGTCTTATAATCATTTGCCCCAATTTATAATCAAAAATTGAGCAATCATAACTCATTATGTAAAGTACTCATAATAAAAGAGTAATTTGACGCATACCAATCGTTCATGTCATATCAACAATTGCCTCTATCACATTTAATTTCGAAATAGTCTTACGAAAGTTATATCATTAGTAGTAAAATAAATAAACATTATTGTTTATAATCACACAATGTTGTTGAACTCAAACGACCTAATTACTAAGGAAATGTGTTTCAATTCAATCTTTGTTTCCGGTAATTATGATAGTGTTGTATCTCTGTTAATGATTTTAATTAATTTTTATTGTTACAATGTTTGCGTATGTAAATACCTAAGTACTGTTATGTTCGCATTTTAGTTGTACGCTAAAATAACGGTTTATTATGTCAAGGACAGTTTTGAGAACAAGAACAAGTAGGTATAAAATGTACGTTCAGCCTTGGCCAATTTCTTAGGCGATAAATAAATGCTTCGTACAGAATTAGTCAAAAATGGGACAAAAGATGTTATGACGACGAACTCTTAACATAATATTGATAAGTTGGAGATGTATAAATAGTCGTTTATACAAAGTGTAACGTTAAATGCGCAAATCATTGTACTCATCATTATGAACAACTTTTACTATAACACCAAACCTGAAATCGCAAAAAAAACAGCTGTTCAGTACATTTACGTTCGCATAATTCGTCAAAATGTACTGAACAGCTATATTTTTTTTCGCGATTTCAGGTTTGGTCTTATAGTAAAAGTTGTTCATAATGATGAGTACAATAACCCCTTAAGAGGTTTTGCGCATTTAACGTTACACGTTGTATAGTTATTAATATTTTGCACATTTCAAATTTAATTATCTACTAGGTAAATCAAGTAATTTAAGGGAAGGCAGTTATGATGTTTTTTTTGCAAATATGAATATTGTATCTACTTATATGTAATATGTACTAGCTTATTATTTGTCCCACTGTAGGGCAAAGGCCACTTGTCATACAGAAGCATTGATCACCACCTACTAAAGAATTTAATCAATTAAATACTTAAGTGTAACAAAAACATTACGTCAGAAAATAAAATATATTCAATCATATTTTATTTTATATAAAATCTCAAAAAATATAATAATACGTATATTATTCCTCTTCACTTCTGTCCCCGACTGTACTCAAGGACTAGTGATGTGTTCACGCTAGATCGATTTGAGCGGAAAGGGTTCAGAATCACATTGAATACTAAAAATGCTTTAGTCCCGCACAAGTGCAGTGCAACCCTAGCATAATTATGTGGCCGCATTAATATACAGGGTGTCCCGTAAATAATGGATAATCTCTTAAGGGGTCATTGTACTCATCGTTATGAACAACTTTTACTATGGGACCAAACCTGAAATCGCGAAAAAAAATCAGCTGACCAGTACATTTATCTACATCAAACTCGTCAAAATGTAGGGAGCAGCTGATTTTTTTTTCGCGATTCCAGGTTTGGTCCCATAGTAAAAGTTGTTCATAATGATGAGGACGATGACCCCTTAAGAGATTATCCATTATTTACGGGACACCCTGTAGATTTCGTGGTTTCGAAACTATAATGGTCACTTCCTTACAGATAGATAAATGAGACGTTTCGTTCCGATAAGAGATGCTTGCATGTGGTAATTTGTGGTACATTATGTGCCTCTGCCTAGTAACAATGTTAATGTGAAGATGGGTCGATTGGATTTTTTTAATTGTAGGTAGGTGCAATGGATATTCTTAATATCCAAAATATCTAAGAATAGGTAGTAGAATTCAATTGTTTATCAACAAAAACTTACGTGAGTTACTACTGGGTTTCTATTTATATTTCTGATTTTCTCTTAACTAAATTATTAAGCGTGCCTAAATGAATAAACCATTAGGTACCTAAGTACTGCTTAGAGTGCTTAGAGGACTTTAAGTACTGCTTAGAGGAGCTTGTGGCTAGGTTATAACAGCCGCACGGGTCGATCCATCAGGTTAAGCTACGCTTGCCGCGGTTGGTCCGTGGATGGGTGACCATCTTTACATACCGAGACTCCTCCGTGCCTCGGACAGCACGTTAAGCCGTTGGTCCCGGCTGTCATTCGTGGATCTTTGACAGTCGTTACGGGTCGTCAGAAGCCCGAAAGTCTGACAACCAGTCTTACCAAGGGGTATCGTATGACCCAGTAACTGGGTTATGGAGGTCAGATAGGCAGTCGCTCCATGTAAAATACTGGTATTCAGCTGCATCCGGTTAGACTGGCAGCCGACCCCAACATAGTTGGGAAAAGGCTAGGCAGATTGATTACTGCTTAGAGTGCATATGGGTAAACTAATCTACAGTTAGACCTCTTTCATGTTGTCGACGCACTAAAAACCTGTGATTACTTTACGACAGAATGCTATCCTGTAGAGTTCACTTCGAATCTACCCTCATCCTCATCGGCGGATGAGGCGGCGCACAACAATTTATTCGAAAGAAAATCATCTCGAATTGACACCTTAACACCGTTAGATTTTGTTGTTTTTACAGAATAACCCCCTACTGCGCTCCAGAAAGCAAATTGCCGATATCTCAAACAGCTGCAAGACAGCGAAACTGAAATGGGACTGCTGGCAAAGCTGTGAGCACGTATATCGCAAGACTGGAATCCTGAGATAGGCAGACGGGGTCGCGGCAGACCGAGGAGAAGATGGCGGAACGCCTTGGATGGCTTCCTCATGAATTACGCCGGTTTACGCTGAAAACCAGCGCCTTGACTCGTGCCTTCGTGCATGGGTCACGGCATTACGCTGAGCGTTAGCCGTTTCGCGCGTTAGTGACGCATAATTAAGTATTTTGTTGTTTTTCTTTTTATGTTTAAATTTAGCTACCCAATTGTTTTTTATTTTTTAGGTTTATGGAACAAACGAATGTATGTGCGTCATTTTTCGCGGGAATAAATAGTTTTTCTTTCTTTCTTCTAATTGACGCAAAGAAGCACGACATCGTGAGAAGTGGAAAGAATGAGGGGAGGCTTTTGCGGGCGATCTATTCTGTAAAAATTTCACCGTGAAAACTTAGATGAATTGATCTGGAAGTGTGCTGCCAGCTCAGCTCACTTCACCGTTTTTTTTGGCAAGAGTTGGACGGACAGCTTCCAGTCTAACCGGATGCAGGTGAATACCAGTATTTTAAATGGAGCGACTGCCTATCTGACCCCGATACCCCTTGGTAAGACTGGTTGTCAGACTTTAGCTTCTGACGACACGTAACAACTGTCAAAGATCTACAAATGACAGCCGTGCATTCCGAGGCACGGAGGGATTTTTGTATGTAAAGGTCACGCAACCGCGGCAAGCGTAGCTTAACCTGATCGATCGACCTGTGTGGCTGTTATTACCTAGCCACAAGCCCCTCCGAATGGGAAGCGTAACCTTCAACCGGTCAAGAGCGAGACGGACTCGCGCACCGATGGTTCCGTTCCGATTTCTGAAAAATTGTGCTATTTAGAGACATCGTTTTATTTTTCCTGTAATCTTTACATAAACTTCTATCACATAGAATAATTTCAGATTTTTATCTTCGCAAACTTCGGATATAAGAAGGGGGGGGGGGGGGGAACGGTATTTTTTTTCACATTTTTCATCAAAAGTCGAAAACTATGCGGCCTAAAAAAAATTTAAAAAATGTTTGAGAATGTGCAAACAGCGCTCTTTCATATGATACCCCACATGTCCTAGTAGCCCCACTTTGAATTTTTAAGACCCCCTTTCAGTCCCTTTTACAAAAAAAATATAAATATTTTTACTTCTTTCTTATTTGTAAAATAGTTGGGTAAATGTCATCTAAAACTATTCCAAATTTTAAGTTGATAGCATTAGTAGTTCTTGAGATATCCAGCTGTGACAGACAGACAGACAGACAGACAGACTGAGTCACACCATAAGGGTTCCATTTTTACCATTTTGGTACGGAACCCTAAAAAAACCCTACTATTGTTACTAACATAAATAAGTTTACTCTACTTACTGCAACTCCTACCGTAGATGAATCTAAGCTCAATAAATTAGCACAGGTCTCTGCACCAAGCACATAGGCAGACTAATGATTTCTGTGATTACATAGGCACGTTATATACTTACAACGAGGCAATAATGTGGATCGTGGCCGACTAGCATGGCGAGGTTGACAGGTGCCAATCTTCGACGTGCGCAGGAGCATATAACGCTGTGTCGGTGCTCACGGGCTGAAGTCTTAACATGCAAGTTGCGATGAATGTAGGTAGTAATTTAAAAGTCTGTTCCATTGTAATACTCAAAGGTATAGTGTCATGATTTTCAAATAATAATAAATTTTGTTGATTTAAAATACTGAATTTAGAGTTGAAAGTATGTGATTTGACTCAGATGATTTTGT
The DNA here is from genome assembly GCA_905163495.3 of Cosmia trapezina. Lineage (NCBI taxonomy): Eukaryota > Metazoa > Arthropoda > Insecta > Lepidoptera > Noctuidae > Cosmia > Cosmia trapezina. Next base: position 18,476,698 of record LR991027.1, read on the forward strand.
ATCTGTGTTTTCGAGTAGTTAAAAAGTATCTCATTTGACATTTACCGCCAAAAAGTATGGCTGAAAGTTGGTAAAAAACGTGATGTTTGGAGCGTCACCTAGTTTCTAAGTTAATTCTCTTGGATCTTCGAAACCTAAAGGTTGTCTAGAAATCTAGTCTATGCTGATACTTATTGACTGCCTAGTTAAATAGTTTGTTCAATATTGTTACCCTGTACCAAGTTTGTATGTGTGCAAGAAGATAAAATATATTATATCAATGAAGACGTTTATCATTTCACTTCAGAAGCGGGGTAAACCCAAAAAGGTACGTAAATAATCTTTAGAATGATAATAATGAATTGCTTGTAATTAATGGTATTTAAAACAATTGATAAAGTTAATTTTTGATAAACTTACCAGAGGCATATGAGAACTAGGTACTTACCTGTTCCTTTATCGATTATTGTATTTTATTTTTAAATAATGCTATCATTTTGTTGGTTGCCTGAATGAAATCCATGAGCGTGATTTTGGCGTACTGGTGTGGATGCCGCACATTATGTCAGGGCAACACTCTGATGATGTGCGGCAAAGTACACTGCTGACTGGACTTATCACGCGCTTTGATTAGGGCTACCCTCTGATAGCGCGGGATATGTCTCAGCCAGGATGGTTGCCTAAATGGAACCCATGAGCATGATTTCGTGGTACTGGTGTGGGTGCCGCACATTATGTCAGAGCAACACTCTGATGATGTGCGGAGAAGTACACTGCTGACTGGACATATCACGCGCTTTGATCAGGGCCACCCTCTGATAGTGCGGGATATGTCTCAGCCAGGATGGTGCCTTAGGTTTATGATTTCTGGGTAATTTAAATGAAGCAATATTTCCAATTTGATAATGATTCCATATTTTTATTTTTGCTACCATTTAACTTAATTATAGCTACGTTCCCGTAAGCCTCATTTATGGAATATAAATGAACAACAGTTGAACATATTATTCTATTATGTAATAGTTTACAAGCAACACGTTAAGCAAGAATAAATTAAAGGTTATGTATGAGTTATGACTATTCCTACCTTACTAACTATTGCCATGATGATGAGTATTTATTTTATTTCATCATAGTATTTATTTTATTTTATGATAATTTACAAGCAACACGAGGTTAGCATAAATAGATTGTTGGTTATGACTATTCCTACCTTAGTAATTGCCATGAAGAACAATATGATAAATGACAAATAATAAATGATAATGCCGCGGCCACACGATACGGACATCGCCGTTGATTACCGCGTAGGTGTAGCCACCACTTGCTGCGATTATTTGACCGAATCTTTACTGAATTTATCTATCACAATAGTCTATCGCGATGTTTAAAGCGTTTATAGGCATTGACGTTGACGTATAATGTTGCCCGGCATAAGTGAACTGTAGTTGTTCCGTGGGATTGTTGGGCGTACTTTGTGACTTCACTGGATTTTGAGTGGATATGATTTTTACTGGATTATAGATATTTATGGATGGATATGGTACCTACTTACTGTAACATATTTTGTACAATTGTTTGTTTTCCCTAAATAAATAAATAAATACTGGAAGGTGAGTAGGTACTTTGTGATTTCACTGGATTTTATGGATTTTGATGGATGAGTGAGTCACTAGTCGTCGGATTGTGATAATGGACGTACTTTGTGATTTACCAGTGAATCACTAGTCGTCGGTTAAATTGTTCTAAATGTGTATAGTAGCTGGGCATAATCTATTACCTGTTTCAATTGATTGAATTAACGAACTTAGCCAACACTTTATTTTTGCTTAGATTTATTTACATGAATTTTAGCCGCTCACACGAACAACTCGGGATCAGCTTATATCTCGCTCGCGTGAGCGGTTAAGTATCGAATGAATTGAAGTTGTGGGTAGGCAAATGATAAATGATACTGATTGTGCGAACGATAAATGGTTTTGTTTCTATGGTTAGGTTTGTAGAACCATTTTTACATGTCAATTAGCTATTATGATGCTCACTGATTTTATGATACTATGATGAATTTTATTATACCATGTTTTTTTTATGATTATGATGCTTAGTGCTTATTGTGCTGAATCATTGGGACATTGAGTATCTAGCCTTGAATTCTGATTCATGTGTAAAGATTATGAATTTATTACGCCCCAAGTAATCTGCATAAATAAAACTTAAATGCATCACTTGATAACTGGTGGACCGATTTGGTTATATTTTGTTTTTACTAAATGTTCGTTAGCCCTAATAGGGTTTTATGGGAATATAAATCGAAAGTTTCCTGGAAAAAAAAAAAAAGATGAAATTTTGGAATAAGTGAACCTCCATTTTCTATGAACTAGAGACCATATTGAGATTTTGATGCAACGTCTGTCGGATCTGATAGTGTGTAATATTTCCATATTTCATTGAGGTGTAACAATGACATCTGATGTCAAGCCTGGCAATAAAATTATAAATTTACTAAGCTAAATTAGGTTTGAGTTTCATTTTGCTTATAAGTTTTGACATTGCAATAATTATTGCAGAAAAAAAAAAAAAAAAAAAAATTACTTTTCGCTCGCCATAATGAATTCTAACCTGAGTTACTGTTAGTTTGTTAATGATATTTCTTGTGATTGAAGAGGGCCATATTTAATAGTCTGTACTGGATGTTTAATTTTTAAAAGTTCGATGACGTTACCCATACATTGGTTTTATCTTTCTAGATAGGTTAGGTACGATGAGTTTTAAAAGACTAATGTTCTGTTGCTGACATCCTCAGATAAACTCTCAATTGCTATTGACTCAAGAAGGTTATGCGTAACGATAAACGTCGGTTAACTGTCAGCACGTTTCTAAATACGTAACAAGCCATTCAACATTTCACTATCATTTAGATCATTTAGAGAATTTATTCCGGGAGGTTTTTAAATATGTATAACACATTAATATTTAATTTATATTAATATAGAAACCTTATGTTTTATCAAGTCGTAAAAACATTAATATTTAACTTATTTATATAATATACCTATAGAAACCTTATGTTTTGTCAAGTTGTAAGAACATTATTTATATATAGTAGGTTGCTAGTAATAAATAATTTAAGTCTTTCTTTGTAATCTTTATACTTAAGCTATTAAAACTACACTATCGTATTAGGTAAGCCTGTGATGATAGTTGTGTTTTAAATAAAAAACAACTATGACACCGAAAGAGATAGTGTCTAAAAATTGATAGTTTTATTTATAATAATATTTCTTTCGAGGGTAAATAAGTGGCTTAACACTGTCTTAGTTTTTGTGTATGACGTTTTAAAAAGAAGTAAGGTTGTTTCCACGACTACTACGTCAATTAATTATAGAACGATTAAACTGCCAACATTGGTCAGTTATGTTAGCTAGTTACAAGTTATCGAACTACTAGCGCTATTGGATAGATAAACTAAAGTTAATTGTCTCAGAAACCGGACATAACTCGCAGTTTTTAAGATGAAAACGATAATTTCGTATGCTATATTTTTATTTTAGCAGGATTTTAAACTGGAATTTTGCACTAGATAACAAAGAGGTTATTTTTTTAAAAATAATATCCATATGTGATCTGATCATTTTATTGTTGAGGACTAAAAGAATGAAGGTTTTTTTTTTATATAATATGTCAGATAGTATAAACGTCCAAGTAGTGTGGGTTGTTCCTTCAGTGATTTCAATGGCGTTCATCTCCTCACATCGTTTCTGGTATTGGTCCACGAACTCCAGAGTTATAAAATTTTGTTAGCAGCGTATCATGTCTAAGCGTATCGAACGTAAAGGTCTTGTATCTGGTTACAAACATATTTTTCTATTACTTTATCGATAACGGGTAGAATAGTACCTAAACGGTCTATAGTTTCCACAGTCGGTAGAACTGATTTTTTTATATATACCTATTGGGTGCACTACAACAGTGTTTAGTGCTTCCGGGTATTTTTCTTGTTTAACACTCGTATTGATTTTGGTTTTAGACAATAACGCCTGTCTCGTCACAGATGGATTTTATTTGTTTGCAGAATGTACAGTTACAGGCTATTCACGATAAAACTGAGTAGGTACATAATGTGGTAGGTACATAATGTTGCTGTAGTTAAGGCTAGATTATTCTTTAAGTTAACATGTATAATTGTTGCATACCTTCAAGATAATATCTTAACGTTCATTAATGTAGTACTTGTTCTCTTTCTTATTATTTTTTATATTTAACTAGCTTTTGCCCACGGCTACGCCCGCGTGAATGTTGGTAAATATCGCACGGGAACGTACTACCGGGAAATCTTTCCTTATTCCTTGTAATAATATAATTCAATCATGATTCGAAAGACACGTGGCGCAATCTATTATGATAAGAACGTTACTGTTAGTTTTGTTATTGTACGTTGTTGTCAGTTTGTTGTCGGGAAACAAGTAAGTACCTGTACACCTCGTAAAAAAAAGGAATATCGCGATAAGTCCCGTTCTCGATATTGTTTTATAACGTTATTGTTTTCCTCGGGAACAGTACTTTTAGATTTCGGCATGATTGGTTTGGTGGTTTGGGCGTGAAGGGATAGCCAACAAACAAACTTTTGATCACATTTACAATATTTGAGTAATTTGAAACAAAGATTATGTGATATTTAATTTAATGTATTTACACCTAATGCTGATCTACTCCTGGAGCAGTTTACTTACACTCAATGTTATTTGTAGCTTTAGACGACGCACATTGTGGGCCGGACACGATTCCCAAAACCCGAATATTTTAAATGAGGCTAGTTGTCGATTGTTTGTCGTATTCATAACTGTGGGGTGATTATCTGAACAAATGAGTTTCTGCAGTAGCCGATAGCGATATTGCTAAATGAATTGTACTTTCTTTTGTATACATTTGAGATTTTTAATTATTTTTGTTAAATTAGAGTGGTCCAGTATGCGACGGTTATACTTGGGTAAGATCTTCCTAATACTGATTCTGAATTGTGCATCAGCCAATGATTTCATTTCTAAACTAGCCGTTGCCCGCGGCTTCGCCCGCGTGTATGTCGGTTATTATCCCACTGGAACCTTCTACCGGCATGAAAAGTATCCTATGTCTTAATCCAGGTTATAAACTATTTGTGTAACTGTGTGTAAATTTCATCCAAATCCGTTCAGCCGTTATTGCGTGATTGAGTAACAAACATCCAAACATACAAACTTTCACATTTATAATATTAGTAGGATTATTTTTTTAAGACCACTAAAGTGGTTTGATTAACCGATTTGTTTTGTTGCGACCAGACAAAATATTGTTTGGTCTTAAACTCACTAGTACCTATAAATAAGGACCATATCATACTCGAGATGGAGTTGGACGTGGAGGACGTTACAAATAAAACTTAAAAAGGAGATTATCCAAATCCTCCATCAAACGCCAGTTACTCAGCTAACCAAGTAGTGCCGGTCTAGTCATACGTACATACACATACACATCATTACACATATTTACAGCACACACACCGCACAGATACACGCACATACATACATACATCCATATTAATAATTATGTCACTCTCTGTATTTTTTTACTATAATTATCTGAGTACTTCGTAATTGGCGTAATGTTTGGTATAATAATCTGTGTTTGCTTAGCGCAAAAATTCAAAATGGTCAGCTTGTTATCAAGAGAAACTCGTAGTGTAGATAAAATTAAGAAATTGTTGCCGGAGTTACATATACGGTTTAAGACATTTATTTCTCAAAAAGAATACAATTCACTTAATATGAGACATACAAGATAACCTTAAAACTAAATATGAGAATTACTTATGAAGAAGGTAGGTACTCGTAAATAAATAAGTTAGATAGTAGACGAGCAATTTTTACAGTGTTGTGGGTAAAAGGAAAAAGTGAGTGTACTATTACATGTCGATTCTTGAAGGCAAGTCAATAGCAATTACACATTGAACGATTTATATGTACCGTAATGTTTCGGACATACAGAGTAGGTATCCTAGTTATCTTTATACTTAGCAAATTAGTAAATAAAAATGGCAACTGATTTATATGTAAATTAAATTGGTGTGGTGGGTTATATTTAAAATCTAGAAAAATCTTTTAAGATGTGGTGCTTTATGGTTTTTTTTGTATAAAGTAAAGGACTGTATCTCTTTAATAAAAGAGATACATATCTGGTCCGTATCAAGTTAGAAAGGTATTTAACAAAGAGGTATTATACGCAGTGAATGGAATTTATCCGAGTTTTGGAACGGATCAGACTGATGAATCGTCAGAAAATGAATAGTTAAATGAAATGCAGGCAAATGAATGGTAGTCTATTGTATTCAAAGATAATGTAAACTGATAAATGCTAGCGCAATCTGCGCTTAGGATACATAAGGTTTATTGTAAATTTTTGTGTTAAACATGTTTGTTTTTGTTTTTCTGTTTTCATGTTGTAATGTACGAGTATATACGCGATACGGGTTGCGCATGGTGCGCGATACTGGTGCTAGTTGCGCGTGGTGCGTGATGCTGGTTGCGCATGGTGCGCGATTGTGGTTGCGCGTGGTGCGCGATGCTGGTTGCGCGTGCTGCGCGATGCTGGTTGCGCGTCGTGCGCGAGGCTGGTTGCGCATGCTGCGCGATGCTGGTTGCGCGTGGTGCGCGAGGCTGGTTGCGCTAGGTGCGCGAGGCTGGTTGCGCGTGGTGCGCGAGGCTGGTTGCGCCTTGTGCGCGAGGCTGGTTGCGCGTGGTGCGCGATGGTGGTTGCGCGTGGTGCGCGATACTGGTTGCGCATGGTGCGCGATACTGGTTGCGCGTTGTGCGCGATGCTGGTTGCGCGTGGTGCGCGATACTGGTTGCGCATAGTGCGCGATACTGGTTGCGCGTTGTGCGCGATGCTGGTTGCGCGTGGTGCGCGATACTGGTTGCGCGTGGTGCGCGATGCTGGTTACGCATGGTGCGCAATGCTGGTTGCATCGTTGACGCTTGTGTCAAATAATACCAACCAATATTATAAATCTGGTTTATTTTCATAAATTATGTTGATACGTAATAGCTAAATTGAATACTTTATACTGTTTCAATATAAATGTGTTCGCTGGTAACATTTATACAGATTTGTATTTATCACTAATTCTTGGACATTGTATCGAGTCGTGGTTGACGAACACGCACCTTCTAGTTAAAAGGTTTAATCTAACTCTTAATGCTATTAAAGTTAATAATTGTCTAACTAGCACAAGAATGTCATGATTTCTTTAAAAATTTAAAAATTATGATTGTTTTGTGTGTGCCAGGAGGCAACACAGTGTCGGATGGCCGAATGTCATGATTTTCAAATAATAATAAATTTTGTTGATTTAAAATACTGAATTTAGAGTTGAAAGTATGTGATTTGACTCAGATGATTTTGTATCTGTGTTTTCGAGTAGTTAAAAAGTATCTCATTTGACATTTACCGCCAAAAAGTATGGCTGAAAGTTGGTAAAAAACGTGATGTTTGGAGCGTCACCTAGTTTCTAAGTTAATTCTCTTGGATCTTCGAAACCTAAAGGTTGTCTAGAAATCTAGTCTATGCTGATACTTATTGACTGCCTAGTTAAATAGTTTGTTCAATATTGTTACCCTGTACCAAGTTTGTATGTGTGCAAGAAGATAAAATATATTATATCAATGAAGACGTTTATCATTTCAATAGTAGGCGTCTTTATTAATAAAACAATTATTATTTCAACTTTATATTATTTCTTACACGTTTCATATGCTAATCCTATCTGACGTGTCCATGACAGCTGTCAAACGTCTGGTAACGTTCCGTTACTACAACGCGCGGTAAACTCAGCCATTGTTTTTATCAAATGCTCCTTTCCTTTGCAGGATTAAATAAGACTTCTAGTTGTAGCTTATATTAGATGTCTGAATCTGAATATCGTATGGTTTGTCAAATACAGTAGACCCCACGTCAGTGGTAAAGCTTTGATCTGGAGCTGGTATGTCGAAGTAAGTACAGAGCTTGAAAGATATAAGAAGTTCCCTCTTCCAATTAATTTCCCCTCCCTTTAACATATTCCTCTCCAGAACTGCTTGTGGCGTTGATGATTTTCATCCGTCACAATAATATAAAATTGTGATTTATCTCCACAAATATCTGTCTATGTGGATGTGGCATGCAATATATTTAATGTTTTAACAATTTTTAATAATATTTAAGTAATTTTTATCTTTTCGTTTGTTTCAGTCCCGTACTAACCCCACAAGATCAATTTTTATTATTATTATATTTTTTTTTTCTCTTCAATGCACACTTGCTTTCCTTATCACTTTTGACATTGGCAGAATAGTCGACATCGGCTTTGCTTGCCATAATAAGAAATAGAATAGAATAGAGAAGTTAGCTTATACTGGTTGATAGCAGAGGTGGCCCAGCGGTAACGGCCACGACTTACGAGTTGTAGGTCGTAGGTTCGAACCTAGACAGTCGCTTTACTTTGGGTAAATCATCACCACTGATCTCAAAACAGTGAAGGAAAACATTTTGAGGAAACCGGCATGTCCTGGAACCAAAAATTCGAATACATGTGACATCTACCAACCAGCACTGGGCCCGCGTGTCGGATTATGGCCCACTACCTCTACCGACAGGAGGCCTGTATCCCATCAGTGTGCCTGTGTGTGTGTGTGTGAATGTTGCTCCATTTTTTTATGTCAATAAAATATATTTTTTTTTAGTGTCGGTCAGTTGGAAAGATCTGGCTATAGCTGCCCATTCCAAGGCGTAGCGAGTTCCTATATAGTGAAGAACGCGCAAAAAACTCGAAGGACACTCACTCAATCAATCTGCCTAGCCTTTTCCCAACTATGTTGGGGTCGGCTTCCAGTCTAACCGAATGCAGCTGAATACCAGTATTTTACATGGAGCGACTGCCTATCTGACCTCCACAACCCAGTTACTGGGTAATACGATACCCCTTGGTAAGACTGGTTGTCAGACTTTCGGTCTTCTGACGACCCGTAACGACTGCCAAAGATCCACGAATGACAGCCGGGACCAACGGCTTAACGTGCTTTCCGAGGCACGAAGGACAATCACTATAATCAGAAATACCTTTAGGTTATTGAACCTAATCTTATTATTCATAGTGATTGGCATCAGCTAACCTGACATAGAATACAATACTTACATTAAGTAGTTCGAGAGACTCGATCATCACACTTTAATTTAATAATATAATATAATCATTTTATTATCAGGCAACTAGGCCCATATATAAAATACACAAAATATCTTAAACAATAATAAACTAATACATATGAATAAATCTTATTAAAAAACTATAACTATACACGTAACGTTGTCGGCGTCGTGTTCCGCTGCGTGGTGTCACGTAACCGTCCTCGGAAACGTCGAAATATGACAACTTTCGTCCAAAAGTCCTCTTTTAAGAAGGTCTGTAGATGTTGGGTTGGAACTCGTACCACGAACGACGTAAAGTTGATGTTGTGGCGAGACTCCAACTCCAATTACGACCCTCAGAGTCCAGTCGGTCTTCACCTCACAAAAAAACTCAATTAAAAATCAATCAAAATCAATCGGTCTCAATTTAATGATGTCACTGTCACAGTCAAGGACACCGGTCTTCAACCAGTGTGTTGCGGGCTCAACAAATCAGTTCAGGCGTCACAGTCTCCTGCGCAGTGATTGCGGGAGGATGAGGCCTATTACAGGACCCCTCACCACACACCCTGTATGTAGTACAATTGAATTATGGTCAGAAGTACAAGTTATTGAGCTGCTGTTCGCTTGCATACTCGTAGAACATTAACCGGTTATATCCAGCTTACAGTTTTGGAATAGTACAACATTTAAACATAGACTTATAAAAAAATATGGACTCCGCGCTGCGCATATCGAAAGTGAAGCACAGTAAGTATGCCGGGACCGTTTGTGCAAACACGCCTCGCGCACACATTTACATCATAGTATGCCGACCGGCCGCCATTACGTGACACGAGCGACTGCGTCTTTGCAGGTACTCAAATCACGCACACATAGATCGGTAGGGTGCTTCACTTTCGATATGCGTGGCGCGGAGTCCATCTTTTTTTATAAGTCTATGCATTTAAATCATCATTCTACATAATTAAATGTTAATTTGTTCATAAACGTTTTTAGGGTTCCGTACCAAAATGGTAAAAAGGAACCCTTATGGTGTCACTCAGTCTGTCTGTCACATCTCAAGAACTACTAATGCTATCAACTTGAAATTTAGAATAGTTTTAGATGACGTTGACCCAACTATTTTGCAAATAAGAAAGAAATTAAAATATTTATGTTTTTTTTGCAACAGGGACTGAAAGGGGGTCTTAATAAATCAAAGTGGGGCTACTAGGGCATGTGGGGTATCATATGAAAGAGCGCTGTTTGCACATTTTCAAACATTTTTTTTCTTGTTTTTAGGCCGCATAGTTTTCGACTTCTGATGAAAAATGTAAAAAAAAATACCGTTCCCGGGGGGGAACGGTATATCTTTTTTATCTCCGTAGTTTGCAAAGAGAAAAATCTGAAATTATTCTATGTGATAGAAGTTTATGTAAAGATTACAGGAAAAATAAAACGATGTCTCTAAATTGCACACTTTTTCAGAAATCGGAACGGAACCCTCGGTGCGCGAGTCCGACTCGCTCTTGACCGGTTTTTTTTATTGTATTAATCATGGTTTTTGATGATATTCTATTTATAAACATTATTTAAATATTCAAAAAATATTAACGCCGTAAGACGCATATCTCTTTGCCGAGATTAAAAAAAAAAAACATTCAGCTCCGGCGCGAGACGGTTGGCACCGGCAAGTGCCAAAATGAAACTGGCGCGAGACGGTTGGCACCGGCAAGTGCCAAAATGAAACTGGCGCGAGACGGTTGGCAAAGGCAAGTGCCAAAATGAAACTGGCGCGAGACGGTTGTGAATAGAGGCGTTGAACGAATTTGGACTAAGTATAGCTATAAGTTATCTGTGGCAATTTTTATTCCCGCACACGTGTTGGAAAATGAAAAATCGCACGCGTGTGAAATACATTGCATTGTGAACCTAATCGTAGTGCGATTTGAACCAGTTTTCTAGGAAGTCTATTGAAAAATCTTTTTTTCTTGGTAAACTGCTACACACTCTTATCACTAGGGTTCACAACTATGTTGTGGTCAGCTTCTTGTCTAACTAATGCAGCTGAACACCAGTATTTTACATAGAGCGACTGCCCGTCTGACCTCCACAACCCAGTTACTGGGCAATACGATATCCCTTGGTAAGTCTTTCGGATTGTCACTTTGAGTTAGATGCGGTAGGCCCGCCAGCCGGGGATTGTGGAAGGCGCACAAGTTCCCATGATCCCCGGTCCAAGTGTGAGAAGGGAACACCGGGGTAGTTTTTAGTCAGTAAGAGTCTGGACAGACCCCTACGCTCGCCACGGGGCGAGACAGCCATGAAGATTTTACACTACGAAAAAAAAAAGAAGATGCGTTAGGCCCAAACCGGGAAGCACGGCGTGCAGTGAGACCTGCAATCATTATGTGGTTGATAAGGGTAGAAGAAGAAAAGGGAGAAATACCGTAAATGGATGGAAGGTTATGCTTTGCAGTAAGAAAGAGCTGGGGGGTTCTCATAGCAGGGCAGAAGTTGAACCTTTCCAGTGAGAGAGAGTGACGGTGCTATAGGTCGTATAGTATAGCTCCGTCTCTCTCTCACTGGAAACGTTCAACTTCTGCCCTGCTATAAGAGCTCATAGTAAGCCCCCTGATGATGATTTAGCTACTTTGTCCGTCTGTCTGTCAACTGAACGGGTTTCGATGTTTGGCACACAGGTAGACATGACCTGATTTAGGACATAGGATACTTTTTACACGGTAGTTCGTTCCCGTGGGATAATTTCCGACCTACACACTGGTGAAGTGGTGAAGCCGCGGGCAAAAGCTAGGTAGGTTTATAATTCAACAGGAATTTGACCTTCTGTTCTCTCCCGTACTGTGGCCTAACCGTACCTCATTTGCCATAATGTTATTGCCATGCCATTGCTGTTCAACGAACGCTTCCTTTCGACATGTTAAAACGTCTTTTAATAAAAGTAACGATGTATGATAAAGTTTTAAAGTCGGCAGTTGAAACGTTGGCGGTTTTATATTTTAGCGGCGTTTTGAAGAAATGGAGTTACCTATTGTGTGAAAGGATGCGTTTAATGTCATAGTATAGTTTGAACAAAAAGCCGAGCTTTACAGCTGTAGTCGTAATATCTGACATCTCATCTTGGTAAAAGTACTTTCTAGTTCCATACCAAATAAGCAACGTTTCAATCCGTCACTCAAAACTTTTAGAAAGATATTTTCACTTCCTGTTACACACTTCCGTCCCTTTTTACGAAATCACTCCCACAGATTTCAGGAAAGCGAGAAGAAAGATGTTACACGTCAAAAAAATAAATAAATAAAGAACGCTAAGCTTAAACGAAGTAATAGCGCGAACTGGCGAAGCCAGGGATTCAGATGATGCGACGGGGTGGGTCGGGGGTAGGGTTGCCAGATGATATCTAAAAGCAGGACGTGTCCTCCTTTTCCATGTTTTGTCCTCCCGTCCTCCCTTACCAACAGTAAGTCCTCCTTTTTGCTAAACAATTATTATTATTGCTATAAATGTTTCTCAGAACTGCTCAAGATCTGCGAGTTTTATTTTTGTACATAATATATGCGCACATAACGCAAATGTGGAAAAAGTTTTTTCACTGATTAATACTCAGTGGAGCAAAGAGAGGAAGTGTGCAGTCAGTTAAATCTTTAATTCTTACTCAATACAACTTCAAAAACATGACATAATTATGTGAAGATTTTCATACAAAAAATATTTGTTGAAAAACGAAGAACTTCTTGCAAAAATTGGCAGCTTAGCTAAATATGATTAAAATAATGTGAAAAATTTGTTTAATTGTGAATGTCCTCCTTTTTTACAGAAAATCCTCCTTTTTAGACCCATCTGCCCTCTTTCATCAAATTATCATCTGGCAACCCGACTCCAGGTCCAAGGATATTTGGGAACAGTCCCAAATATCCTTGGACCTGACATTTTGAGTTAAGTTCAGTAAGAGACGCATTTCAATACGACAAACTTCGGACAAGAACTCCCATGTGCTAAATCTTTATAGTTTTTGAAAAAAATACGTCTAAAGTTTATTATTTTTTTTATCCAGAAAATTTAAAAAAATATATTACTTGGATATTTTGATATTATTGGAGGAGCTCGTGGCTAAGTAATAACAGCCGCACGGGTCGATCCGTCAGGTTAAGCTACGCTTGCCGGGGTTGGTCAGTGGATGGGTGACCATCTTTACATATCGAGATTCCTCCGTGCCTCGGAAAGCACGTTAAGCCGTTGGTCCCGGCTGTTATTCGTGGATCTTTGACAGTCGTTACGGGTCGTCAGAAGCCCGAAAGTCTGACAACCAGTCTTACCAAGGGGTATCGTATTACCCAGTTACTGGGTTGTGGAGGTCAGACAGGCAGTCGCTCCATGTAAAATACTGGTATTCAGCTGCATCCGGTTAGACTGGAAGCCGACCCCAACATAGTTGGGAAAAGGCTAGGCAGATTTGATTGACTTGGATATAAATAAAGCTGATATGTTTCTGGTATTTTCAATTTGTTAAGAATATTGTGAAGGATTTAATACACTTTACTACGGTCCGAAAATGTTAGCTTTTAATGAGAAAAAAATAGATATAAGTTTTTCAGATTTTAATACTCCGGTGGGACAAAAAACACGCGGACTAAGTCGCGGGCAGTGAAGCTAGCTCTGAATCTCAGAAGAACAACTCTGAATATCAACTAGGTTGACAACTTGACAGAAAATTAGAACATCGAACGATGTCAAACTTCCTGGACGCCTCTCAAGGTCTTAGGTATCGTATGCCCTACTTATAAAGCGAATAAATTGAGTAATATAATCGTATGATGCCCTACTTATTATAAAGCGAATTCGCACACATGGTTAATTAATTTACTAACGGTCAATGATATTATAATTAAATATCATTGACCGTTAGTTAAATAATTAATTATCTAAATATAATATCATTGATAACGGTCAACTCATTAGGAATGAATAAACCACTATGTTTTGAATATTCACTTATACATTGATATACAAAAAACCCCTACATTTTATATGTATACAACGTGTAACGTTAAATGCGCAAAACCTCTTAAGGGGTCATTATCATTATGAACAACTTTTACTATGAGACCAAACCTGTAATCGCGAAAAAAAAATCAGTTTTTCAGTACATTTTGACGAATTATGCGAACATAAATAATAATAAATAATATAAATAAATATAAATAAATATCCTTGGACATTTCACACAACGCCATCTAGTCCCAAGCTAAGCAACCTAATGCTTGTGTTATGGTAATGAGATGGCTGATAAACTACTTATATACATTTTTTTTTTGTAAATACATACATATTATAGATAGAAAAACACCCAGACTCGAAACAAATACTTGTATAAATGTACTGAACAGCTGATTTTTTTCGCGATTTCGCGTTTTAGTCCCATAGTAAAAGTTGTTCATAATGATGAGTACAATGACCCCTTAAGAGGTTTTGCGCATTTAACGTTACACGTTGTATATTTCACATCTCTTCCTTTTTTAAACATATTAGATACCTAAGTTAACTATAAGTACTTTTAAATGTCATGTGCAACTTGCAACGGAAATTTAACAAAGGACTAAGTGAAGTCAGGTATAATTATAGTATTATGATATAATATGATAAGTTGATGAGTCGTCATCAGACTGCCGTCATTATACGAAATTATCGTATCACAGTGATGTGAATGTGACATGTTGATGTGTCTGTGACAGACAAATTGGGCTTTATTTAGTTATTTTCGTATGAAACCATTTTGTCCGTGATTGTAACTGTGATGAGTATGAGTATTCCATTATTTCCGTATAGAAAAAGGAGGACCAAGCGTCACGCATATCGAAAATGAAGCACCGTACCGATCTATGTGTGCGTGATTTGAGTACCTGCAAAGACGCCGTCGCTCGTGTGACGTAATGGCGGCCGGTCGGCATACTATGATGTAAATGTGTGCGTGAATAGTGTTTGTACTAACGGTCTTACTGTGCTTCACTTTCGATATGCGTGGCGCGGAGTCCTTCTTTTTAGGATTCTGTACCAAAATGGTAAAAAAGGAACCCTTAGGGTGTGACTCAGTCTGTCTGTCTGTCTGTCTGTCTGTCTGTCACAGCTGGATATCTCGAGAACTACTAATGATATCAACTTGAAATTTAGAATAGTTTTAGATGACGTTTACCCAACTATTTTGCAAATAAGAAAAAAAATTAAATATTTATATTTTTTTTGCAACAGGGACTGAAAGGGGGTCTCAAAAATTCAAAGTGGGGCTACTAGGGCATGTGGGGTATCATATAAAAGAGCGCTGTTTGCACATTCTCAAAAATATTTTTTATTTTTTTTAGACCGCATAGTTTTCGACTTTCGATGAAAAATATAAAAAAAAATACCGTTCCCCCCCCTTATCTCCGAAGTTTGCAAAGCGAAAAATCTGAAATTATTCTATGTGATAGAAGTTTATGTAAAGATTACAGGAAAAATAAAATGATGTCTTTAAATAGCACAGTTTTTCAGAAATCATCAATAAAATTTACATATAAATGATGGTACGGAACCCTCGGTGCGCGGGTTCGACTCGCTCTTGACCGGTTTTTTATAAGTCTATGGAGTATCCTTAGATGGTTTGGTCATGTTGAGAGGATGACTGAAAGGCGACTAACAAAAGGTAAGGCAGACTTGAGTGGAAACACCGGCGCCGGGAGGGGACGCCCTTTGATGAAATAATTATAGTGACCTTATTGGTGATATTCTTTAGAAAGGTCAGGTGCGTGTATGACCAAATATATGAACGTAAATGAGGCAAAAGGAGTATGTAAGGAACGTAGCAGGTGGCGTTCTGTACTTTCTGCCTACTCCCCCTAGGCCTGCATCAGAGAATAAAGCTCGTGACAAATTAATAACTCAAACTCAAACTCTTTATTGCATTCATGTGTTGTCAAATTAATAACAGGCTATACTTGCCGCGATCGGTCCGTGGATGGGTGACCATCATTAGTTCATCATTAGACCATCATAGTTCCGGCTGTCTTTCGAGGATATTTGACAGTCGTTACGGATCGTCAGAAGGAAGCCTGACAACCGGTCTTACCAAAGGGTTTCTTTTTACCCAGTAATTGGGTAGTGGAGGCTACCTCTACTTACACTGAGTACCTACTAGTGTGGCGGCATCTATATCGCCACATATGAACTACGCATCAATGACATGACGTCACGCAAACCTGCATCGCGCAATTAGAGTTTACCACGCGATTAGCATATATACAACGTCCCGACATCAACCGTCGGGCAGTGGCCCACCAGACACAACACCCGTCTGGTCGGAGGATCCTCCCTTTTCTATGGAGGATGAGTGAACTTTACACCCTGTTCCTCATGCCTCTAAACTAGTATTCAATTACTCCATCTGGTTAGACTGGAAGTCGACCCCAACATAGTTACGAAAAGGCTACGCAACTTGAGCAACATAAGTATTTACTCACTGCAACACGAGAAGACTCATCCTGGGAAATAGTTAACAGTCCTCGTACGGCTTACATTCTAGAAATGATGTTCCTTTGTTCAGCTTCATCTTTCTGACAGACTGACTCCTCGACAGTTCAAAAGTGCCTGTCAATTAATCTGCCTAGCCTTTTCCCAACTATGTTGGGGTCGGCTTCCATTCTAACCAGATGCAACTGAATACCAGTATTTTACATGGAGCGACTGCCTATCTTACCTCCACAACCCAGTAACTGGGTAATACGATACCCCTTAGTAAAACTGGTTGTCAGACTTTCGTGCTTCTGAATGACACGTAACGACTGTCAAAGATCCACGAATGGCAGCGGGGACCAACGGCGAGGCACGGAAGAGTATCGGTATGTAAAGATGGTCATGCATCCACCAACCCCGGCAAGCGTACCTTAACCTGATGGATCGACCCGTGCGGCTGTTATTACTTAGCCACGAGCTCCTCAATTCAAAAGTGCCTATAATTGGTTTAATTGAAATTTTTTTTTTTTGAGTTTGAGTTTAAAAGGTCATTTTCCACATGGCCGTGAAGAACTTTGTTAGACAAAAGACGTATACATTATAAAACACATCTTTGTCGGTATGTCGTAAAAGGCACGTGTTGTTTACAGTATTCCTGTATAGTCATAATTTTGACCTACCGCAAGGCACATCGGAATATTTAGAAAAACGTTATTCTCGTACATTTGCTCTCTGATATGCGGGATAGTGTATCATTGTTCTGTGTTTATCAACCTATTAGAGTGGCTGTATAATTTGACGTGTTTGCCCGCTTTGATAATGCTTTGAGTTTGAGTTTTGAGTCAAGGAAATGGAATACTTACCTATCGCGAAATAACTTTGTCTTAAATTAAATACAAGTAAGTTAACACTAATTTACACAAGGTACTTAAGTAAATGAATAACTAACTAACTTACAAATAAATACAAAAACAAAAGGACACTTATTAGGCGTCGAAGTACTTGTCCGCTTTGTATTGTATTTTTACTTTGTCTTGTGATATAAAATCATCAACATGCAGCGATTATACCCATCGATGATCATCCTTCTGTAAACCGTTCCCAATTTACACCAGTTCTTCAAATACATCATTATTCTCCTGCCCTTATCCCAATCTATTTGGGGTCAGCGGAACATGTCTTTTTTTCCATACTTCTCTATTAGTCGTCATCTCGGTAGTCACCCCCTTTCTAGCCGTATCATCTTTCACACACAGTCCAGAATTACCTAAAATAGAGTTGCCATCCACAAATTTTGAAAACCAGGATTAGAAGGTGAAAACACCAGGACGTTAGTACTATTAATTATTCTGTGACCAGGACATTTCGGGTTAAAAACAGGACGCAGTATATGAGCAGTAGTTAATAGCAACACGCTATGAAAACAGGGTTAATGAAACTCAATTATGTATTTATTTACTTTATTTAAACAATCTTTAGTGACAGTATCTTCAGTGAAAATAAAAAAGTTACAGGTAATATGAAATACGTCTAATAAGTATGGCCGACACAGTAGTAGCGCAAGGAATTTAAAATACAGGACTTTACTATACTAGAAAGGTTTAGGTAGTTAAATAAAGGTAAACAATCTTGATGTGTCTTTTATCTTTTTGCTTAATAATAAAATGCAACTAAAAACCAATGCAAATACAACAATAATGATTACTAAATCAATTGAGTCATTAGTTTAAGTACTAGTTTATTTGTTTAACATGTGTTTGTGTAAAAAGTCACATTTAACTACTTTTTTTTTTTTTTTTTTTTTTTTTTTTTTTGAGGGTGGGAAATCATCAAATAACTTCTCCCGCTCTGGGTGGAGCGGGAGGGCGTGTCAGACTTTTACTGACTAAAACCCACCCGTGTTCCTTCAGTTGCCTATGCCAGGGCCGCGGTAACCCCTTCGGACAACCCGCGACCCCAGCGGCACATTTTATTTTATTAGTATAGGATGCTTTAAAAAACCCAGGATGCTACTTAAAAACTATCCAGGACACCCCAGGACATCCCTAAAATCAGGACATGTCCTGGTAAAACAGGACGGTTAGCAACTCTAACCTAAATAAGTAACAGTCTTTGACTTTGTCCTTTATTTGAGTCTTCCTTAATCTTGAGGCAAAACCTGCCAGAGATTTCCCATTCCCCCCTTTACATAACCAAATAAATCTCAACACCAAAAAAAGCTGTTGTTACACTTCTTTACAAACGCGACAATAGTTATGCCTTTGTCTAATCCGGTCATCCGAAGCTCAAACGCGTACAATCTTCAGACAAATGATCAATGAGACCGAATGAATGTTTCTGTCGTATGGAACGAATGGCGGGGTCGCATTGTTCGGTATTGAACATAAACAAGTGCACTGTTCGTTCGGAGAGGGTCACGCGAGGTTTGGAAGGGCGTGGAGACGCTTTTCGAAAGTTTTTTTTCCTGTATAAAATATTTTCAGAAAATATTATAGAAAATTACCACATATATTTTTTATTTGCAAATTATGGACGCTGTTACAAATGGGTAGTCCAATCATTACTTTTTTTACACAAAAGTGTGTTTATTAATTAAAATGCTGTGCATTCTTAAAATGTTTTTTGGCCAAATTGTTGATAAATGTGCATGGTACGATTCTGTACTATAAATTTAATTTTAGATATGTACAGTTTCTCTGATGATTTGACTACTACCCATTTGTAACAGCGTCCTAAAGTAAATCCGTTGGGGTAGACATGTTCTCGAGTGGAGACTGGAGACCGCGAATCGGCGAATGGTTGGTAGCAGCTGTGTATAAGAGTTACCAAGAATCCAGCTGCAATTGGAGAGGCTGATGATGTTGATGATGAAGTAAATCGTTGACTCAAGCAAGGCCTTTCTATGATCATAGATATGTTTAACAGCAAACACAAAGAAATTGTATTAAGTCCGTCAGTCAGATATTTAAAAAATATTAGACACGTATTTTTTCACGTGTTTTTTTCTTAATAATAAAAAAAATATTTAGATAAAACACATTAAAGTTGGGGAGTGGGGGCTCGCTACGTCACAACTATAACAAACTACTAATATACAATCTTTTTATTGTTATGGAAAAATATTTGATTGATGGGTCAATTTGAACACGTTTACCGTGTTCAAATTGACCCATCTCTTTTCGTGACTTCTGAAAATAAGAAAAGTCAACATAAGATAATTATACATATTTTTTATCATTTGCATGAAGTAGGTTACTAAGCTAATGTGACTGTGATAAGGACATTTATTTATTGCATCTTATCTGGCCGAGTTCAATTATTGATGTCTGAGATTAGATCATCTCAGACATCCATTGAATTCGGCTATATACATAATTATGCGACTGTTGATGACGTTACTGTAATAATATTGATATGCCGGCCACATTTCAGATATGGTAGGACGAGCTGGACTAATAAGCTAGAAAATAATGGCTCTTATGAGCAAATAGATGAAAGCCTAGGGGGAGATCTATATCCAGCTGTGATGTATTTAGGCTTAAATAATAACGACATCCAAAAAAAAAAGTATCTTAGTGCGACTCCTCTCCATTCTCTAATCCACCGATTTAGAAGCCCTCCTCACAAAATTTAGAGTATAGAAACTTAAGAAAGGAGTAGATCGGACAAAGATTCGGACAAAGAAGTTCACACGTGTGTCCACACGTGGGCATAGGGGTCAGTGACCTGATATAAACAATATGGGCTCATTACTAACGAGGGAGATTCAAAGAAGTCTTAAATTGCTTTTGTTTTGTTTACTTGCAGCTGTACGGAAGTTGCGATGGTCAGGTTTAGTATGCTAACCTATTGGTATTATTATTCAGTTTATCCATGAGTGCCGCGATGGACAGGAGCTTAAGGGGCATTGGAATGAGAGGATGCGGGTCTAAAATCACTATGATTTTACACTGCGGTGAAAGAAAATATCATTTCGCCATCATCAGTCGGAGAGTTTTAATTTGTCTCCTAAGCAAGAAGTACCAGCAAACTTTAGGAGATTTTGTTTCCCTGGAGTTTCTTTACTTTCTTCAGGTATTTAGATAAGATACTTTTCCATATAATTTGCCTGCGGCTTCGCCATGGTCGGAAAGTATCCCACGAGGACGTACTAACGGGATAAAATGTATGCTATGTCGTAACGCAGGTCAATTAAATTTCACGTCTAAAGGTTTTTGGTAATTTTTCGCGTTTACAATAGGTAGCGACTTCGCCCGCGTGGATTTCGGAAACTATCCCACGGTAATGTACGAGTAGGTACTACCTGGAATTCCTTCCTTATTCCTTGTTTACATTAATATAGACAAGGCATAACCTTGTCTACATTATAAAGGGAACCTCTATGCAAAATTTCAGCTTTCTAGGTGTAAGGGTTTGAGCTGGGCGTTGATGAGTCAGTCAATCAGTCAGGACTTCTCTTTTTATTAATATAGATTGTGAATGGATGGATGGATAGATGGATCGCTTGTATCCTTAGTTCTCTCTTTAACTTTAATGGCGTTGCATACCATTGCTAGAAAGTAGTTGCCGCAATGTGTTGTGTCTAAAGATCACAATTGTTTAGTTAGTGATGGTTTCCTGTTCTAACTAATGTAATGATATCTCTCTGCAACTTTTTATTGGAGCAAGTAAAAATGTATTACTTTAGAATTAGAGGAGGAAGTCTACTGTGTAAAAAACATTAGGTAATTGGCTTGACAAGTCAACGAAATACCTTGATTTGTAATAAAATGTAATATTGCTGTAAAGAAATTTAGTCCAAATTATAGCAGATCAATTTTGCAACTCCACACAGGCAGCTAAGTCCTTCATATGGGACTCGGCAGGGTCCAACTAACTATGATCCAATAGGTATTACTCAGGATCCGAGGCCTAGATTCCTGGCACGACTGACAGGAACCACAGCAGACATAAGAAATGATGACTGACTAAGATGTCTTCCTTAAAAATTAGCAAGAAGAAGACAATGTAGCATCACGAAACGTGGAAACTATGTGGGGAGCCTGGAATCGAGACAGTACAAGCTGACAAAAAATGCCTATAGAATATTTACTGCATTTTGGACTCCGTCACGTCACCACAAATGATGAATATTCATCCCACCCAAGTGAAGCCGGGTACACAACTAGTATGTTAATAGGTCCTTAGACAACATCCTTTTCTTCTTAATAAGTTCCCTTCCACAAGTATGTGAGTAAAGGGGCCACCAGACGGTATTTAGGGCTTGTTAGACGGTCAAGGACGCTACGGATGCGGGCATGAATATTACATTAAATATTCTGTTGTCTCACAGAGATTTAAACAGTGCTTTTAAATTATCTACGGTTAGAAATGAAAGGGAGTATTTGAAAACATGCTTGTTTTGTCTCAGTTGGTTCTTGTTAGGGCTAGCTTCGGAATAAATAACATTTCAAGGAGAAACCGCGACATCGGACCGGACATAGGTTTTCGTCGTGCGAAGTTTCAGATGTCTGCAAAGATGGAAGGCGTGTTATTGTTGCCATAAATAAATTTATAAATTATTCTTTATGTTTTGTTAACTATACATTTAATAAAATAGTCGTAGTGATGTCAAAACTGTACATTGAATATATTTGAAAAAAACCGGCCAAGTGCGTGTCGGACTACGCACAATGAAGGGTTCCGTAGTTGAAAAGAATTTATCCTAAAAACAAAGTTAACATTGGATCCCAAAATTTTTTTTTTATGTCAAAAAATTACAAATTCACAATTTTCGGACTTTGTCCTTTACTTGCGCTAGAAGACAATAGACTTACGTATTTAATAACGTGTACGTACGTTTACGTATTTATTAATTTCAACTTGATATCTCCACGCGTCCTTGAGAAAAAGGGTCTTGACAGACTAACAGACTTGAACATTTTTTTTATGTGATAGAATTACAAATTAACAATTTTCGGACTTTTTCCTTTATTTGTGTTGTATGACCTTGCTTCTTAGCAAATTTCATGATTCTAAAACAACGGGAAGTACCCTATAGGTTTTAATTTACTTGCGAGTATCAAAATATGTCGCATAAATGGCCCTAAAAAGTAATTGCTACGCGGTCTGGCAACGATTCTGCTGACAATTTAGTTTTTACCATTATTGTCTGTTTGTCTAGATGTATGTTACGCAAAAACGGTTGATCATATTTGGATGTAATTTGGCACACATATGCGAAGCTGCGGGATAAAGCTAGTAATAATATATCTAACATGTTTGTGTCATATCGTTGTAGAGGTTCCCAAATGGTATGCCCTTGTACCCGGCCGTGGATTAAATAAAACAGAACAAGGTCATGTCCACTTCCGTATAATTTGTGATAAATTAAATACTATAATGGACAGGACTCCGCACATTGAATACAAATCCATCGACGACTCGAAAAAAGAAGACGTAAAATAAATAACATAAAATAAAAAATCATGTCTTTACCAGATCTTATAATTACACTATACGGCTTGTAGGTAACAGTTTAGAAGCTTTTTCAGTATCATCTTTTATTATTTAGTTCTTTATCAGCGCTTTTTCTACCATCATCCATATCATAATTATCATCCATCATATTATTATCTCGTTGCCTATACAGGGTGTAAGTGTAAACAGTGGCAATCTTTTAAGGGGTCATTCATCATTATGAACAATTTTTACTATGGGACCAAATCTGAAATCGCGAAAAAAAATCAGCTGTTCAGTACATTTATGTTCGAATAATTCGTCAAAATGTAGGGAACAGCAGATTTTTTTTCGCGATTTCAGGTTTGGTCCCATTGGCCACTGTTTACACTTACACCCTATAGAACGGGATATATTAAGATATCCAGTTCCATAGGCCACTAACCAGCATATTCGATAACCTCCTCACCTATCTAACGTTAGGTAACCTAGCACATAAATCACCGATAAGGTTTGAACCTGTGACCTGTAGACTGGTCGTGTGCACCTGTACCATTAGGATTATTGAGTAACGAAGTATGTGTTACATCATCTGTAAGTTACATACCTTTAGTTTAGATACTAATAGATTTTGCCCGCGGCTTCGCCCACGTTTATTATACATATAAACCTTCCTATTTAATCACTCTATCTATTAAAAAAACTCGCATCAAAATCCGTTGCGTAGTTTTAAAGATCTAAGCATACATAGGGAGGGACAGACAGCGGGAAGCGACTTTGTTTTATACTATGTAGTGACTAAGCAAAATGCTAAGCTACAGCCTAATTGCCTAACATACTTTGCTAATCCATTGCTTCATAAGTTCGAAAAATTGGTCTGCTCAACTGCGTAAATAACGCAATGAATATTGTTGAACAGTCAAAATGAAACCGATTCCGATCGATAGTGTATTACGTAATCAGGGTGCTGATTTCGAACAGCTAATTTGAATAGTTTAAAAAAAAACCGGCCAAGTGCGTGTCGGACCACGCACAATGAAGGGTTCCGTAGTTCAAAAGAATTTATCCCAAAAACAAACTTAACATTGGATCCCAAAAATATTTTTTTTATGCCATAAAATTACAAATTCACAATTTTTGGACTTATTCCTTTATTTGTATTGCAGGACGTTGCTTCTTGCCATTTTTCATGATTCTAGAACAACGGGAAGTACCCTATAGGTTTTGATTTACTTTCGAGTATCAAAATATGTCGCATAAATGGCCGTATGTTTTTATTGCATTGACTTAGAAGCTTGAGTTTTTTAGGACTTCAAGGGGCCACAAATCTACGTATGTGATATTAATTTCAACTTGATACCTCCACGCGTTCCTGAGAAAAAGGGTCTTGACAGACTGACAGACAGACAGACAGACGGACAAACAAGTGATCCTATAAGGGTTCCGTTTTTTCCTTTTGAGGTACGGAACCCTAAAAACCGCTACGTTATTATATTTTTTATTCAAGTTATATTTTTTTCTACCATTTGCTCTGCCAGAATTACGTTTTTAGGGTTCCTACCTCAAAAGGAAAAAACGGAACCCTTATAGGATCACTCGTGTGTCTGTCTGTCCGTCTGTCCGTCTGTCACAGCCAATTTGCTCCGAATCTAATGGACCGATTAAGTTGAAATTTTGTACACATATGGATCTTTGTGACCCAAACGCGCACAACTGAAGTAAATAAATGAATTTTGAATATGGGGGTCACTTTTAGGGGGCAAATAAAAATTTCAAAAAAAAGTTTTGCAAACTGAACCTTGTGACATATCAAATGAAAGGGCTCACTATGAGGATTTCAAATATATTTTTTTTGTAATTTTAAGATAAATAGTTTTAAAGTTATTTAAGAAAATAGACGAAAATTGACCATTCCCCCCTTATCTCCGAAAGTACTAAGCCTAAAATTTTGAAAAAAATACAGAAAATAGGTCTATACCTGTAGATTACAGGAAAACCTATAAGAAGTTTGTGGTCTTAAGATAACATGGTAAATCTCTCAATATTGTGAGTACAAACTTACATTTACTGTTTGAATGTATGGGAGAACATGTATTTCAACTGTAATGTTAAGTTTGTTCTTGGGATGATTTCATACCAACTACGGAACCCTTCATTGTGCGTAGTCCGACACGCACTTGCCCGGTTTTTTTTTAATGCTGTCGCTGCAAATGATACTTAACATATTTAGATATGATTTTTGTTAGAAAAAATTTAAGAAAATTTTATTTGCTTTGGAAAAAAAGCTTGAATTGAAAAGTTTTTTTTTACGATGTCAAGACCAAAATTGAAAAAAAAATTAAAATATTCAAATTAGTTGTTGGAAATCAGGTGAGATAGCTACCCGTTACGTTTGATCCATTATTTACGGGACAACTTGTAAGTATATAAACTTCCAATATTTCCTTCTCATAATTCCCACGTGATCCTATAACCAAACGCCTTTAATCCTCACGCACCACGCCTCACCATCAAAAACATTTTGATAATACATCTCAAAATTCTCTCACGAATGCTCTCCTATGATTCAAAACACGTTTGTAGTTGGGTCAGATGTTTTAAAAAGAGGGCCGACCCTCAGGGCAATGCCCCTTAGTTCCTCTTTTATTTTTTTAGAGTTCTGAGTACAGCCCTTAGAGTCCTTTTGTAAAGGAGTAAAAAAGGATAATGTGTAGGGTCTAATGTATCTATGTAAGGATTGTTGACGGTCTCTGTAAGCGGAGCGTGACGAAAGAGGCTTGGTTTTGATTTTTCTTTTTGGAGCAGAAAGAAAATTATGGTGGTCCATGTATTATGATCAAAATTCAGAAAATTTTTGGCTTTTTTATGTCTTGGGGCTCAGTTGAACATCTTATTTTTGAGTGCTGCATTTATGATAATTCGGTATCCGATTTCAAAAGCATGACATTGAAATCTGGAATAGTTCATAGTTATGTATGTTAATGGATTCTGCTTTTCTGTTGCTGAGGTATCAAATAAAAAAAAAATTAAATGAAATGAAATGAAATGAAATTGTTTATTCTGTAAATAGGACATCGAAATCACTTTTACACGTCATAATTATTTTTTTTTTAAATAAGCTGGATGAAGTCGACATTTCCTATCTGACTACCCTGAGAAGAAATAGGAATAGGCTTAATTTCTGTAAGCATGTTTTCTTTATATTTATAATAACAGCATAGAAATGATTACGTTGGTAAACACTTGCTAAGAGGATATTAAAAAGTTCTTAAATTATTTAAATACATTCGATATAAATGGGAAGTGGGCATTGTTCTTTTGCTGCACAATAAGGAACTGTTTACGTATAATCGTATAAAACAGAAAATAGGCGGTGCTACTTTGGATTTTTTTTCTATCGAGAGAACTTCAAGTACTTACTTAATCATGTTTCATTTTTAGTACAGCATTACACAATACGACACGTTTGGCGCAGTGGTTGAGCGATTGACTGCTGCGCAGCATGTCGCGGGTTCGATTCCCGCACGGAACAAATATTTGTTCCGAGTCTGGGTGTTTTTCTATCTATAATATGTATGTATTTACAAAAAAAAAATGTATATAAGTAGTTTATCAGCCATCTCGTTACCATAACACAAGCATTAGGTTGCTTAGCTTGGGACTAGATGGCGTTGTGTGAAATGTCCAAGGATATTTATTTATTTATTTATTTAATATCACATCACACTATCACACTATCACGTCACACTAATATTATAAAGGCGAAAGTTTGTGTGTGTGTGTGTGTGTGTGTTTGTATGTTTGTTACTTCTTCACACCCAAATGGCTGGACAGATTTGGATGAAATTTGTTATGTAGGTAGCTTATACCCTGCATTAACACATAGGCTACTTTTTATGCGGAAAAAATGTAGTGTTCCCGTGGGATGACCAATTATTTGCTTCTAAAAATGTGAATATTTTTCTCACCGATGAAAAAATACACGTTTTAGGGATAATTTGACCAAAGTCGGATATCTTTTATTCGTGGAATAAAATTGACGACTAACAGTTTTTGTATGGAGAAACTGTCAAAAATTCAAAATTTATTCGAAAATTAAGACTTATACTTACTGGGTATAAAAGTTTGGTCGGAATTCACCCTTACTGTAGTATCTCATAAACCGCAGGTAACACCGCGGGGCGCAGCTAGTAGTAAAAAACACATGGAAAATGCAATGATTTAACCATATAGGTAGGTACATTTGGTTTTATAGGAATTTTAAAAACACAAAATTATCGCTGTGTCCCCTTAATTAAAAAAAATAAAAAATAAAATAAAATAAAGTTTATTAGGAACAATTTTAGGTATTTAACATAACAATAGTCACGAAGATAGCTCCAAAATAGTGTGGCGCAGCTACCAACGCCCAACACAAAATACAAGGAAGACATTTTTGTTCCAGACTTTAACATCTATAAAGTCATAAAAAATAAAAAATTACAAAAGAAAAAAAAAATCTTATAAGTTATTAAGTACCTACCCAGTGAGGTGGAGTGGAAGTGATGTTGAGAGTGTTTGTGTGTGAGGGTGTGAGGGTGTGTGTGTGTGTTCTTGTGTAAGATGTGCAATTTGTCTATTATATGAGAGACCGCTAGCGTGACAATTTATTTATGATATCACAAGTTGTTCAGTTTCATCATAGGACATGGATTTAAGCCAGTCTGTCAATTTTTTCCTCAGTAAATTTTTTGTTAAAGGGTAGATATTGATTCTCGTATTTATATTATTATAAAGTTTAGAGCTAATGTGGTTAAAGTGGCGACTTACTATTGCAAACCTGCAGAGCTCAGTCTTGCAGATAACATCAGCGCGACGCTTTTTAGTAAGGTGCTGAGGGTCGTAAAGCAAACGGTGGTGTTTCTTAAGCACCGTTTGTAGTATGAACAGCTGTCGTACTGTGAGAACCTCACAAAGTGAATATAATTCAGTAGTCGGAAATCGAGTAGGTTTTAGGAAGTGACTAACATGCATAATCATATACCTAAACATACATTGTTTTGTATATAATTCTGCAATGTTACACGAGCGATAATAACGTTATCTATACGACCTTGCACAATGCAACAGTCACAGATTACGAATTTATCAAATAGTTTTTATTTTTTTTATTTTAAATTATATTATTAGGTTTACAATTCATTGTTCCATTGATTTTATAATTTATTGATAGGATGAAACATGAAATGAAATGAATTTATAAACATAAATCTAATTTTCCATAATTTGATCGACTATATTTAGCGACTAGCTGTTGCTCGCGGCTTTGCCTGCGTGGATGTCAATACTTTCATATTTGAATCGAATTTTAACTGCCTATCTGACCTCCACAGTAAGTTGTGGAGGTCAGATAGGCAGTCGGCCCATGTAAAATACTGGTATTCATCTGCATCTGGTTAGACTTGAAGCCGACCCTAACATAGTTGGGAAAAGGCTAGGCAGATGATGAGGGACCAAGGTCGTAATGATGATCAATTATCTTGAGTTAGGTACTTAAGGATGATGCGCCAGGGTAGCCCGCGAAATTCAAAATTTCTTACGTTTTTTGCAATTTGTAGGTCAGTGTGTGCTTGTACGTTGATTAAAATATAATTCGCGGCCGTAACTGACATGGCTTTACAGAATTATAATCATTAGAATCAGCAATACAACTCCATAAGTTAGAATTGACCTCAAACCTCATGATTTCATGAAATCGCTAGATTTGAAGTCAATTCTAACTTATGGAGTTGTATTGCTGATTCTAATGATTATAATTCTGTAAAGCCATATTAGCTACGGCCGCGAATCATATTTTAATCAACATACAACCTGACACTGACCTGTAAATTGCAAAAAACGTAAGAAAATTTGAATTTCGTGGGCTACCTTAGCGCATCATCCTTAAATCAATTGAAAAGGTTCTAATTCATAAAAATTATGAACCAATTTATTTAATTAATGTCATCTATAAATATATATGTAGGTACAAGATAAATGTTAATGGTCCATCGTATGGTTAAGTATAATTTTCTCATAATCATAAAGTTTTGACGTCCCGTCATGGTGGTCTCATTAAGCCGACATTAGGCGATGGGGTGGATCCAATAAAAATGATTTAAATGTTCAAGTAATTTCATTTGTCTTAATTGACTGAAGCGATTAGCGTTTTTTGTACGTTGTTTGAAAGAGGGTTAAATTATAGTAAATTTACTTTGAATAAGTTTGAAGGAAAGTTTGGAATTTTATCAAATCGTGTTTTCATCATGTAATACTGCGCTTAGTATATTATTATATTCCCAATAATATCTATACACGAAGTGTAAAAAAAAATCCATAAATTTTGAGAAGTGCATTATCATCATCTGCTTAGTCTTTTCCCAACTATGTTGGGGTCGGCTTCCAATCTAACCGGATGCAGCTGAATAGGTATATATGACCTCCACAATCCCAGTTACTGGGTAATATAATACCCTTGGTAAGACTGGTTGTCTGACTTTCGGGCTTCTGACGACCCGTAACGACTGTAAAAGATCCACGTGCTTTCCGAGGCACGGAGGAGTCTGGGTATGTAAAGATGGTAAATTTTTGACGAGATATGCGAACATAAATGTATGAAACAGCTGATTTTTTTTCGTGATTTCAGGTTTGGCCCTAAAAGTTAAAGTTGTTCATAATTATGAGTGCAATGACCATAATAAGGCTGAGGCTACAGTAAGCAGCGATTTGCGATGCGACTGGAAGAGCGAAACGAATAACGAGAGTAATATTTGATGTACGGTGTAGCCATATACGTGAGCATTCATTTATTTGTTTTAGTCGCTCATGTGTCGCAGGTCGCATCGCGGCCTAATGTAGCCTTAGCCTGAGGGTCAGTACTAGAAAAACATGTTATTGGATTGTAATAAGTTTTTAAAAACGTCTGGCTAGCTCAAGAGTTTCACCATTCAGTGAAAAAATCGGATTGAGGATAAACCTTTTAGATGATTGTTAAAAAAAAAATTGAATAACTATCACTAAAAACGTGCAAAAAAGCACTGCCGTATATTGATAACATTGGCGTTAGTAAGAAGTCACCTAATTAGTAAACAGTGAACCCGTAGAATCTTTCTGTACCTATTCCATAACATTTCTTCTATTTTGCGTAAAAAGTTCGGAAACTTTATAAATTTTCGCCATAGGTAGTAATTTATTTTAGAGATTTCGGGTGTGAAAATTCAGAAAATTTTTGCCGACACCGAAATAATTGGGGCCTAGGCAGATGATAGGGGGGTACCAGAAATTATGTATACATATAAGTAATTAAGTTCTTAAAATCTGTTTAGATTCAGTGAACTATATATACCAGCCCATTATTGTCTCTCTACAGGGCAAAGGCATCTTCTCATACTGACAGAGAACACACGAGCATTGATCAGTGAATTAAACACTTCTAAAATATCGATCCAGTAATCTTGAATACCTATTGATTGATCATCAACATGAAAGCAGAATACAATCGCATCAAAATGTAGCAAAAATTCAAAAGAATTTCCGTTTCTGAACAAGTCCCTTCCTTATTGCAAATAACAAAAAAAAAACTTGTATTGTGGTTAATATCATGTCAATAAATTGTATTGAACTGGACCCTTGAATAAGCAGAGAGGCGATAGTGAGACCAGTGAACCGACCTGAGGGGTCAATGCACTCTTATCGCATGCATTTCTCTGCTTAACAAGTACATCATGAAGTGTTCGCGAGAATTTGTGAATCACAGCAGTATAACTGTTGTTTTATTTACAAGTATTGTATATTTTTTTTTAAGAATACAATTGTGAAGAAAATAATGACCAAAAAGGTGGTTTTAGGCAAAGACGTATAAAAAAAGGAGGACTCCGTGCCACGCATATCGAAAGTGAAGCACCGTACCGATCTATGTGTGCGTGATTTGAGTACTTACCTGCAAAGACGCCGTCGCTCGTGTCACGTAATGGCGGCCGGTCGGCATACTATGGTGTAAATGTGTGCGTGAGGCGTGTTTGTACAAACGGTCCGATACTTACTGTGCTTCACTTTCGATATGCGTGGCGCGGAGTCCTCATTTTTTTGGTAAGTCTTAAGGTTTTAGGTAATTTTTCGGAAAATGTACGAGTACAAGTAATTATTCTTACACACTAGCGACACGTGTCAACGACAGAGGCAACTGAACACGTCTACGGAGATCGACGCGCCGACGACCACCGCCGATATGTTGGCGACAGCCGCCGATCTAAAGCGACGTTTGCGGTTGTAGCGTACGCGTCAGCCATTTTGTCACTACTGAACTATTTGCAGTCCACTGACAAAATGGCGGACAGAATTGCAACCGTCGCTCGGTCGGCGGCTGTCGTCGGCACGTCGACGACTGCCGGGCACGCGTGCAGTTGCTCGGGCCTCCGACTCATGGTAGCAGAAGGAGCAGCAGGGTTTTAAAAAAACTTTTTTACAAAAACAAAAACCGACTTCCAAAAAAAACACTACAAAGTGAAAAATAACTTTAATTTCGGAAGTCGGTGTCTTTGGATCTGTATTTTAGTTTTTTGCCACCGACTTCCGAAATTAAAGTTATTTTTCACTTTGTAGTGTTTTTTTTGGAAGTCGGTTTTTGTTTTTGTAAAAAAGTTTTTATTTTTCACTTTTTAGTGGTTCAGTTTGTAATTTATCTAAGTTACTGTAGGAAATCTAGGTTCTAACACTTAAATAAAGCGAGTTAGGGGCTTTTTAAAATATAAACTTAGATATAATTGAGTATTTCCGATGGCCCTCTGTGGTCTTCATCATCAGTTCCAGTTCACCGAATGGTACTTTCCGAAAGCAAATGCACGAGTTACTATAAAAATACCGAAATCGATATAGGTGTGCCCATAAAATTTGAGGGTTTCCCTCGATTTCCATGGGATCCCATCATCAGATCCTGACTTGATGATCATGGGACCACTTGGGACGTATACCCTTTCGAACAAAAAAAGAAAAATCCAAATCGGTCTAGCCATTTTCGAGTAATCGGGGAACATACATAAAATAAAAAAAAAAAAGGTTCCGACGAATTGAAAACCTCCTCCTTGTTGAAGTCGGTTAAAAAGAAGGAGTCCGACATAACCCTCCGTTCTCCCCAGATGCAAAGTATTTATGAGGATTGCCCCACACAAAAAAAAAGATGTCAGAATGTTTTTTTTTTCAAAATGAAAAGTTTATTTTTTAAGAACCCCCTTTCATTTTTAACTTTATTTTATTTTTATTATTTGTTTTTACAGCCGTAATAGAAATACACAATAGCTGTGAAAATTTCAACTATCTACCTATTACGGTTCATGAGATACAGCCCTGTGACAGACAGACGGACGGACAGCAGAGGCTCAGTAATAGGGTTCCGTTTGGTACGCTTCGGACCTTTACGCGTGCTATTGTCAAAAATAAAATAAATGGTTGGAAAAAGTATAAGTAGCTACTCCTATCTGTCTCGTTATCTAGAGCTTTCTCTGAAATTCGCAAAATTCTGCGAAATAAAAGTCGCAAAAGCTCGAGTGCTCGACGCAACAGTAGTATACTCATTAACGTTATCAAGATTGTCTGATACCAGTCGTGTTACGCAGTGCAAAGTACTCACTATTGTTAGATTAGAAGTGAAAAACTTGCGACTCATTTTCGTTTAATATGTAGCATGTACTTAAGTATAATTTTGAGTGAAGGATTTTTTTATAGACTGTGGTCACTAACCGTCCGCTGGAAATACCTACGTAAAGATGATACTTCAAATAATTTATTATATCATAAACTAGCTTTTTCCCGAAGGTTCGCCCGCGTGGAAGTTTCAAGTCTAAGCTCAAGGAATAAGATTTTTCATACAAATTTTGGACACCCGTTTCACGCCCTTAGGGCATGAATTTTGAAAAATCCTTTCTTAGTGCACCCCTAGACCTCATAAGGAACCTACGTGCCAAATTTGGAATCTCTAGAACAAGCGGTTTGGGCTGTGCGTTGATACATCATTCAATCACTTTTGCCTTTTATTTAGATAGATAAATAAAAGAAATTGAAAAGTGAGTTGACTTATACTCATCATCACATTTGAAAAACGTCTACTAAATAGCATCACTCAAGCAACAACAAGTCCAGCGTAAAGGCAACCGCAGACAGGCGCGATGCGACTCTGGTAAAACATTTTCCATGAAAGTTTCATAGAAATTGATCTACTAGAGTCGCGTCGCGCTTGTCTGCGGGAGCCTTAAGTCGTCTTATTAAATAAATCAATCAACGACAAACCAACTTTCATTGCATGTTATTTAGAAGCTCAAAAATAAGAGTTTGGGATGTGTGATGCAGACATTATTCAAATAATCATACAATAATAACATTGCAAGTAGAAAAAAGGCATTAAAAAAAACCCAAAAAAAGACAAAAAATCTGGTTAGCAGCAAACAAAACAATAAATACATTAGCACTACAAAAACAAAAACAAATAACATTAGCATTTAAAACGTTTTTCTATAAAGGGAGGCGATAAAGTTCCTCGGCGTCACGGCGCGCGCGCAACAACAATGATCTGGGAACGCGTAGTCCTGGCTCGACTCCTGCGCAGCACAAGTAACATATGTATAATATAGCCTATTCCAAAAGTATCCGATAAAAGTCAAAACAAACCCTGTTCAGGTTAAATCATTACTCACTAGAGAGAATTAGTAACACAAGCAACTGTATTCAGAAGGTTTAAACTTTAGATAGATATCTTACCATTTTTTCCAATAATTTTTGATTTGGTAACATTAATTATGTAAATTGTTATAGAAAAATCATCGGCGTAAATTGAAGTTAAAAACTAACCTCAATTATTAAATCAAAAACATTTAGGTGATTTAAAATTAGAAATTCGGGTTGGAAATTTTGTAATGATCAAATCAAAGTATCTTCTCAATTTGTAAATAGCGCGACAAATTGGCATCCATAGGTACGTTCCTCTGACCCATTTGTTTACATATTTATTACTTAGATACTTTTGAAACAGACCATAGATACCTATAGGTATTGGTTTGTGGCACTGATATCATCTGGAATTCTGGATGTGTGTTTTGTCCTTATGGTGTTTACTCATTTAAATATAAATAATAGTTATTTATGCAACTGACGTATAATAAGAGGTATTAAAACACGATCGTGGGTTTATCACACGAGGCGAAGCCGAGTGTGATAGTGATAATAGTATCACATGAGTGTTATGTACAGTTGCATAAAAGACTTTATCTACATCCATGTTAAATCCTCTATAAAAGGTTCTGAAACAGTCTTTTGCAATACTAATACTCGTATCGAACATGGCGGCCGGCGTCACAGTATACGACGTGAATTCGAATAAGATCTTTTTTTAAGTTACGGCGCTGTTGTAGTGAAACGCGCGTGCATTACAATGTTCTTTTTTTGAAAACAAGTTGCATTATGAAATTCAGTACAACATTAAAGCACCCGTTTGGATTCTATTATGGTTACCATGGTTACTATGACACTGGCTGTTTTAATGTTGGCAATAAGCTAACTGTTTCAGAGACTTTTATAGAGGACTAGCTTCTGCCCGCGACTTCGTCCGCTTGAAATTTCTTGTCCGCCCCACCCACCACCAACCCCGACGCATCGCATCGCAACGCCTGACCGCGCTATTACTTCGCTTGCGCTTAATAGCATCCTTTCTGACATTTTTTCTTTTTGCTCGGCTCATAAGGTCCCTAGCGTGATGTTAAATAGCCTATATCCTTCCGCGTCAACTGCCCGCGCTATTACTTCGCGCTCGGCTCCTAAGGGCCCTAGCGTGATATTAAATAGCCTATATCCTTCCGCATCGCCTGCCCGCGCTATTACTTCGCGCTCGGCTCCTAAGGGCCCTAGCGTGATATTAAATAGCCTATATCCTTCCGCATCGCCTGCCCGCGCTATTACTTCGCGCTCGGCTCCGAAGGTCCCTAGCGTGATTTATTAAATAGCCTATATCCTTCCGCATTGCCTGCCCGCGCTATTACTTCGCGTTCGGCTCCTAAGGGGCCTAGCAAGATGTTAAATAGCCTATATCCTTCCGCATCGCCTGCCCGCGCTATTACTTCGCGCTCGGCTCCTAAGGGCCCTAGCAAGATGTTAAATAGCATATATCCTTCTGCATCGCCTGCCCGCGCTATTACTTCGCGCTCGGCTCCTAAGGGACCTATCAAGATGGTAAATAGCCTCCTTCCGCATCGCCTGCCCGCGCTATTACTTCGCGCTCGGCTCCTAAGGGCCCTAGCGTGATGTTAAATAGCCTATAGCCCTCCTCAAGAACTGGGTTATAAAATGCAAAAAGATTTTTTCAAATCCGACTGGGGTAGTTCCAGAGATAGCGCGTTCAAACAAACTAACAAAAAAACAAAGTCTATCGCTGTATTCCACCGACATTATTGAAATAATAAATCGAGAGGGTCGTCAATCCGCGGAAAATCTCGCAATTCAGAAAAATTACTTATTTGTACAACGCCATCTATGGGTACATTGATAAAACGTCCGCACTAAACATGTTTGTTTTTTAAAAAAGTTATTTTGCGTTTTAGTAATTTTATATTATCTCCGAAACTGTATGACCAATTGACATACTGTAAAGGCCAAATCTTATCTCCATGATGTCCTTGTGATCATAAAATAACTTATTTGGATAAGGATTAATGTTTTGTTGTTTAAATAATCATCCAAACGTAAGTATGTCTAAAAAATACTTTTTTAAAGCAATAAAAGAAGTATAAAAGATAAAATATAAAAGATAGAAATATGGTGTCGCGGACTTTTTTGTAGAATTATTTAAGACGGACCAGACTGCCATACATTGTTCTCAATTTTAAGCAACCGTTTAGGCAGCGCATGCAAAAAAGTCTGTTGAAAGGGTATTTCTTTCCGACTTGTTAGACAAAAATTGTGATAGCTCGGCTAATATGCATGATATATATATAATTTATAGCCTATAACACTCAGGAATAATGTAGCTTTCTATCAGTGAAAAAATTTTTAGAATTGGATCATTAGTTCCGGAGATTACCCCCTACATACAAACTTACAAACTTACAAACATACAAACTTACAAACTTATATACAAATTTTACCTCTTTATAATATTAGTATAGAAGATTTATGGCATGGGTGTAGATAAAAAGTTTTAACACCTTTTTCATGTAAGTTCTTATAGAATTTTACGATCTGCAGTTTTGTGAGCGTTTCGATTTTGTAAATAAGATATTTTTTATTATCCTCCAGTCTTTACATTCTTTATTGTTCTCTCATAATCGGTGGGATCTGCCTCTGTTGCGGGGATGCAGCTTCATAGTAGTAGACTAGTAGCGCTTCCCCTCGTATTATGTTTTTTTTTTGGATTAACATGTTTATGTATTTTATTTGATTTGGATGTTGAGTATTATTGTATGTGTAAATTTTATATTTATTTTAATTTTTTATGTTTTAATTTAATCAATTGTAATGAACTTTGTCTGTAAAATAAATGAATTTTTATTACTGTAATCACAAACACAGTACAAAGTCAAGGTAGGTAACATCAGAAGGTATAAGAGACAACTTCTAGGTGAATATAACTCTGTGCGACCTGAATTGAACTTTATTGTGTCGCAGCAAGAGTAGCTATTTATTTAAATGATTTTGCGGAGTGAATCTTCTGTACTTGTACTATTGTGTGTTTTGTGGTCTGGTGTTTGTTGTAGGTAAAGCTGTATATTGTAATTAGATGATCGATTTCTACGTCTTACCAACCCCATTCATCTACTTAATTCTTATTCAGAAGAGTTCCCAAGAAAATGCATTTTAACCTTTTCTCTTCTCTTCCCGCCTTTTATCTTTTAACGAGTAGTTAAATAAACGGGAAACTATTAAAGCATTACGGGCATTTCCTAAGCACAAACCGCCTTTGTCCAATAGCTCATCTAGGTCTGAGTTCACATGTTCACGACAGACCCTCATTCATGCAGCCACAGACCAGTACAGTATACCGCACTTCAGTGGTAACAAAACCACCTCAATCAATCTGCTCAGCCTTTTCCCAATTGTGCATGTTGCAGCTGAATACTCTTGAGGAAGAATATATTTTTGCTGAAATGTAAACTACAGGATTATCTCGGATAATATTTATTTTGTTTCATCTCCTTTATACAAAGTACCTACTTCGTGGTTTCAAACACATTCATGACATACAGTAGGACTTTTAGGACGACATAGAGCAGAGAGAAGGGAAGTAAGGAGCCGTAGACAATGGTGTACATTTTTCTTTATGCCTAAAACTATACACTAACAAATACCAGTATTTTACATAGAGCGACTGCCTATCTAACATGATACCCCTTGGTAAGACTGGTAGTCAGAGTTTCGGGCTTCTAACCAGTAACGACTGTCAAAAACCCACGAATAACAGCCAGGTCCAACGGCTTAACGTACTTTCCGAGGCACGGAGGGGTCGCGGTATATAAAGATCGGCAAGCGTAGCTTAACCTGATCGATCGTGGTCTAGCATTCTTCGTACTACGCTAGGCCAGCAAGGTGTTACCACTATCGTGCAGTCTACTGTACAATAGAATAGATAGCCGTTGTTACTCGGAGATGAAATACGATCCTTGAGCTTGAGGTCATTGCATTACTGCACAGTTGGTAAGTTATAGCTATGAAGTGTTTGTATAGTACTTAGTTGCAGTGTGTTCTATGAATTTAGGATTTGTAGAATCTTCTGCCGCGTGGCCGAAATTGGAACTAACATCGCCATCTTGGTTCTTCATCTCACAAAACAAATGGGGAAGGCAACTGCCAAAATGGCGCTGTCGTAGCTCGTAGCTAGTTCCGCGTGCTTTCCGAGGCACGGAGGATGTTCACCCAACCACGGACCAACCCCGGCAAGCGCAGCTTAACCTGATGGATCGACCCGTGCGGCTGTTATTACTTAGCCACGAGCCCCTCTTAGCCACAGCTTTAGAAATAAAGTAAATAAAACTTCCTTTGTATTGGTCACTTCATCTATTTCGGAATGAAATCGAAAGGATCTCATGATGACGAGCGTATTTTTTATTCCGAAATTAAATCTAGGCGGGATTGTATAGGTAGGTACTCTCGCTCTGGGATAATCATATTTTTTTAGGTACGTGGACGGCATCGCCAGCTGTTTGTGGTTATTTCTCATACTAAAGTTTACTACATTATAATTTATAATAGTACATTCTGAATAATTAGGTACCTATGGCTTTGCCTAAGATTTATATTGTACAACATTAATTTAATCTTAAGGTGGATCCTCTGTCTGTGGTAGCCTGCGAAATTCAAATTTTCTTGAGTTTTTTGCAATTTGCGTGTCATTGTAAGGTTGTATCTTGATCAAAATATGATATGAAAATATGTGTTTACATAATAATTTTGACCATAAAAATCATCAATACATATTAGATAATTAGATTTGCCGTGATTTGGTCTAATTTCGGAAATCACACCAAACCACGGCAAATCTAACTTAGACAGATGTATTGATGATTCTTATGGTTATAATTATGTAAATACATATTTGTTATTGTTGCGAATCATATTTTGATCAAGATACAACCTGACACTGACCTGAAAATTGCAAAAAACGCAATTTGAATTTCGCAGGCTACCACAGAGGATCCACCTTAAACGTATTGTCTGCATAGTGATTAAGATTTTAAATAATAAACGCTCTAAAACCACCGACCCAATTGCCAAGTGTAGTGATTCAGGTAGTTAAGGCGAAAGCGCCAGGGTAGCCCGCGAAATTCAAAATTTCATACGTTTTTTGCAATTTTTAGGTCAGTGTAAGCTTGTATGTTGATTAAAATATGATTCGCGGCCGTAACTAATATGGCTTTATAGAATTATAATCATTAGAATCAGCAATACAACTCCATAAGTTAGCATTTACCTCAAACCTCACGATTTCATGAAATCGCTAGATTTGAGGTAAATGCTAACTTATGGAGTTGTATTGCTGATTCTAATGATTATAATTCTGTAAAGCCATATTAGCTACGGCCGCGAATCATATTTTAATCAACATACAAGCTCACACTGACCTATAAATTGTAAAAAAAGTAAGAAATTTTGAATTTCGCGGGCTACCCTGGCGCATCAACCTTAATATCTCACGACTATGATTATTGTGTGATATTGAGTGTCGGTGGCCAACCTAGTAGCTACCCAACTAGGGTTGCCAGGCCATAAAATGCAAAGGCCGGACTGCGCACTATATAAGGCCGGACATTTTGCCCTAAAAGCCGGACATGTTTTTTTTATTGCCAAATATAATGTTTTTACAGCTGGGCTGTTAAAAAAAGAATTTATACGTGATGTAAAGTGAGAATAAGATCGAAGATGGAGTGTGTGTGCCAGATATATGCATATTCGATATTTATTTAAAGATGGACATAATATTTATAATAAAAAAAATTTTTACAAAAAAAAAACAACCGACTTCCAAAAAACCACTACAAAGTGAAAAATAACTTTAATTTCGGAAGTCGGTGTCTTTGGTTTTTTATTTACTTTCGTTTTTTTTGCCACCGACTTCCGAAATTAAAGTTATTTTTCACTTTGTAGTGTTTTTTTGGAAGTCGGTTCTTTTTTTTTTGAAAAATTTTTTTATTTTTCACTTTTTAGTGGACTGCCTACCCCACACAAATCTGAACACCACTCTGCAAAATAAATTAGAGATCATCCACATAGACTAAAGGGGAAAAATACGTATTAAATTATTGAAGCTAACTCAAAAGCCACTCATCAGAACTTGAAGATATTTTTATGCGACCATCTCAGGAGTATACCATTTCAAATAAAAACTTTGCAAAAAGCAAATACGTCGAGCTAAGTCGTGTCAGAAGTTTGGTAGGCGTAGTTTTAGTTGACAACTCAAGTACCTAGCGCAATTTGAATCATTTATAGCCAGAGTGCACATCATGACGATTCCAATAAGGATACATTGTTTTATTACTGAGTTCCGATGCCTACCTTCCGGCTTCTTCATCAGATCGCTTCGATGGTACCATTTTCATCAGAACCATTTATTTAAAGCTTCGTCATAGTCGCTTAACTATTAGTCGAGATATCTTATCGCCACCCGTGAAATACTTATCATCGTTGAGGAGTTCCCGTGGCTTTCGCCACTCTGACAAAAAGCCTGACAAAAGCCGGACAGGCCGAACACGTACATATTTGGCCGGACGCGACCGCAAAAAGCCTAACATGTCCGGCTAAAGCCGGACACCTGGCAAGCCTATACCCAACCCATCTTTACTTCTATCTCCCTAGCCTTTTCCCAACCATGTTAGGGTCAGCTTCCAGTCCGGATGCAGCTGCATTTTACATGGAGCGACTACCTATCTGACCTCCACAACCCAGTTACTGCGTAACCCGAAAGCCCTTGATGGTTGTCAGACGGGCTTCTGACTACCCGTAACGACTATCAAAGATCTACGAATGACAGCCGGGACCAACTGCTTAGCGTGCTTTCCGAGACACGGAGGGGTCTCATGAAAAAAAAACAAAAAGAAAAATAATGCGAATGGATGGTTACCCATCCACGAACCGACCGCGACAAGCGTGTGTAGCTTAACCTTCGGTCGACCCGTGCGGCTGTTATACGAGCTCCTTTGCGACATCTACTTACAATAATATAGAAAGACGATCACGATCTATCAGATTCCAATTAGAAATCATTAGGTAGGTACTTAACTTACAGTGGTATTTTAGATCAAGAATGCATCCAATCCCACGCAATTCGTAAAACGATGCGCATGCCTACACATTGGAAAGTACCTAACAATAAAATAATAGTACGAAGCCAACCATCTAATAGGCACCTGGTTACCGTATTATGTACTCGTAATGCATTGAATAATTCCATTACACCGATGCAGGCATGTCCAAAGAGCGATGTTATTTGAAATTTCAATTTTAATGCAACGAAAACGAAGTGAAAATTCCAACAACATAAACATATCAATCAGAAATGAACTGTAACAGAATGTAGATAAGGTGCACTATGATTGTGACAGTGTGCGTTTGTAATCAGCTGGTCGAATGCGCAGGAGCGTCAGCTGAGTCAGTATTGGCGCGAACGTAGCGCGCACTCGCTGGCCCTCGCGCACTGATTTTCTACCCTTTTACAAGAACGCACGTAATCCTTCACGTAAATCAAACAATATTATTTCTAACTTAGTTAAGTTTAAAATCCGGTTGAAGAAAATCCTTTTGTAAGTGCGCAAGAGAGGATTTATTGAACTGGTAAGTGATAGATGCATTTTTAATGCATTTTCTTAGTGTAGAAAATTTTTGGCGCGAAATTTGTGGCTTCGTATTTGTGTCTTTTTGGTTTTGATTTCGGGTGCCATGTGTTATTTGATGAGTGCGAACCAGAAATTGGACTGTTTAAGAAAACTGTACAGTGAGTTTACTGAAAATTACTGAAAAGTTTCTGAATTTCTGAAATTTTCGCTCCAATTTAGTGACGTCATTTTCGCCCTATGGTTTCGATTTTACTCTGATGGGTATTACAATACAACAATACAAATACATCATTAAAATACTTACATACCTAACTGAAAACCAATGAAAATTTTCCATAAAATTGTCATTAATTCTCATGTTCAAAGATGAATCGAAATCTTATCAATGATTTTTTTTTTGTGCCGCCATTTTGAATGCATTTAAGTATCAATGTATTGTCATGAAATCGAAGTAACTAGAACAATGCAATAATTATGTCACGCGATATTGCGTTGCGCATTTTATATGCAATTCGTATCAAGAAGATAACGAGTAAGTGCTCGAAAATAAATATGAACAATGAGAATTTCAATTCGTCCTTTTCAACACAATGTTGCACAATCATTTTGTTATCTTACAACAATTACAACTTAATCTGTGGACTACTCATCATTTTCGCGCCGTTTGGGGTTGAATACCACGGGTCATTGCCTCAAGGAGTATCAAACTACTCATCCCTTTTTTATGAGTTTTTTAAAGGGTGGCTGTTACATCCCGTGACATAAAGGCTTCACTTGGGCCAAAGGATTAATTTTTATTTTTATTAAGATTTATCATGAAAATCTCATAAATTAGGACTTTTTTAATTACACCGGATATGAAATATTTCTACACGCTATGGAGTGCGTGGCAGATTTATGCAATTTTTTTGTAAGACAGAAGTCTTCAAAACTGATGAGTATGACACATGCTTTATCATGACAATACGTGCTGATTAACTCGTATGCTGCATAACTAATTAATCGAAGGATTGTTGATCTACTGCGCAATTACGATGATTTGGATTTATATACCTGGCTAATGCTGAAACTTAGTACAAACGTCATGTAGAGTTCAAGATTGAAAATAAAAAAAAATAGCTCATTTCCCGAAGGCTTTAAATATTGAAATATAGAGAAAAGTAGTCTGAAAAGTAGAGACTATGAAAATATCCAGGCAGAGTTTCTTGACTGTTTTAAAAGCTTCGTCTGTCAAATTTTTGGCAGTCCGCTTTTGATATA
The DNA here is from genome assembly GCA_905163495.3 of Cosmia trapezina. Lineage (NCBI taxonomy): Eukaryota > Metazoa > Arthropoda > Insecta > Lepidoptera > Noctuidae > Cosmia > Cosmia trapezina. Next base: position 18,519,375 of record LR991027.1, read on the forward strand.
AACTGTAAAGGCGTGTCCTATTTGGCTACCGATCGTTTGATTGTACAACGATGCGATTTTGTCGCGCGATGACTTGCAAGCTTCAATTAGGACACTAAAGAAATGTGTGGGTTTAATCTCGTCGTGCGACGAAATCGCATTCTTTGCTCGTACGATCGTAACCAATTAAGACGACGCCTAAGAGGCCTTAGTGCGAGTTTTTATACTTACTAAACTTCAATTTATGTATCTATTAAACGTAAACGCGATCGAGTAAGTATAAAAACTCGCACTAAGGCACTGATAGATTGACAGATTTTCAACGAATTAAGAATGCTTAATTCGTTGCAGATTTTAGTCTCGGAATCCAAAATTCTTTTGTTTCTCACCAAATACTGGTATACTTGTTGACGTTGAGTACTACACGGGACTTCCCAAGAAAGATTAAAAGGTGTCATCACATCTTTCACACACTGCAAGTACTCGTAGTTTGAAAAAGTGGAACCGAATGGTGTGTGGTGGTCCTTTTGTCCTAATGATTAAGGTTGAATATTATTTTTCTAGACTATAGGCTTCTAGTGACTAATACTACTAACCCGCACATGGCCTGCGTGGTGGATTATGGCCCACTCCCTCTCATAGAGAGAAGGCCTACTGTGTCCCAGCAGTGGGAACGTTATAGGCTGGCTAAGCAATTTATTTTTATTTATATAACTACATGGCGTATCGCAGGTCAACCTAGGAGGTTGTCGGCTGCTTAACCAGACTTTCCTGTGGATGCCTCAATAAATTAAGGCCTCCAGATAAAACTTAAAAACTAAGCGACCACTCGCTAAGGGCATCCCCTGTGGAGTATGGGACCGCAGCATACATAGGGCGTCGGTGGGGCAGACACAAGGAACAGGCTAGATCGGATTATACTGATTGTACTATAGGCTTTCGAAGGTTTTATTGTTTTCTATAATATTTTTCCATAGTAACATTTTAATAACTGCATACATCACTCTTATTGACAACGCCACTTGCAGGTGTAGATAAAGGCTATTTTTGCATGGGTGTAATGCAGTCATTGTTATTTTCTAGGTCATCGACTTTATCAGTAATACCGAATTTTATCTGTTCTAGATAATAAGCTTAGTATCCTTTATTATAAGTCTTATCATATCCTTAAAGTTAGCAGCCCAGGTTTTAATGCCTAAATTTCTTAATTTAAAAACTTTTATAATTGCGCACGAATTAAATAATCAGCTGATTAACAACCAACACAGTTACTTAAATCGCTGAATGTATAACAAATACAGAGCATGAAATTTCTCTCTTTCATTTTCCCCTGGTAGCTGTCACCTTTCCACCATTCATGACTTTTTAAAATTCAAAATATCATCAGTAGGTATTGTTTTTATCGGTCGCAAAAATTAAGTTTCTGTTTATAATTTTATCGGTGTGAATGTGGAATGAAATAAAAATGAACCTTCACTTGAGTGAAGCGTTTGTTATCGGCATAATGTTATTCGACTTTACGCTTCGTTTCAATGAGCTTTCATTTTTAAAGTCACGTTGTCAATGTCTACCATTCTAGCCTTCGTAACGAATTCTTTTTTTTTGTGTTTTGCATCTCACAGATCAACCTAGGAGGTTGTCGGTTGATTATCCGGACGTTCCTGTGGGTGCCTCAATAAATTAAGGCCTCCAGGAGTGGCACAAAAATATAAAAACTAAGCGACTACTAAGGGCACCCCCTGTGGGGTACGGGTCTCAGCTTAGGGTGTCGCTGGGTGGAGGACTGCATTGGATAGGCTGGATAACAAATTAAAATCTGGATATGACACATACTCACATTACTCCCGCAGAATACCCCCCCCCCCCGCCCCCAAAAATATTACACACAGACGGGGTGTGTGTGTGTGACCAAGATTAAACTGCATTAAACTTTGACTTGGAATAAAGTTTTTCGTTTCACTTCATATTTCATGTTCCTTTACCTTGTTTAATTATATCAGCCAATACTGCACCACTCCTGGGCAAAGGCCTATTTTCCTTCTATCCATCCACTTCTCACGGCTGCTGTTGTGGTCCAATTCCTTATCATGATGTTTTTTCTACTCGCTATCATCACCTGAGTGTTCCACAGTTCCACTTTTTCTTTACTACTTTGACGACCTTTAATTTTAACATTCAGTTATTAATTTAAAACGGTTTTGATACTTGAATATGAGACAACATAATATCAACAATATCAACATCACTTCAATACTTATACAAGTTTAGTCTTACTAAAGTCTGTTCTTTAATCTCGGAGACTAATTTGACAGGTGCTAATGTCAAAATATGAAATAAAAAAATTATACATGGAAATTTGAATGTCAAATTATTCTCCGAGATTATAAAACAGACTTTAAGTATAAGTAAAACTTTTAAAATGATTTATTTTGTACGTATTATTTTGTTAAGACTTCCACACGTGAAAAAATTAAGTCTGACCGTTGCAACAATGCAGTTCTGTCCACCCTTTCAAGCGTTGCAAGCGTATTTATGTAATTTATATTATCAAAGTCACATGTTTTTTTTTTAAAAGCCACGTTTTCACATGACTTTGTGGTAGGTCAAACATCGGCACCGATTAGATTAGATTGGCCTAAAACTGTGTATTCATATATTTATTGCATTGTTTCAGAATTGCATTTATCTAAAATGCATGTTGCATGTAACGTTGACATTATCTTTATTGATTCGAATTTTTATCATGCTGAATACCGGTGTTTTATCATAATTATGGTGTGTTTTACCTCTGGTAGGGGGAAGGCTGCTCCCCCTCCCCTCTTATGTGAAGGGGATGATAAAGTCATGCTTACTGGTTAAAGTAATATGACATCACGCCTGTGTTTTCCAAAGGAGGGGTCTAGGCAGATGTATTATTCACCTCTGCCTAATTGCACCCATATTGCCACCAGTTACTTTATGCTTACATAATAACATAATCAGCCCATCCCACTGCTGGGACACTCTTCTCTTTGAGTGGGAGTAGGCCGTAATCCATCACGCGGGCCAACTTCGGGTTGATAGATATCACATGTCTTCGAATTTTTGGTTCTAGGACACGTCAGTTTGATCTTGATGTTTTCCTTCACCGTTTTACAAAAAGTAACGCGCCTGACTGTGTTCGGACATACGATTTACAACTCGTAACCCAGCGGGCCGTTACCATTGGGCCACCACTGCTCACTAAGGGAGTCTTGATTTACGCCCAGCAAAAGGCTTGCCCTTCAGCTGGGCACAAATCCTGACTCTGGGCTGTTGCTGAGTAATTATTTCTGAATGACAGTAAAAAACTATTTCAATCTAGGTTTTTGCATGTTTAAAAAACCTGGAAGTGTAATGTCAACAATAACATAACATCACGACTGTGATTCCCGAAGAGTTACGCAGGGGTGTACCTATAGTACACCCCTGCGTAACCCTTCATATTATGTTTAAGTCCCATGTGACGGGGGGCCTATTACGTGTAATTGTCTGAAGGTTTCGCTCATCACAAGCGCGGTGATCAATGCTTCTCTGTATGTCCGTTGTTTTGCCCTCTAGTATAGTACCCCAAGTACATTGAGCTGGTTTCGAACGGTAATCCAACGACGCAGTACCGCTTCATTGGCAACGGGACCTCTGGTTCCTAGAATTGGCTTGCGGACAGCTGATATACTTAGCAGTTAGCTAATGCATCATTTAGTATACTTAGTTCCGCCGTAGCGATTTCCTAGCTTATTGCAAGTGTAGGCTTTGCAAGAAAGAATACTTATGTCATGCTTAACATGACATGCGACTGATGATTAATTTATTTCTATAAGCATAATTTGTGGATTATATAAAAGTAGCTGAGCCAGACGGTTTCACCCGGATAAGTCTCAATCCCGTCGGAATATCGGGATAAAAAGTATCCTATGCCCTAATCCCTAGCCCTAAAACCCTATCCAGGTCATGTTCTACTCATGTGCCAAATTTCATCCAAATCCGTTAAGCCGTTTTAGTGTGAAAGCGTAACAAACAAATTCACTTTCGCATTTATGATATTAGTTAGGATAGAATGTCCTAAAAACAAAACAGCTTGCGTGTTTTCATTTGTTTCCTCAGAACTTTAAATTTTAGTTTTTTTGACCTCATTATGAAGCAATTATAGGTAGGTATGCAGGTAGACCAAAACTTACCATTTCACGGAAAACTTTGGTTTTGATCGTAGGAATAGCGCAAGATATTCAAAAATGCTACAGGATATCACTGTCTTCTTAAGATAGTCCAAATTAACATAAGTATTTGCTAAGATAAACAGAATTGATCAAAACCTACACTACATTCAATCTCCCACGAATTAACACACTTCTTTTTCCATCATTTCATCAACAGAGCAACACACATCCTTTCTCCCCTAAAACAATTAAAAATCCCAAATTAAGATCATTCCCGGAAATCCAAGTGTTAGTTCAATGTCCTCCTAGAACGAGATGCGTATGCGCAACAAAACAAACAAGTTTCCCTGAGACAGATGTGTAGGTGATGATGGTACTTGATGCAAGTTCATTGGACCCGTTTGAACGCTACTTGTCTAAACTTTTTATTAGTAGAATAGTTTGTTGTAGTGATTTTTATTGTTCGTATCCTTTAGTAGGGAGATGTTGTGATGGGTCGAATTATTGGGGACTGTCGTTTTTCCGATGTAGTTGGAGAATTGGAATTTGAAGGCAATCAGTAAAAATGTTATTTCAAAGATAGAAATGATACGTTTACCAATGACGAAGTACTCAAGCAAGCGCTTGCGAAGTCAAAGAAAATAATGTTACAAACTATGGAACCTTTAATGGTTTATCTGGTCTATAAGTAGGTCGTGTGAACCAAAACGTAGTATAGACAAAGAAATTAGAATTTTGAAAATTCATACTCATGAAGGCTGTTTTCGTCTCTTCTCGAACCTCGGTTGATATGAGTTTTTGGGGGTATCTCTTGAGAGATTATAGAAGTCAGTAAGGTTGGTAACGGGGATACACGCAGCCCAACACCCTAATTGCTTAACACAATATCGATTGGAATTTGAATCATTTTGATTTAAATTGCAAATCCGCTTGACATGTTCGAAAAATTTGTTTTCTCAACAGCCAAAATAACGCAATAAATTTTGTTGAACTGTCGTCAAAATGAAACCGATTCCGATTGATAGTGTGTTACGCAATTAGAGAGCAGTACACACATACACAAACATTCGCAAACTCGCGCCTTCCTCCCATGGGGCTAGGCAGAAACTACAGAACACCATATCGTCGACCGTAGGTTCAATTGAGGTAAGGGACAAAATACGATTTTTCAGGAGAGGCCGACAAAGTTTTTTTTCGGACTAAATCGCCTATAACTTTTTTTCTTATTAACCTTTTTCGGGTCTGATTTCACACATAATCTTGTATTTTAGTGCTCTATCTACACGTGTAACATTTATTTAAATAAATTAGCTATTTAAGAAAATAGATGTCCCTTACAACAACGTATTTTGTTAGTAATGTCCCTTACTGACCAAGTATCTTGTAGTCTCGTCACTTACATTAAATTGACCTCTGCGTTGGATTCAATTTTAATGGCAATTCGTTGATTGGGAAGACCCTTACCTTATTTCAAGTGGATTGGCGGCAATAATTACATCATTTCAAGTTCCTATATTGCATAGTTTTTCAGATACATTGTTATTATGAGGCTGATTCGAAATTTGGATCCAAAAATCATTAGGGTAAGGGACATTTTTCTTAAGCTAGAATTTTTTCATATACACCATTCGATAGAGCGAAAAATTCTGAACAAAACTGTATATTTAACTCATTTTGGGTATTTTGTCCCTTACCTCAATTGAACCTACGGTCGACGATATGCTACGATCCTTAAATAATCCTTTTGCTTCGTTTACGTTCATCCTAATTATACACCCTGCTATACACGCACGCACCGGTTGCAAGGAAGGACTACTCATCTGCCGGTCGATTCTGTAAAAATCTCACCGTGAAAACTTACGTGACGTGAGTTTGTTTTTGCTAGGAATTAACACTATTGACAGCTCACTCCACGCTCACTTCACCTAAGTTTTCACGGTGAGATGGTTACAGAATCGCACTGCTGACTTTTCTGAAGTACATCACTTGTCACTATTTGTAACATTTAGGATTTTTTATGCTTAGTTTCTTCACTTGTGCTACTGCAACTCGATTCGACTTGGATCTCGATTTCCAAAAATAAAAATTAGGTCACAAGTTAAATGAAGTGCATTAAAATAATTATGATAATGTAAGCCAAAATGGCGTCGAATTTCATGAACACTTGAATGCCGAAGAAAACTGATAAGCATTCGATGCATTAGTAATCTTATCAAAACATCAGAATCGAAAGTGTTAAGACTACTTGCATTTAATTTCGAAGCTAAAATTTATTAGGTATATTAAAGTGCACGTGACTTTATTTATTAATGTTACCTATATTTTGAAGACTTTATAATCTGTTCTAATTTTTTTTAATTGACAAAGGCCTTCCATTTATCCCGATTGTATCTATTTTCGTCTCTCTACTTTCAAATCATAATGCACCTATAACCATACTCACTAATAACTTGTATGACTTGGTGACATGTTCCAACTTGTTTCTACTTGTCTTTGTCATTCTCGATGATGTCGTCATTGTTACGAAATTGTCTATCAGGGGAATCTCAGTGCTATTCTGTAAAGCTCATTGCAAACCTCACTCAAGTGAGTGCACACAATTTGGAAGCGATCACACCTCGTCACCGTTCGAATTTCGAAGTGATACATTGTTTTTAGAATTTTTAGCAGTGGTCAGCACATCACCAGTATCATTGTAAATGTCTTCGTCAAATCTTAATGCCATTTCCCATTTGTAGCTACTTCGAAACCAATTTGTAACTTAATGTCAAAAATCCAGTGCGTTACCGATAAAACAGTTGTCGAGCACGACTCTAATCATACTAAGTGACTTTTAAGTGGATTTAAATTCCGTTGTGGAGTTTTTAGATCAACTCCCGCGTCGACACTTTCATTTTCGTCAGGTAAAAAAGGTAAGTTTTTGTCAGTCTGTGGCTTATTTTGTGGTCGTAGATAGTGTTCGTTTCAACCGCGCGGCCATGGCGTTAAAAAAAAAAAAACTATGCCAACATTTTGTAACAATTTGTAAAAGTTGACTCCCAAAACCACAAATTTGTCAAAGCTATGGTTAAAAACTTAGAAGGGTTTGAACGTGGCCGCGCCATCGAAACGCGGAGAACCGCGCGGCCACGGAGATCTCAGACACTAAGCGTTGCACAGACCTGAAATTTTGGTAACTAACAGATTCAATTTGTAAACAATTTGTAAAAATATAGAAAAAAATCCTAGATTAATATTTTAGGAGCTGTGAGACTAAAACCCCGTGGCCGCGCCATCGAAACGGTGAAAAAAACGTGATAGCCGATATCTCGCTGAAAAAGTATCGCAGACTTCTAGAGTTTTTTGTAAAACCCAGATTTGAATTTGTCAAAACTTACAAAAATGCAACAAAAAATACTAGGTTAATATTTTAGGAGCTGTGAGACTAAAACCCCGTGGCCGCGCCATCGAAACGGTGACAAAAACGTTATCACCGATATCTCGCTGAAAAAGCATCGCAGAGGTCTGAAGTTTTTTGTAAAACCTAGATTTGAATTTGTCAAAACTTGTGAAAATAAAACAAAAAATCCTAGGTTTATATTTCAGGACCCGCGCCATAGAAACGGTGAAAACCACGTTATCACCGATATCTCACTGAAAAAGCATCGCAGAGGTCTGAAATTATTTGTAAAACCTAGATTTGAATTTGTCAAAATTTGTAAAAATATAACAAAAAATCCTAGGTTTATATTTCAGGAGCCGCGCCATTGAAACGGTGAAAAACACGTTATCGCCGATATCTGACTGAAAAAGCATCGCAGAGGTCTGAAGTTTTTTGTAAAACCTAGATTAGAATTTGTCAAAATTTGTGAAAATACAAAAAAAAATCCTAGGTTTATATTTCAGGAGCTGTAAGACTAGAACCCCATGGCCGCGCCATTCAAACGGTGAAAAATATGTTATCGCCGATATCTCGCTGAAAAAGCATCGCAGAGGTCTGAAGTTTTTTGTAAAACCTAGATTTGAATTTGTCAAAACTTGTAAAAATACAACAAAAAATCCTAGGTCTATATTTCAGGAGCTGTAAAACTAAAACCCCGTGGCCGCGCCATCGAAACGGTGACAAAAACGTGATAGCCGATATCTCGCTGAAAAAGCATCGCAGACTTCTAGAGTTTTTTGTAAAACCCAGATTTGAATTTGTCAAAACTTACAAAAATGCAACAAAAAATACTAGGTTAATATTTTAGGAGCCGTGAGACTAAAACCCCGTGGCCGCGCCATCGAAACGGTGACAAAAACGTTATCACCGATATCTCGCTGAAAAAGCATCGCAGAGGTCTGAAGTTTTTTGTAAAACCTAGATTTGAATTTGTCAAAACTTGTGAAAATAAAACAAAAAATCCTAGGTTTATATTTCAGGACCCGCGCCATAGAAACGGTGAAAACCACGTTATCACCGATATCTCACTGAAAAAGCATCGCAGAGGTCTGAAATTATTTGTAAAACCTAGATTTGAATTTGTCAAAATTTGTAAAAATATAACAAAAAATCCTAGGTTTATATTTCAGGAGCCGCGCCATTGAAACGGTGAAAAACACGTTATCGCCGATATCTGACTGAAAAAGCATCGCAGAGGTCTGAAGTTTTTTGTAAAACCTAGATTAGAATTTGTCAAAATTTGTGAAAATACAAAAAAAAATCCTAGGTTTATATTTCAGGAGCTGTAAGACTAGAACCCCATGGCCGCGCCATTCAAACGGTGAAAAATATGTTATCGCCGATATCTCGCTGAAAAAGCATCGCAGAGGTCTGAAGTTTTTTTTAAACCTAGATTTGAATTTGTCAAAACTTGTAAAAATACTACGAAAAATCCTAGGTCTATATTTCAGGAGACGCGCCATTGAAACGGTGAAAAACACGTTATCGCCGATATCTCACTGAAAAAGTGTCGCAAAAGTTCTGAAGTTTTTTGTAAAACCTAGATGTGAATTTGTCAAAATTTTTAAAAATACATAAAAAAATCCTAGGTTTATATTTCAGGAGCCGCGCCATTGAAACAGAGAAAAACACGTTATCGCCGATATCTCACTGAAAAAGCATCGCAGAGGTCTGAAGTTTTTTGTAAAACCTAGATTTGAATTAGTTAATTTTTTTACAAATACAACAAAAATCCTAGGTTTACAAAAAACCATATTTCACCGTTTCAATGGCGCGGCTCCTGAAATGTAAACCTAAGATTTTTTTTTTGTATTTTTAAAAATTTTGACAAATTCACATCTAGGTTTTACAAAAAAATTCAGACCTTTGCGACACTTTTTCAGTGAGATATCGGCGATAACGTGTTTTTCACCGTTTCAATGGTGCGTCTCCTGAAATATAAACCTAGGATTTTTCGCAGTATTTTTACAAGTTTTTCAAATTCAAATCTAGGTTTTACAAAAAACTTCAGACGTCTGCGATGCTTTTTCAGTGAGTTATCGGCTATCACGTTTTTGTCACCGTTTCGATGGCGCGGCCACGGGGTTTTAGTCTTACATCTCCTGAAATATAAACCTAGTATTTTTTGTTGCATTTTTGTAAGTTTTGACAAATTCAAAACTGGGTTTTACAAAAAACTCTAGACGTCTGCGATGCTTTTTCAGCGAGATATCGGCTATTACGTTTTTGTCACCGTTTCGATGGCGCGGCCACGGGGTTTTAGTCTTACAGCTCCTGAACTATAAACCTAGGATTTTTTGTTGTATTTTTACAAGTTTTGACAAATTCAAATCTAGGTTTTACAAAAAACTTCAGACCTCTGCGATGCTTTTTCAGCGAGATATCGGCGATAACATATTTTTCACCGTTTGAATGGCGTGGCCATGGGGTTCTAGTCTTACAACTCCTGAAATATAAACCTAGGATTTTTTGTTGTATTTTTACAAATTTTGACAAATTCAAATCTAGGTTTTACAAAAAACTTCAGACCTTTGCGATGCTTTTTAAGTCAGATATCGGCGATAACGTGTTTTTCACCGTTTCAATGGCGCGGCTCCTGAAATATAAACCTAGGATTTTTTGTTATATTTTTACAAATTTTGACAAATTCAAATCTAGGTTTTAAAAATAATTTCAGACCTCTGCGATGCTTTTTCAGTGAGATATCGGTGATAACGTGTTTTTCACCGTTTCTATGGCGCGGGTCCTGAAATATAAACCTAGGATTTTTTGTTATATTTTTACAAATTTTGACAAATTCAAATCTAGGTTTTAAAAATAATTTCAGACCTCTGCGATGCTTTTTCAGTGAGATATCGGTGATAACGTGTTTTTCACCGTTTCTATGGCGCGGGTCCTGAAATATAAACCTAGGATTTTTTGTTTTATTTTCACAAGTTTTGACAAATTCAAATCTAGGTTTTACAAAAAACTTCAGACCTCTGCGATGCTTTTTCAGCGAGATATCGGTGATAACGTTTTTGTCACCGTTTCGATGGCGCGGCCACGGGGTTTTAGTCTCACAGCTCCTGAAATATTAACCTAGTATTTTTTGTTGCATTTCTGTAAGTTTTGACAAATTCAAATCTGGGTTTTACAAAAAACTCTAGACGTCTGCGATGCTTTTTCAGCGATATATCGGCTATCACGTTTTTGTCACCGTTTCGATGGCGCGGCCACGGGGTTTTAGTCTCACAGCTCCTAAAATATTAACCTAGGATTTTTTTCTATATTTTTACAAATTGTTAACAAATTGAATCTGTTATTTACCAAAATTTCAGGTCTGTGCAACGCTTAGTTTCTGAGATCTCCATGGCCGCGCGGTTCTCCGCGTTTCGATGGCGCGGCCACGTTCAAACCCTTCTAACTTTTTAACCATAGCTTTGACAAATTTGTGGTTTTGGGAGTCAACTTTTACAAATTGTTACAAAATGTTGGCATAGTTTTTTTTTTTTTTTAACGCCATGGCCGCGCGGTTGAAACGAACTCCGTAGATAGGGAAAGGATGGTGTCATTAAGTTACCTACAGCTTCTTTTGGTAATTTGATAGTTTTGTTTCTATGATGCAGGTAATAATGTAACGGCATTATATATGTTACCTCTTTCATATTTAGGTGGTGGTTACTTTAGGATGACGCTTTTCACTGGGATGTCATAAGGAATTTATCAGCAATACCTACCTTGTGGAGCCTGATGCTCTTGCTTTGACGTTGGCTACTGCAAAAGTGCACATATGTATAGTATAAGAAAATATTACCAACCCCTAATTATCGTTTATGGTTCGATTACTCGATTATCCTTTGACGCAATAGGTCTATGCTTTGACATGTGTGTTATTGTGGAATTTACTTCTTGTATATGACATACATAAGTAAGTATACTTACCTCCATTTTTTTTCGTTTTACTTCCTTTCGGGTAATACGTGCTTGTGGTCGACTATAGTCTTGCGCTTCTTACTACGTTTGCAGTTTCCCTCGGCTCCACATCAGCATTAACATTAGGATTCTTTCAATCTAACACAAACATTGCACACGTCAAGGAAATCTGCGAATAGCTTCCCGAAGGCCGAACGTGCCTTATCGCCGCGTGCGCAACAAGGTCGATGCAAGTGCATGGCCAGGCACGCGCGGTGCGATTTAGACTAACTAGGTGACGTCAGGGCTACTGTTTAGAGTTATAATAATAATTACAGATATCAAAACTATTATATTATTATGATGGATGTGTATTATTTTACTGCTTGTAGGACGTTTATTGTGGTTTTCTCGTGTCTGTCTTCTTGTGTGTTGTGATCTTGTGATTGGATATTCTCCTGAAGCTTAAATCCTTAAAATGCTTGAGAGTTGTCTGAGGATACTCAAGTACATAACCGTAGTTTTTATTTACCCTAAACATCAGGGGTCATTACAACAACAATTTAAAAAAAATGGAACAAACAACACTGAAATTGTGAAAATGAAAATTTGCTGATCCATAGAAAAATAAGAATAATATTTTTAGTAATGAATAAAAATTTATTTATTTAACATAAAACGGCCAAAGCCTATCACATTATATAATCAACAACCTATTATAGTACAACTTCTCGATTATAGATATGTTTTTAAAGTTACAGGACTGTCTGAAAAAAATATTGAAAATATCAAAATACCCTACTGTAAAATCAACTAAACAGTTCAAAACAAGGACACATTTCAAGATAGATTAAATCTCAGAGTTGATGATGGCTGTGGGTGGAGTCCAGTTCTTGGATAAATATTTCTAGGAAGACAGTATGATTTGATACATCATATAGATATAAGTAATTCTTAGAGTTGAGCTATGATTTTTTATGAAGTACATGTTCTTTTTATTTTAAGGCTATAAGTTAAGAGGAAATGGTGGCGAAAAATTAGGTATTTTAAGAAGGTATTGTTGTCGCTCTGCGAGCGCTCCACCCTCGAATTCGTGCGATAAGGACAACTGCAGATTCGACTAAATAGCCTGTGTAAAAAGTCACATTTCGAGGTTTGGCTCTCGCCTATTTCCTCCTCCAAAATTGGACCAATTTAAAAGATATTTCATAAACTGAATAAGAAGGATATATACTATGCCCCTATGTTTTTCTTTTTTCGTTAATAGTTGTCAAATTGGTACACTAGTCGTCTGTTGACAGCGGTCTGAGTAGGCAATTTTGAGCATTTTTTGAGGGTTCTAGTTCTTATAAAAACAATATATCATCAAAAAGGAAAACATAGGGGCATACAAGTAGCTGATATTTATATTTCTGTAAAAAATCATTCCTTTATGGTCATTAACCAGAAAGAAAACAGGCGAGAGCGTTTGTATCTTTTTGTATGGAGAAAAGAGCACCCACGTTTCCTCTTAAGGATTTTTCCTGTAGAGCTTGCTAGATAATAGACTCTTCTTCCTTTTGGAGATGTATTAGGCGTGGAGCTCTCATCCCACCGTGTCTTAAAAAATAAAAGACGCGCGTCTTGATACGCTTGAATATATTTGTTTTCGTTCGGAGTTCGGTAAAATCCTGGAAATTAAAACAATTCAAAATGTGTAAACGTATTTCAAAGATGGACTTACATGTATTATTACCCGAAATACCCGACTACGGCAAAGCCAAAAGGAAGGGTTAAGGCTCTTACAGACAGAGGCGATATCGCGTCGCAACGCGATATTGCGATATTATATCCGTAGAACAATTTCCATGGAACCGCGCGCGACCATACACACAGGAGCGACGCGATATCGCCTATGTCTGTAAGAGCCTTTATGATTTTAGCAGTCTATGTATTTATGTAAGTATGTATTTACGTGTGTTCCACCGTAGCGCCTAAATTAATGAACCGATTTTGTTGAATAAGGTATCAATAGATTCGTAATAATGGTTTGGGTGACCTAGCCTATATAAATTCTTTGTTTTGTACTTTTTAGATAACTTTTATTTTTCCGTAGTCGGGTCACAGTTTTTTAAACTTAAAATTACAACTTGGATGAAATCTTTTATTTCACCATCCCATAAATACAGTCCACAATAGTCTGGTCCTTCGAGCCGGATTACACAATCCATGGGGGTACTACTCGACTGACCGTCGAGACAAAAGATGCAGACCGCTTAAAAAAGATACAACTAGATAGCGTTTATTAACTACAATAGATCAGAAATAGAAACGAACTCTTCTAAAAATACAGTTAATCAAACTGAGAACAATGATCTTGCCGAACTAAAACAATTTAGTATACTTAATTAGTTTGTCTGTACATCAGTTGCATTTATTTTATCAGTGTCAGTAAACAGAAACATTAGAAATTAACCAAATGGTTGTCAAACAGAAAGCTGATAATATCGTGCACTTTGTTTTGATAATTATCATGCTTGTCCTATAGCAAACTGATGTTTGTTTTCTTCTATTCTGTTTTTATGATGATTTGCATGACATATTAAACTGCCTTTTTGGTCTGATGGTCGCAATCCCATCGTCGTTTTAGTGAGTACCTACTTTGGCTTTTTTTCAATAAACATTTTTTTTTTATTGCTGAGCTCAGAGTTTCGGGGTCGGAAAAAGTTTTATTGGGTTTTTTTCATCTGGAATTTCATAATAGCAGCGTGGACTCTGAATTTGTGCCCGGTTGACGGAATAGGATCACCCCCTATTGGACTTAAACATAACTGGCTAAATGTAGGTGTACTAAAGTACACTTCTGATGATGATGATGAAGAATTGATTTTACTAATGAACTTCTAGAAAGCTCAGTTCGACTATTTACCTGATTGCGGCGAAGATCAAATGGAGGAGATGTATCTGGGGGTCTCTCATCCCACCGTGTCTTTAATCGCTCAAACTGCTTGTTTTGAGGTCGCTTCAGTCCTGAAAATCAAAGAATTTCATTACCTATGTAAAATGTTAGTACACTTCAATTGTCAAAAGGTGATAAAAAAAAACCGGTCAAGAGCGAGTCGGACTAGCGCACCGAGGGCTCCGTTCCGATTTCTGAAAAAGTGTGCTATTTAGTGACATCGTTTTATTTTTCCTGTAATCTTTAAGTACATAAAATTTTATGACATAGAATAATATCAGATTTATCTCTATGTAAACTTCGGAGGGGGAACAGTATTTTTTTTACATTTTTCATCAAAAGTCGAAAACTATGCGGCCTGAAAAAAAAATGTTGAGAATGTGCAAAGAGCTCTCTTTCATTTGACACCCCACATGCCCTAGTAGCCCCACTTCGAATTTTCGATGCCTCCTTTCAGTCCCTATTGCAAAAATATAAAAAATAAAATATTTCTTTCATAATTGCAAAATAGTTGGGCAAATGTCATCTAAAACTGTTCCAATTTCCAAGTTGGTTGGTAGATGGACGGACAGATAGACAGACTGAGTCGCACCATAAGGATTCCTTTTTACCGTTTTGGTAACATCTTTTGGTATACATCGTAACAGGTGAATTTCAATAAGAGCTTGAAAAAAAAAACTTAATTTAGGCCTTATATCTGTAATCGTTAACTTATTTATTTTGATTGAATTTACATAAATTAAAACAGAATTTGATGTTTAGTTGCGCTACGTTTTAGAAAAAGTAAATATTCTTGTGAAAAACTTACGGCTCCACACATTGTGGAGATACAAGAAAATCGCGAACTGCATCCTGTCCATTTCCGAAGTTTTCTTTCTGGAAACTGCCCACCTCTGGTTTATATTCGATTTGTATTACTTTTACAATTAAAATCTTCCTAGAGTGACCCTGCACCTCAATCAAACATGGAATTATATCGACCGCGCATGCGTGATTCGCGCGCATGCGTTAAAATATTACCCACCAAAGTGAAGTTACCACCCTGTCAGCTATCAAACTATTTTGTTCTCTTTCTAACATGTCCTGATTCTTCTTGCCAGAGCAAGATATAATTTGAAAAGGGTTGCTATGGTATTTTATTGATTTACATTTGACTTTTTCGTAGTTGTTAGAAATATCGCGTTGCATTCGGTATGTTCTCGTTTTGTGATTGTTTACAAGTGTTTAATAAGTGATATTTATTGTTCCAGTGTTTCAATACTTGGCTACGTTCACGCTCGATTATTCCGGTAAGTTTTGTAAATCTTCCTAATAGTTAAATTATAGAAATAAGTGCATATTATGATTAAATTCGTTGATTGCCGGATAAAGTCAAAATTTTTTTTCCCTTTTTCATGCATTTCTTTATTATTGCGTTCGTTGTACATTTTCCGAACTACTACAGGTAATAACATATTGTAGGTGTAGGTACATATTTTCCGTCGCTACTAGAATATTTTAGTTGCATAATTCAGGGATAGAACTGGAAAATGCTGAAAACCCATGACATGATAATATATATGTGAACTGAAAGTGAAAACCAATTTATTTTAATATGGTTTCCTTCCCAGGTAGGTACTTATTTAAAGGTATTCTAAAGGTGAAATACAGAAGACTGAGTTTTTCAGGCGCCTGCCTTAAATACTTAAAAAAATGTGTAAACTACTGTAATTAGGTAGGTAACTAAGGGCCTCAGCTCATCTCCGCAGCGAAACCATAGCAGCGAAACCGCAATAGTTCAATTCAATTGACTCGCATGATGATCACCAGCGGAACATCATGCGGTTTCGCGGCCCTAAGTATCGGGTTAAGGTTTCTATAGGTAGTAGTTGGAATGTCGAAGATGCTGATGCTGCGAGAGTGAGCAGAATAGCTATTTTGCGACGTTGGTAACTCATGGACGCTCTTCTATTTGGACTTGTCATTCGTACTTAGAGCGTACCTACTAAGAGAGTTGTAGGTACCTATCTGATAATTTTAACTATCATAATTCTGTAATTATACATAATTTGTTACGGTGGTGAATCATATTTTGATCAACATACAACAGCAGAAGCAGTAAATCCTAAGAAAATTTGAATTTCGCTGGTTACCCTGGCGCTTTCGCCTTATGAGCGACACATATTCAACGAACAGTCTATCTGTTCGTTGAATATGTATTCGCAAGTTAGACAGGCCGTAACTTTAGCAAAGTAGCAACCCATTGCATTGTTAGTAGGTACAACGGTAGGTACTGTAATGATTTTTTGGCGCGAGCCTAAAATCGGAACTAATGGCACCATGTATGTAGGTAAATCAAAACATCAAATTTGGCATGAACCAAGGTCTCACAGCACAACGAAAGGAAAAAGTCTGAAAATCGTTAATTTGTAATTTTATTACAAAACATTTTTTTTTTTGGGATTACCAACTTTTTGCAGTTGGAAAATTGACCGTGACGTACCATATCAATGTATGGGAGAACATGTATTTCAACTAAATTGTTAAGTTTGTTTGTGGGATAAATTCTTTTCAACTACGGAATCCTTCATTGTGCGTGGCAACACGCACTTGGCCGGTTTATTCATTACGTCGCGGCCATAATTAACGGGATATGCCGTTGATTATCGCGATGAAGGACGTTGGCCGTACGTGTTTGACCGAATCTTGACCGAACTTAACTACCGCGATGTTTATGGCGATGATTGACGTTGACGTTAGTAATTTCTGTGACATTTTCACAAATGTTTATCAATGACGATACCCCTGTCAATGTCATTCACTCGCCAAAAGATCCTCGTACTATGATTTTCTCACGCTGCTTGTACATATTTCCGTAGAGCATAGGTAGCATTCTTATTCAGCCTTTGAACACATGCCTGCATAATTTAGTATAACCTGGGTATAACTTTGATTCTCATGGCCTAGATATTTTAAATACCATGTTTTCGTATACAATGGCCTATTTAAAGCGTTTTTAATGAATGTCCATTGTTTTATGTGAATGAAACAATTACCTAAATTCGCTTTGGTTGTATCAACTGTCGGGAAAAATAAGTGTTATTGTTTTTAAAACCTTTTGTGAGACATATTGGTGTATATTTCGAGGAGCTCGTAGCTAAGTAATAACACCCGCACGCTACGCTTGCCGCGGTTGGTCCGTGGATGGGTGACCATCTTTACATACCGAGACTCCTCCGTGCCTCGGAAAGCACGATAAGCCGTTGGTCCCGGCTGTCATTCGTGGACCTTTGACAGTCGTTACGGGTCGTCAGAAGCCCGTAAGTCTGACAACCATCAGTCTTACCAAGGGTATCGTATCACCCAGTAACTGGGTTGTGGAGGTCAGATAGAGAGTCGCTCCATGTGAAATACTGGTATTCAGCTGCATCCCGTTAGACTAGAAGCCGACCCCAACGTAGTTGGGAATAGGCTGTTAGATGATGATGATGATTGGTGTATATTTCGGGAGCTCCCTTCCCAATTAAAATTCAAACTCAAAAATCATTTATTCGTATTGGTCTGAAAATCAAAAGCAACCTTCTTGAAAGTAAAGTTACCAAATACAGCTGTTTGAAAGTCAAATAAGTTACTAAGAGCCAAATGAAGAAAAAAAAAATTAAATGAAGAATGAGAATGATGATGTGAATGAAGTTACTTTAACCTCTGCCTAGCCTCATCTGCCGCAACAGACTCCTCAGGAACGCTATCTATGTTCCAAAGCCACAATTTAATACATAATCATCCATACTTACCTAAGTAATTACAGCCGCTCGGGTCGATCCATCGGGTTAAGCTACGCTTGCCGGGGTTGGTCAGTGGATGGGTGACCATCTTTACATACCGAGACTCCTCCGTGCCTCGGAAAGCACGTTAAGCCGTTGGTCCCGGCTGTCAATCGTGGATCTTTGACAGTCGTTACGGGTCGTCAGAAGCCCGAAAGTCTGACAACCAGTCTTACCAAGGGGTATCGTATTACCCAGTTACTGGGTTGTGGAGGTCAGACAGGCAGTCGCTCCATGTAAAATACTGGTATTCAGCTGCATCCGGTTAGACTGGAAGCCGACCCCAACATAGTTGGGAAAAGGCTAGGCAGATTGATACATCCATACTTACCTAAACCTAACTAATATTATAAATGCGAAACTGAGTTTATTTGTTTCTTTGTTACGCTTTCACGTTACAACGGCTGAACAGATTTAGATGAAATTTGGCACATGCGTAGACCATGACCTGGGTTAGGACATAGGATACTTTTTATCTCGGTAGTACGTTCCCATGGGATAATTTTCGACCTCCACGCGGGCTTTGCCACGGCTAAGCTATGTGATCATAAACGCAACTGTTTGAATATGTTTAATATTCAAATAATAAACGGCTTGACGTCATTCAAGACATGCGCACACGCCGCTTTCACTATGAAATGAAAAAAGAAAGAAACCCAATAGGAATGTATGTAACAACCGTTAGATCGGGCCAGTTCTCATAGCGGACGAGTTTTATCGCCTTTTGGGTAATCGAAAAGTTTAAGATACCATCGATTAAGTACATGGTATGATAATCTTGTTGAAGCTTAAATTACGGTAGATTTTTGGTTGCTAACTTCTTAGGATGTTGAAAAAGCCTTCACAAGGGTCTATACCTTCGATCAATATACTGGGGAAACTCGACAAACATACAGTCTACATTCATTCTCCAGAAGAAATGTCTTAGGACAATATATAACATACACAGTACCGAGTCATTAAGAGATGTTTTCAGAACGAAGGGCTTCCTGTCACTTACTGGAATCTATATATTGGAACTATGTTTATTTGTTAGGAATAATATGCAATATTTTAGTTTAAAATCAGATTCAAAGAGGAACATTCGCAACCAATATAAATATGATATATTATTACCCAGAGTAAAGAATATGATGTATTATAAAAGTACTTACATAACTGCTATTCGTGTGTACAATAATTTACCACCAGCTTTAAAGCAATTAAATGGAAACATGTTTAAAACCAAATTAAAAAAAATGTTACTTAATCATGTTTGTTATAATTTGCATGAGTTTTTTGGCAATAAATGATGTAGGTACTTAAGGAGTTATGTAACTAATATTTAGAACTAATTAATTAATTTGCTTTTCTTTGTTAAGTATTGCATATCCGACATGGGTAGACTGTTGATCCTAAAACTGTTACGTTATATTATAAGATCTGATTGTACACAGTTACGCAATAAATAATTCTTATTCTTATTCTTATAATAAATACTAATTAAAAGGGTGAGTTTTGGCTCAGCCCCCTCCCTCCTTCTAATCTCACGTGAGATGTTTCAAAATGCGTATATTTAGTGTAAATACGTTAATCTCTGCTTGATTGTGTTGGATTTATTTAAACATAATTTGCTTAGTGATGTATTTATTAGTATAGGTACTTATTTTTTATAATAATTATCAAGTTTTCTCGCAATTTGACACTGATTTGAATGCGAAAAAATAATTACTTGATATTTTCCGAGACACCCCTGTCCCCAACGTGAGATTGGGTGAAATCCGGTTCGACATTTCCACCACCTCAACGCCTCACGTAATTAATAAACGCCCCCTAAACATAATATCACGCAAACCTATATTTCCCAAAAGGTTAGGCAGAACTGTACACTGGAGTTCACTCATAATCAATCAATCTGCCTGCCTAGCCTTTTCCCAACTCTGTTGGGGTCGGCTTCCAGTCTAACCAGATGCGGCTAAATACCAGTATTTTACATGGAGCGACTGCCTATCTGACCTCCACAACCCAGTAACTGGGTAATACGATACCCCTTGGTAAGACTGGTTGTCAGACTTTCGGGCTTCTGACGACCCGTAACGACTGTCAAAGATCCACGAATGACAGCCGGAACCAACGGCTTCACGTGCTTTCCTAGGCACGGAGGAGTCTCGGTATGTAAACATTGTCCATCCACTGACCAACCCCGGCAAGCGTTGCTTAACCTGATGGATCGACCCGTGCGGCTGTTGTTACTTAGCCACGAGCTCCTCTGAAGAGACTTTACAAGTGCAATCCCTAAAGTAGACAACAGTAACAAAAAAAACTTTCTAAGGTTATCTGAATAAGCATGTTTTATGTTGATAAGTCCCCTAGCACACGAGACAATAATAAATGAACGATAGCACCTTCCCCCATTCTCTGTGACCTCATGCGGGTCTGTTAGCACTTACATAATATAAACAAACTGATAACAAAGGCGTCCAAGATGAGTCGCGTGCTCATCTCTTATCTACGCACCTTAAACTAAGGGGAACGGCCGATTACTGACGCGGGCTCCCACAGAGCACGGAGAAACCTCCGGCGGCCGCTGCGAGAGGTATCGTGGTGGTATTGTCAACACGCAATAAGACACAATTGTCGTCATTGAAGGTCCGTGAGTCCGTGACAAAAGTTTTCATTCAACTCACTTTCGGTAAAATAAATATATGGACAGTTAAGGAAACTACATACAGACGCCAGCACATCAAGCTACTACAATCTGTCAAATTTCTTTAATAGATTTTCATCTTTAACGTTAAAGTATTAGGTTCAAGGTTGATTGGTAAAATTTGACAGTTTCGGGTGGCTTGATGTGGTGGTGTCTGTACCTACATACGGCGAAACGGCACACTCACACAGACTCGCGCACCGACGAGGCCGCAAGCGATAGTCGCGGTGCTCTCAGTATATTTACTGTGGCTTAGGGTCTCGTCGATGCCGCTGGGGTCGCGGGTTGTTCGAAAGAGATACCGTGGCCCTGGCACAGGCAAAATAAAAAAGCCAAACCAAATAAAAATTGTTTAAAAATAAATTAAGCTATCCATCAAATGCAATTTTGCAAATTAATGCAATTTTGCAATTAACTTAGGATTTTAGAATTACAGAAAAAAATATAAAAAAAACAGTAGAGGTATTTTCGGAATTAAATTCTATCGAGGAAATTTACCTCAATTGCGTTTTCCTCCAGTCAGGATATTAATCAAAAAGTCAGTAAATATATATCCAAAAATTAAATCCATACATGATGTAATAGTGAAATAAATGGTTACGAAAAAGCCCCCAATTTATTTTGGTAACGCCTTAAGAGGAAATGTGGGTGCTCTTTTCTCCATACAAAAAGATACAAACGCTCTCGCCTGTTTTCTTTCTGGTTAATGACCATAAAGCCATGATTTTTTACAGAAATATAAATATCAGTTACTTGTATGCCCCTATGTTTTCCTTTTCGATATGATATATTATTTTTATAAGAACTAGAACCCTCCAAAAATGCTCAAAATTGCCTATTCAGACCGCTGCGCGCTGTCAACAGACGCCTAGTATAAACATAGGGGCATAGTATACATCCTTCTTAATCAGTTTATGAAATCTCTTTTAAATTGGGCCAATATTGGAGGAGGAAATAGGCGAGAGCCAAACCTCGAAATGTGACTTTTTACATAGGCTATTTAGTCGGATCTGCAGTTGTCCTTATCGCTCGAATTCGAGGGCGGAGCGCTCGCAGAGCGACAGCAATACCTTCTTAAAATACCTAATTTTAAAAAGTCTGGCTACCCGCCTTTCCTCTTAATACTGCCGTCTCTAGCGGCGGCGATTCCGTGTTCTGTGCGAGCGCCGATAGTACAGTACAGTACCATCTAAGGCTTGTTTACATTAGTGACATGAAGACATCCTCTTCCGGACTCGAGTATAATAATAAGTGTTTAGTTAGTGTGCCGTTGGTAGATGTTATGAAAGAGCTTTTGAGCTTTTGATTTATTATGAGCTAGCGGAACGTGTGAAAGCTCGGAGATAAGAATTACTGCTGATAGTGTGTCGCAAGCGTTCTCAGGAGTATCTAAACTTTTGATGGCAGTCTAGTTTGCAGTAGAACCTATAAATTTTGGATTACATTGATAATAATGTAGATATTAGGGCATTTAAAATAGAACATAAGTTCTTTCCTTATAGGCACAAAATAACCCTTGTGGAGACAGTAGGGGGATGTACTATCGGCCAAACTTCCGCATGCTCACCGCATAGCACGGCTCACAATATTATGCACGTTTGTTTTTGATTTGATTTGTTGCTAATGTTTGTTGTTATTTTTTGTTACACGCCCTGGCCCTTTACTCACACAAATGCATATTTTCTCTAATTGGGCGAAACCAGGAAGGGGTGTGGTCTGTCACTAGCTGCGCTTCCGCAGAAATATTTTCTTAACTGAGCATGCTTAAGTTTGGCCGATAGCACAGAGAGCAGCAGGTCAAGTTACTACAAACTGTCAAATTTTCTCATTCGATTTTGAACTTGACCATCAACATTTTAAGGTTTAAAATCATTTGGAGAAATTTGACAGTTTGGTAAACCTGATGTGCTGTTGTCTGTACATCGGAGATGATGGTTGTTAGAGATGTATGGAAGAAGAAAACATGCTGTACCGACGCCAAATAAATTGGGACAGACAGAGAGTCAGGAAAATGATGATAATGAGGATACTGGCGAATCCCATATATAAGAATAATTCCGGAAAGCTATTTACATTTCTGCAAGAATACAGTTTGCTTTCACAATTTTACTACGGCTTGCTTCCATATATTACAGAATTACCATGTGTATAGGGATCCGTGACAATATGTAGGTAGTCGAGTCATTTACATAAGTTAGGTGATAGAAAATATCTAGTGGAATGCGTAGCTTAGTTGCTTCACAAATAAATATATCCTTGGACATTTCACACAACGCCATCTAGTCCCAAGCTAAGCAACCTAATGCTTGTGTTATGGTAACGAGATGGCTGATAAACTACTTATATACATTTTTTTTTTGTAAATACATACATATTATAGATAGAAAAACACCCAGACTCGGAACAAATACTTGTAGGTCGTACAAATATTTGTTCCGTGCGGGAATCGAACCCGCGACATGCTGCGCAGCAGTCAATCGCTCAACCACTGCGCCAACCGTGTCGTCAAAAACAACAACTTTACCTATTGCTAGAAAAGATGGATAAATTGTGTGATCCTTATGAATTAAAAACATTAATACATAACAACAACTTAACTTATTACTACTCTTTACTTTACTTAACTTATTTCAACATTTATATCTGTAATTTTTATGGTGTGCATAATAAAGAGTATTCTATCTATCTATCTATCTATCTATCTAAAAACTTTTTTACAGAAAAAAAACAACCGACTTCCAAAGAAAACACTACAAAGTGAAAAATAACTGTAATTTCGGAAGTCGGTGTCTTTGGTTTTTTATATAATTGTAATGTACTACGTTTATGAGGGAGGAGCTCGTGGCTAAGTAATAACAGCCGCACGGGTCGATCCATCAGGTTAAGCTACGCTTGCCGCGGTTGGTCCGTGGATGGGTAACCATCTCTACATACCAAGACCCCTCCGTGCTTCGGAAAGCACGTTAAGCCGTTGGTCCCGGCTGTCATTCTTAGTTGTTACGTCAGAAGCCCGAAAGTCTGACAACTAGTCTTACCAAGGCGTATCGTATTACCCAGTTACTGGGTTGTGGAGGTCAGATAGGCAGTCGCTCCATGTAAAATACTGGTATTCAGCTGCATCCGGTTAGACTGGAAGCCGACCTCAAACATAGTTGGGAAAAGGCTGGGTAGATTGATGTACGTTTATGATTCATTAAAACTGTTTTTATGAGTGATGCCACTTAAGTTCCTACGTCTTAAATAAGTTTTGGCAACGTTATAATTAAAGTCCACAATCAAGTTAATCAATTTCTATGTGAATGTCTAACATTTTCATATTCCCGAGGTGGTTATGTTTAGCTGAATGAGATGCAAATACAGTAGACAGCATTCCAAGCCACCCACAAAGAATGCATAATATTGACTATCAATCTACAGGTTGTATATTTGTCTGCCACTATCTATGAAGTTAGGCAATGCTTACACATAATGAGTGGGTATAGGTACTACTGGACTAGCTTTTGCCAGCGGCTTCACCCGCGTGGATGTCGGAAAATATCCCACGGGAACGTGCTAACGGAAAATGCTTCCTTATTCCCCTTTAAGCGCGATTGGTCCAATTCGCGATTAGTCCAATGTTCAAAAAAATGTCCAAATCGCAGTTGGTCTAATTCGCGATTGGTCCAATTCGCGATTGGTCCAATTCGCAGTTGGTCCAATATAAAGTATTTCCAAAATTAAATAAAGCAACCCATTTTATTTATAAAAGGAACCACTGTGCAAAATTTCAGCTTTCTAGGTTCAAGGACAAGGGGGCTGGGCGTTGATGAGTCAGTCAGTCAGTCAGGACTTTGTTCGCGTGGATTTCGGATTTTTCGATACAAACTTTTTCAATACTTACACCATTTTATTCTTTATGAGTCAATTTTATTCTTCCTTAGGCCGTTTGTCCAACGCCACGTAAACGGGAAGTCAAAGAGTACGAGATGATGACGCCGAACTAGCAATAGGTACATACAATGCGTTTCAAATAAGAATAGGATCGACTTAGCGCCATGTCGTGACGTCATAGCCGTCAAATCAAATAAATTGGGTAGGGTGAGCAAAACAAGATATTTTTTAAATAACATTTATTTACGAAAAACTTGAAAAAATGAAAAATAATTGTTGCCAACAATGAAAATATGAAAGAAAGTAGTAAAATTTAAAAAAAAAAACTAATTATGACTAATTTTTTGATGTTTTTTTTTCACTTTGATTTAACTAAGACTTGGTTAAACAAAAACAAAACGTTATAAGTTTTCTATGCAAACCGTACTTTTCAATCAACATTTGGCAGATAGAGGTCATTGACGTTCCTATTCTTATTTGAATCTTTGAATCGCATTGTACAATTTACTATGGCTACGGTGTCCACCGCACACCACCACCGGGACGTAGTGTTCGGTTCGAATAACTGGAGAAATGTGGCTGTAACTTTGACCTCTGTACATACCCCTTCTGAGAATGCCGCCGTGATTGTAAGTAGTGAATAGAGCCGTCTTCGTTCAAAAACTCTTAATATAAACAAACACTGAAACACTTCAAGTTAATCTGACGTAATTTCCAAGCTAACTGTACAATCTGTCAGCATATGAGTGGTATGGAGCTGTCAACAGTTTTGACACATCGGTCGCCACTGCCACTCTTGAATGTTCGTAGAAAAGGGTGGAGACCACTTAGAAGGTTGATAAACTAATGACAAACCGTTTCACTGTGAAACAATAGTTAATATTAATAACGGTTTACTTAAGTGTTGAAATGTATCGATAACTAGCTCTGCCCCGCGGTTTCACCCGCGTAGGCCGGGATAAAAAGTAACCTATGTGTTAACCCAGGGTATAAGCTATCTACATACCAAATTTCATCTAAATCAGTCCAACCGTTTCAGCGTGAAGAAGTAATACAAACTTTCGCCTTTGTAATAATTAGTGTGATTCAGTAGTATTGGTTGCGTCATTGGTTAGTAAGTTGTCGTTACAAATATTGGACTGATTTGTTGCAAATACAGTGTTGCCTTTTTGTGGATATTTTTTTCGAACCCATCATCATTCACCTGCCTTTTTTCTATTTGGCTTTGGATCAGCGCAGCATGTCTATTCTCATCTTCACATTCTATACTTCCTACCTACATACCTAGTACCTATTCACCTCTTTCTACATAACTTTAAGACAGACCATATTATATTACTTTTTTAGTCATCCCCAATCTTTACAGTCGTCAACTCAAAACTATTCTCACGAGTTGTTTCATTCCACACACGCACATTCTGAATGCAATTTTGCAATGAAATTACTTTGGATTTTAAAATTACAGAAAAAAAAATATAAAAATGTAGATGTCTTTTCGGATTTAAATTCTATCGAAGAAAAACCAAATCGCTTTTTCCTTCAGTCAGAGTATTAATCAAATAATCAATCTTGTTCAAAAATTAAATCATACCTACATGCTGTAATAGTGAAATAAATGGTTACGAAAAAACCTCCAATTTATTTTGGTATCTCCCTCTCACAACTTTTCTCCAATGTGAGATCCGATGTGAGCTTCAATTGATCTTCCCATCTTTTACTTTGGCTTCCCATGTTCCTTTTGCCATCTCTGGGGTAAAATTCTGTCACAACTTCACTCCACTTGTCTTAAATGCCTCAGAACAGTGACCTGTCCAAAGAATATCATTAACATTCGTCTTTTCTCTCATCAGGGTATTTCGTAATGTTAACATGGCCAATTTGGGTCCTTCCTCCATATTGAAAGCCAAAACTAGGGCCCTACTCCCTAAGCCCGTCCGTCCGTTCGTCCGTCCGTCTGGCATAACTATCCATCAAAACAAGTGTAAAAGTTAAATTTTTCGAACGGGCAAAAACACGTCGGGAGTAGAACAACTGTCGTATCGTGTTGCCATTCATACTTCGTTCGGTCCCCGAACCAATCATCTGTCCGTAGGTGATACAGAGTAGGAAATGCCCGTAACGAAGTCCGAAACTACGGACCTCGTGCTTAGGGAGTAGACCCCCTGAACCGTGTTAATCCAGTGTTAAAATTGTAGCTTATCTTTTCAAACATACTTTACATCTGCTTACCTACAAGCTAACATATTAAGAGGGGACGTGGCCTGCGAGGTATTTGAAAAATAGGTATTTGAAGAAACTATTGCCGTCGCGCTGCTTCCGAATAAGGATAAGAGAGTGCGATAGGGATAGCTGCAGCTCAGACCGATTATATCACAAAAATTTTGACGAGATCGACGTTTTTTATTCCCCTTTTTTCTCCTCGAAAACAGAGCCGATTCAATTATTTTTTTCATTATTTTAAGAAAGAGTGTGTTAGGTTCCTACTATCATTTTCTTTTATGTTAAAAACTTGTAGAATTTGTCTGGTAGTCCTCTAATCACGGCGGTAAAAATTTTTGGAGCATTTTTTGTAATTTTTGGAGGGTCAAATTTTCTTTACTAATTAGTTCCTGAAAAAAAGGGAAATGATAGGGACGTGTCTACAGCAGACTTTGATTTTATGTAAAAAAAAAAACATAATGCTCTGGAGGCATTATTCAGGAAGAAAAACGGGAAATATATGGAGAAACGTAGGACACTTCCCCTCTTAAGAAATATGTAAACTAAGTAGTCACATTAAATTACTAAACAGGCTGATTTGCTATACAAGTGAAGGCTGCCTACAGCTGATAGGTATACATGGAGACCTAGATAGATCGGATTGCCTTGGTTAGATAGGAAACTGATATCCCATTCATTTTAATGTGAACAATCTGTTTTTACTGTATTCATTACAATGTACTTAGTTACTGCGTTATTAATCTAGTAATTCCGAGGTCTTGCGTTCTACATCGTTCTAGAAGAAGTGTTAAGGCCGAACTATACGCCAATGACCTTGAGTGGTTAGCTTGCGCATTCTAGCCTGAGCTCACGCAACGCGTCGTACGTCCAGCCAGTAATAGGACTCGCCCATCAAGGAGCGCTGTCCCAAATTAGACGCATTTTTAATTTATTATAATAAAAAATATACATGTTTTTAAAAAGTAACAAAACCAAATCATT
Organism: Cosmia trapezina; assembly: GCA_905163495.3. Lineage (NCBI taxonomy): Eukaryota > Metazoa > Arthropoda > Insecta > Lepidoptera > Noctuidae > Cosmia > Cosmia trapezina. Next base: position 18,547,342 of record LR991027.1, read on the forward strand.
TTCGTTTGTATTGCAAAGTAGTAGATATTTTTTTTATATTCTTTTGATAAAAAATGAAGGAGTAAAATGGTTTTATCTTAACGATTTGGAGGTGATTTGGGGTTTTTTTTTCTTATTATGTGATACCGATAGAAAATTTATGGCTAAACCAAATTACGATTCATATCATGTAGATTTTTAACAATTTTTTTTAGATGTAATTTCTCTGTAGGTTCCGGCGAAAAACTGCTTCATCTGCACGCTGTTTTTAAGCTTTTTTCGAAAGAGTAGCCTTAAGCTAGATTTTCCTAGGACGGCGGGGAATGACGTCACTAAAACGTTATTTTATGAAAGTAAGTAATTTCCTAGGGAGCGTTTTTTGACATTCCGGTGCCATTATTTTCATGATAGCCGACACTGCAGATGTTATAACCTCACTAAGTCGTCTGAACGTAGAAACGCCAAAATTTCACGCAGACGAAGTCGCGGGCAGAACCTATAATCTAAAGAACTTATAATAAAGCTGAAGAGTTTGTTTGTATGTTTGAACGCGTTAATCTCTGGAAGTAGCAGTCGGATTTGAAACATTCTTTTTGCATTTGATAGCCCAATTCTTGTGGAAGGTTATAGGCTATTTAACATCACGCTACGACTCTTAGGAGCCTAGCACAAAGAAAAAAAGACAGAACGGTCGCTAAGCGAAAACGAAGTAGCATCGCGGGCGTTCGATGCGCAGCGACGATTGGTTTTTGTTACGTCTTATCACAAAAGAGGGCGCTATAACCAAGAGTTATAAAGGAACAGGTGAAAATGGAACCGTCTAAAAAGGAACCACAATGCGCAGGATGTCTTCAGAAACTACCTAACAAGGAAAAGCTTACTTGTAAACTATGCAACAAGGGGTACGATTTACAATGTGCAAATATCACTACTACACGTTTCAACAAAACAATGACACTAGCGCAAAAGAAAACGTGGATCTGCCAAGATTGCAGTTGTAAGATACCAAAAACTGGGAATGTAAACACCCCTATACGTGCGCCTACTAATAATGAAATGCAAGAAATTAATTCACCTCCCGAGGAAAACAATGTTACTTTTAGAAAAAAGGCTACTAACTCCAGCCCTAATTCACCCTTCTCGCAAAGTTTAAGCATATTGGGTGATACACAATTCACAGAAAACAAAGACCCACCCATAATTGCAATACAAGAGGAACTTACATTAAATAATCTGAACGATATAATAATTCTCCGTTTACGAGAAAATAATAAAGCAATAATAGTAGATTTACAAAACACAATTCAGATTGAAATTAATAAGGCGATTAACAAAGTAAGGGAAGATTTTGAGAGTAAAACAGACACATTATCCAAAGTAAATAAGCAACAACAAGAAGACATAGCAATATTATGCAAGAAAATAGATATGTTAACCATAGAAAACGAGAAAATAAAGACTGAAATTAAAAACTTAACAACACTAAAATCGAAAAAAAGCTTGCAGTGCACTGAGAACAACCGCAGGAAAATAGTACTATACGGTTTTCCCGAATATTATGGGGAACCAGATTATGACCAACAATATAGACTAATTGATCTTCTGTATGAAAAAATGGATATTGACCTCACAGGGTACATTGAGGAAACTTATCGACTGGGTAGAAAACACAATAAAAATCGAACTCTAGTTATTGAATTGATTAGCAAAAGAATGGCCAAATATATTATAGAAAATAAACATTGTCTACAAGGAACCAGATTGTATATATCTGAATTTTTAGATGAAAATTCAAGATCACAAAGAAAAAAAATGCATGAAGAGATGCTAAAAGCTAGGAAAAAAGGATTGTATGCAATAATAAGAAATAACCAGTTGTTCATAGAGGGTAAACGAACAGAGATACAAAAGCAGCATTTACACATTAACAATACACCAACGCAAAGCGAACAAAACCAAACTCAACACTACATAGATAAAGTTAGCGACAATCATACCCATTCATTTCGAATCCCCAGACCAACAATCTAAAAAAAACAATTTACAATTTAAAATTTTGTTCCAAAATATCCAAAGCATTTGTAATAAGCAACACCTTCTAGAAGCTTTCATCGTCGATAATCCCGCCTTTAAAGCGATATGCATGTGTGAGACCTGGCTCACCAAAGCTAAATTAGAAACCTTGCAATTGAGTGGATACAAAACTGCAGCATCGTTTAGTCGCCGCTCACGAAGTGGTGGTGGTGTCTGCATCATGTTAAAGGACGATATTATATGTATAGAATGTTGTGACATTAGAGATCTAACCATTGAATATTGTATAGAAGTATGTGCATGTACGCTACCAGAACAAAACCTTTTAATTATCATTATGTGCTGGAATAGAAGAGAGGAAGAAATTTTTCTTAGCCAATTAAAACAAATAATGAAAATAATAAATAACAAGTATAAAAAATTTAACGTCGTAATCGGAGGCGATTTCAACATAAATATTTTGGAAAATAACACAAAAACTAACCAATTTATAAATCTCATGCTAGAGTATAAATTTGAACAACACATAAGGGAACCTACGCGTATCTCACAGACCACGTCAACATGTCTTGATCTGATTTTTACAAACTTTAATGACAACAAAATGTACATAACCGTAGATGAATTAGGTTTTTCCGACCACTGTGGGATAATAATGCATATGAAATTTAAAGAAGAAACTAGTGATCCCGAATGGTTTACCAAGAAAAGATTATTTACCAAAAGTAACATACAAAAATTCAAATCAAAACTAAACACACAAAACTGGAATAATATAATACAACCGAATAAAAATTTGAACGAAAACTATCAGTCGTTTCATGACACATTAACAAATATCTTAAATGAATGTATCCCTACACGTAAAATTAAATTAAGAACGAGACATCAAAATCCTTGGCTAACCGTTGGTATAAAACAATCCTGTAAAAATAAAAGGCTATTAAAAATACTATCCCTAAAAATTAAAAATATTACATTTACGAAATACTACAAAAAATATGAAAAAATCCTTAAAAAATCAGTAACATTAGCAAGAAAATTACACTATATAAATAAAATGAATAAATCGACAAACAAAGTCAAAACTATGTGGAATATTGTAAAAGAACGAACAAACAAGGCAATAAAACGAGATAAACAGAATATAACACTACAAACAAAAAACCTGGTAAGTGACCCAAAACAAGTGGCTAATATCTTCAATGATTTCTTCGCATCCATTGGGGAAAGCACTTCCCAAACACCTGGTTTCGCAGTAACGAAAACATCGGTGATTAACCCCACTCAAAACACGATGTTCCTTAGCCCAGTTGATGGATACGAAGTTAATAACATCTTAAAAAATCTAAAAAATAAAAGTAGCCACGGAATAGATGAACTCCCACCAATTCTTTTTAGACAGTGCGCCGATGAACTAACCTTACCATTTTTTAGACTGATTAATCAATCATTTGAGGAAGGTAAGTTTCCAGATACATTAATAAAAACTTTTTTACAAAAACAAAAACCGACTTCCAAAAAAAACACTACAAAGTGAAAAATAATTTTAATTTCGGAAGTCGGTGTCTTTGGATCTGTATTTAGTTTTTTGCCACCGACTTCCGAAATTAAAATTATTTTTCACTTTGTAGTGTTTTTTTTGGAAGTCGGTTTTTGTTTTTGTAAAAAAGTTTTTATTTTTCACTTTTTAGTGGTTCAGTTTGTAATTTATCTAAGTTACAATAACCCAATGTCAACTGCTCATCACGTTTTACAAAATGTTGCTTTTCCCGATGCAGGGACGTTAATTGTTGAGGAGTTCTCCTAGTAAGAACCAGGAGAAATGGAGAAATGGAGCTCGTGAAGTCACCATTACCATTATTTTGACGAGCATAAACCATATTAAAGTAATCGAATCGCAACCTAACCTGTTATATACTTAGATATAATTGAGTATTTCCGATGGCCTTCTGTGGTCTTCATCATCAGTTCCAGTTCACCGAATGGTACTTTCCGAGAGCAAATGCACGAGTTACTATAAAAAATACCGAAATAGATATAGGTGTGCCCATAAAATTTGAGGGTTTCCCTCGATTTCCATGGGATCCCATCATCAGATCCTGATTTGATGATCATGGGACCATTTAGGACGTATACCCTTTCGAACAAAAAAAGAAAAATCCAAATCGGTCTAACCATTTTCGAGTAATCGGGGAACATACATAAAAAAAAAAAAAAAAAAAAAAAAAAAAAAAAAAAAAAAAAGGTTCCGACGAATTTAGAACCTCCTCCTTTTGGAAGTCGGTTAAAAAAGGCTTTAATAAAACCAATCCACAAAAAGAATGCAAAAACAGACCCTAATAATTATAGACCAATCGCCCTTCTTCCTACTGCGTCCAAAGTCTTTGAAAAAGCAATGTGCGATCGCGTATATTCTTTTTGTGAAAAATTTAAGATATTTAATGACTGCCAAAACGGGTTTCGCAAAAATAGATCAACAACGTTAGCAGTATATAAGTATATTCAAGCAGCTTTAAACATAATTAATAATAAACAATACGCAATAGGAATATTACTTGACATGACGAAAGCTTACGACAAAGTGCAATTTCAAATCCTGTTAAATAAATTATACGGTATAGGAATACGTGGAAAAGCCCACGACTGGTTTGCGTCATATCTGGACAGTAGAGAGCAATTGGTTGAGGTAGAATTCTATAATAAAAAAACAAAAGAAGCACAGCTCATGCGATCAGATGTCAGACCAATACAAGCTTCAATTCCCCAGGGAAGCGTTATAGGATGTCTCTTATTCCTGATCTACATAAACGACCTTCCCAAAACCATAGAAGAGCCTTGTGTCTTATTTGCTGACGATATTTCAATCCTCACCTCATGTCAAACAAATATAAATCTAAATGAAAAATTAAGTAACATTTTTAATAATATAATTAATTGGATGAAAGATCATAATCTCGAAATAAATTTTACAAAAACCAAATTAATAACATTCCATCCACGCCAAAAAAATCAGATAAATATAAATTTTACAATTAATCAAATTAAATTAGAAACAGTTAATGAATTCACCCTCTTAGGTATGACTATAGATACTAATATTAATTGGAAATCGCACGTGCTTAAATTGAATTCAAAAATTTCAAAGTTTTCATATGCCCTCCGGGAGATTAAAAAGACTACCAATCTACAAACCGCAATAGTCACATATTATGCATATGCCCATGCTTGGTTCACTTATGGTATCATTCTATGGGGAAATAGCACGGACGCTTCTTCCGTATTTATCCTACAAAAACGTCTAATAAGAATAATAACGAACATACAACAAACCGACAGTTGCAAACCATATTTTAAAGAACATAAAATCCTCACCTTGATTGGTATTTATATTTTGGAATTGTGTAAATTGGTGCGCAAACATCCTGATACATACAAAACTCGAGGAGATACACAAACAAGCTATTCGTTCCGTCATAAGAACAGATTAAATTTACCTCGGTCCCATCTTAAAATGCACTCTTCTAGTCCTTATTCAATGTCAATTAAAATTTACAATAAATTACCAGAGAACTTAAAACAAATAGAAAAAACAAATATATTTTTAAGCAAAGTAAAACAATTTTTAATTAATAAAAGCTACTACTCATTAGACGAATTTTTAAATGATAAAATTTAAGTATTTTTTGACTAATAATTTGACTAATTTGACTGGAGGAATACCTCCTTTTTACCTGGTTTTGTCTTTTCATTAATATTGTATATTAAATAAACAATAAATTATTTAGTAAATATATGACATTTTAAAATAATAAATATGCACCCAATAAAACTGAAATACAATAATGTTACAAATTATAAATACATAAAATAAATAATTGAGAGATATATACTAAATATAACAATAATAAATAATTTATTATAATAAAAAGCAACGATATAAATATAATAAAATAATCTACTAATTTCCAATCTACTTTAGTCTTACGGAATTAAACGGTTTAAATAATAAAAATGCACCCATTAAATAAAATTAATATAACTGGAATATAATAATATTACAAATTATAAATAATAATTAATTTCTATATAAATTAAAGATACGAATACGACGAAAAAAGTCTACCTATTTTAATTGTTTTAGTGTTATGGAAAGTTGATAAAAGCGCTCTTCCTCTCTCCTACCTATTTTTATAATTTTGCTGTGCCCGACAGGGTCCATAATTGTTTCTTCTAATGTATTTTAAGAGCGTTGTTGCATTTTTCATACGTAAATCGAGAACTTGGGAGATTTTGAAGTGATATTGGTCACATAATTTATTTTTTTAGCTTCTTTTGACTTCAATCATCGTAATTATCATATATTTTTATTTAAAGTCTATTAAAAAAAACTTGTTCAAATTGAATTATTGACTACGAAAACAGTCGATTTCGAAGGCGCGATTTCCAGATGACGCGCGAAGGCTCAACTTTGAAGTAATCTTACACCAATTATTACTACTAATTAAGAAGGTAAAGTGGTATTCATTCGAAGAGGCATATCCTGAAATTTAAAATGCATTGAGAAAAGTTTGATTTTTAATTCATTAACTTGTATTTTAATCACGTCTAAGATAATCAAAAATCGAGAAATCGACTACAAAAAAACACGTCATTTCTCAGAATCTAAAAGTCATTTGGCAACACAAATCATTTTATACGTAAGAAGAAAGATTGTAGTATATATGTGTAAAAAATAAAATATATCTGTCTTCAATCATTTACGAAAATAATTTTTTAAAATGAGTATAAAATCGGGTGCATCGAACGGCCTAAGTCAGTCGCGCTCTGGCGCTCGTCGACGCAGGACCTATGTCGGTTGACCTCCCGCCGCCGCGCATGCGCCTCGCGTGATATACAACGTGTAACGTTAAATGCGCAAAACCTCTTAAGAGGTCATTGTACTCATCATTATGAACAACTTTTACTATAGGACCAAACATGAATTCGCGAAAAAAAAATCAGCTGTTCAGTACATTTTGACGAATTATGCGAACATAAATGTATTGAACAGCTGATTATTTTTTCGCGATTTCAGGTTTGGTCCCATAGTAAAAGTTGTTCATAATGATGAGTACAATGACCCCTTAAGAGGTTTTGCGCATTTAACGTTACACGTTGTATAGTAAATTGTAGTGCGACTAAATATTTTTAATCCTTTCATTTAAGTAATATTTTAAGAAGCTAAAGTGGTAGGCACACTTACTTTAGGAGAATTATGTTACAATTCTTGAATTATGTTGTATTACTTGTAATATTGATATTGTAATTACAATATCAATAATACAATATAATTTGGTCAAAATGTAAATCCAAGATGGTGGCTGCGAAAATTTTTAAATTTTTCGTCATGGGGATCGTTCCCATTGTTCTCGAGGATGCTAAAGCAGATAGTGACGTTAAAATGTAAATCCAAGATGGCGGCTGCGAACATTTTAAAATTTTTCATCATGGGTATCGTTTTCATGGTTCTTGTGGGTGCTAACGTCGATAGTGTAGTCAAAATGTAAATCCAAGATGGCTACAAGAATTTTGGATGATGAATATGGAGAAAAAATTTATATCAGATTTTTATTTGAAATCTCTACTGCCACAATCTCTATTGTGGATCCGTGACAAAGGAGACGGAAACCATGTCATATAAACTCAGGCCTGGGCCTGGGTTGTAAAAAGATGAAATTGGTGTCAATTATAGCTACTATATTATCAAACCATCACTGAACATTTTGCGGATTTTTGCGGTCTGAGTTCCGAGTTAAAAGAGATGTAATAAAAGTGAGGTTACATACCGATCTACATATAGGTACTTAACAGCTGATTTTTGAAGTTCTTCAGCTCGACGACCACGTAAACTACAGCCTCTAGTCACTTTGCCACAATTTACACAACGATCCATGGTGCCAATATGAAATCGGTAGGCTGGTCGTAATATACAAAATAACAAGTTCAAGTCCAACGTTTATGCGGGGTTCTCCGTATCGTGTCCGGTGTGGTAGCAAGGTTCGTACAAGAAGCAAGATCAGAAGTCCGCAGAAAGAAAACAGGGGTCGAGGAAAACATCAATAAAACTATGGGAAATACACTCAAATCGCGACCGCACTAAACGATACGAAACGAGTGAGGCATAGATAAAGGCACTATATAAAGGTGTGTCCAAATATAGGGCGGCATTTGAGCGCGGCTGCCACGCGCGGCTAGCCGCGCTCTGATCGGACAAGGGCCGCGCGCGGCGGTGTTGAGCGTAATATATCTTCTCATCTCACATCAGTGATGACCTCTGGCACTGAAACGTGCTCGCTCACAACATAATGGGTCTCAATCATAATCAGCCTATAATGTTCCCACTGCTGGGACACAGGGCTCCTCTCGGTGAGAGGGAGTGGGCCGTAATACACCACGAGGACCCAGTGCGGGTTGGTAGATGTCACATGTCTTCGAATTTTTGGTTCTAGGCGGTTTCCTCACGATATTTTCCTTCACTGTTTTGAGAGTAGTGGTGATGAAATTATTTACACAAAGTGCCTGCCTGAGTTCGAAACCATGACCTACTCGTATGTCGGGATCGTTACCATTGGGCCACCATTGCATTGCTCTCATGGGCCGCATAGTGCAGTCAATCATCCCTTCTACGATGATTGATTCACTATCGGCTTCATCCTCGAGAACTATGAAAACGACATCCATGACGAAAAATTTTAAAATCTTGGCAGCCGCCATCTTGGATTTTAATTTTGACTTCACTATTGGCTATAGTCGAAATCGAAAACTATGAAAACGATACCTATACAAATCCTTATCACTTACCACTGACGTGCGACGTGTGGTCGACTGTATAGTCATTAGGTCGACTGGGCACGTACAATACCTGCCTAGGCTAATAAACATTATAAAACCAACCCCACACGAACGCAGCAGTACTATTATTTATTCTGTGGCAGCGGGGTGACCTATCTATTTGAAATTTGAAAACAGTAAACCAATCATTTGCGCATGAGGTGGCTTTATGTATTTATGTATTATTGTTGGTTCAAATTCAACTGTTTTATGAACTTGATGCGGTTGCTAAACCTATAATGCCGCAAGAAAAATAAAAAATTATAGCTAGCGCGTGGCGTCTTTATCTACATTGAAATAGGGCTTAAATTCAACTGTTTTACACAAAAAAACAATGATTTTGGTCAAAAGATGGTTCCGCTGTTAACAAAATTTTATTCTGATTGTGTTCTCCCAGAAATTATAGATCCAAGGAAAAGTCGATCGATCTCCTTAGACAAATACTTTTATAAAACTTCAATTACTTATTAGTATACAAATACTTAAACAAATAAGTAAAATGAGTTTAGTTTTTATAAGTACCTACATAATATTATTTTTTCATCCATATTTGTATAAATTTAATTAAAATACACTAATAATGTATTGTGGACAGTCTTTTTATTTTCTCCGTAAACCTCTAGCTTTTACTTCAAAAAAATATAGGTACGCCATAGCTACAGATCAAGATCGTTTAATCCTCGTAGCTTCGCAACTGTGTGCCGTACATGAGGAAAAACGCACACACGCGCACTCGCTACGCGGCGTCGAGCGTCAGATGTTTAAAATCCGAGCGCGAAAATAGGGAACCACACTCTTAACATCTTATGTACATTATGGATTGCAATAAAGAATTTGAATTGAATTGAATTGAATTGAATTTTGGGGGCCGAAATTTGACGCGAACGATTCGCCAGCCCGTCTTGAGCAGGCGTGGTGACTGCTCGTGCCTTCCCTAAACGAGAAAAGGCCTGCATTGGGATAATATCTCGGGACCGTCGGGTCCGGAACCTTTGGATGGCGTACGAGGGGCCGAAACCAACTCGCAGAGGCCCCTTAGACAATTTTAAATGACGAGGAGGCACCAACCGACGATTGTCCTTGTATGCACTATGCACGTGCACCCAAGGACAACCCCGGGCTGGTGCAGGACTATTGCAGAACATGGAAACAAAACATATTGGGCTATGGGTTTGTGTGGCTGTGGACTGGTTACCTAGAACTATGGAAACACTATGGCCCCTGCCTGACTAATGTTTTATATACAATACCCAGATAAAATGGCAGGGGGTGACTTGCACACTCAATAATGGGTCCCGAAAACGGTCGCTGGCACATAGTATCGTAACGGCAAGGGGCAACATGTCCTGAGGTGCTTATAAGGAGTGGAGAAGTATTCCACGCCTCTCAGGACAATCCCAGAGCCCGGAAGATAGTTAAGATCCCTACAAGCACTTACTGGAATAATTCCTTCCTATTTATATTAGCTTACGGAGGAGCTCGTGGCTAAGTAATAACAGCCGCACGGGTCGATCCGTCAGGTTAAGCTACGCTTGCCGGGGTTGGTCAGTGGATGGGTGACCATCTTTACATATCGAGATTCCTCCGTGCCTCGGAAAGCACGTTAAGCCGTTGGTCCCGGCTGTTATTCGTGGATCTTTGACAGTCGTTACGGGTCGTCAGAAGCCCGAAAGTCTGACAACCAGTCTTACCAAGGGGTATCGTATTACCCAGTTACTGGGTTGTGGAGGTCAGATAGGCAGTCGCTCCATGTAAAATACTGGTATTCAGCTGCATCCGGTTAGACTGGAAGCCGACCCCAACATAGTTGGGAAAAGGCTAGGCAGATTGATTGATTTTGATTTTATATTAGCTTACTATTTATATTATTATAACAATGCAAACAAAGTATAATAGTCCCTTCATAACTCAGTCTATCAGAATGAAAACGAGCAAAACACCAAAGGGTCGATTATCACTATATCATAATTACTTACTGCATACTTAGATTATAAAACAAATTTTGTTTTATAATCTAAGACTGCATAATAAAAGGTTGTAGAAGACGGTAATTAAGGCAGTTATCTCAGAGAAGAAGGCAGCAATCAAATAGATGATATCATGTGAAAATAACGCCATGTTTGTACTTGAAATTAAATAAAAGTGTAAGTGAGAGAGAGGGAATGTTCCATATTATTGAGGCGTCACGCTCCAGATACGGTTTTTGCTCCGTTTTTATTGAATTTTATAACGTCTGTCTGCGGTTGAACTATATTTTTTTTTTGATTATCTTCGGGAGTGAGAAAGAGGAAGGGTTACAATCAAGGCTGCAGGCAATTCTTTTTTGGACAAATAAAGTTGGTTCTGAAATTGAGGACCCCATTACCACAAGATAAAACCAAAGTTTTCACTGTATAGGAGCTCAGCGAAAGTAACTTAAGGCGAGTAGAGCTGCTAACCAGCATTGAAAAATTAATAAGTCTGGAGATATGGAATATTTTGAAATTTTCTATGATCACATTTTTAGTCAGATGGGTAGGTACTGTATTTTTTGTATCAATAAAATCAACATTAAATAAATAAATAAATATTTTTGGACATTCCACACAACGCCATCTAGTCCCAAGCTAAGCAACCTTGCTTAATAATAAGCTTGTGTTATGGTAACGAGATGGCTGATAAACTACTTATATACATTTTTTTTTTTTGTAAATACATACATATTATAGATAGAAAAACACCCAGACTCGAAACAAATACTTGTAGGTCGTACAAAAATTTTGTTCCGTGCGGGAATCGAACCCGCGACATGCTGAGCAGCAGTCAATCGCTCAACCACTGCGCCAACCGTGTCGTCAAACATTCAACCTCTTTCGAGTTAAAGCAGTTATAGCAGTTAACGCCAAAATCTGCCGTTTTCTCCCTCATCTGACTAAAAATGTGAGCATAGGAAATTTCAAAACGTTAAATATCTCCAGACTTATTAATTTTTTCTCAATGGTGGCGCTCTTGGTAGGTATGCTCGCCTGCACACTACCTCAGCTTTTTATCTCACTCAAACGATACTGCTCGAGGACTGAGTTATTATTGCTTTTTACGATGAAAGTAATGGTAATTTGAAAAAAATAAAAAACATAAGACCTGCTTTAAAGTTAGTTAGCTCAGTTAGTATACAAAGTTTCATCATCTAATTTGAAGTATTTTTTGAATACCAGCGGTTTATTGTTCGGTTTGGAGGTAACTTTGATTTTTTTTTTTCTATCGAGGAAAATTTTATGGAATCGCGGTTTCGTCAAACATAGTACTTAACATTAATCCTCAACTTTAACATATATTTATTTCAAAATTAATGCTGCAGTATTTTCCGACATAACGGAGGATCATGCTAAGCCATTTGTGGTAGACTGTTAAACATAATTGGCGAAATGAAGTACCTACTAGGTACGTACCCTTCGGGTCAACAAGGCATGATATTATGTTAACTATCAAAGCTGGTAGATCATACCCGCCACTCATTCCGTATATATAAACAATTATTACCATTCAAAGAACTAAACATTAATAAACATAGTAATATATGTTGGTCACGTTCTGTCATTATGAGATAAACATGATGTTTCTCTTAAGCACAGGAAGTCGTGACGAAATTGAAAGTTAAACATTAACATGTACTTATAGAGGATATCAAAGAAAAAGTCCTTTTGTTTGTTCATAGGTGCTTTGATGTTGTTTTATATGGGAATATTATGGTGATAGATATCTTTACGACCTATCATGTCGAAGCAGGACGTGAGTAGCTCTCCAGCTCAAACGCAGATGTGAAAGTTATATATCTTGACGACACGGTTGGCGCAGAGGTTGAGCGATTGACTGCTGCGCAGCATGTCGCGGGTTCGATTCCCGCACGGAACAAATATTTGTACGACCTACAAGTATTTGTTTCGAGTCTGGGTGTTTTTCTATCTATAATATGTATGTATTTACAAAAAAAATGTATATAAGTAGTTTATCAGCCATCTCGTTACCATAACACAAGCATTAGGTTGCTTAGCTTGGGACTAGATGGCGTTGTGTGAAATGTCCAAGGATATTTATTTATTTATCTATCTGCCTAGCCTTTTCCCAACTATGTTTGGGTCGGCTTCCAGTCTAACGAGATGAAGCTGAATACCAGTATTTTAACGAGGGAGCGACTGCCTATCTAACACGATACCGTTTGGTAAGACTGGTTGTCAGACTTTCGGGCTTCGGACGATCCAAGAATGGCAGACGGGACCAACGGCTTAACGGCACGAAGGGGTCTCGGTATGTAAAGATGGTCATACATCCATGGCCGACCGCGGCAAGCGTAGCTTAACCTGATCGATTGACCCATGCGGCTGTTATTGCTTGCCCCCCTTGTGAAAGTATATCTGTAAATGATTATTTTGGCGCGTGGCCGGAATCAGAACTAACTCCGCCATCTTGTTAGGGTTCCATACCAAAATGGTAAAAAAGGAACCCTTATGGTGTGACTCAGTCTGTCTGTCTGTCTGTCTGTCACAGCTGGATATCTCAAGAACTGCTAATGCTATCAACTTGAAATTTATAACAGTTTTAGACGACGTTTACCACACTATTTTGCAAATAAGAAAGAAATAAAAATGTTTACTTATATTTTTTTTGCAACAGGGACTGAAAGGGGGTCTTAAAAATTAAAAGTGGAGCAACTAGGGCATGTGGGGTATCATATGAAAGAGCGTTGTTTGCACATTTTCAAACAATTTTTTTATTTTTTTTTAGGCCGCATTATATTCGACTATTTGATGAAAAATGTAAAAAAAATACTGTTCCCCCCTTATTTTCTCCGAAGTTTGCAAAGAGAAAAATCTGAAATTATTCTACGTGATAGAAGATTATGTAAAGATTACAGGAAAAATAGAACGATGTCTCTAAATAGTACACGTTTTCAGAAATCGGAACGGAACCCTCGGTGCGCGAGTCCGACTCGCTCTTGACCGGTTTTTATTTTTTAAATACAATTTATGTGACAATTTCACAAATGATTACCCCCGTGTCAATGTCATTCAGACGCCAAGAGATCCTTGTAGCATTTTATTTAACCAATGGGATTCCAAAAGCCTCGAAATATTTGTGTAAGTACCTATAAAGCATAATCAGCCAGCCTATAATGTTCCCACTGCTGGGACACAGGGCCTCCTCTCGGTGAGAGGGAGTGGGCCGTAATCCACCGCGGGCCCAGTGCGGGTTGGTAGATGTCACATGTCTTCGAATTTTTGGTTCTAGTAGGTACATGCTGGTTTCATCACGATGTTATCCTTCACCGTTTTGAGAGCAGTGGTGATGAAATAGTTTACACAAAGTACTTCGAACACAGGACCTATCCGTTACCACTTTTCCACCACTGCACACTGGTCTCCATCTCATTTTTGTATATAATAATATTTATGACTATGGTATCGAAAATAAATACTGCAAGCCATATGGCATAGAATAAATACTTAAGTACTTAGATAATTTTAAAGCTAAAATAAATACGAATTTAACACCTTTATATTTATCAAATCGTTATCTACCAAAAAATACTATCCGACAAGTTATCAACATTCTAGTAATCGCTACCAACAAAGCAAAATCTACCAGGATTCAAGTTGTAAACTACGAAGGGGCGGAAAGACAAAACAATCTCCCTTCTGCTCACCACCCTCGCCCTTCAGTTTAATAATAAAAATAGACGGCAGGAAACTATACTTCCCTGTCAAAAATTTCCAAATTTTTGAACCCATTGCCTCTTTACACACACGTTATTTTAAAAGTAGTCAAATAAAACCACCAATGGATAGAATTCGATATTCTAATAGGGAGTATAGTGAGGGGACCAGGATTATCGACCTAACAGATGTGCAAGGGGCGAAAGAAAGACAATATCGATCTTTCAACGCTGCGCGTGCGCTTATTGATTTTAGCGTGAGTTCCGTATGGGGTTACCACTGAGGGGAGATTGTTTTTGAATACTTTGATTCAATGTTTGGAAATATGAATTAAATATAACGAATTTGGGTTAGAATTTGTGGTATGAATATTGTTGAAAAGGAATTGAGTACATACGAGTAATTTTAGGACTTTGAACGACAAGGTTAGTAAACCATTTACTTAGTAAATAACGTAAATTATCGCAGTGAATGTTGAGTGTGGCAAAAGAAGCACGAAAGTAGAATAAATTCTGTGGAAATGCGTTCCTTGCGAAACATGGGGGTGGACTATGAATGACAGGCTGAGGAATGATGTGATAAGGCAACGGTGCGGTTTAAAAGAAGATGCAGTGACACAAATTGAAAAGAGTATGACTAGATGGTTTGGTCATGTTGAGAGGATGAATGAAAGGCGATTAACAGAAGGTATTTACAAGGCAGATGTGAAAAAACGAAAGAGAGAAACAGAGACGAAACGCATGTGACTAAAAGAGTGATGAATATACATGTTGATGGATGGAAAGATATGAAAGAGAAGGGAGTGAATGAGAGCGTGACGGTTGACAGAGGAGAATGGAAGAAGAAAACGTGTTGCGCCGACCCCAAGTAACGTTGGATAAGGGCAGGAAGATGATGATGATTTACAAGGCAGATGTGAGTGGAAACGTCGGGTAGGGAAATAATAGTGACCTCATTGGTGATGTTCTTCACAAAGGTCAGGTGCGTAGTACTTACTCGCAACCGGCGTGCGTGTATGACCAAATTTATGAACGTAAACGAGACAAAAGGAGTATTTAAGGATCATAGCAGGAGGCGTTCTGTAGTTTCTGCTTATCCCCTGGCAAGAAGGCGTGAGTTTATGTATGTATGTATGTATAACGTAAATTCCTTGCGTATTGCCCGTTACTGGTTCATTTACGTACGTTTTAGGGTTCCGTTTTTTCCTTTTGAGGTACGGAACCCTAAAACGTACGTAAATGAACCAGTAACGGGCAATACGCAAGGAATTTATCACTCGTGTGTCTGTCTGTCAGTCCGTCTGTCACAGCCAATTTGCTCCGAATCTAATCCCCCCCTTCCCCTTCTATTCTTATCTCCGAAAGTACTGGGCCTAAAATTTTGAAAAAAAAATTCAGAAAATAGTTTACCTGTAGATTACAGGAAAACCTATAAGAAGTTTGTGGTCTTAAAATACCATGGTAAATCTCTCAATATTGTGAGTACAAACTTACATTTACTGTTGGAATGTATGGGAGTACATGTTTTTCAACTACAATGTTTTCATCCCAACTACGGAACCCTTCATTGTCCTTAGTCCGACAAGCACTTGGCCGGTTTTTTAAAGCTACAGACTAGAATTTCCTTTGTTTTCTTCTTTCATCATGTTTGTTGAAAATTTACAGACCTACGACCGGATAGAATACGAACGGTTTTCATGAATGAAAAAGTACAGACAAAGATTTATAGTAGTAAGGTACTAGAAGATTCTTTATTTAAAGTTTCTTTTTCATAGTCGTTTGAGGATAAATCTGTATAGTTTGTCCACTCAGATCGCAAATAGGTCAAGGCGAAACAAACATAGCTAGCACTGTCATTTAGCACAAACGCGGCTGCGCATCAAATGTGCAAGCGCATAAAACGGTCATAAACTTTTATTGACATACAGACAGACACATACACGTGGAGTCGTGGACACGATTCGCTGTTGCTATGAGGACTAAAGAAAGCCGTGTTGTAATATCGTCATTTTCATTCGTTAATTAAGTTTATTGCAAATTTTCATTCATTGACAGGTGAAAGAGGTGAGGTCAGTACTTAATTTGCAACGGAATTTTCAAAGATCTTCACTTATACTGTACCGTATTTTATATTTTAGATAACAAAAATAAAACACAAGTACAATACGCGCCACGAATGATGAGACCTTGACCGCGTCTCCCGCGCTCTTTCCGCTGCCCCGATGATGCCCGGTCCCGTACCGCGCTAAGACCTCATATCGCTAAAGATACCTAAAATCGTCTAATGCGCAAGTCAAACCACGTGGTGTCTCATCAAGTCTCATCTTTAGTGGCACACATTGTACACATAAACACATGTGCTTTTGTTATTAAATATCACTCCGAAATACAACCGCCGCGGTGTCGATCCCGTGGCGAGGTGTTGAATCAGCAAAGATTTACTTAAAAAACAAGTGTGTTTGTCTTAAAATTGGCACTACAGCTCAATATCCATCCTATATACTCTATATCATTATCATCATCATCTGCCTAGCCTTTTCCCATATATGTTGGTGTCGGCTTCCACTATAACCAGATGCAGCTGAATACCAGTATTTTATATGGAGCGACTGCCTATCTGATCTGCACAACCCTAACTCTGTTCTACTGGGTAATACGATGATACCCCTTGGTAAGAAGTTGTCAGACTTTCGGGCTTCTGACGACCCGTAATGTCAAAGATCCACGAATGACAGCCGGGACCAACGGCTTACAGTTAATTGTGTCTAAAACATTCCTCATGTTTGATCTGCCTGCTTACATTATAGTATTGAAATAGTTCCCCGAGTATAATTATAATTATATAAAAAAGTAAGTTTACGACTACTGACAAATCAACGCTCTAAAAAGTATCAAACAAGAAAATATTCTCATCTGAAATTAGAAAAAGACATACAAATTTAAAATCCGGAGTCACACGTAGGTAATCCGTTCGATTTATAACATGACGTGTGACTCCGGATTTTTAATTTGTCTGTCTTTTTCTAATTTCAGATGAGAATATTTTGAGAGATGAGAATATTTGGAGATCTTGGACTGTACAGTTTTAGAGTCATGTGTCCCGAATTTGGTCAGGTTTTGAATGAGGGACTAATGTGCGTGACAAAATGTCTCGTCACAGTCATGCATCATCATCATCAGACTACAGCAGTCCATTGATGGATATAGGCTCCTCCCAAGATACATGTCGTAAACAATCTAAAGTTGATGTAAGCTTTAATATTTAATAGTCCAAACACTGACTGACTGAAAAAAAAAACTGAAGAATTTGTTTTTTTTTTCTGAACGAGCTAATTTCTGGAATGAGGGATTTTCTTTTTAAAGTCTTCCGTAGTCGCTGGATAGATGGCGCTGAACTTGGTAAGTTACTGCAAGGAACGGAACGTCATATCATTTCACTTGGATGTGATTTTGAGATCATATAACGAAACGTACATAAAAAAGTCATTAATGTCATGTCATTGTCACATCACATCACAATGACATTTTGAAAATAAATAAATAATAACAACAAGGAAAAAGAAAAAAGTATTTACCAGTCTTTTTTGGGTTTTCGGCGACAGAAATGAAATTATAACGTGATGCAACGTTTTTTTTTCCAAGCGTTTTGGCTTTGGCACCTAGTAACGTAGTCAGTTCAACGCCATCTACAGAGTTCTTGGAAACTATGTTTTTTTTTACCTGTCGGATTTGAAAATTTATTTTTGTATTTGATAGTCCAATTCTTGAGGAAGCTATTTAACACGCTACGGTCCTTAAGAGCCGAGGAAAAAGAAAAAAACAACGTTAGGAAGAACGGCTAAGCGAAAACGAAGTACCAACACGGGCGGGCGATGCGATGCGACGCGGTGGTATGTTTGGGAGTTTTATAAAATTATACATATTGTGTTATTTTAGTATAGGTATCTCATTGAGTTATATAACTAGAGAAGCAAACCTCATTAAAATGTGTAAAAAAAGTCTAGCCACTATTTCAACGCGACGACGTAGCTTTGAAACCACTAAACATTTAAAAGTAAACATATATCTTTCTCACTTACACAAGTCGCAAGAACAATACTGTCGCTTAGATTAGACAAAGATCGCAATATAAACATGCAATGGCGGTGAATGGCGGGGTGGGGTTGCCTACCCATGCGAAATTTTACCCAAGTTTTTAAACGTTGAAAAAAAAACGTAACGTTTAAACGTTAAACGTTAAGTTATTTTTTAAATATGTGAATTATGTATTTCTTATTAGATGTGTAATAAAAGTTTATAACTAATGAAAATAATCAAGACATTTTCATTTTGAACATTTTTTATTTCCTTTAGTACATTTCCATACATATAATTTACATTTATAAATATTAGAATATAAAAACATTTAAGAATATAAAAAATAGTAGCCCACCGGCATCGGGAACAGGGTCCAGGGTACCGGTGGTCAGGGCTGCTGAGAGAGGAACCTCCTAACGATACGCGCCGTGTCCAGAAGTAACGCTTTCTGGAGCAATCTTCCTTAATCCAGCTGCCTAACGAGAGCCTCTTCAGGTGTTGATCGAGGCTCTTGGCTATTATGGCATTGGCCGTCACGACTATCGGCACAACGATTGCTGTATCGACATCCCACATGTCGACAACCTCGCGAGCCAGGTCAAGATACTTAATCTGCTTATCTTTTTCAGCTTTCACGAGGTTCTCGTCATGCGGGACCGCTATTTCAATAATCATTGGGCGACGCTCTAATCGATCTATCACCACTATGTTTGTCTTATTGGCAACAATAGTCCTGTCAGTGATGATAGATCGATACCAATACAACGTGATATTGCCATTTTCGAGAACTGGGTCGGGCATATACCTATAGTACGGTACTTCCAATTCCACAAGACTGTATTTCAGAGTAAGTTGCTGGTGGATAATCCTGGCTACAAGGTTGTGCCTCTGCAAGTAGTCTCCGTTAGCCAGACGAGAACAGCCAGAAATAATTGACGGACTGATTCCCTCGGACGGTGGAATGCCCGACAGATGTCAACCGTGCCGTCCTTCACAATATATTTCCAGTAGTTGTTCGTCATCATAACTTCGTCCATAATCGCAAAGACAAAACCTTCGGTTTCCCCAAAGAGTCAGTTTTCTATAAGTCCTTTTCTTTTTGAAGGTTTTTTAATTATTCCATGAATTGCACTGTTTTATCATTTACATTTAGCTGCATTTCGTCTTCTTCGCTCAACTCAGTTCCTCTAATAACATCGTTTATTTTTTTTATTTCTAGTCTTTTATTTTTTTGTGATATTTTTTTTTTGTTAGTCTTTTAGCCGATACATTTTTCAACCGGTGAATTATTTTCCTCATTTTGTGCTTTCGGGGCGTTTCAGTTAATTCGTCTATCTCTTCGTCGGTTTCCACAGCATCCACATCCATATTTTCTTCTTCTGAAAGCTCCACCTGCTATTAGAATAACGGTTGTCCTGAAAAATATACAATTTACTGTAGGCAAAACAACTCTTTATAACCTAAAAACTAAGTTGAAAAAAACATTCAACAATGTAGTTTGAGTCGATATAAACTAATTTGTTGCTGTGGGAGTTTAATGAGAAGGCATTTTTTGTTGACATTACCTATAATTTGATAATATTAATTGCCGCAAAAAATCATTACTTTTACAATAAGCATTAGAATTCCTTGATTGCACAAATAAACACGGCCACATTCGCTTTTTGGTCCTATTTTATCTTGATCACGGAAGTGCTTCGAACAAATGACAGTAGATTTAGTAGGTAGCCAGTCAGTATCTTTTCTCAGCAATCGGATTATTGATTGAGAAGCATCTTTAGGTAGTCTGGAACATTGTTAATCATTATTAAAAAATATTTAAAATCGCTTATTCCATAAATTAAAAACTCCCACAAATGTGGGAAACTAAAACATAGTTTTTAGTTGTAACACTGATCATAATTAAAAAAAAATCTACATTTTATTTATTTTCCTGCGTTTTTACGATGATATAAACACAGAAACAATAAACTTACGTGTGGAAAGTAATTCCGGTAGTTTTTGTGATCTAGAATCGCATTCTTTCATTACGCATTTACCCATTTTGGCGATATTTTTTGTCGCGTGTCACTCGGTTCACTTCGGCTGCCGTCGTAAAGAGCACTGAACTGACGTTAGTTACGCATACGGCCGTGGCCGTATGTTCAGTGGCAACGCCTTGGCGCGGCAATTGCTAATCTAGTGTAACATATATATCAATGAGGTATCTTACGACTTCAACGCGAACGCAGTCGCGGGCAGAAGCTACGTAGTTTGTTAATTACAACTAAAATCCGAAATGCTAGACTATCTCAAGGATCAGATTTTACTGTCTTTTAGAGTCCCTTCAAAGAAATCAAACACAAGAAACGTTGAAATTACTACCTAATTCAGTAGATAAATCATTAGGTAGGTACGTAAGAATCCGACAAGTAAGAGGACCTCGTGGCTAAGTAATAATAGCCGGACGGGTCGATCCATCAGGTTAAGCTACGCTTGCCGGGGTTGGTCAGTGGATGGGTGACCATCTTTACACACCGAGACTCCTCCGTGCCTCGGAAAGCACGTTAAGCCGTTGGTCCCGGCTGTCATTCATGGATCTTTGACAGTCGTTACGGGTCGTCAGAAGGCCGAAAGCCTGACAACCAGTCTTACCAAGTGGTATCGTATTATCCAGTTACTGGGTTGTGGAGGTCAGATAGGCAGTCGCTCCATGTAAAATACTGGTATTCAGCTGCATCCGGTTAGACTGGAAGCCGACCCCAACATAGTTGGGAAAAGGCTAGGCAGATTGATTGACGTAAGAATCCGACATACAACCTCTGCAATATTTAACCTCTGCATATTTCCATCATTGATCTCATCACAAATCATTCCCAGTAGACATAAATGTACTTCCTAAAGAAATTACCACGTACAATGAACAATGCACATTTCTACGACAAGTGAAAAACCTTGAACTCTGGCGCAGTCATAGACAATTATTGCACTTAAGTACACGTTTATCAAACTGCACTGATTACATGTACCTAAAGCTGTAGTCATGCAACGGTCGACAGAAAAATTGTCGTGGAAAACGATTAGAGAGTGCATTTGTGCAGATATTTTGTAAATGGCACTTTATTGATACTTATTCCTCTATTTTATTATAAGCCCGCGGCTTCGTCCGCGTGCATGTCAATTGAATCGGATTTTGTACACAATTTCATGGGTTTGAATTTTTTTGCACGGAACCCTAATTTTTTTTCTAAAATAAAGGTAGACTGTTACTTCTTATAACCTCAGCTCCCGGCAAAATCGGGCGAGCCGTTTCGGAGATTAGCCGGCACAAACATACAGACAAAAAAAAATCTTATAAACCGTATACAGGGTGTACCAGAAAGGTGTGGTCAAATTACAGACCATCAAACTGAACAACTTTCTCCATGGGACCAACATCGTAATAGCAAAATAATTATCAACTGTCCCATAGAAAATTTCAATACGGTACTCGACGATAATGTATTATTAATTTAGTTGGGAATATAAATCAATTTGTATTGGTCGATAGTCACGTTTTTTGCAATTTGCAGCACTGTATCAGTTTATACGTTGATCTGATATGATTCGCGCCCGTCACAAATCTGTATTTAATTTCGCTGGCTACCTTAGCGCTTCCCCATAAGTAAAGCTTACTCCTCTTTCAGAACTGTGCTTGTAAACACAGCCTTACAAATGTCGTCCGTCACACTGCCTAGCTCAGTAATGACGAGAGAGAGATAAAACGTATGTAAAGTCTAATGTGTGTGGTCGGAAACTAAGTCATCATCATTAGTAATACCATCAGTTTCGTCACCTTACCACTCCAAAGAGTCATGTTAAACAAGCTGTGTCTTATGCCCCTTTGAGTTGAAAGTTCACCGTTTTCTTGAATGAAAATTCAAGTCAAGTTCGTACATATTCTAAATGCTAGCTTAGGATATATGCTGCCTCTGTATTTCGTATCCATTTTCATCTAAATGTATTCAGCCTTTAACCACTTTCCATCAATTAACCTTTTCCCTATTCTGTTGGGGTCGGCTTCCAGTCTAACCGTATGCAACTGCATTTTAAATGGAGCGACTGATATCAGAACTCCAGTTACTGGGTTACACGGTATGACTAGGTAACCTTATTAAAACTGGTAAACCATATAGGCAGTTAACGTATCTCCTGTATGTTCCTGCTAATACATCAGCAACCATTAGGAACACAGAATGCTTGCTGTCTGAAGAACTGTATGGTAATTTAATACTCCCAACCTTTTGCATTGATTTTTTTTCTATTACTAGGCTATTCTGTCTCCTGGGCAAAGGCGTCCCTCCACTCCTTCCATATTTCGCGAGCCCTGGCGTCTTCTTTCCAGTTTTGACGGAATCGATCCGGCTGGTCCTCCGCCAACTCTTATGTGGCCTGCCGCGCACCCACCTATCGCCACCTATTGTCAGGGAATGCCCTGCCCTGTCCCATTTAAGTTTGGCAGCCGTCTGAGCCTACATTAGCTATATTTGTTTTGGAGCGCAGTATTCTGTTTCGAACACTATAGGTTAATTTATCGCCTCCGCTCCATTGATCGTTAGTAGACCTTGAGTTTGGACTTCTGGGTGTTAGTCAAAGATCAATAGCAACACAATTCAGCAAAGCAACAGTTTTATCAGTATCACAGTCAGCTGTAAAGTCAAAAATGTCATGTCCACCTACAAAATTCCACGGGCCATAGCAATAATTCAAAACTACCTACTACACATGATTGAAATTGTCAGTTGCGTGCTTGGGCTCACGTGCCCTTTATTACCCGATGATCTCCGATGATTCCCGATCATAACCGAATGTAATCGTCACCTCAAATTGGCTATAAGACGCGTGCGCATTGAGCGATGCGTTACTAGAAACGATTTCTTTGTCGCTGCCAGCTTCAGGAATGCGTGTGAGATGCATTATATCTGGTAGATTGTGACTTGTGAGGTAATTTCCGTTACCAATAGGGTTGGCGGTTGCGATCACACTAATATTATAAAGGCGAAAGTTTGTGAGTGTGTGTGTGTATTTGTTGTAAGTTTATTACTTCTTCACGCTCAAACGGCTGGACCGACTTGGATGAAATTTGGCATGTAGATAGCTTATACCCTGGATTACATACATAGGCTACTTTTTATCTCGGTCTACGCGGTTAAAGCCGCGGAGCGCAGCTAGTACGTAATATAATGATGTATGATGAAGATTTAGAAGACTTATGTTTTTTATATAGATTCCTGTCTCCTACTATTGTGTTGTGGCCAGTAGGGACCTTAATCATCTCATTAAATTTTAAGTTACACCTAAGTAGTCATTGTGGAATGCAATAATAATGATTGAGTATTGAGATTTGGAACATCTTGAAACTCTTGCCGGTACTAGGTACAACCCTAGTCAGTAGATTGCACTTGCGCTAGCGCATGTTAGAGCACGTTGTGTAACGTAATGTGGTGGATCGCAATCTGTCTCGGATGTAGCAAAAATGAAAGGATTTGCACGCACCAGGCTTTTTTGTATCGGAATATCAATGTATCGTTAGATATCGTGATCATTTGCTTGAGGATATTGGATTTCTCCGTTGCCAGTCCGAAGGATACCGAAGTGATGGTCGTTTTGTTTTGATGTTCTTTTTTAGGGTTCCGTACCAAAATGGTAAAAAAGGAACCCTTATTGTGTGACTCAGTCTGTCTGTCTGTCTGTCTGTCTGTCACAGCTGGATATCTCGAGAACTACTGATGCTATCAACTTGAAATTTGGAACAATTTTAGACGATGTTTACCCAACAATTTTGAAAGTAAGAAAAAAGTAAAAATATTTATGTTTTTTTTTGTAACAGGGACTGAAAGGGGGTCTTCAAAATTCAAAGTGGGGCTACTAGGGCATGCAGAGTATCATATGAAAGGGCGCTGTTTGCACATTCTCAAAAATTTTTTAATTTTTTTTTTAGGCCCCATAGTTTTCGACTTTTGATGAAAAATGTTAAAAAACTGACCGTTCCCCCCCCCCCCCTTAACTCCGAAGTTTGCAAAGATAAAAATCTGAAATTATTCTATGTGATAGAAGTTTATGTAAAGATTACAGAAAAAATAAAACGATGTCTCTAAGTAGCACACTTTTTCAGAAATCGGAACGGAACCCTCGGTGCGCGAGTCCGACTCGCTCTTGACCGGTTTTTTTTTCGTGGTCTTATTGCTTGGTTTGCTATAATACATTTCAGCTTCAGTACATTGTCACAGAAAAAATCTAATATAATTAATTTTTCTGACCATCTGTGTTGCAAACCGAGCTATTTTTCTTGCGGCCCCGACCTCCTACCGAGCTATTTTTGAATATACTGGGTTACTGGTAACTCGACGTATTCATTACAGGTCGTCATAGTAGGGTTAAATGCAACAAATTAAGCCTCCAAATATTCTAACGAAGTTCAGTAGTTTTTGTTCTAGTAGATTTTTTTTTATGAAGTAATGAGAAAAATTACGAAAAATAAAATGGTTAAGTAATTAGTGATCTTTGCCAAAGTTTTAGGTATTTTTGAACTTTTAATTATTAACAAAAGATCTACCACGGCATCAGTTATGAATTTATGATAATAACTTAAATTCCAGTATAGTCGCGAATTGGCTTCAAATGATTTAATCTGGGATTTTTCATAAGTAAAAATCTGACTAACTCAAAAACTACTGAACTTCTGTAAAACATTTGGTGGCTTAATTTGTTACATTTTAACCATTGATGTCATGTATAAAATTAGGATTTGAACCTAATGGCGTACTGCAAGGAATGCCAGTAACGGCAGTAACCCTGTAATTTATTAATCTCTTCATTTTTTTTTTATTTTTCGATTAATTAGGAATTGGAAAAGTACACCATATTCATTCTAACTTGCAGTTCTTTTCGAGTTGCCTTACATTAGTTTCACTTTCACTGTTTTACCAAGATTTATTTTTCAGAACATAGTCAACTGTCTTTTTTTAACATCTAGGTTTAGTATTTATTTCTTTATAATAGGCACACCAACAGCACGGTCACTTACAATTCTTATTAAAATAACAAATAAAAATGGCATTTTAGTAACCATGCAAATAACAGGTCATGACTTTCACATACGAAAAATTAGAGACAATGGAGAACAATAAAAAGTTTGTCTAGTAGAACTAAATTTAAACATACGAATCTTGAAACTATATTGTATAAACACCAGTCCACTCAATGACCCATAAAACCATATCATTTACCATCAGAACTCAACCCCATAAGACAGGACAATGCATGGAATCACGCCATTGACTGCCATTAACTGCCATTGCCCATGATCCATTGAACACTGTCATTGTTGGCATGCTGCATTGTCTGCGGCTATTCGAGCGTCGCACAGGAATCGAATTCGCTACCGACACCCATTGAGGATGTATCGGGTCACGGGGATTTGATATCCGGTTAATGGTTAATTGTGATTGGAGTTTTTATGTTTGTTAGAAATGAGTCTAGGTTTGTACCTATTTAGTTTTCCATTACTGACTTTAAAAGCACCAGCTCCTTTCATAATGTTGTATGGAATAAGTCTGACACAGCATAAACCACTGAGGATAAATCAGATGTGTTCTTTAGAGCTTGCAGAGATGCGTAAAGAAAAACATTTTTGAAACTCAACAGAGGTTAGTTTTGGTAACTAATTTAAGTAACTGACGTATCTGACATTTTGGACTAAGCCGATAGCCGACCTAACTGTAATTAGTAATTTGATACATTTTCCAAGTGGAATCGATCTGTCTAATCGGCGAATCTGTACCTATGCCTTACGGTCCCTAAGATAATGCAAAAACCGTAATTTTTATTGCGTTGATCTAGAAGCTTTTTTTTAGAACTCTAAGGGACTATAGA
This sequence comes from Cosmia trapezina, assembly GCA_905163495.3. NCBI lineage: Eukaryota > Metazoa > Arthropoda > Insecta > Lepidoptera > Noctuidae > Cosmia > Cosmia trapezina. The sequence continues at coordinate 18,573,887 of LR991027.1, forward strand.
CTTACCTACGTATTTGATATTAATTTCAACTTGATACCTCAACGCGTTCCTGAGAAAAAGGGCCTTGAGAGATGACATACTTAAAAATATTTTTTTATGTGATAAAATTATAAATGAACAATTTTTGGACTTTTTCCATTACTTGTGCTATAAGACCCTGCTTCTTGCCAAATTTCATGATTCTAGGTCAACGGGAAGTACCCTATAGGTTTTGATTAATTTGCGAGTATCAAAATATGTCGCATAAATGGCCGTATTTTTTTATTGCGTTGACTTAGAAGCTTGATTTTTTTAGAACTCCAAGGGACCATAGACTTACGTGTTTTATATTAATTTCAACTTGATACTTCCACGCGTTCCTGAGAAAAAGGGTCTTGACAGACAGACAGACAGACGGACAGACAGACAGACAGACAGACAGACAGACAGACGGACAACGAAGTGATCCTATAAGGGTTCCGTTTTTTCATTTTGAGGTACGGAACCCTAAACAGAAAAATAGCTTGCCCTGTAAAATTTTCTTCAAATCAGTTACGTCACTTAGTTAGATTAGCGACGATATATTCATATTTTGGATCATATACAGTATCCATCAAACATAACCCTCCTTTTGGGCTTCGCCGCAGTTGGGTAAAAAGGTGTGGTACAGACCATCAAACTGAACAACTTTCTCCATGGGACCAACATCGTAATCGAGAAAAACATATCAGCCGTCCCATACATTTGTGTCGAGTAGGTATTGAAGTACGGGACAGCTGATATTTTTTTCTCGATTACGATGTTGGTCCCATGGAGAAAATTGTTCACTTTGATGGTTTGTACCACATCCTTTTTGACCACACCTTTTTGATAACCTTGTATAATATTTTGTTAAAAAGTTTTGATAACTTTCGCCCGAATTGAGAGTATTCTAATCCTCCTTCTTGTTTTCATAAATAAAATGTGATTTTAATTTAACCAAAAGCTATTTTTCTATATTAAATCCGAGATAAACTAACACTAACTTAAGTTGTAACTTTTACTATCATAATTGCAATCTCTCTGTGTTACTGGGTATAAACTCACATTGCGTTATAATCACCTAATTACTTATAGATAGCCCCAAGACCTTATTATTTCGCTCAAGTGCAAGTTAAGTTAATACATTATAGTTAAGTTGCTGCGGATGTTATTAAATCGCGTCAAGAGATAGGTCAGTAATTACTTAGCTTGGACCTACATAATTGACGTTACTTGACGGCACGTTGGTTTTTTTAAAATAAAAGCGAAAACACCTCTGTGGAAACAAGATATCGCGAGAAATTGTACGATTTATTTAGTGTTAATATCGTTAATTATTATAATAGTGGCAATTTTGACACAAAATCAAAGATTACGCTGGAATCTGATGGTTTTTAATCTTTATATATTTATATATACAGGGTGTAATTTTAATCACCGTTATCCTCTTAAGGGGTCATTGCACTCATCATTATGAACAACTTTTACTATGGGACCAAAACTGAAATCGCGAAAAAAAAATCAGCTGTTCAGTACATTTATGTTCGCATAATTCGTCAAAATGTACTGAACAGCTGTTTTTTTTTCGCGATTTCAGGTTTGGTCCCATAGTAAAAGTTGTTTATAATGATGAGTACAATGACCCCTTAAGAGGATAACGGTGATTAAAATTACACCCTGTATACAACGTGTAATGCTAAATGCGCAAAACCTCTTAAGGGGTCATTGTACTCATTATTATGAACAACTTTTACTATGGGACCAAACCTGAAATCGCGAAAAAAAAATCAGCTGTTCAGTACATTTATGTTCGCATAATTCGTCAAAATGTACTGAACAGCTGATTTTTTTTGCGCGATTTCAGGTTTGGTCCCATAGTAAAAGTTGTTCATAATGATGAGTACAATGACCCCTTAAGAGGTTTTGCGCATTTAGCATTACACGTTGTATATATTTTTTTTCTTTTATATTATTTTTGTACCCTCGTCAAAAAAGGTGTAGTATAGATAGAGACCATCAAACCCAACAACTTTTTCCATGGCACCAACATCGTAATCGCGAAAAAATAATCAGCCGAAAACTTCAATACCTACTCGTATTGAAGTTTTTTAGGGGACAGTTGAAAATTTTTTGAAGATGTTGTTTCGGTTTGATGTTCTGTATCACACCCTCAAAGATGAGGATGCAAAACAAAACCAAAAATGAATCATTCAGGTATTTAAACCCGTAGAACCCCGAAGTTTCCTAAAAATGTACGTTAGCTATTTTCGTGAATATATTCACAATACGCGTTTATTAGAAAGTCGTTTACAAAACATGGATGTGAATGTTTTTAAACCGACTTTGATTTAAACAACCGCTTTTTTGCTTCAAACCAACCAGAAACCATCACGAAGTCTTATAAAAAACCTAATAAAAACGGTTAAACAATGCATAATTGTAATTAATCCGTAAGTTGGCCAGACAATAGGGTTGATGACAAACCAGTATTGTCTCCTGTCACATCCTGTCACATTGTTTTACTCAACCGAGCCGTGAACACTCGTCTGCTGTAATGGTAAGTAGTTAGGGGGAATTTTAATTTTACTGTCAGACCATAAATGTGAAGACAGGTAACGTGATTTTTGAAGACTTAAGTTTTTGAGGACAGTAATTTGATACGTCTAAATGGAAAAAAAGTATAATAGTAACTTTATTAAACATTTTTATAAACGAGACTTTTTATAATAAGTTTGATTCCAATTGGTAGGATCTCTTTTCTGACTTGTATTAGGTTGACATTAATTATAGCTAAGGTAGAGATTCCAAAAAAAAAAACCGGCCAAGTGCGTGTTGGACTACGCATAATGAAGGGGATTAAATTATACCAAGAACAAACTTAACGTTATAGTTGAAAAACATGTTCCCATACATTGCAACAGTAAATGTAAGTTTGTACTCATAATATTGAGAGATTTACTATGTTTTTTTAAGACCACAAACTTCTTATAGGTTTTCCTGTAATCTGCAGGTAAAGAACTATTTTCTTGTATTTTTTTCAAAATTTTAGGCTCCTACTGAGCCTAAAATTTTTTGGAGATAAGGGCGGCGAATGGTCAATTTTCGACTTTCTTAAATAACTTTAAAACGATTTATTTTAAAATTATAAAAACAAATATTTGAGACTCTCATAGTAAGCCCTTTCGTTTGATATGACACACGGTACAGTTTGCACAAACTTTTTTAAAAATTTTGTTTCGTACGTATTTAGGTTTGGGTTACAAAAATCCATCATAATCATCTTAAATTAAGTTGACATAATCGGTCCATTAGATTCGGAGCAAATTGGCTGTGACAGACGGACAGACACACGAGTGATCCTATAAGGGTTCCGTTTTTTTCCTTTTAAGGTACCTACGGTACCCTAAAAATTGTTTTCAATATTTAATCTTTATACTATCTTTTTCTCTGTTTTTTTTTTCGAATAAACTTTTGAAACTAATTGATGAATTTTGATTCTTAGATCTATACGACTACAAAACATCGATATCATGACGCGAAGAATGATTTATTAAATAAAGAGTCAAACGTAATTGAACTACTATCTGTAATGTTGGATGAACATGACCAACAGTAACGTAACTACACGTTTTGTCTGTCAGTCTGTCACACGGGAGTGGCTATAGTTCAGAATGTTCAGTTCGATCAGCCGTGACGGACACATCCGATTGCGGAAGGGAGCGTCCTGTCTGCTCATGTTACATACCATTTGATTACTTTAGCTACCGAAGGTCGGATATGTTAGAATTTGGGGAGTTTGTGGTACCAGCCGCAAGGGTCGATCGTTCAGAGTAAGCTAGGCCGTGGTTGGTCCGTGGACCATCTTTACGTACCAAGACCCCTCCGTGCCTCGGAAAGCACGTGAAGCCGTTGGTCCTGGCTGTCATTTGTAGATCTTTGATAGTTGTTACGGGTCGTCAGAAGCCCGAAAGTCTGATAACCAGTCTTACCAATGGGTCGTGTTACCCAATGTGTTTACAACCCAGTTAGGGTTGTAAAGGTCAGATAGGTATGTCCATGTAAATTACTTGTATTCCGCTGCATCCTGGAAGCCGACCCCAACATAGTTGGGAAAAGGCTAGGCAGATAATGAGGTTAGTATTTTACCAGCCGCACTAGCAGTAGTGTCGTTTACAATTAACGACACTACCAAGCAATTTTTGTATTAAATTGTACAGTCATCACAGAAAACTTCAGAAATAACTCTTTATTAAGTAAATCATGAAATGAATCTTTTTACGTGATACCGCTACAACTAAATCTCTCACATACTCGTACAAACAGACAAAAATTCCAAAAATGGTAGCAATTTTTTTTTGAAAAAAAAAAGCAATATGGCGGCAGTATGGCTCCATTCAATCATTTCAATTATTACAATATGGGTATCAAATTGAAGGCCTTGAACTGAAAAGTCAGTCGCTCCATGTAAAATACTGGTATTCAGCTGCATCCGGTTAGACTGGAAGCCGGCCCCAACATAGTTGGGAAAAGGCTAGGCAGATTGGTTGATTGAACTGAAAAGACGCGAAGACCGCGAAGTGGATAGCCTACTCCCTCTCACAGAGACGAGGCTTGTGTCCCAGCAGTGGGTACGTTATACTTAGGCTGATATGGACATTTTTCTAGTAAAAATGGTCCTAACAATCAATCTGCCTAGCCTTTTCCCAACTATGTTGGGGTCGGCTTCCAGTCTAACCGGATAGGCTGATATGGACATTTTTCTAGTAAAAATGGTCCTAACAATCAATCTGCCTAGCTTTTTCCCAACTATGTTGGGGTCGGCTTCCAGTCTAACCGGGTGCAGCTGAGTACCAGTATTTTACATGGAGCGACTGCCTATCTGACCTCCACAACCCAGTAACTGAGTAATACAATACCCCTTGGTAAGACTGGTTGTCAGACTTTCGGGCTTCTGACGACCCGTTACGACTGTCAAAGATCCACGAATGACAGCCGGGACCAACGGCTTAACGTGCTCCGAGGCACGGAGGAGTCTCGATATGTAAAGATGGTCACTCATCCACTGACCAACCCCGGCAAGCGTAGCTTAACCTGATGGATCGATCCGTGCGGCAGTTATTACTTAGCCACGAGCTCCTCTCCTCAAAAATGGTCCTAACATACTATCAAATAAATTATAGTTACCAAAAGACCACACATAAAGGACCACACGAGCAGTTTATATGAACGAATGAAATACTAATATTATTGCGTACAGAATGACTAGTATTTATTGCCAAGAAGTCCCATATTAATAAACTAAGGCATTGACACAGATTGCTCATTTATACCATGTTGTAAAAGACAACAAAGTAGTGTTAACCTAGTTAGTTTTAGTAACTGTAGTAGGTCTTAACTATAAAGTTTCGTGAATCTTCGTTTTTAGGGTAGGTAGGTATGTCCGAATGAACGGAACCCTTATAGGATCACTCGTGGGTCTGTCTGTCGGTCTGTCACAGCCAATTTGCTCCGAATCGAATGGACCGATTAAATTTAAGAGGCCATACACGAAATTTTGCCGATTTCGCTGGTTTACGTGATTTTACAGTTATAATATAGTATTTGTATAAGTTTTAATGCACAAAATGAAAGATGAAATGATCTAATGTATGAGCTACTTTTTTATTTTTATTATTTAATTTTGATTAATCGACCTAAACCGGCGACTGTTTTGTGAATTTTTGCTGTAAGAGGTTTAGAATATCACATAATTATGAATCGTTTTGACGTTTAAAGGGTACCTATGTAAACATTACAATGTATTCTTGTGAAAGTTTTATATACTTACAATGTATGAATCACTTTTTACCACTTTCATATAAAATATTTGAGTAAAAAAATTTTCACCTTGCTCAAATTTTTGAGAAATTTGGACAAGAATTGCTTTTGATTTCGGCTACTTAGAACTCTCGTTCATAAAATTAAAACAACAGAAATAAACTTCAATTCAAAATCAATCCATTTCTTGTAAAAAAAAAAATGCAAAAATTAAAAACATTTGCCATTAATAAATCTTTTAAAACAGCTTTTCTCGCATAATAAACTCGACGCAAAATAAAAAAAACCGGTCAAGAGCGAGTCGGACTCGCGCACCGAGGGTTACGTTCCGATTTCTGAAAAAGTGTGCTACTTAGAGAGATCGTTTTATTTTTCCTGTAATCTTTACATAAATTTCTATCACATACAATAATTTCAGATTTTTCTCTTAGCAAACTTCGGAGATAAGGGGGGGAACGTATTTTTTTTTACATTTTTCATGAAATGTCGAAAAGTTTGCGGCCTAAAAAAAAGAAAAAGAATGTTTGAGAATGTGCAAACAGCGCTCTTTAATATGATACCCCACATGCCCTAGTAGCCCCACTTTTAATTTTTAAGAGGGGGTCTTAAAAAAAAACCTGTTGAAAAAAAAATATAAATATTTTTATTTCTTTCTTATTTGCAAAATAGTTGGGTAAACATCATCTAAAACTATTCCAAATTTCAAGTTGATAGCATTAGTAGTTCTTGAGATATCCAGCTGTGACAGACAGACAGACAGACAGACAGGCAGACAGACAGACTGAGTCACACCATAAGGGTTCCTTTTTTACCATTTTGATACGGAACCCTAAAAAGTAGCCCATTCATTAGATCATAATTGAAATGATATTTTATGAAATATACCGTATTTTGACTGTAAAATTACTTCTGTAAAATCACGCAAATCAGCGAAATCGGCAAAATTTCGTATACGGCCCCTTAAATTTGGTATTACTTAAGAATTTCTGTGACCCAAATACGGACGTGAAACGTAATTAGGTACTACATGAATTTTGAATATGAGTACATTTGGAGAACAAAGAATGAGAAAATAAAAAAAAAAGTTTTACTAACTGCACCGTGTTAAATGAAAAGGGTTAGACTCGCAGATGTCTAATTTTCGTAGTTTTAGCTAACACGTTATATTGCCTACAAAGTGTGGGTACAGCGGCGTAATGACCGAGGTTAGTTTTGGAGCTAGGGAATAGGGATGTACTTATTTAAAATAAATTGTATGTGGTATGGCTGGGAATCCGAGTCGGAATTTTAATAATTTAATGAGCTCACTGCAATCTATCATTCCATTCAATATTTTGTGAACGGTGATGCAGTCCAGTTTCTTCCTACGACTGGTTAGTATAATGTGGTAGTGTTTCTAACTTCGCCAGGTCTCATACCGAGACGGTAAAGAAGTACCAAAATTTTGAAGGCCTTTTATGGGAAATGCAAACTCATCACCTCTCACGGGACAAAAAAAAATTCCAACTATGTCCACAAGAATATCAAAGACAAACAAGAATATCAAAGACTCAATCTGCTCAATCTGCCTAGCCTTTTCCCAACTATGTTGGGGTCGGCTTCCAGTCTAACCGGATGCAGCTGAATACCAGTATTTTACATGGAGCGACTGCCTATCTGACTTCCTCAACCCAGTAACTGGGTAATGCGATACCACTTGGTAAGAATGGTTGTCAGACTTTCGGGCTACTGACGACGCGTAACGACTGTCAAAGATCCACGAATGACAGCAGGGACCAACGGCTTAACGTGCTTTCCGAGGCACGGAGGAGTATCGGTATGTAAATATGGTCACCCATCCACGGACCAACCCTGGTAACCGTAGCTTAACCTGATGGATTGACCCGTTCGGCTGTTATTACTTAGCCACGAGCTCTTACAACTACTATTACCTACTATTATCTGAATAAAACGATCTGAACCTTACTTTACAATCACATCTATTATGGTAAACTGCTTCCTATCTTGAGGAGCTGCTAAAGTGGCTTATTACGAAAGCTCAACAAACGTACTGCGTGGCTGAGATTCCATTAGAGTCAATGTGGATGCGCGTCGTTGGTTCAACGATTACAGTAAGGATTTGTGTACAATGGTGGTGATCTAGGCGGCTTAGATGTAAGTGGGTATAGGCACAGAATAATAATTTTATTTATTTTATTTAACAATTTATGTAGGTACACACAAATAAACAGACAAACATAAAGGAACAGAAAAATACGTACAAAGGTGATGCTTATTTCAAAAGAAATCTCTTCCAGCATACCTGCGATAGGACAGAGGATAAAAAGAGATGTAGACAAAGTGTGTAAGAGTAGAAGAGAAAATAAAATACATAAAATACAAAATAAAACATATAATATATACTTAAATACATACATACTTCTAAAATAAATATCACTAAAATAACTAATAACTATGACGAAGTGGAAAGATAGTACATACAAGATTTTACGGTAGTAGTAAACGGGAGAAACGACGCGCTTCGAAATCTCAGTGTGGTAGTGTGTACCAACAGCTCGAGTGCGCGGCAGTTACTCACAGACGGGACGGACGCGGGTGAAACCGCGGGGCGCAGCTAGTTTGGAAATATTTTAAGACTTCAAATTCAAATCAAGCTTCTAAGTCAACACAATAAAAAAATACGGCCAGTTATGTGACATATTTTGATATTCGCAAGTAAATCAAAACATATAGGGTACTTCCCGTTGTCCTAGAATCATTAAATTTGGCCAGAAGCAAGGTCTTACAGCACAAGTTAAAGAAAAAGTCCGAAAATTGTAATTTTATCACATAGTTTTTTTTTTGGGATTACAATGTTAAGTTTGTTTTTGGGATAAATTCTTTTCAAATAAGGAACCCTTCATTGTGCGTGATTCAACACGCACATGACCGCTTTTTTATTAATATGATAAAGCAACAAGATTTAATAAGTTTAAAAAACTGTAACCCGACTACGCAAAAATAAAAGTGATCTAAAAAGTGTGCGTGATGGTGTCCGTACGTAGTGCAGTTTCATTTTTGCGTGTTTTTATCAATTTAAACATATTTATTTACTTAAACAATATGACATATACGTATTTGTAATGTGCTCGTCAAGACCTTTCGTTTGATACCAAACATGTCATGATTATTTCAATTTAATTTTTTTCGAGGTCAGAAATTTACGTGTAAAGTCCATCATATTAAATTTATGTAGAATTTATATAGCCTATGTCACCCGGACCATTATTTCAAAAATCGGTTCAGTAATTTAGGCGCTACGGTGGAACACACGTAAATACATACTTATATACATACTTAGATAGACTGCTAAAATCATAACCTTTCCTTTTGGTTTTGCCGTAGTCGGGTAAAAATACATACTTATACAGGGTGTAAGGGACAGCCCTCCGCAAACTGATAGGGTGAATTCAGTATGTCATACTAAGATGACCGGTACATGAAATTTTTTCAGGAACGTTAAGGGACTCCAATAAACCTGATTTGTTTGTGTTTTTGTGCACAAATCGGAGCGTCTATTACTGGTTGGGAGGGGTAGGTAATAGGTATGCGGTGAGTTCGATGAACTCTGTAGCTAGACAGAAACACATAGTGAACAGCTGATTTCACGCGTCGTTGGTTAGAGTATTTCAACATCCATTGCTGGTTTTTTTTTTTTGCTGGTTTTTTTGCAGTTTTTTTTTACATAAATGGAGTGCTGCGAACACACAATGCAATTTTACATTGAAATAATGAAAATGTAACTGAAAAAATTTTTGAAAAAGTGAAAATTTTCCTGAGAAAATTTCCGGTGGAATATGATTCAGAATGAGGAGCTGAATGCACCCTGTTAGTTTGCGGAGGGCTGTCCCTTACACCCTGTATACATACTTACATACATACATAGACTGCTAAAATCATAACCCTTCCTTTTGGCTTTGCCGTAGTCGGGTAAAAAATACGTGTCTATTATCTTTGTATCTGACTGACGGACTAAATTTTTTTTTTTTTTTTTACCCAGGTTTTACCCCTATTGAAACCGTGCACCTAGCTTCTGACGTTTCTTAAGTGCCCATGCTGGTTTATGTGAAATAAAATATTTTAATTTTGATTCAAAAACCTTTTGGCTTTGCCGTAGTCGGGTAAAAAATACGTGTCTATTATTTTTGTATCTGATTGACGGACTAAATATTTTTTTTTTTTTACCCAGGCATTACCCCTATTGAAACCGTGCACCTAGCTTCTGACGTTTCTTAAGTGCCCATGTTGGTTTATGTGAAATAAAATATTTTGATTTTGATTCAAAAACCTTTTGGCTTTGCCGTAGTCGGGTAAAAAATACGTGTCTATTATTTTTGTATCTGACTGACGGACTAAATATTTTTTTTTTTTTTACCCAGGCATTACCCCTATTGAAACCGTGCACCTAGCTTCTGACGTTTCTTAAGTGCCCATGTTGGTTTATGTGAAATAAAATATTTTGATTTTGATTCAAAAACTACAGTATACACTCGCCCTAATCCCATAACGCCGTGATATACATCCGACAGTCATGACTACGACATTGACCTGTGTCACATCGTAGGTTATGGTCACAGATCTGTGTTAATGCCACAACCATGGGATAGTTTAATTACTGACGCGTTTTTATGGGTTTTTAACTGTTGTCAGCTTAGATTGTGGGCATTGTAGAAAGACGGGAATGGTTGACAGGGGGTTTTGTAGCCATGTGTTGACTATTATTAACATTTGTTAGACTCGTTGTATAGAGGAGAGGAGCTCGTGGCTAAGTAATAACAGCCGCACGGTTCGATCTATCAGGTTAAGCTACGCTTGCCGGGGTTGGTCAGTGGATGGGTGTCCATCTTTACATATCGCGACTGCTCAGTGCCTCGGTTGGTCCCGGCTGTCATTCATGAATCTTTGACAGTCGTTACGGGTCGTCAGAAGCCCGAAAGTCTGACAACCAGTCTTACCAAGGAGTATCGCATTACCCAGTTTCTGGGTTGTAGAGGTCAGATAGACAGTCGCTCCATGTAAAATAATGGATTCAGCTGCATCCGGTTAGACTGGAAGCCGACCTCAACATAGTTGGGAAAAGGCTAGGCAGATTCATAAGGCAAATTAATCAATTAAAAAAATAATGACCACATTAACAATGGTGGATTCAATATTTTATAACAAAATCTTTTTTTTTTATTTCCACACTAACACTTTTGCTACTGATTGTACCTTTTCTCATTTTGATAGCAACGTGGGACGACTTAAACAATGAAAGTATTATTTATTTTGATTTTCGTCAAGTCGTCCCAAATGGGCCGTAGGCATGTGGGACGAGTTGATGAATTACTCGCACTTTTACGACATAATTCCGGTGCGCGTGAGAATCTTCTATCTCGTGCGTCAAAGTAGACAGCCATAACGCCATTTCACTTACACACCGAGCTAAACCAAGCTTGGAACCAGGGCCTTAATATATATTTTTTCCAAATCATTAACACTACTCGTTTAATCTTCAATTTAAAATCATTAAAAGTCGGTTATCGTCTTCTTAACCAATAGCCAGTCGGTTCACACGCCGATGCCAATAACCCTGATGCGCAGGCGCAGCGTATCTGCAGTTGTCGCATATCATAGTCACAGACCATGCGACCCTGTGGTTGCAACCGTCAGCCCTGACCGCACTTCCGCGATGACATTCCCATATAGTTAGTGATGTTATGTGCCGGGAGTATGTCCTATAATGTTACCTATGTGGAATTTATAAAATTTAATGATAATTTCGTCTTGCGTCACTGTCGGACTGCATAGAAAAGAAAGAGAAGCGCGATGACACAACGCTTGCAAAATATGAAGTACCTAATTATCGATTTACAAAAAATCTGTTGATTAAACTAAAAAAGTAATGACAAGAAATCATTCCTTATTAGTTTGTAAAGAACTGTATAAATTTATGAACACTTTTAATGAAAACTGTAGGAGTAATGGTAACAACTCGAAAAAATAGACCGAAATAGATCTGGATTTAGGTTTTTTTTCCTTAGTTCTACAAACTAAAATAGATTTCAGGACACATGAAAATTGTAGATTACTGTGTATTTTTTCATATCAGAAAGATGCTACAGTTACTGTAAAAGATGGTAACAAAGTTACTTAGTTTCGCCGTATTTTAGGAAGGAGCAGCCTTAATAATATTACCTACAAAAATTTTGCGAGGCTGTTTTTAAAAAAGGCTTTGATTTCTGATACGCCTCTTTGTCGAGTCTCAATTTAAGAATAAAGAAAAATAGTGATAATTAGGCCATTTTCCAGCCATCCAACCAACTATTTACCAATCTACCATAACCAAAAGAAAACTGAAATAATACAATAAAACAAAAATAATAAAGAAAGTTTATAAATTTAACATGTCATTTTATTTGCGAGATTTTCTTAAAAAAGTTTACTTATTTAATAAATAAACTTTCTAAGAAAATCTCGCAAAAAAAACACAGTAATAAACCGGCTATAAGTCACATCCCTATTCCTCATATAACGTATAAACTCGGTGCGACAACAAACTAGTCTTTATATAAAGCAATTCACTCCTGTACAAAGAACTGTGCCCACTAGACTGTAACAATTTGATCAATGTATGTGAGACTCGAATGCTCGGTGACTATTCAATCACGAGGAATGGACGGGCATTCAATTGTTTGATGAATTCGATTTAAAATGTGAATAAGTTTATCAATAGTTTGGAAACTAAATTAACTTCAACAAAATAACAATTGACATTTATCTAATCCTTGGTACGCACGGCTACAGATCAAGCTATACATTTCCACTATAAGCTGATCTCGCATTGTATAGGATTTCCTTACAATGAGAGGTCAGTGTAAACTGGAAATGTATAGCTTGATGTGTAGCCGTGTGTACTACGTAATGTTTATGAAATTGGTATCTTAGATACTTATGCTTCACTAGCGCACTTGTTAACTATACTTATATGTTTATCGTAATAAGTAATTAATTACTCATTTCATAAATGACGTAAGCGCAGGATTAAGATTAGATTGACGTCAAGTGTTATACTTTTAGCTATAAAGCTTCATTATCTGTGCTCTTCTATACGGGATGAAATTTAAAACATGTTCCAAATCGAAATGGGAGATTGTACACACGGCTACACATCAAGCTATACATATCCAGTTTACATTTACCTCTCACTGTGAGGAAATCCTATACAATGCGAGATCAGCTTATACTGGAAATGTATAGCTTGATCTGTAGCCGTGCTTACTCATCATTATTAACAACTTTTACTATTGGACCAAACCTGAAATCACGAAAAAAATCAGCCGTTCAGTACATTTATCTACATCAAACTCGTCAAAATGTACTGAACAGCTGATATTTTTTCGCGATGTCAGGTTTGGTGCCATAGTAAAAGTTCACAATGATGAGTACAATCTCCCATTTCGATTTGGAACATGTTTTAAATTTCATCCCGTATCTCATCATCATTATTTTGTCCTTTTCTCAATTTATTTGGGCAACATGTCTTTTTCTTCGTCTTTTGCGTCATCTGGGTAGTCACCCTCTTTCTAGTCATATCATCTTTCACACAGTCCATCCATCGTTGCTTTGGTCTTCCCCTACACTTCTTATAGTCATCCACATTCATAATCAAAACTTGGTATGTTCTTCCATAATCTACCTATAAGTATAAAACTTATTAGGACCTTAAAATTATGATAGGTACTCAATATTTTTACTAAAGATCATTCATGCTTTAAATACGTATAGTATACCAGCCACATCCCACTTTGATTCAAAAAACTGCTGCAAATGATTACCTATCTATACGAATATTATAAAGAGGTAAAATTTGTGGGTTTGTATTTTGTATGTCCCGGGTAATCAAACTCAAACTCAAACTCAAAGCATTTATTTCAAATAAACCAATTACAGGCACTTTTGAATTGTCAAGGGGTCGGTTTTGGGTCGGTCAGTCAGAAAAATTAAGCTAGTTGCCCATTCCAAAGCGTAGATCCTATGGAGAAGAACGGGCAAGAAACTCCACGGACACTCTTGTAAATTAAATAATATAACATAATATTGGTTACATCGTTCATATTGAAAATATACATGTGAGAACAATGTGGAAAGATGTGCACATTAAAAGCGTCCGTAATTAAAAAGATTAAAACTAAAAACAACTAAATTAAAAATAAGCCGTGGCAGCTAAGAGACGACCAGTCCCAACTGACGGCGCCCGTTCACGAACATGACGCATGGATCAGCACCAATTAGCTCAACCATTTTGAAGGGAACTTAATCTTCGCAACTACTGATCCGATTCCGAAAATTCTTCCACTAGTGGGAAGCTACAGTATTTCCGAGTATCATAGGATATATAAGGAATTTCACACAGACGAAGTTGGAGGCAGAAGCTAGTCATAAATAATTTAATAAGGTTTAAAAATAGTCACACACGCATCTAAAAAATGACCAGCGGTCACATCACGATGACGTACCTACATCAGTAGCCACCCAAGTCCAGTGCACCTAAGCCTCTTATTTAGCCATTACCTATGTAATAACTTAGTCAATGGCCCTCAGTGGCCCTCAGTGGCACTCAGTGGTCGGTCGATGCACTACGTTACACGTACGAGTATGACGCGTCGCGGACATTCTGCACTTTTTGCCTAAGTGAATTTATCTCCAACTGATAGGGTTTGAAGACCTTAGATGCAGGCGTAGTGTGTGTGTTTCCTTATGTTGAAGATTTATTTATTTATTTATTTATTTATTCATTCACCGTTACGTAATTAACATCATCTTAACTGCTTTAACACCAATGCAATGTTGCTACCGTAATACAATTAAGAAACAATAAAAAACACAATTTAAAATATAATCAAAATTACAATTAGATTCAATTAAAAAAACAATTAAAATACAATTAAATTACAATTAAAAAACCATCAAAAATACAATTAAAAAACAATCAAAAATACAATTAAATTCAATTAAAAAAACAATAAAAATACAATCAAAAAAACAATTTGAAATACAATTTAAAAAAAAAACAAAATCACTTTTCAATATTTTCAATGCACTTCAGTGCTACTCCTGCGAACTTCATCAGGCTGCAGTGAAATACTCGTATGTCTACCTCATTTGAAATAACATTTTAACAGTTTTATGGCGCGTGACAATGGGGCAAACCAAGATAGTATTTAATTATTAGTTACTAGCTTTTGCCTGCGGCTTCGTCCGCGTAGATGTTACAAAATATCCTACGGGAACGTAACTACTGGAATAAAAACTAGCCTATATGCTATTACAGACTATCATCTAGTCTATCTCTGTGCCAAACAACATCCAATTCCGTTCAGCCGTTCTGGCGTGATGAGTAACAAACATCCATCCATTCAAACTTTCACATTTCTATTATCAGTAGGATAGTATGCCCATAGTTAGGATATTGCGGTCTCATATTATGTTATGTAAATATGATATCAATATTCTCATGACGACTAAGTATATATTGTAATAATTGAAATAGTTCTAATAACTGTAATTTTATTCAAATAATACTGTCGTAAATTAACTATATTTTTGCATGCCCTTCATGAAGGTGAAATATGTCCTGTGCTATAGTTTAATTTAACATCTTGTGTTCCCACCATATTTTAGGTAAATAAATGATTTATGATTTATACAGTGCATTAGATACTTATTAATTACAAAATACTGTGTGACCAAACAACTCGTGCACTCATGACATCAATCATAAATTAAGTATGTTTATTTCCTATCCAGTCGGTTATAAATAAACATTGCATGCATCTTAATTTAGAATGATTTGTTTCCTGTTGTGTTTGAAATGTGACTCAATCCCATAGTTGATTCTAGGGTTTTATAAACAGGATATTTAAAGATAAAAGGTTTAAAAACAGGATATTTCAGGCAATGCTTACCGCATTGCCTGAAATATCCTGTTTTTAAACCTTTTTCCTTAAGGATGATGCGCAGTGGTAACCCGCGAAATTAATTTTTTTTTTTGAGTTTTTTGCAATTTGCAGGTCTGTGTCAGGTTGTATCTTGATCAAAATATGATACGCGGCAATAAAACTTATGTATTTATATAATTTTAACTATAAAAATCATCAATACATCTCTCTAAGTTAGATTTCGTGCAGATTCGTTAGATTTCGTTCGTTTGAGGAATTAGCACGAAATGTAACTTAGAGAGATGTATTGATGATTTTTATGGTTAAAATTCTGTAAATACATGTTTTATTGCCGCGTATCATACTTTGATCAAGATACAACCTGACACGGACCTGCAAATTGCAAAAAACAAAAAAAAAATGAATTTCGCAGGCTACACAGCGCAGTCACCTTAAAGGTGGAAATTGACGATTTCAAGCTAGAGTCAGATTAGCACAATTATAACCTATGGAACTATTTATGAGAAATAGGTATGTACGGTCAACAACAGAAGTCGGTTAACACTGCTACATTTTGAAATCATCTAAATTAACACAAAATGATTCGATAACCTGCTTTTTAGCATTTCATTTGTTAGATAAAAGTTAATCTGCTCCGATTTTAATGAAGTATTTTTCTCAATAATTAAGATTTAAAAAACTCAAGTGACTTTTGTTGCTAACTGTACCATCTTGATTTCATGTTATCCTAGTACTTTTTGTTAGGTTACTGCCCAGAACTATATTTGTGCACAACATCCGTTTGCACAACGTATCGTGAACAGAATACCATCTTTAATGTATGCAAGCCTAGTACTTACTTTTTTTTTGGTATAGGTACCTACTATATTCACAAATTAAAAAAAAAAGTACAGATTAGGAATTTCCTTTAAACTCCTCGGATTGTGATTGAAAATGAATAGGTTACCTTTTTTTTTATCGTGGAGAAATGTTCATGTATTCTCCGCTACCACGGGGAGATAAGTGCACTTACGTGGGACTCTGAGGTTTTCCTCGAAGCGCCACCGTTTTAAGGCGCACCTAATGAGGCGCACCTTTTAGTAGCGCTCCCGATAACAATTATAAATATTAACTTTTTTTTCCTCGAAGCGCACCTATGATTAACTTTCGAATAGAGATAGGATACTAACTGAAACTATAGATAATAACTTAACCCAATAAAACTCCACGATGATATGTATAGGTTGATAGGTAGGAGATTAATAAACACTTATCGGAGTATATACAAGTGTATTAATATTATTCGTAAGTATAAGTAGTTATTATTTGCGGAAGTCTCATACAAATTTCCATCCCCTAGTTTAAGGGGTTGGGGGGTAAAAGTTCCAAGTTTTAGATTTTTGTTGTTGTTTGTGTACTAATACTAGCTTACATACCAAATTTCAGCATTCTAGGACTTCAGGAAGTACCCTAAGAATTTTTATGATCATCAGTGAGTCAGTGACGAAATCGGGGTATTTTAGATATCAATAAAATCTAAAGTATAAGAGCTATGCAATTGAAACTTTATAGGTTTAATAAGTCAACCACTGACATCATATACCGAAAATTTTGTTTATCTGGTATAATCCAAACCAAGTTAAGAACGTTCAAAAATACGACGAAGTGCTTCGAGAAAAGGTAGGTAGTGCCCTTGCGCTCCGCTTGGCTCGTCTTGGCGGGGGCACTCCCGTGCCCCCAGATTTTACGTGGAGCTACTACCCATCTGACCTCCACAAACCAGTATCTGGTTAATTACAGCCGGGACCAACGGTTTAACGTGCTTTCCAAGGCACGGAGGAGTCTCGATATGTAAAGATGGTCACCCATCCACGGACCAACCGTGGCAAGCGTAGCTTAATCTGGTTGATCGACCCGTGCGGCTGTTATCATTTAGCCAGGAGCTCCATCCATTAGCCAAAGTCCATCCATCGCATTAATATTATAAAAGCGAAAGTTTGTGAGTGTGTATGTTTGTTACTTCTTCACGCTCAAACGGCTGCTCCGATTTGTATGAAATTTGGTATGTAAATAGCTTACACCCTGGAATAACACATAGGCTACTTTTTATCCCGGTCCACGCGGGTGAAACCGCGGGGTGCTGCTAGTAAATAAATAACATAAAAAAATAAAAAACTATTTTCAAAAATATTGTCTATTCCTAGATTTAGTTTGTCACTCAGTCATGGAAATCTAATAAACATACTTAAAATAATAAAAAAAAATAATCTATAATTGAGGGAGCACATAGATTTCTGTTCTTGTCCTATAAAATATAGCATGTAAGGTGTATTCTTTGTTGGAGATCCTAATAAAATAAAATAAAACAAAAGAGTAAGTACTTACTGCAGTTTATGTCAGAACCGTATTTACAAGAGATTTATCTTTACAGATGCATATACCAATCCAGATGATGATGTGTATACGTAATAATAGTTCATTATACTCGTAGTTTTTATGTGATTTCTCACGAGGATAGCTGGCTTCTTGTTACATATCCTGCCAGCCTGAGGGATGCGGTGGGAACTGGTCTTGTCTATTTTTAGGCCTAACATACTGTTTTATAGGATGTTTCAAAGATTCAGGCAGTACTATCTAAATCTGTACTTGATCTGTACATATTCGTGCACGTATTTATTTATTGTATTTCTGTAGTGAAATTCCTATATTTATGCATTATTGTAATATTTATCGTGTTTTTTTTTATTTTTTTTTATTTAATTATTTTTTATTTTCTCTTATGTAATTTAATTGTCTTTTTTATAGCATGTAATTTCAGATACAATTTCTTGTTCATGAATAAATGACTTATGACTTATTATAAATTAGAGTCGCTTTTCGTGTCTCTCTGTGTGGCTGTGTTGTTCTTTTGTACTACGTAACGGATTTTGATGCGGTTTTCACTATCATTTAGAGAATTTATTCCGGATGGTTTATGTATATAACATGTTTATATTGAACTTAAATAAAGGTAATAAAACTCGATATTTTGGCAAGACGTATAAATCGTATGAAGCAGAGCTAGGCGGGTTGCAAGTTTTAGATAAATTGATAATTGTGCTTGGTCCAAGACCCCTCCGTGCCTCGGAAAGCACGTTAAGCCGTTGGTCCTGGCTGTCATTCGTGGATCTTTGCCTGTTGTTACATCCTACAAGGAAATTCATGTGAGATGGAGGTGTAGAGAAGTTATTTAGGATCGTTGAACGTGAAGTGGTGGCAGGACCTCAGCTGACGCGGGCGGCAGAAATACACAACACAATGTAAATTAGTATTTATTCCACAATGAAAGGGTAGATATGTAAGTGTTTACCTTTACGCACTTAGCGAGGCAATCCTGTTCTTTTGTAAGGCCCAGATTGATGGCTCTTACTGGGGCTCCAAAGACGTCTACGGTGACTGGCCTATTTAGAAAAAAATCTCTTTTGAATCTTACGTACAGTCAGCGTCAAAAATATCGGCACAGATCATAATTAACTGTAACTCAAAATGATCTCAACAACTAAGAAAATTAAATATTATCTCAATCGGATAATTTTCTTGTCAGAATGACAGTTGTTGTGTACTGTCTTCATTCTGAAAGTTAATATTTCATTTACATAGTTTTGTTCAAGATCATTTTGAACAGTCTGTTCGTCCCGATATTATTGACGCTGACTGCACCTACTTAGTGTAACATACATGTGTGTGTGTATGTGTGCTTGTGACTGTAGAGAAGTTTATCCGTAGTCGTCATTATTTTGAAACCGTTAATTTTTACCCCAAAAAATATGAAGTATCCAAAAAGATGCGGGCAAAAACACTTTTCCACGATTCTTCCAAGTGGCATGACGAACCATCAGTACCATTCGTATGTAAATTAATAACATATTAGAGACAATTTGTTCTAGAGGGATGTTGGGACAGACTGACAGACATGCGGGCTTCGTTCACTAATTCACGGCTCTTCGATTAAGTAATGGCAGAGAATTGAACATCAATTTATCAGTTAAAGCCGTTATTAAGAGCTTTTTGTTCGAGCGATTTTTCAGTGTTTTCGATTGATTCTCTGATGTATTGAACTGGGTGATAATAAATATAGATTAAGCCCAGTTAAGATACTTTGTGGTGAAATGTTTTGTTTTCGTTTTCTGCTTTTGTTAATACCTGTAACGGTCTGGGCTTATCTGACCCGGTGGCTTTTAATTAACGAAATCACTATGAAAAGTGACAAGGCTTGTCATATTTTGTTCACCGACATTACCAAGTCAGATAAGTTTATGGTCACAGGCAAAGGTACTTATGGCTTGTATGGAGTTATGCATATTCCTATAATCTGCAATAAATAAGCTATCGATATCAAAAAAGATCAACATCATGAATAACATGTGTAGTTCCGGAGATATTAATTTTTAAAAATATTAACCGTCGTCATCGAAATCGTTTTCTACTACACTTTGAGACCACGTTTTGGGCTAATATCATCTACCTGTGCTTCTACGCAGCTACAGAACAAAAAATAAAACTACTTACTCAAACAAATTTCAAACGTTCTAGAGCTTACGAAAAAGCAAAAAAAAAAAAAAATTTTTTGCACGTTTTCACAAAACATTGAATATCTTTAAAACTAGAAACGGCCTTAAGGCCTTTTGCCGTGGACTGCACATGTTGTCTTTAGTATATAATAGTCAAGAGCAGAGATACTTACACAAAATTCAAAATTGGTTTTCTCGTCAAATAAAATTGCAACTTTTAGAAAAAGCCTTTTCGTTCACTATTTATAGTATAGTTTCGAAAATACTACCTAAATAAGACCATACACATTCTAGTTAAACTTCATTAGTCATGTCATTATTTTGTTTCATTTATTGCCAGGGTCGTCGGAAGCCCGAAAGTCTGACAACCAGACAACCAAGGGGTATCGTATTACCACAGTCTATACATCATACAGTCGTCCGACGAAAGCCCGAACTGCTTACTTATTTAGCCAAACTTCGTAAGCAGTTCGGGCGTCGTCGGACGACTGTATGATATGTAGACTGTGGTATTACCCAATAACTGGGTTGTGGAGGTCAGATAGGCAGTCGCTCCATGTAAAATACTGGTATTCAGCTGCATCCGATTAGACTGGAAGCCGACCCGGCTATGTTGATGATGATTTATTGCCAGCGGAGTTCGCATGTTGGTATCTAGGTACTGGATGCGGGCAGCATTCAACCATTCTTTGGGTGAATCCTTGTGCTGTAGATGTCTCTCGGCTGAAATGATAATAATAATTACTTTGACTAATTTCATTACTTTCAACAACTACCTACACCTACTAATTTAAAACTTGGAACTTTAATTTCTTTCTTCCGTTGAGTAGTACATTCTGTGGCCAGCACGACCGCGCGGAATAAACGTTATTTAAATTCAAACGATTTTAAAATTGAAATTAGGTACGCGTTCTCGTTTCGCACTTAACTAATATTTATTTAGTGCCCCCGGTCTACTTCTTGATATGCAATGGTTTCTGTTGCACCATGTAACATGAGGCAACAGGAGCTAGTGTGAATCTTTGGGTTCATTCGAGTAATCGAGTCTGGTTAAACCACGCTAGGGTCGGTGCAATTCATTCATTCATTCATTCATGTAAGACTTTATTCATGTTTAGGGGTGATACTAATAATAAGCCCTTTTTAGGGTTCCGTACCAAAATGGTAAAAAAGGAACCCTTATGGTGTAACTCAGTCTGTCTGTCTGTCTGTCTGTCTGTCCGTCTGTCTGTCTGTCTGTCTGTCTGTCTGTCTGTCTGTCTGTCTGTCTGTCACAGCTGGATATCTCAAGAACTAGTTATGCTATCAACTTGAAATTTGGAATAGTTTTATATGACGTTTACCCAACTATTTTGCATATAGGAAAGAAATAAAAATATTTATGTTTTTCTTGCAACAGGTGCTGAAAGGGGGTCTTCAAAATTCAAAGTGGGGCTACTAGGGCATGTTGGGTATCATATGAAAGAGCGCTATTTGCATAATATTCTTACACAGATTTTTATTTTTTTTTAGTCCGCATAGTTTTCGACTTTTGATGAAAAATGTAAAAAAAAATACCGTTCCCCCCCCCTTATCTCCGAAGTTTGCAAAGGGAAAAATCTGAAATAATTCTATGTGATAGGAGTTTATGTAAAGATTACAGGAAAAATAAAACGATGTCTCTAAATAGCACACTTATTCAGAAATCGGAACGGAACCCTCGGTGCGCGAGTCCGACTCGCTCTTGACCGGTTTTTTATTCTGAACAACTTTGCGTTGTGGTATTTTCAGTAGTTTACAGAATGTCTCTTATTATTTCAGTATGCCTTTTGACAAAGGTCTCCTCTAACAGATTCCACTGGGTCCTATCTCTCGCAACTCTTCTTCAATTCGGACCCCTGGAGCTTCAATTCGTCTTTTCATCTTTTATATTGTCTTCCCCTGTTCCTTTTGCCATTTCTGGGGTACCATTATGTCACAAATCTTTGTCTTTTCTCTAATCAGGGTATTTCGTATCTTGTCTTGGTGATATTAATTGTGCTTAAAAGAAAATGGATGCTTGTATTTTCGATTATATTATATCTTCACGTTCGTGATGAAATCATAAAGGCTGTCTCAGAGGCCCTAGCTCTGAGCCACCCTTTATGAGTTTTCATCTATTTATAAGAATGCTTTAAAAGTTCTTTTAATTAGGTATTATGATTTCTTTACCAAATCACTGTGTCAACAAATCTGCATCTCAATTAAGACCACATCTTGTCTTCTCCATTAAGCCTGTCTTCACAATTAGCCTGGACCGCCTTATGCAAAACTTAGATGATGATTAATGACTGCACTCTCGACTTGGTGTTACTAAAGTGCTGTTTAATTAGCGTAATCATTCCGCCCTAGAAAACACTTATAACTTACAACTACTACTTACTTACAACTACTACTTACTTACAACTACTACTTACTTACAACTACTACTTACTTACAACTACTACTTACTTACAACTACTACTTACTTACAACTACTACTTACTTACAACTACTACTTACTTACAACTACTACTTACTTACAACTACTACTTACTTACAACTACTACTTACTTACAACTACTATTTACTTACAACTACTACTTACTTACAACTACTACTTACTTACAACTACTACTTACTTACAACTACTACTTACTTACAACTACTACTTACTTACAACTACTACTTACTTACAACTACTACTTACTTACAACTACTACTTACTTACAACTACTACTTACTTACAACTACTACTTACTTACAACTACTACTTACTTACAACTACTACTTACTTACAACTACTACTTACTTACAACTACTACTTACTTACAACTACTACTTACTTACAACTACTACTTACTTACAACTACTACTTACTTACAACTACTACTTACTTACAACTACTACTTACTTACAACTACTACTTACTTACAACTACTACTTACTTACAACTACTACTTACTTTGAACTCTTTGAACTTTATTATCTTTCCAAGTTTCTAACCATTTATTTTACTTTGACATAAGCACGCCTATGAAGTTCCTTATTTATTGACAGGCAACAATAGACGAAAGAATGCAATACTTAATGGATGCTGTTTTTTCTTTACATTTTTCTTTAAAATGAAATATACGGGATGAAATTTAAAACATGTTCCAAATCGAAATGGGAGATTGTACTCATCAGTATGAACTACATTTATTATGGGAACAAAACTGAAATCGCGAAAAAAAAATCCGCTGATCAGTAGGTACATTTATCTACATCAAACTCGTCAAAATGTACTGAACAGCTGATATTTTTTCGAGATTTCAGGTTTGGTCCCATAGTAAAAGTTGTTCATAGTGATGAGTACCTACAATCTCCCATTTCGATTTGGAACATGTTTTAAATTTCATTCCGTATAAATGTTTTAAATCGATTAAAAATTTTTCACAAATAAACAAAGTCCATTTTTATAAAAAAAATTAATCGGTAACCCATTAGGTTGGGTAGTAAAAGTAAAAATCTAGCCGTTGTGTTTTACCCCAGACTATTTAAAACAGACGCGATGCAGTAAAAACAAGTGAAATCTGTAAAATGCATTTTACGAGTTATGCACCGGGTGTGCGCTTGCGCCGTTGCCCACGCGCCGCTGAAAACGGGCTATTTACAATATTCCCCTGCCGAGCACTGCTTTTGATCTTTGTTTGCCTGTTTATACTAATTTTAAACGTTTGTTTCTTTGATTTTTTTGTGTAAAAAAGACAGAAAGGAGTTTTAACAGCAGTTTTAGAACTCAGCGATGGTCACCCGTCACCGTATTGCGTGCACGCATGTTTTATTTCGGTTTTCTTCAGGAATACTTTCTGTCACACAATGTATCACTGATTTTTAGGGTTCCGTACCCAAAGGGTAAAACGGGACCCTATTACTAAGACTCCGCTGTCCGTCCGTCTGTCTGTCCATCGGTCACCAGGCTGTAGGTATCTCATGAACCGTGATATAGTTAGACAGTTGAAATTTTCACAGATTGAATTTCTTTCTGTTGCTGCTAGCAACAAAAACGATCAAAAACATCACGTTTGTTGTAGGTATGTGAGCCCCTTTAAATATTTGTTTTTTTTAACAAATATTTAAAGGGGCTCACATACCTACAACAAACGTGATGTTTTTGATCGTTTTTGCTCGATATTGATAACGGCAACAGTTAGACGCTTGAAATATTCACAGAAACTCTAGTTATAATTATATTCACTTTAAAAATAAATAATTAAATTAAAATAAAACAACTATTTAAAGGGAGTCCATACAACAAACGTGACTTTATTGCCGTTTTTATAGATAATGGTACGCACTGGGATTTTTTTAATGTTACTAGCGACCCACCCCTTCGCCCGTGTGCAATGATGGTGATATTACGTCAAACATCGAGATTACTCTGCATCTCTCTCTCTGATTCTCTCTGAGATTTTTTTAGCTTATTTATACATGGTGTTTTTTTTGATATCCTATAACTGTAGGGTATTAATGAGACCATCATTATGAACAACTTTTAGTATGGGACCGAACCCAAAATCGCGAAAAAAAAAACAGCTGCTCACATTTTGACGAGTTATGCAAACATAAATGTAGAGCGGCTGATTTTTTTTTCGCGATTTTGGGTTCGGTCCCATAGTAAAAGTTGTTCATAATGGTCTCATTAATACCCTAGAGTTATGGGATATAAAAAAAAACACGCTGTATATTAATGTATTGTTTTTATATGTTACGGCTGAAACCCGAAGTGCGGCTATACCTAGTTTTAGCCGGTTGGTTAAACTTCTGTTTCTTGTCTACTATGCGAATACGATGCACATCACTGGTGCGAAGGGTTCGGGGTAGCTCCAGCGGCATCCTGAGGGCATTCGATTATTTCAGTACCTGAACCATTGACCTATGGTTCCCATACTTAGCAATCGAAGTCTGTAATAATTATGTTTATGTGGTCTTTTAAATTGTTTTTTTTTTTTAATTTTGTAATTTTTGTGCCTGTTGTTGGTCGAAAATAAACGTTTTATTATTTATTTATTTTTAATACTAAAATTTAAATCAGTTTTTACCTTGGCCAGAGGATCAGCATTGCCGTACAACGTGGCAATGCCGCTAATCTCTTGGGTACTTAACCAGTCGACAGAGATGCGGAGGAATTTTTCGACGCCATATTTTAGTTTTTTAATAGTTTTAGTTAGGTTAGGATATTTTATTTTTAACTTAATTTTATCTGTAGTTCTTTGATGTATTGATAAAATCAGTTTTGGTGTCAATACGGAATTAAATGTTACTTACAAAAATGTCTCGTTCAAATCCATGACACTGCTAGACACACAAAATGTCTCGTTCAAATCCATGACACTGCTAGACACACAAAATTGTTTGTAGCACTGGTTGAATACTACCAAAGATGCTAAAGACACTTTTGAAGCTTTGGTAGAAACCATGCTAGATATTGGAATATTTTGGAACACTAAACTCGCACTCGCTAGTAGAAAAATGTTTGAACACTGAGATTTTCGCAATAACAGTTTGCAGTTTTGATTTGCCTCAATGTTTACTCACAATGATGTGATCCACACGGGCGCAGTTATCCACGATAAAATGTTACCGATACGATCCACAATACATACAGGTCGCTGACCCAAAATTTCAAGTATCTACAGATTGGTATACTTCTTATCTTTATCTCAATCGTGAGGAAAGATCTACTCCACCGATAATATAATTGTTTGGGCCAGCCCTATATTTCGAAATTGGGTGTGCCCAGTGTACCTTGATACTGATAAAATTGGGACATAGATTTTTATGTACTCCTACCGAATTTAGTTGCGCTGATGTCCTGGTGATTCGGGAATTCCGCTGAATGCGAGAATCACAGACCGTTTTATGGCGACGTTTTGGGGAGACCTAGGTATGTACCATCGGGGGACGTATTTCAGCTGAGATGATGATACCGAATTTGTGGATAGATTGCTTCTTCTTGTACTTTTTGGGTAGAATAGACCCTTTTTAATGTATTTTTGAAAACCCCAAAGCAAAATCATAGAGATTTTTTAAACTGATATTTCAAGTGACTACACAAAGTCCGTTTTGTACGGTACTTTTTCTTTTACTTGTGTCTAAAAAAAAAATAAAAAAATAACTGCGGTCAATGACCCCACAAAAATCATCAAATTAATTTCTTTTCTTTTTATCGTGTTTTGCTAGCTAATTTCATTTGACACTGTTTAAAATGCCTCTGGTATTTCACAATGTGTCCTTAACAACGGTGACCTCTTATCAGCAGGAGGGCCTACTATTAAATATTTCTTCCTTAGTAAGTACGTACTCTTCTACCTTGAAGGCTCAAGATATTCTGGGCATAGTTAAATTATTTATTTCGTTGCTATGGCTTCGAACAATACGATAATTAGGAAAACAATGGTATTAGATTATCTGTAATTTGTATCAGGGCGATTTCTCTTTTCTGTTCCAATGATTTTGTGGTATGTAGTTTATGTAGGTGTAATAATAAATCAAAGTTGATGAATAAAGAAAACTGTGTATCGTTTGTTCAGTTTTTATGACAAGTTAGTAGCTACGTTGTCTTTGATGCTGCAGCTACGACTGTATGAAATTGTAGGGCCATTTGTACAAATACACAATATATTAGGAATAAAACGTTGCCATAAAATAACACCTCAGAACTTTCCCAAGGTAGTCATCAACACCGTAGTGCCAATTGCTGCAACTTGATCCAGAAAAAAACCAGTCCAAATCGTCGAGTATCAATTTCGGATGCACTTGTCAGCTCTCCTAAACGGAAGCGGTTCGTTGAGCCGCCATTTTGCATCCGTGCAGCGCGTGCGCATTACAATTACGACTCTTGCGCACCCCACGTTTTAAATTTAGAACGCTTCCGCGCGATCCCTTGACGTGTGACAGTTTGTAAACTATGGGTTTCAGGAAACATTGCTTCTGTGAATTGCAAGTGCCACTGTTAACTTGGATCTGCTTGCTTGTGCTTTGTTTGTGTTTGATTGTAAAGTTCTGTTTAAGCTGTATTTTAAGATAGGCTCGTTTAGCTTTATAGCTCTAACAAGGCTTTTGATGACATGCACTATCTTCATCAAGCGTAATCCCTGCCAAGTATGCTTCAACGTTAGAATAGGCTCACCCACTAATTTGCACTCATAGTTATATTTCTATGGTTGTACTTCTCTCACTCATCTTCTGAATTCCTGCCTCTACAGCCTCATCGCACATTTATTCTTTTACTTTGTACCATTTCCAATCATTTTGCGAAAGTGACACGTCAATCCTCTTTCTAATAAACATCTTTCCGTCGGATTCACTTTCTTGTTTAAAAAAGAAAGTGAATCCGACGGAAAGATGTTTCTCCAGAGATTTCTCCAGTAAGTCCCACATTTTTCTCTCGATAATAAAGAATGAGGTAAATAACGTGATGTTACTGACGGCAATCTAGCTAATAGCGCCATAACTTTCAACTGTGGGTTTCAATAGTAAAAGTACGATAAACAGAACGCGGTAATGCTATAATACGTTACATTTTATGTCCTCTCACAGATTAGGGTTGGCAGTGATAAGAAAAATGAGTTTGTATCTGCTAATAATGACCATGCTAATGTAGACATTCAGTTTAAAAACAAGAACATTGGGCTTGACTTAATAGGCTTGAGGTTGAAGAATGAGCGCACAGAGAAGAGTGAACAATGCGGGTAGAAGAACCAATTTTCAGAATATTTTTTCTTGAACTTGGGAGGAGACTTTCATTAGACATATGTAACGAGAGATTTTTCCAGTATAACCAAGTAACATTCTTGGTAAAAAATCGAATAAACAATAGGTTAACCAAAACATAGCCCTTTTTATTCAAATTAGGCTGAGAATCAGCAATTTGTGTACGTCAAAATTACGTATGACATACAGTCCCCTAAAACCCGCCCTTCACTCAATTCTTATTACCCACCGCCATCCAAATCCAAAAACTTCTTCATGTCAGCCCTGTCCTTTCTCCCTGGCTCCCCCGACTATGACACAGCACACGTTAACGTCATGACCTTCACAAGAAAATCATCTAATAACCTTAACATACACGATCATCCATGATTTATTAACATACACGTTATAATAATGGCGTCTAGTCTAGACGATCGTGTGAAGATTAGATCTATCTTATGATGTGGGTTACACGCTGTGGGTGAAGGGTCTTGAGCACTCTTCCTTTCGATAGTTTGTAATTTGCAGAATCTTGATTATCTCTTTGTTTGGCTGGATTTGAAGTGGCGATAAAAGCATTATTTTCTTTTTTCCTATTTGGATCTTTATTGTAGCAGTTCTTTAACAGTATATAGCCCTTTTCAACTTTGTTGCTTACTCGGTAACTGGTTCTGTATGGTTAACTTTTTCAATGAAACATTAGCATTAGATTGTTGAATTATTTTTATCTATCCTTTGCTGTAGTCTTTTCTTTAAGTGTTTTTTATGTGTCATGATCTTTTTTAAACAGCTTCAATCAACCAATTCATTTAGGGTTCGACGTAGCATGTTTTCTTCTTCTGCAGGTACTCGTATATTTATATCAGCCTCAGTATTCACTTTATTTACAACCTTTTATTTAGTTTCACCTGTTCCGGTGTCTGTCTGTCTGTAATCTAATCTTTCAAGTTAAATTTGACCCACTTCCCGGTTTCCGATTGAGCTGCATTTTACATTCATATGTAAATCAGTTGACAATGCAATATTATTATGACATGGAGCTGATCTGATGATGGAGCCGGAAGGTGGCCATGGGACCTCAGTAGTAAAACGACGCAACCCTATCGAGTTTGGGCTCGTTTGATTTGTTTTGACAAGGACTCTGGTCCTAGATGCTATCAAGATTAACAAAAGCTTCTTTAAAAAAAACTCTTGTTAGCACCTCTTAATATTCTTCTCCACTTCTTATCACCACTCTGAAACTGACCTTACAGAAACATTATCAGATCAACACGAGCAATTCCTCGCTTACCTACAAACAATAGGTTCAAACAATCTATTTGTTTGTAGTAACCAACATAAAAATCAGTATGTAGTCATTAAATCCTTTCGGGTGCGCAAACGCAGGGAAGTAGAACGCGTGAAGATCTTCGATAGGACCCTTTGTGGTGCCCTTCATGAATATGGATGCGACGCATTTATTCTGGAGATGATAGCGAGCTGGTTTCCGTTTGGGGTGCGTATGTTTATAAGCTGAGGAATGAAAAGGGAAGGCTGTGGAATTTATCAGTTGTTGTAAATGATAGTAGGTAATTTATCGAGGATAGCACTTTAATGATTATTTGCATAATACGTGCAAATTAGTTTGATTTAGTAAAGTAAACATTTATTTGCATATGCAATGGTGAAACGATTTTATAACACTGTATTTATTTTGAACTAGCTGACTCGACAGACGTTGCGCTGTCCCAATTTTAATAATTTATGAAAAATTCCCATAGAAAATGCACTTTCAGTTTCGCCGAATCCAATTTTTATCCAATTTACCCTTCCTCAGACTTCAACGAATATTTGAAAAAATAATTAAGTAGCCGAATTTGGTCCAGCTGTTCTAAAGTTTTGCGCTTAGCACCACACATGATATTTATTTTATTTTATTCTTATCTAAAAACTTTATTACAAAAAAAATAACCGACTTCCAAAAAAAAAAACTGCAAAGTGAAAAATAGCTTTAATTTCGGAAGTCGGTGTCTTTGGATCTGCATTTTAGTTTTTTGCCACCGACTTCCGAAATTAAAGTTATTTTTCACTTTGCAGTTTTTTTTTGGAAGTCGGATTTTTTTTTTTTGTAAAAAAGTTTTTATTTTTCACTTTTTAGTGGGTCAATTTGTAATTTTACCTAAGTAACAATATTCTAATGTCAACTGCGCATATTCTTTTTACAAAATATTGCTTTTCCCGATCCTGGGACGTTAATTGTTGAGGAGTTCTCCTAGTAAGAACCAGGAGAACTGGAGCTGATGGTGACTTCACCATCAGCTCCACTTCACCTCACCTTCACCATATGCATTGTGACGGAGGAGCATAAATTGGTAATGGAATCGCAAACCGTGAATACTTATTATTGAGTAGTTCCAATGGCCATATGTGGTCTTCATCATCAGTTCCACTTCACTAAATAGTGCTTTTCGAGAGTAAATGCACCAGTTACTATAAAAATTCCCAAATCACTATAGGTGTGCCTATAAAATTTGAGGGTTTCCCTCGATTGCCATGGGATACCCTCATCAGATTCTGACTTGGTGACAATGGGACCACCTCGAGAGCATACCCCATCAAATAGAAAAAATAATTTTTAAAATCGGTCCACAATTGACGGAGAAATCGGTGTACAAACATAAAAAAAAAAAAAAAACATACGCGACTAATTGATAACATCCTCTTTTTTTTTTTAAAGTCGGTTAAAAACTCAACCTCTTCACACTCTCTAAAAAAACTACATTAGCTATTAAACCGATAATCGCGTATGACAAATTAATCACATATCTACAATGTGGGAAAAACGTATCATTTTATAATCGTCACTTGACATGTCAATAGTGTTGCCACATAAAGGTGTAAAAAGTGTCACAATAGGGGATTATACGATGATAATGATAACACTGATACGGCTATAAAATAGTCATGTTTGCATTTGATTCTGATAGGTAATAATAGACGGGTATGTAGGGTTGCCTACCTTACTGTAAGTTTTTAACAGTTTAAATACTTTATTTTCGCCTTAAGGTGATTGCGCTGTGTAGCCCGCGAAATTCGTTTTTTTTTGGGTTTTTTGCAATTTGCAGGTCCGAGTCAGGTTGTATCTTGACACGGACCTGCAAATTGCAAAAAACCCAAAAAAAAATTGAATTTCGCGGGCTACCACTGCGTATCATCCTTAAGGTTGATGCGCCAGGGTAGCCCGCGAAATTCAAAATTTCTTACGTTTTTTGTAATTTGTAATCTAGCGATTTCATGAAATCATGAGGTTTGAGGTAAATGCTAACTTATGGAGTTGTATTGCTGATTCTAATGATTATAATTCTGTAAAGCCATATTAGCTACGGCCGCGAATCATATTTTAATCAACATACAAACTCACACTGACCTACAAATTGCAAAAAACGTAAGAAATTTTGAATTCCGCGGGCTACCCTGGCGCTTTCGCCTTAAGTACTATTATTTTTTGTTATTGTTATTATCAGCTGTTGGGGCACCAACTACAGGGCAAAGGTCTCCCTTCAGGGCCATCTTTGCAATTGGCCACTATGGGCAAGTGCCCAGGTCCCCACGTTCCATGGGGCCCCCCTAGTTCCTGCCAGTGCGTCGTAGTTAGAGGCGGTCAAAAGAAAAGCTGAGTAAATCTCAGTCGGGGTGCAAAATTGTTCGTGTACGGCTACATATCAATCTCTACATTTCCAGAGTAAGCTGATTTCTCATTGTACGGTAATCCTATACCTACAATGCGCAAGCAGCTTATACTGAAAACGTATAGCTTGATATGTAATAAATGATAAATTATTTTATTTCTGTAAGTAGGTTTGCACAAACACTTTTTCACGTCAATCATATTTTAAACACTAGATGAGGTCGGCGTTTCTTAACTGACTACTTTGTGAAGAACAGCTGAAAGAAACTCAGAGGCCACAATCTCTTTTAAATCCAGAAATAATCTTGGTCAGATCATGTGAATACCATATAGATTGGTGTCTGAAATGGTAATTTTCATAGCTTCAAATTTTTTCTGCATAATTCGACAAAGTATGAGCGATTTATGTACGAACGGTCAAAAGAAACCCTAACCTATCCGAGGCGTGGTCCTCCCATACCTACATTTTGAGCTTGCTCTTGCATCCTGCATTTTCCGTATCCTTAAGTACCCAGGGCCTCCAATAGCTTAAAGACGGCCTCCCTTCCCTCCTTCCACTAAACCGTAACTAGCAAATCTTGGTGGACATTCTTCATCTCCTCCTAAGCATGCTGCGTTGCCATTTAGTGCTGTTTGGGACCCACTCTGTGATTGAATACTGTTAACTGATCAATAAAAATAAAACATCCAAAATACTGTTTTTGACAACCAACCCTAGTATAGAACATTTTATTGATTATCCTTCTCCAGGTCATGGTCTAAATATGTATTTATGTTTTCATCCAAATACAACAAACAAACTCACTTTAGCTATATAATAATGGATTCCACATTGGCACTTTACACATTAGAAAAACAATGCGAAATTATTAGGTTTCTCAGTTTCACAAAAGCTCTAAAAATTAAGTAGGGTTTATTCAAAACAATAATATCTACTGTTTTTTTTTTTAAAGTGGGCAACCCTACTAGTCTGGTAGCACATTTGCTGTGTTTCTACATTAAAATAAACAATAATATTACCCCTAGCAAAAAAAATATCATAGCCATCATGGCGCCATTGATTTTAATATATAAATTATCAATGACAGTTGCGTGTTTTTTAAATAAAAAAAATATATTTTTACAAAATAAATATCAGGGTGTATTATTTTAGATAAAAGCCCTTTGATAAATCATAAATGAAACGGTTTTTTATACTTTTCAAGTAGTGGATTTTCACTATCATTTTTGATGACATGGTAGTTAACACTCAGTTGGCACGTGGCTTAGTATTAACAGCCGCACGAGTCGATGATCAGGTTAAGTTACGTTTGCCGTGGTTGGTTCGTGGATGGGTGACCATCCACGAACCGATACCTCCGTGCCTCGCAAAGCACGTTAAAAGCCTTTGCTGTCATTTCTGGATCTTTGACAGTCATTATAGTTGTCAGAAGACCAAAAGTCTGACAACCAGTGTTGCCAAGGGGTATCGTGTTACCTAGTAAATGGGTTGTGGATCTCAAATGGGCAGTCGCTCCATGTAAAATACTGGTATTCAGCTGCATCCGGTTAGACTGGAAGCTGACCCCAACATATTTGGGAAAAGGCTAGGCAGATGATGAGCAAACACTATTTAATGTAAAAAATATGACAGCTTTCTTTTATTTTATTTGTCCAAACTCACATTTTAAAAGTCAGTAAACATCTTCATTTTGAAGCAAATGAAAAGTAATTGTTTTAATTATAAGTAACAAGGTTATTTGCAGCCTTTATTACTCTAGTTAATTTATTTTATTTTAATTACATCTTAAGGCGAGTAGTGCCACCAACTAGGGCTATCATTGAGAAAAAAATCATAAGTCTGGAGATATGGAACATTAGGAAATTTCCTATGCTCACATTTTTAGTCAGATTACGTAAAATTTTTTGTATCTAAAAAAGTGTTGATTTTTTTGACCTCACCTGACATAGGTCATCTGACTAAAAATGTCAGCATAAGAAATTTCAAAATGTTCCATATCTCCAGACTAATGTTTTTAGGATTCCGTACCAAAATGATAGAAATGAACCCGTTATTTATGGTGTGACTCAGTCTGTCTGTCTGTCAGAGCTGGATATCTCAAGGATTACTAATGCTATCAACTTGAAACTTGGAACAGTTTTAGATGACGTTTACCCAACTATTTTGCAAATAAGAAAGAAATAAAAATGTATTTGTTTTTTTTTGCAACAGGGACTGAAAGGGGGTCTTAAAAATTCAAAGTGGGGCTACTAGGGCATGTGGGGTATCATATGAAAGAGCGCTGTTTGCACATTCTCAGTTTTTTTTTTCGACTTGATGAAAAATGTAAAAAAAAAATACCGTTCCCCGTTATCCTCGAAGTTTTCATAGAGAAGAATTTGAAATTATTGTATGTGATAGAAGTTTATGTAAAGATAACAGGAAAAATAAAACGATGAACACTTTTTCAGAAATCAGAACGGAAACCTCGGTGCGCGAGTCCGACTCGCTCTTGACTGGTTTTTTTTTTTCAATGGTGGCGCTAGTTGCCAGCACTACTCGCCTTAAATGCAGCCAGACTTACTATAAATCTTATCAAAGTGTACAGTTTACTGCAGTCGAAAAATTAGTCCATCTTGTAAAACCTTCTTTGGAATCATTTAAAAAGGGCGCAGCTGTTATCTTGCAAATCTTCATGCCCTTATACTCTTTATTTTGGAGTAGGTATTTCAAAATAAAAGTAACTTTTACTTAACTTTATTGTGTGCGGAAACAGAATAGTACTTTTGATCTCCTATCTCTTTAAAAGTGTTTTAAAAGAAATGTAAATTAAGGCTTGTCCGTCGCAAAAAGCGCGGTAACTGTCAGACTGCATAGAAAAGAAAGAGAAGCGCGATGACACAACGCTTGCAAAATATGAAGTAATTATCGATTTACAAAAAATCTGTTGATTAAACTAAAAAAGTAATGACAAGAAATCATTCCTTATTAGTTTGTAAAGAACTGTATAAATTTATGAACACTTAATGAAAACTGTAGGAGTAATATGGTAATAACTCGAAAAAATAGACCGAATTAAACATGGATTTAGGTTTTTTTTTCCTTAGTTCTACAAACTAAAATAGATTTCAGAACACATGAAATCACTTCTTATGTATTGTAGATTACTGTGTATTTTTTCCTATCAGAGAGATGCTTTATTTACTGTAAAAGATGGTTACAAAGATACTTAGTTTCGCCGTATCTTAGGAAGGAGCAGCCTTAACGAGTAGTTGCCGGCACGTAACTTGGCAAGGTTTTGGCGTAGGGGGAGTAAATTCGCGCATACGCTTACCAGTAACCCTGTAGCTATAATCTTGAATAGAAAATTTCTAGCGAAAAGATAAAAAAAAAGAAACAAAGATCACAAAAAAAAGACCAGAAAAAGAAGATCAGTGTGTTAAATTAAAAGATTTGAAGTAGAAATAAAACTAGGCGAGACGAATCAATCAAGATACAACTGCAATGACCTAGGTATCTAAACTTTATCTACACAACTTTCCTGTTCAACAGACATTGTTGTCAAATAAAAAAGTGTAAACAACAAAAGTGGAAAGCGTAAGTGGAATGAATCACCAGTCTGATCAAATACACGCGATGTAATGTTGCTAACAATAGGATTATACGGACAGACAGACTGACGGCATTTGTAGACTGTGACACTATCTGATACGGTGATCCTATCTGTGATGGATAAAAGAACTAAATATAGCTAGCTAATCGTATATTGCAATAGGTCATAATAATTTGTGTATCTATATCTACAGGATGTAAGTGTAAACAGTGGCAACATTTTAAGAGGAAACGTGGGTGCTCTTTTCTCCATACAAAAAGATACAAACGTTCTCGCCTGTTTTCTTTCTGGTCATTGACCATAAAGCAATGATTTTTTACAGAAATATGAATATCAGTTACTTGTATGCCCCTATGTTTTCCTTCTTGATGATATATTATTTTTATAAGAACTAGAACCCTCAAAAAATGCTCAAAATTGCCTATTCAGACCGCTGTCAACAGACGCCTAGTGTACCAATTTGACAACTATTAACGAAAAAAGAAAAACATAGGGGCATAGTATATATCCTTCTTATTAAGTTTATGAAATCTTTTAAATTGGTCCAATATTGGAGGAGGAAATAGGCGAGAGCCAAATTTCGAAATGTGACTTTTTAACCGACTTCTTACACAGGCTATTTAGTCGAATCTGCAGTTGTCCTTATCGCACGAATTCGAGGGTGGAGCGCTCGCAGAGCGACAGCAATACCTTCTTAAAATACCTAAGTTTTCGACCCCATTTCCTCTTAAGGAATCATTGTACTCATCATTATGAACAACTTTTAAACTTTTAATAAATAAGGGACCAAACCTGAAATCGCAAAAAAAAAATCAGCTGTTCAGTACCTACATTTATGTTACATTCACTTCTGATTTTTTTCGCGATTTCAGGTTTGGTCTCATAGTAAAAGTTGTTCATAATGATGAGTACAATGACCCCTTAAAAGGTTGCCACTGTGTACACTTACACCCTGTATACATTATAATAAATTAGTAACGAAGAATTGCAAAAACAGCTGAACGGATTCAGATAGTTTATAACCTGGATTAAATAAAATAGGATACTTATTATCCCGGTAGTACGTTCCTGTGGAATATATTCTGACATCCACGCGGGCGAAGCCGCGGGCAAAAGCTAGTCTATATGTCGCAGATATATTGTAGAATCAATTGTTTTACAAAAGCTCTAGTTGTTTTACATAACAGCGCTTATGTAAAACAGCTGAACAGCGTTTAGTTGGATTGTCATTACGGCTGAACAGCGTTTAGTTGGATTGTCATTACGGCTGAACAGCGTTTAGTTGGATTGTCATTACGGCTGAACAGCGTTTAGTTGGATTGTCATTACGGCTGAACAGCGTTTAGTTGGATTGTCATTACGCTACGTTTTTCAATACTGTTACCTACACGCAGTGGGGTGGCAAGTCGGCAAAATGCCACGGGCCCCCAGCCGGAAGGGGCCCCCGGTCAGAGGAGAATCCCAACTCACAACATTTAATATTACACATTTAGTAAAAATCCGATGAATTTGCCACGGGCCTCGAACGGTATAGTTACGCCACTGCCTACACGTTTAGACGTATTGCAGAATGGCTTATCTGCAGTCATTATAAGCGGGTGTGGATTCTAATGACAAATCAGTTGCAAGAACTTAGCTAGGACACCCCATGTGCTGGTTTGGTCCTTGGGATGGTCACGGCGTTCTGATGCGACGGTGATGGGAGTGCCTACTCCCCAGAGGAGGGTCCGGTGACGGACAGCCGCGGCGGGTTCACGGATGAGTGCTAACGCGTGCCTGTGTTCCCGCCATGAGCGGCAGAGGAGGACACCGTGGACTTTGAGTGGGTTAGAGTCCCACATAACTGCACTATCTCCCCGTGGTAGTGCAGTATCCACGAGCATTTCTCAACGAAAAAAAAAAACAAGGTTAGGTTAAGTTAATATGAAAGTAGCGACTCGCCCATGCTTCGCACGGTATTTACGATTTGACACAACATCTGAAGTATGTAAGTATAATATTAATGTATCAAACACACATAAAAACCTTCCGGAACAAATTATCTGAATCACGGAGAATCTGAATCGCGGAGGTCGGAATTTGTCCCACGGGAACGTACTACCGGGACAAAAAGTATCCTATGTCCTAATCCAGGTCATTGTCATGTGCTAAATTTCACCCTAATCCGTTCAGCCGTTTTAGCGTGAAAGCGTAACAAACAAATAAACTCACTTATGCATTTATGATATTAGTTAAGAATAGGATGAGGCAGCCCTGTAGTGGAACAATTACAGGCTGCTCCTCAAAATAGGAATGTTCATAAATTTTCGTTACAATAGCATCGCACAGACAGACAGACGCTGATTGTGACAGACGGCAGACGGGTCAGTGTGAAACACATTGTATAGATGTAGACTGTAAGATTATCTTTAACCTACTTGGTAAGCTAAAGGTGCGTTCTGATTAGCGGTATTGAGAACGAACTAGTTGAGATAAATTAATTAAATATGTCTGAGAACCTTAAAAAAATCAATGATTTCTTTTTTTCGTTACTTGCTTTTTAAAAAAGCGGCCAAGTGCGTGTTGGACCACGCACTATGAAGGGTTCCGTAGTTCAAAATAAGTTATCCCAAAAACAAACTTAACATTGTAGTTGAAAAGTTAGAAATCCCAACAAAAAATGTATCTGATAAAATTACAAATTAACAATTTTCGGACTTATCGGTATCAAAATATGTCGTTTAGATAGTCGTATTTTTTTATTGCGTTGACTTAGAAGCTTGATTTTTTTAGAACTGCAAGGGACCATAGACCTACGTTTTGATATTAATTTCAACTTGATACCTTTACGCGTTCGTGAGAAAAAAGGTCTTGTTGACAGACAGACGGACAGCGAAGTTACCCTACCTATAAAGGTTCCGGTTTTTGCTCTTGAGTACAGAACCCGAAAAATAAAATGGGACCCTCATCTGTATGTACTAGAATACCTAATTTTAAAAATCGTATCTTGTAAAAATCCTAGGATCTATGGAAACTGAGACACATTTTCGTAAAAATGCGATATAAAAATCAGGATTTTTGCAAAAACTAAAACAATTTTTCCAATTAGGTGCATTTGTCGCAAATGCACCGATTTCAGCTGTAATTGTGCTGTTATTAAAATGAAGTTACAACCAAAAAGGACCCGAAACAACAAAGTAAATGTTAATCTAAAAGCTAGTTACAAACATGACAACAATACAATTCACCTCCTAACAATATGCAAATGTAATAAATCAGTCCTGACCGCTCGATCTCTTGAGATGCGCGTACGCATTCAATTGTGTCTCACTCACGCGCATCTGTCATTCAGTACCACGTCTAAATATAGACTGAAATGTAGGCCAAACTGTATTGTTACTAACTAGCTCGAGACTAGTCGAATTGGTTGGTTTTATTTTGGGAATAAGATGCAGTTTTATTCGGTAATTGTCGGCAATGTGTGATGTAGTTGAGACGTTTTATTTTATTGATTGGGGTCATTGACACTTGATGCGTCAACTATCAGTCTGACAGTTAAATAAATTGCAATGGAAAACAGTCATATCTGTCTGGATTAAATTCATAGAAGTATGAAGAATAAGCCGACTCCCGCGATTTCGTTCATGAACCAACTTCAAAGCCCCGTTGACTAGTTCGGGGTTGGAGTTTGGAGTAGTCCTTTTCTTTTATTTCTTAGTGCACCTCTTTACATCTTCCAAAGAATCATCATCTGCCTAGCCTTTTCCCAACTATGTTGGGGTCGGCTTCCAGTCTAACCGGATCCAGCTGAATACCAGTATTTTACATGGAGCGACCAAGCGACTGCCAGTCGGGCCTCCTCAACACGGTTACTGGGTATTAAGATAATCCTTGGTAAGACTGGGACTTTCGGGCTTCTGACGACCCGTAACGACTGTCAAGATCCACGAAAGACAGCCGGGACCAACGTGCTTTCCGAGGCACGTAGGGTTCTTGGTATGTAAAGATAGTCATCCATCCACGGACCAACCGCTGCAAGCGTAGCTTAACCTGATCGATCGACCCGTGCGGCTGTTATTACTTTATAGGTAATCGATTTGTTGTAAATGTCGTATCTTTTGTAACTATACATATTGACGCATACTTGGAAAAGATAAGATTCAATCAATCAGTCAATTCAAATTGCATATAGCGCTACAAGTTTATTTTGGCGCGCGGCCAAAATCGGAACTAGGGCCGCCATCTTTTTTTTCAATACAATTCACAAAAGAATTGCACAAATGCTTACCAACAGCGCCCCCCTTTTTTTTTGTGGATGGGAAATCATTAAATGACTTCTCCAGCTCTGGGTGGATCGGAAGGGCATGTCAGACTTTCACTGACTAAAACCCACCCGTGTTCCTTCAGTTGCCTATGCCAGGGCCACGGTATCTTTTCCAAACAACCCGCGACCCCCTGACAACGTCATTCGAGCGACAAAAGATCCTTGAGCAGCATAATTCCATCTTCCGTGACTTTAAGCTATGAGTGGTCTATCAATCACCCACCAACGGAACTGTCACATAGCTTTGATTTGATGATCGCTTCCTTTTTTTAACCGCTTATCCCGCACCGCCTGCACCCAGGATTTCGGTATTTCCTCTGTCGCATTCCCCCAGGATCCGCCGGAAAATGGCCATTCCATTCCGACACACAGGGGGATCTTGTGACGAGCTCCGGTCGACATGTGGGTTAGTCATCTGAGAATGACATTCCGAATTTATTGGTGCATGTTTGAAATTGGAATGGAAACTGACGCCATCTCGTGGGAAGCGGTGGATTGAATCTTGAGTACCTCTATGTTTGCAAAAGTACTGACGTAACCTTGCGAAGTCCTCAATTAAATATCGTTAAATATCACATCCATCAACCCGCAGTGGGCCCGTC
Source organism: Cosmia trapezina (assembly GCA_905163495.3). NCBI lineage: Eukaryota > Metazoa > Arthropoda > Insecta > Lepidoptera > Noctuidae > Cosmia > Cosmia trapezina. The sequence goes on from LR991027.1 coordinate 18,614,112, forward strand.
TGGTGGTTTAAGACCCACTCCTTCTCAGACAGGAGATCAGTGTCCCAAAGTGGGAACATTATAAGGCTGTCTAACAAAATCGAGCCTATTTTTATGTCCGTTTTTATAGTAGTAAGAATTCGTGGATGGGTAATTTTTCTGCAAGACGGTACATTTACCATCGAGAAAACAATGACGGCGCCGAAGTAGCGACAGCACATTTACATGGCACCGTCAACAATTTTCTCGTTGACGTCCCGTTCGGTGGATAAACAGTGTAACTGTATCTTCGCTCCCGGAGAAGTTTTGGTGCAGTGCTCCCTCCTCGCCTACCTCGCTTTAAAACAGGAATTTATTTACCCTCACACTGCTTTTGGGAATTGATGATATCTACTCCATTTTGCATGTAACCATTCATATTTACCCGCCCACTTTCAGGGCAGTGCTCTCAACGTTACTGCCCACTTTAACTGGCTATACTTTCATCCTTTCAACAATAACCCCGTTAGAAGCTGCTCAAACTCATTCGCAGAGGAAGCCACGAAGTATTCGCCGAGCACGTTATATCCATTCTCGCCTTCGGTTGTAATCGTCGGGTTTTGGCTAGTGTTTACATTCCCGGGTATTGTCCGTCATCGCCCGGCCGTTCTGTAAACTAACCGATGTGTGAAGAGTTTGTTTTGTAAACATTGACAGTGAGTATTGTCGTTGCGAATCAATTGTGTGAATGTGAAAGTGGAATGAAAGAGTTGTAGAAGAATATGTGATTATGATTGTTAAGTAATCATTTTATTGTTGGTATTATTAGAGTGAGATAAAGGGCAGTGGCTACCAGGAAAACTTTTTGGGCATCTTATAAAAGCCAAGCCTTGTGTTTTTGATTTAAATATACATGTAGTTTTAACTCGTTAACTTCGAGCATTTATTATCATTCCTAATTCCGTAAATAAACTAAAAAATATAGAACTTTTCTGCACAAAGGTAATGCTTTTTACAAATAATCTATGCTGCATTTACTTGGCGCGGTGCTAGTAAGATAATTATAGGTATATAGATAGATCTGTTCACTAATTAAGCGTTCGTTAACACGACGTTTTAGCGAGTCGAAGCTTGCGCAGCCAAAACAACTGGCTACTGTGCCAGTCAGGGCTGCTCCGCGGAGAGACATAGAAATAAGCTGAAAAAGAAAGTTAAATAATAACCACAGTATAAAAAACCACACTGTATAAATATATTATACTACTTACATCATTTCATTACGTAAAAGTAAAAGTGAAAACGCGGCAAAAATCACGTCAGGAAAATTGGTCCTTATTTTTTAACGTGCATTTATTTCAATTACAGGCACTTTTGAATTGTCAAAGAGTCGGTCAGTTAGTCAGAAAGTTGAAGCTAGTTGCCCATTCCAAAACGTAGCTATCTCTATGGAGAAAGACGGGCAAGAAACTCCACGGACACGCTTTTAAATCAAGATACAATAACAAAATCCTAGCCATTTCGTCTTTCACACAATCTTTTCTTCGATCTGCCTCTTTTCTAAAAGCCTTCTGTATACATAATTAACACTTTTCTTGTCACATGCTCCACATTTCTCCGCATCAGATACCACGATCATCGCATAATCGGCCTATAACGTTCCCACTGCTGGGACACAGGCCTCCCTCTGTGAGAGGGATTGAACCAACACGCGTCCAGTGCGGGTTGTCACAGTCATGGCGTCGCTAATCTAACTAATTGACGTATCTGATTTTGACATTTTGGACTAAGCCGACCTAACTACATAATAGATTTTTTTTGTAAAACGTAGATACATCGGTCTCGATTTTTGTATTATCATGGGGACCGTACAGGCATAGGTAAAGTACAGATACGCCGATTAGACAGATCGATTCGACTTGGAAAATGTATCAAATTACTATAGTTAGATCGGCTATCGGCTTAGTCAGATACGTCATGTCAGATACGTCAGTTAGTTAAATTAGCGACGATGTGTTCGAATTTTTGGTTCTAGGACATGCTGGTTTCCTCACAATGTTTTCCTTCACCGTTTAGAAAGCCCAGTTTTTCGTCACAGGCACTCTGTAAACTGCCTACAAAAAATACTCCCACATATTTAGGGCAACCCTTGCGCTTGCGCATACAAGCTCGCGCGTACTTGCTAATTAGGTGGCACCGTTACTGTACCCGCGAATTACTTGTAGGAAGCACAATACACACCTTTACCGACCCGCGAAGCGTTTAGCACCTTATGCAACGTTTGTTTGTTTGTTTGTCTGCTTGCCACTGTCTGCTTTCGACGAATGAGTAATGTAACGGGTTTCTTGTGCTTTTTTAGAAGTTGTCTAAGAGTATTTTTTGTTGTTGTGTTTATAAGCCATAACTATGAGACAAAATTTTTATTAATTTGACATATTTTGGAGCTACTGAAATACGAATCCACGAGCATTGCGTTACGGAGTTTACTTTTGTAGTGATACAAGTTTTAAAACTATTTCATGTAAAGATTTATCTCCACAAAGACCTTACAAGATCTTAACTACTTATTTTCCAACAGGAAAATAAGAAGATGAATAATTTTTTTTTGTCCGTTAGGTAGTTTATTAAAAAATATTGGCCACGTCTTTTTTCTTTTTTTACGTAGTTAAAATGTGGCATGACGTCACGCCCTGCTAGATTTTATACTGAATTATGACGTAGAGAGCCTCCACTTCCCAACTTTAACTCTTTAAACGTCGATTCCAGGTGTTCAGATAACAATAGAAAATCTATTACGTCTGCTAATTGGCGTGCGACGGGTTAGTGCGTTTTATCTAAGTACTTTTTTTATTAATACGATAAAGCACAAAATACGTGTATAATATTTGTTATTATCTGGCTGACGGACTAAATATAATTTATTTTTTTTACCCAGGCATCATCCCTATTCATCGAGAGTAAAAAGTACCTAAGTTTAAAAACTAAAACCCGACTACTGAAAAATCACGCTCTAAAATGTATGAAACAAGAAAATATTCTCATCTGCAATTAGAAAAAGACAGACAAATTAAAAATCACGCTCTAAAATGTATGAAACAAGAAAATATTCTCATCTGCAATTAGAAAAAGACAGACAAATTAAAAATCACGCTCTAAAATGTATGAAACAAGAAAATATTCTCATCTGCAATTAGAAAAAGACAGACAAATTAAAAATCACGCTCTAAAATGTATGAAACAAGAAAATATTCTCATCTGCAATTAGAAAAAGACAGACAAATTAAAAATCACGCTCTAAAATGTATGAAACAAGAAAATATTCTCATCTGCAATTAGAAAAAGACAGACAAATTAAAAATCACGCTCTAAAATGTATGAAACAAGAAAATATTCTCATCTGCAATTAGAAAAAGACAGACAAATTAAAAATCACGCTCTAAAATGTATGAAACAAGAAAATATTCTCATCTGAAATTAGAAAAAGACAGACAAATTAAAAATCACGCTCTAAAATGTATGAAACAAGAAAATATTCTCATCTGCAATTAGAAAAAGTCAGACAAATTAAAAATCTGGAGTCACAAGTCAAGTTAGGGCATAATTCAATTTATGCCCTAACTTGACTTGTGACTCCAGATTTTTAATTTGTCTGTCTTTTTCTAAATTTCTCCTTTTACTTCGCCTTAGTCGGGTAAAAACCAAAAAGAAACTCAGCCCCATTTTTGAAACATCTCCCTAAGATTATGAAATACTGCACCATCTTACAAAGATGCATATTATTGCAAATGTTTTCACAATATAGAAGCAGATTGGTGATGTCACTATGACAGCAGTTTTGTAATGATAGATGTTTGTACTCATTAACCTAATTTGCAATGCAATACAAATGTAAAGGCTATTTATGTAACTGCAACTATATATTAGGACAGTTCTCCTATAATTGTTTTAATTTTTGAAGTGAAAACTTCGATTTTTGGTAGCAGGAAGCTTTACGAGTTCGCGTCACCGCGTCACCTCCGACATGCTATGCATAGTTTTAAGACGCAAATCTTCTAGGTTAGGTAGTAACTCGTAAAGGTATAGGTACAAATACGGTTGAAAATGGCAATGCGTTTGATTTTAGTTGAATCTTGTGTCCGCCAATATGAAAGTTTATTTCACTGTTTTAATTTAATTTTTTTTAAATACACCAATAAGTTAAAACTTTTTTAAGTACATACTTACTTCTATATTTGATTAAAAACCCTTTTTTATAGTTACAAAAAAATTAATACCTAGTTGTCGCTCAAAACATTGAGCATTTCGAGACGAAAAAGTTTTTTCGTCCCCTTGCGATTTTTTTTCGATTTTTCATCACGAGGTTTTCCTTCACCGATGTCAGTAATGTCTGTAATGAAAAAGTCACATTGGTACATACTTGCCCTGATTTGAAACCACAACCTCAGATAAGAGAGTTCAGTTCAGGCATGGCCCATTGGCCATCGCGACAAAAGAGAGACTACACATAAGAGACATAACATAAGATCAACCTTGTTACCCCGAAGTATTGGGCAGAGGTACCTATTGTACACCTAGATTTGTAGTAGGAGGCTAGCCTAGAAAGATATTTGTATTTTTTATATGGCAATAGGCCATGTAAAAAATAAAAACATACTTAAATATATACAATAAATTTTTGTATATATTTAATAAGTATGTAAAAGTTTTCAAAATAATGATATATGTGCAAAAAATTCAAACATTCTTGTCAAAATAAAGACGAATCCGTTTACAAAATCCCGGTGAACTGTTTAAAGAATTTGCTGTTAGCACCAGACAATTTCGAGATCGTATGCTAAACAAATTAGAATGCACCGCGGCACCACGCAATGTTACTGCGGTCGATTTCAAAATACTTTACTGCACTGCAAACCAACGCTTCCGATACTTCTTGCACATTTACCTATTTTCTATGAGGTTGATGGAATATTGGATATACTCGTAAACTAGTATTAGGATTTTCGATTTTCTGCTGTTTGCAAAGTGATTATTCCCCGAAATCTCAAATGACACATATCTTTAAGACATTACTAAAAGGGTTTCCGTCGCAACTCTACACCTTAAAAGTGATAGAGATAGCATGAGGTCCAGCAGTGGCTCAAAGATTACGCATAAATGTATTTGTCTGTTCAAAAGACTTGAATTTTTGAAAGATAAGATCTTGTTTCCCGATTAAGTCCTGTTCTGTTAAGTTTTGACTGACCAATTTTTTTTCTTCTTCCGCAGACTACCTCAATGAACCAAAGAAAAATGTTCAGAGTCCCCAGAAATCACAATGTGGTGAGACGCCTCGACTTTGGAGGAGAGAAAGATGATCAGGCAAAGATAGATAACTTTGCCAACAAAATGAAAGAATTGGAAGAGAGAGACAGACAAGTGATGACAGCAAAATATAACTTCGACTTTAAAAACGAGGTCGCACTCAAAGGAAATTGGGAATGGATGAAAAGAAGTGGAGGCGAATGGGTCGTTATGGATGTTAAGGAGAATTGTGTCGTGAATGACAATGAAAGGACGCCGATGCATTCAAGAGACGCCGCCGAGCGTCAACCACCTACAAGAAGGAGGAAGTTGCCAAGGGATGACAGAGGAATTTCTAACAATCACGTCAAGAAGAGGTTGACGTTGGAGTAACTTCTTAAAGTAAACTCTGACGATTAGATCCCTGCGTACTACCATCTATTCCGCTGAATTAGAACAACGCTACAAGACAGCTGACTGCAACATCTGACGTCACAATCAATTTTGTCTGTCCTAAACTAACAACCGTGGGGCTGAGGCCCACCGTACACAAGATCCATTTGGTCGGAGTATAGCCTTTGCAATGGAGGAAATTGAGAACTGGTTCCTCTACCTACAAACTAGTATTGTAAGGACCTTCATCATCATCATCCCATCATTGATTTTTTTCTTTAGTAATTCTCGTTATGACTGGTTGCTGAAATTATTCTAAGATATCCTATTAGACGGTGCCCAGCAGAGGTGGTATAGTTTTTTAAGGATTCATCAAGCTGTAAATTCTAATAGGAATGATGCCTGGGTAAAAAAAAAGTATATTTACTTAGTCCATCAGTCAGATAAGTGGTCAGATAATAAAAAAATATTAGACACGTATTTTTTGTTTTTTCATATTAATAAAAAATTACTTAGATAAAACGCATTACAGTTAGGGAGTGGGGGGGACTCGCTACGTCACAACTATAACAAACTTCGTATAAAATCGAACAAGGAGTGCGACGTCATGTCACATTTTAACTCAATATATCGCTGTTATCTTTTGATTAAGTTGTTTTATTTATTTTTTAAGTAAAAAAAGAAAAAATACGTGTCCAATATTTTTTAATAACCTCCATGACGATGACGGACAAAAAATAAATTTTTAGTCATCATTCCTATTATAATGAAGGCGTTCAGTAAGGACGGATTGGAAATAGGAAAAATGCGTATTTTGGCTCTCCAAGTTTTGATTGCTTTTTTACAAAAACTAGTCTGATTTAAAGAACTGTTTAAATCTTGCCGCGGCGATGTGCAACTAGGATTAAAGGTACGAAATTATGAAGTATGAATATTTTGGGTTTCGTCTTGTGTATACTTTTATTTAACTGCCAAGAAAATGGTAACAGTCGCCAATCCATCAATTAACTCAGCCTATCCCTGTGCACTGCTGGACATAGGCCTCTCTATTCAGTCTGTCCCAGCCACCTTTCTAAGGTCGTCGGTCCATCTAGTTCGGAGTCCCGCACTACGCTTGCTGATACGCGGTCTCCACTCCAGGACTCGTCTGCTCCACCTGCACCGGCCATCGGTCCTTCGACAAGCATGGTCAGCCCACTGCCACTTCATTTGTACTCTGCAAGCTACGTCTCGAACTCCGGTTCTTTTTCGGAAAATTTTATTCCTGATTTTCTCCTTCAAAGAGACGCCGAGCATAGCCCGCTCCATTACGCGCTGATCATCTTTACTTTTTTTTAGATTCAGAAGCCTGTCCTATATATTTTATAACGCGCTTTTGACGCGTTCAAAGCGGATACGTCATCACCACAAGTCTAAAAGCATTGTTTCCGTATCTTAATATTTTTGGCAGTATCTACCTACATTTAAAAAGATTTAAAATTAGAGATCTACGTTTTGAACGGGCAGTTATAGTTCCAACTTTCTGATTAACTGATCGACTCCTTGACGATTCAAAAGTGCCTGTCAAGGCATTTTTACTTTTCAAATCCTCATAATTTTCTGTCTTCCCAACTGCATCATAATCAGCCTATAATGTTCCCACTGCTGGGACACAGGCGTCCTCTGTGTGAGAGGGAACGGGCCGTAATCCACCACGCTGGCCCAATGCGGTTTGGTGAACTACGCATGAGTACGGAGTGCATTACAGTTTATTCTATTCCCGTTTCCCCATCGTGTACCGTAAATCTTATGCTGAAACCCAAAATTTCGCTTTTTGTACCATAATACGCTTATAAAGTGCCACAATTAGGCTATATAGTAAGTTTTAGATTTATTTTTGAGTACCTATTTTAAATACTTTAATTATATTATATCGGCTCACCCTATCTGTTAAATACTGTTTAAGATTTATTTACATTTTGTTAATTTTATTTGTAAATATTGGAATTTTATAATTTCCACTACTAACATCACAGAGTTTAACGATCATGTCCACGTTTTTTGTAATTCTTGGAGATAAAATTTAACGTATTTTAAGACTTTCTTTACTTACATTAAGTCTATTCGACGACGTTAGTCGTTGTTCTAATATAACGCGATTTTGCGACTACCGCGCGATTATTACGTACCTACGTGTGTTATTTTAAGTAGCAGGTACACCTATTGAGCGCTATTATAATAATTTATTTCTAACGTGACGATAAAAATGTACGAACACAGTCATTATAACGTTATCATCAACATCATCAGCCATGCATTTTCCCAACTATGTTGGGATCGGCTTCCAGTCTAAACGGAAGCAGCTGAATACAATGAATATATTTTACATGGAACGACTGTCTGTCTGACCTCCACAACCCCTTAGTGGGTAACTCGACACCCCTTGGTAAGACTGGTTGCCAGACTTTCGGGATATCCACTAACGCGTTACGTCATCACGGTTGTCCAAGACTTTTTTTGTCGGTGCGCGCCTAGCACTTATTTACACCGCTTGTACACAAAACATTTGTATGAATGGATGTGCAACCAATTACTGTTTCTTAAAGTGTTTTCGTTCAGGTACGGTTTTGTGCAATTCTCGCGTCAGTGGATATGGGTCGACCCATATCGACTGAGTGACTGACGATATAACCTAACACTGCATCGTTTGCTTAAAAGGAGGCTCCAAATACTAAACCCTTTTTAAACTGAAGCATAAATAAACTGTTTTTTTATCGTGATGCAGTGGACGTTCACGATAAATCATCACGTTAGAAATTATAATAACGCACATTCGATACCGGCTCATGCAACGAGCTTGTACACACGGCTACACATCAAGCTATACATATCCAGTTTACACTGACATTGTAAGGAAATCCTACACAATACGAGATCAGCTTATACTGGAAATGTATAGCTTGATCTGTAGCCGTACGTACGAACACTGTTCGCGCGAACTTGCGATGGTCGCGTAATCATGTTCTATTAGGACACTGCACTATACCGTCGACAAGAGTAAATGTTTTCTTTTAGTTTTAAAAAGTTTTTTTTGGAAATGGACGAATGTGATCACCGATGATTTTAAAATGATATAAGCGTACCTACTTTTATTCAAAAAGTGATACTTATTTAGATGTTGCGCGAATGTATTTCGAACAAAACTTTCTTTTGACTGAATTTGGGCAGAAGACATGCCTATAAAAAAGCTATTTGATGTGATAATGATAATCTCGACTTTTGATATCTGGATCTCTATTTTGTATGATATCGGTTTGAAATATATTCGCTCAGCCATAGCGTAACCTAACTCATAGCGTACTAGTGGAGTAAAAAGCGTAGATAAAATTGTATCAAAAATTCAGAAACTAATACTCTGTGTAATTTCAATCTTGATCTCGGAAACTTAATGGACATTTATTTATTATATATAATTTATTGTACACCAGAAACTGCATATGCATATGTCACCGTATAATTATATGAACTTGGTTAGTTTATAATCTAACTCGTCAGATTGTAAACTATTGATAAATTGTGACTGTACCATACTGTTTACAATATAACGTGTTAATTTTCAACAGTTTTAAATCTATCCATGTCAAACCATCGAATTGTAAACTGGTATCATACTTGATTTCGACGGAACCATAGATATAAGAAAGAAGTTTAGAAAAATAAAAAGCAAATTACAGTGCGTAATGAAAAAAAAATCAAATATATACCTACCATGAATTATAATGTTATAAGATACATATAAAAATTTAAACTACCTTACTAACAACTACAAAGGGGTAATTTTTTTGATTATAAGTAAAAGATTTACTGAAATATACTGGAATGGTAATTTCTGTACTATTATGTATTAACATCACTGTGACTGTCTATTATAGTTAGTTTTTCTACTTTCTTCGATAACTGAATTAAAATAACATACCTCTAAATAATAAATAATGATGAAAAAAATATTTTATTAGGGTCTATTTTCACTAGACCACCGATACCGATACCGATACCAATTTGAAAACGTAACGATCGGTGAAGCTACGGTTTCCTAGAAGAGTGGAGAGGTCGTCATAATATTATAACGGCCGTCATGAAAATCTGTCATTTTCACCAGTATTTGATATGAAGATGTCAAAAAAATCTCTGCATTTTGACAGGCGTTAGTGTGACCGTTCACGGTTCTCCTAGGAAACCAAAGCTTTAGTTAGGGTACTATAGTGACAACTGACACTTAATGAATTTTTTTGATGAAAAAGGAAACGTTTAAATAGTAAGCTGACATTATTATTTAATTCTAATTGTTTTATGGTGGGTACTTCATTGTGTAACATGTGATGTAACCTGTCTTGTAATGCACACAATAGGTTATTGGAAGGAAGAAGAAAAAAATCAGACAGCACAAAAAACACACGATAGAAGTGAAAACTGACGACTTGCGCCGAGTATACGCGATTCAGCGCCGAGTGTACGCGATTCAGCGCCGAAAATATGCGATTCTGCACCGAGTATACGGTAATCAAGTACATACTTACGCGATACAAGCGTTACCGACCGACTGGAGCCGAGTATACCCGAGTGTAACCGACCTGAGCGTGCTGGTTCAGTTTCATTCGCTGTACAGAACGAGCGCATTTCTTTTCAAAAAACAGCAACAGGGATTTTCTAATGGTCATATACAAGAAATTTTGTGAAATATCCTAAGATGAAGTTACATTGGGTACGAAACGTTACATTGCACGTTACACTCGTCTGTACCCACCCTTACATGTAAACTTATCAAACAGCTATATTCCAAAGTCCACGTAGGAATGCCTAGCTTCACATAGTGACTACTAGAAACACCTAGATACTTATGTACTTATTTTTAGAATAATCTTTAAATAAATAACTTTTCGAAATTATGTACATAGCCATTGTGATAAGTATTATTTATAATTTCTACGTATTTATTAAATTATTGTAATCAATTTGTTGTAATTAAATCAATTTCTGGTATATTTATGTTTATTTTGTTTTATTTTGAACCTTAAAATTACTGCTACTGCAGAGCAGAAGTGTTGCGTCCGACTCCCTGGGGGCCTAGACAAAATCCCTTTTCTGTAAGCGTTAACGCCAACAAAATCCCTTTTCTGTAAGCGTTAACGCCAACAAAATCCCTTTTCTGTAAGCGTTAACGCCAGCAAAATCCCTTTTCTGTAAGCATTAACGCCAATGGAAAGAATTGTATGGAGTTGACTGCAGCAGTCACGTGACATCTCTGAAGCTAATGTCAACTACATACAATTTGATCATTCCGTTGGCGTTAACGCTTACAGAAAAGGGATTTTGTTGGCGTTAACGCTTACAGAAAAGGGATTTTGTCTAGGGGGGCTGGTCGAGTGGTCGGGCAGTGTTACTGGGGTTTTCTATCTGGAATTTCTCATCACGCCATTGCGTAACACGCTATCGATTGAAATCTGTTTCATTTTGACAATTCAGTTCATTCATTGCGTTATTTACGTTGTCGAGCAGACAAATTTTTCGAACATATGAAGCAATGGATTAGCAATTTGTTTTAAAATTAATCAAATTCCGATTGGTAGTGCGTTACGCAATTAGGGTGCCGTAGTCTGGATTTGTGCCCGGTCGATGGCAACCGGCTCGCCCCCTTTTACATGGGACTTAAACATACCTGTCGAAATGTGGGTGTACTATAGGTACCTACAACCCTGCCTAACCCTTCGGGAATTACAGGCGTGATGTTATGTTATGTATGATTGTTTATAAAGGAGAAAGTCCATTATGTATGGATCAAAAACTCGGTAATCTGTACGAACAAGCTACGTACCAATAGATTCTTTATAATGTAAGGAATAATCCTACCTAGGTTGTAACGTCCAAATCATTGGGAGATCGGAGCTACAGGGTGATCAGCACCCTAATTGCGTAACACGTTATCAATCGGAGTTGGTTTCATTTTGACAGTTCAACAACTTTCATTGCGCTATTTACGTTGTCGAGCAGACAAATTTTTCGAACATATGAAGCAATGGATTATTAGTAATTTGTTTCAAAATGATTCAAACTCCGTTTGATAATGTGTTACGCAATTAGGGTGCAGGTTTGTATGAAAAATCCTAACATGGGATTTGATTGCCTTGAAACTTGACCCGCTAAGCAAACATACTAAAGTTTGACAACATGAGTTGAAGAACGTTTCAACCGAAACTTTATTTAACACTGCAATTGTTGATTATAGATTGATCTTATTCGCTCTACAATTGTTTTAAGACTTCTACTAAATACTAGGATTTTTATTTTGCGATTTCCAGTGTGGTCGATTGTGCTAAAACCAGATTAAATTAACTTAAAGGGTTATGATCCTACTTTTAGTCAAAAAACGCAGCCTTTTACTACTGCTGTAAGAGGTTTTGTTTTATCATGGTTATAAAGACCTTAATCTCATTGCATTGAATAGAACAGACAATAAAATGCATTTCTGGCTACGTATCCGTCAAACCCCGATAACGTGGTATCGGTATCTGTGGAACATAAATTACTTAGGATGAAATTGTATTACCCGCATTGGTAGTACAAGGATTCGTAAATGCTGGAATAGAATTAAATTATTATAGGCAAAGGTAAGAATTTATTTGACAAATTGCTGTCAGGTATTTTAGATAAATGCTGGAATAGAATTAAATTATTATAGGCAAAGGTAAGAATTTATTTGACAAATTGTTGTCAGGTATTTTAGAATGGCAAAGTTGAGCCCAAATGAGCAACTCTGGTTTGAGTAATGCAGATGAATGAGATTATTTATTGCTGGCTCAGGTATTTATTCTCAATATTAGATATTTAATTCAGATTCGGTGTAGGTTTGTGATTTGTTGGTTAGTTTTATAAGCTGAAATAAGGTCCAGTTATGTAAGTTCCAAGAACTTAAGATACTTGATTTTAGACACTCCAACATATGAATGGTTTGATCAGGAGTAGGTACCGCATTCGCACTTGATGTCGGAGGGGTTCAGCATGAATCGGAAAGGTGGGTTAATCCACAAATTGACAATCCCCGTCAATGGGGATTTGTGAACTTTTCGTCCACAAACCCCCATTATGACCTCTAAGAGACGTCGAATGGGATTTGTGGACAAAAAGTTCACAAATCCCCATTGGTTGAAATTTAAAATACAAACAACTTATTTTATAATAATCACGAACGAAGTCTTTATTTTTTGTGGAGGTGGACAAATAGTTCACATTTCCCCATTGATAGGGATTGTCAATGAGGATTTATGGAATAACCCAGAAAGGTATGGCCATATTTAAGGGTGTATGGTACAGACCATCAAACTGAACGACTTTCTCCATGGGATTGAGTAGGTATTGAAGTTTTGTAAGGGACAGTTGATAATTTTTTGCGATTATTATGTTGGTCCCATGGAGTAAGTTGCTCACACATTTCTGAACCCGCTGAATAATTCCGACTTTTGCTAGGTTTATTTGTAGCGGCCTACAACACTTGTCAACAACTTTCAAACCACAGCAATAATAACGGTCGGTTAATGTTAATGTTTTACAATTCAATTTAATTTTACACTGATTAACCGTTTATGTTAACAACATTTCAAAGTTTTATGATATAAAGTTACGATTTCAATTAATTTGTTGAGAATTTATTCGTTCTTCAATAGGTATGTATTAATGTCTTGACAAATAATCTATGGAATTTATAATGTAGGTCGGAGCACCTACGCGATGTTAATGAGATACCAACTGCACTTTCTGCATTTAGATGACTGGTTCTGGAGTAGCGACCGCGTACCGGAGGACGTAGCGTTGGAAGGGCTCTTAAAAGGTGGACTGTGACCTTGTGAAGGCTGCAGAAATCCGCTGGATGCAGGAAGCACAGAACCGGGTGAAGTGGCGGTGCTTGGGGGAGGCCTTTGTTCAGTAGTGGACGTCTTTCGGCTGAAATTATGACGATGAGACCAAGCTAAGATTGCCTTAATTCTCGTCTTCTCCAAAGATCGGTCCTTCTTCGGCCATGGCCATATTATGCGAACAGCCTACATGAACAAATTATATTGTATGCAGCTAGAGGCCAAAGATATTTTGGCGCCTGAATGATATGTGGCGTTACTGGTACATTTGTGAAATAGGGTTGTTTCCCGGAAGCTTCGCCGTAAGAAAGCGCTGTAGTATAGATTAATACAGATGGGACACTCCGCAAAATCATTTAAATAAAAAGCGACTCTTGCTTCGACACAATAAAGTGCAATTCCGGTCGCACAACGCTTACTACCTACAGTTATATTCAACTACAAGTTGCCTCTCTTTCTATCGCGTAACCTTATACCTTCTGATCTACTGAATTAGCCCCGCGGACGGGGCCCGCCGCGTGCTTGTAGCTTCATACCTAAACTGCGGAGTGTCCCATCTGTATTAATCTGTGGCTGTGGCAAGGAAAAACACTTAGCGCCATCTCGCGGCAAACTTTTCAGCAAGGAACTCCATTGACAACTGAATGAAAGTAACAAAACTTGAATGAAAGTAGCAAACACTCAGCGCCATTTATGCGGAACTAATTTGACAGTTTTCTTCCCCATTGTCACAGAAATTGTATTAACAAAACAATATGGCGGCGTTAGTTCCGATTTTGGTCACGCGCCAAAAGAACAATGTAGCGTTGTATGTCCACCGTTGTCCATTCCAAGACGAGACCGTTGCAACCGCGACCCAAGGCGTATCGCTGACAAGGAACTGATTTTGTTACACCTGCTGCTAACGGTACTGTGTACGGTCAACAACAGAGTCAGGTACAGTACGACAACGTTCAAAGGTTCCTTCGTTTATCTTCGGAAAAACCGAACTTTGCCGAATTAAATGTGACTGGTCCATTATGGGATGCGTCAATCAATTTAGGTGGGAATATAAATCAATTTCTATTGGTCGATACAATGACGTATTATAGATAGACGCGTCATACTCATAGACGAACATCAGTGCTTTCAAAAACAGCGTAAGTCATGATGTACCAACATACCAGTATATACTGGCCGCAAAGAAAAGGAAAGACGCATGCCGATACCTGTTGTAAGAAAGAGATGAATATACTTATTTAGTTACGTCACTAGCTGCTGCATGTTCACTGGCGCGCGTGCGTGACTGATATCACGCCGGACAATTACCCTTCATTTAATTTGCCATTTTTGAGCCCGGGTAACGCATTCGATAGTCACATTTTATTCGCTATGATTCGGTTTTTCCTAAGATAAACGATGGAACCTTTGAACGTAGTCGTACCGTACACTGTATGGTAAGACTATAATGGTACACTGTATGGTAAGAATACTTACCGTACACGGTAAGAAATGTAGTCACAAAGAATTAAATACTCAGCACATGGGTTGATAAGTAGGTACTTGTAGATAGCTGCCAGCATTCCATTCTCTCTTGATAAGTGTCCCAACAATACGTAGATAAACTTACGTTTTCTTCCATTAGTATAGGCAAAAATTACAGGACGCTACATAAAGCCCACTCTACACTCGCGGGCGATTCTTGCTGTGAATTCACGCCGCGGCCGCGGTTCGCGCCAGCCGTGAACTCCACGTGAAAACGTGTACCTCCACACTCGCAACGTTTCGCAGTTTCGTTCGCGATCTCAAAGAAAATGGACGAAGATTGTGTCTGTTGCTGCTGCTGTGACGATATGTGCTGTAGCGAAAGTACTTACTACAATTATCTTTGCATAAAAAATGACATTTGTAAAAGAGCGGATACCTGTGGGCTTAGTGCGAGTTTTTATACTTACTCGATCGCGTTTACGTTAACGTTGACGTACGTCAATTTGTACGGAATAATTGTTTCCCATTATAGTCACCAGGCGGCGCTTATTCATTTTCAGTGGCCTTAGTGCGAGTTTTTATATTTACTCGATCGCGTTTACGTTAACGTTTGACGTATGTCAATTCGTATGGAATAATTGTGTTTCCCATTACAGTCACCAGGCGGCGCTTATTCATTTTCAGTACAAACTGACGTTTACGTTAACGTGATCGAGTAAGTATAAAAACTTGCACTAAGGCCACTGTACAAACTAACGTTTACGTTAACGTGATCGAGTAAGTTTAAAAACTCGCACTAAGCCCTCTGGTGTCCTGAAATACAGGCCTAGAGTTTAGCTTAGGCACCAGTCTCCCACAATGTTCATGTACTTTCAATAATATTGTGGTGAGAAAATAAACATTTATCCATAGACTTATAAAAAAAGATGGACTACGCGCCACGCATATCGAAAGTGAAGCACAGTAAGTTTGTACAAACACGCCTCACGCACACATTTACATTATAGTATGCCGACCGGCCGCCATTACGTGACACGAGGGACGGCGTCTTTGCAGGTACTCAAATCACGCACACATAGATCGGTACGGTGCTCCACTTTCGATATGCGCGGCGCGGAGTCCATCTTTTTTTATAAGTCTATGCATTTATCTTATCTTATCTTATAAAAAATAACAAACAAACAAACAAAAATGAGATGGAGAAAAGAAGATAGTGGATGACGAAAATTCATCGCAGTAGAACCAGGTAAATTAATTATTATTTACCTGGTTATTGTAATAATTTTACCTGCGAAGATGTGCGAGTGTAGAGATGCGTTCGCGTTCGCGCGCCGTGCGCGAACCCTTTGTCGCGAGATAAAAACCTATAACGATCGAGGAACGGCGCGGCGCGAAGCGAGAACCCAAAGACGCGAAAATGCGCGAAACCATCTACACTCGAGTTTCATGGCTTTTGCGGCCATTCGCGCCTCGAGTGTAGAGCGCGCATTAGGTAGACGAGCATCGGTTGCAAATACAGCGCACGCGACCTTTTCGAAAGATAACAATTTGCTGACTGTACTTGTAGGTACCTACATGAATTACTTGCAAGTTAAGTTAGATTCGTGTTGTAAGGATATTTATTACTGATATTAGAATTGTAGATAGTGTAGATAAAATAAGATTTATTTTCTTATCCTTAACCGTAATTTTCAGGGTTCGGTAAGTCTGAATGCAAAAATGGAAACCTTATAGGCCAATACAGCCAATTTGCTCCGAATCTACTGGACCAACATTTGACACACATTTATGAATTTCTGTGACCCAAACATAGACGTGTAACGTAAATAAATGAATTTTTATTTGGGTGTCTGTGGTGGTCACTTTTGGGGCAAATTAGAAAAATAAAAAAAAAGTTTTCCAAACTGTGCCGTGTTGTGACGGTCTCAAACTTTTTTTTAATAATTTTAAAATAAATACTTTTAAAGTTATTTATTTAAGAAAATAGATGAAAATTAAAATCCAAAACTACTGAACCTAAAATTTTGAAAAAAATACATAGAATGGTTATTTCCGTCACGTCTTAGATTACAGGAAAACCTATGAGAAGTCTATGGTCAAGTACAAACTTACATTTGCAGTTGGAATGTATGGGATTTTATGAACCCTCACCAAGCGAGTTCGAGTTGTTTTTAGCACAGCAGTAGACAATTTATAGTCAAATCAAGTCAACACATATTAGACCAGGGCCAAACCGCTAAAAATATCGTAAAAAAAAAAATTCTTAGCAGTTTACGAGTGGTCGGAAAATTTAGTTGATGGTATAAATACCGAAGGAAAAATAGTCCAGACTCGGAAAAAGTTCTGGAAGGGGGGGTGTGGGGGCGGTAATATATACGTTTTTAGGGGTTTGTACTCGTTTTTTCCGATTTGCGGCTAAACTATGCATCCTATCGAAAAAAGTTAAATGTAAAAGTGGTAGATAATAAAAAATCTTTAACTTTCTTCTCATACATTATTACCCATAACCTCAAAATTATCGAGAAAAACGCAAAAAACCGTTTTTTTGGTTTTTAATTTATAACTGTACCAAATATTATTATTTTTTCATGAAAAATGGTGAAAATGTTTTTTTTAACCGACTTCATAAAAAGGAGGAGGTTCTCAATTCGGTTGTATGTGTTTTTTTTTTTTTGTATGTTTGTTACCTCAGTACTCCGTCATATAAGAACCGATTCAGAAAATTCTTTTTTTATTTGAAAGAGTATACTTACATATTGGTCCCATTTTTATCAAAATCCAGTTCTGATGATGGTATCCATGAGGAATCGAGGGAACTCCTCAAATATTATAGGCATACATATAGCGATTTTGGTATTTTCATCAACAAATCAAGCGTTTGCATTCAGAAAGTATCATCTGGTGAAGTGGAACTGATGAAGAAGACCACAGAAAGCCACGGGAACTCCTCAACGATCATAAGTATTTCACGGGTGGCGATAAGATATCTCGATTAATAGTTAAGGGACTATGACGAAGCTTTAAATAAAATCGAACCGATCTGATGAAGAAGCCGGAAGGTAGGCATCGGAACTCAGTAATAAAACAATGTATCCTAGCCGTGTTTGGGCTTATTGGAATTGTCATGAGGTGCACTCTGGCTATAAATGATTTAATGCTTACTATATGCCGCTTCAAATTGCGCTAGGTACTAGAGTTGTATGTTATGTGTGTGGGGTAGGCCACCACTAAAAAGTGAAAAATAAAAACTTTTTACAAAAAAAAAAACAACCGACTCCCAAAAAAACACTACAAAGTGAAAAATAACTTTAATTTCGGAAGTCGGTGGCAAAAAAAATACGAAAGTAAATAAAAAACCAAAGACACCGACTTCAGAAATTAAAGTTATTTTTCACTTTGTAGTGTTTTTTTGGGAGTCGGTTGTTTTTGTGTTTCAAACAAGCCCAAATTTTTTCAAAACTATGAAGAAAATATAAAAAAACGATTTTTCGTACCACTTGCTCAAAAAAGTGACATTCTATGCCACAAAAAGCGAACATAACAATAGTCATTTTTTAACCCCCGACGCAAAAAGAGGGGTGTTATAAGTTTGACCGCTATGTGTGTGTGTGTGTGTGTGTGTGTGTGTGTGTGTCTGTCTGTGGCACCGTAGCGCTTAAACGGGTGGACTGATTTGGATGCGGTTTTTTTTATTTGAAAGCAGGTTTTCCAGCGATGGTTCTTAGACATGTTTTATCAAAATCGGTTCAGCCGTTTCAAAGTTCTCCACTCTTTTGTTAGCTGCGGTAGGGATCTTAGACGCGTAATGGGTATTTACTTTACTTTCAAACCTTAGTGTGACCTAAAATTTGAAACATCCATGTATGCTATCTATCTATGCAAGATTATGGAATTCTTGGTCTGATGCTGCAGCCAGGATATCCAGCACTAGTGTGCTGGATACACTCTTGAAAAAATAATAGCAGAAATGTCGTCTTTGGATTCATTTACATCAGTATTTGATTCTATATACAATGCAATGGTGGCAACAGGATGAGCTGATGCTGCAGCCAGGATGTCCAGCACACTAGAACACTCTTGAAAAAGTAATAGCAGATATGTCGTGTTTGGATTCATTTACATCAGTATTTGATTCTACATACAATGCAATGGTGGCAACACGATGAGCTGATGCTGCAGCCAGGATGTCCAGCACACTAGAAAACTCATGATAAAGTAATAGCAGATATGTCGTGTTTGGATTCGTTGTGATCAGTATTTTATTCTACATACATTGCAATGGTAGCTACACGATGAGCTGATGCTGCAGTCAGGATATCCAGCACACTAGTACACTCTTGAAAAATGAAATAGCAGATAGTAGTGTTTGTATTCGTTTTTTTTATCAGTATTTAATTCTATTTGCAGTACGATGGTGGCATCATTATAGGTTAATGTTATGTGCAGAGAAACTTAACATTCTGCAGTTATAAAAATGAATTTCTATGTTGTTAAATTGTTTAAAAAGTTTAAAAATGTTAAAATAAAAATTAAATTAAAAATTTAAAAAACCCCCAACGCAAAAAAGAAAAGGGAACATTTAAAAAGTCAAAAATAATACCTATCGTTGAGCCATTAAATTCGATTGAGTAATACCTATATATATTTTAATTACAGAAATTGATGGATGGCACGATAAGGTTTGCTCATTGAATTGGCGCTATAATGTCACGGCGGGGTACCGCATAAGTAAGTCAGACCCTTCTTCACTTGATTGACTATGTACATATGCGGTACCCCGCCGCGAAATTATAGCGCCAATTCAATGAGCAAACCTTATCGTGCCATCCATCAATTTCTGTAATTAAAATATATATAGGTATTACTCAATCGAATTTAATGGCTCAACGATAGGTATTATTTTTGACTTTTTAAATGTTCCCTTTTCTTTTTTGCGTTGGGGGTTTTTTAAATTTTTAATTTAATTTTTAATCTGTTAAAAACAGGGAAAGAAAATTGTACTGAATTTCATTCATCCTCTAGGGGGAGAATGTGATTTAAATTTGGAATACTTACCGAAATTTATACTGAACTACATCTGTGTTTACACCATTGAGTTTGTATATAAAGCATTATACATCTTTTTGAAAAAGAAATACGCATTTATTATGCAGTTATGATTATTAAATAAAATTACGAAAACCGACGAGGCCGTATGAGCTTGATGCCTTTGCAAGTTTATTTTAATTTATTTTTATAAATAAGTTAGTGTTCTAAATAAATGCTTATCTCATATTATTATTGTGTTAATTTTTCGCAAATGGTACGAAAAGTAGAGTATTTTCCTCGGTGATAAAGCTGTCTTAGTCTTGGGTGAACTTAAATCCCTCGCTACACTCAGGACTCGTCTTAAATCCCTCGCTTCGCTCGTGATTTAAGTTTTTAACACCCTCGCTACGCTCGGGAGTAAACCTCGAGTCCTTCGTTACGCTCGCGATTTAAATCGTCACCCGCGACAGAAGACACTGCTTTATCCCCTTGGTTAATAATGTACTATTATTTTCAATCGAAAAATTTGGTTAGTAAATTTTAGATAAATGACCTAAAGGTCATTTATTTAGCATATTATCATTTATCTAGCATATAGCATATTATATATGCATCTATGCATAGTTTAGCCGCAAATCGGAAAAAACGAGTACAAACCCCTAACAACGTATATATTGCCAAAAAAAATTCTTAGCAAAAAAAAAAAAAAACGAATTTAGTTAATGATGTAAATAACGAAGGAAAAATAGTCCAGACTCGGAAAAAGTTCTGAAAGGGGGTAAGGAAAAATAGTCCAGACTCGGAAAAAGTTCTGAAAGGGGGTCCCCACCCCCTTTCAGAACTTTTTCAGAGTCTGGACTATTTTTCCTTCGTTATTTACATCATTAACTAAATTTTCCGACCACTCCTATACTGCTAAGAATTTTTTTTTCCTCAAACAGGATTGGACCTGTATGGTCTATATGGATAATCCAAATGATATAACCATATACATTTGGGTTTATAGGAATTTTAAAAACACAAAACTATCGATGTATCCCCTTAAGAATGGTTGCAAATCTTGCAATCTTTTAAATATCTGGTGCATTATATGTTGGCAAACTGGCCGACGACCCACCTGATTGGAAGTCGGTTCAGCCAACTATATAATAAGTAGGTACTCATCATTATGAACAACTTTTGCTATGGGACCAAACATGAAATCGCGAAAAAAATCAGCTGTTCAGTACATTTATGTTCGCTTATCTCGTCAAAATGTAGGGAACAGCTGATTTTCTTTCGCGATTGGGTGTAGGTAACCCTGTATATTTTTGCCAACAAGCAACAACTCAGTGTATTCAGTGATTGACTAATTTGCAGCTTCGCGCTCCTGACTAAATTGCGGGTAAAAAAAATCGCCAATAAAAAAAAACGATTTTTCGTACCACTTGCTCAAAAAAGTGACATTCTATGCCACAAAAAGCGAACATAATAGTAGTCATTTTTAATCTGTTAAAAACAGGGAAAGAAAATTGTACTGAATTTCATTCATCCTCTAGGGGGAGAATGTGATTTAAATTTGGAATACTTACCGAAATTTATACTGAACTACATCTGTGTTTACACCATTGAGTTTGTATATAAAGCATTATACATCTTTTTGAAAAAGGAATACGCAGTTATTAAGGAATACGCGTTTATGTATTTGAAGAAAACAAAAACGCGGCAAATTGCCGCGTTTTTGTTTTCTTCAAATACATAAACGTTAAGTTTATTTTAATTTATTTTTATAAATAAGTTAGTGTTCTAAATAAATGCTTATCTCATATTATTATTGTGTTAATTTTTCGCAAATGGTTCGAAAATTAGAGTATTTTCCTCGGTGATAAAGCTGTCTTAGCCTTGGGTGAACTTAAATCCCTCGCTACACTCAGGACTCGTCTTAAATCCCTCGCTTCGCTCGTGATTTAAGTTTTTAACACCCTCGCTACAATCGGGAGTAAACCTCGAGTCCTTCGTTACGCTCGCGATTTAAATCGTCACCCGCGACAGAAGACACTGCTTTATCCCCTTGGTTAATAATGTACTATTATTTTCAATCGAAAAATTTGGTTCGTAAATTTTAGATAAATGACCTAAAGGTCATTTATTTAGCATATTATTATTTATCTAGCATATAGCATATTATATATGCATCTATGCATAGTTTAGCCGCAAATCGGAAAAAACGAGTACAAACCCCTAAAAACGTATATTGCCAAAAAAAATTCTTAGCAAAAAAAAAAAAAAACGAACTCGGAAAAAGTTCTGAAAGGGGGTAAGGAAAAATAGTCCAGACTCGGAAAAAGTTCTGAAAGGGGGTCCCCACCCCCTTTCAGAACTTTTTTCGAGTCTGGACTATTTTTCCTTCGTTATTTACATCATTAACTAAATTTTCCGACCACTCCTATACTGCTAAGAATTTTTTTTTCCTCAAACAGGATTGGACCTGTATGGTCTATATGGATAATCCAAATGATATAACCATATACATTTGGGTTTATAGGAATTTTAAAAACATAAAACTATCGATGTATCCCCTTAAGAATGGTTGCAAATCTTGCAATCTTTTAAATATCTGGTGCATTATATGTTGGCAAACTGGCCGACGACCCACCTGATTGGAAGTAGTTTCAGCCAACTATATAATAAGTAGGTACGGTCAGCAACATAAGTCGATTGACGCTGCTACTTTTACACATCATGTAAATTAATACAAAATGATTTGATTATTTCCTTTTTTCCTAAAATACCTAACCTAAGAGTCTTCTAGTAATGCGTGATTCATTTGGAGTTACTTTTTCCAAAACTAAAAAAAAATATGAATAAAATAAATTTATCGGGTAATCTTTATTATAATACAAAAGAACCATTCTTTACATTTACTTTTTAAAGATTATTTCTTTCAAATGTTGTCGGTAACTGCGATTAAGGTGGTCCGTCACTGTCAATGGTGACCGTTATCGTACCATGATAACGGACTATTTGTTTCCTGAAATTGAAGCCCGTGATCTTCAGAACTTTTGGTACCAACAAGACGGCGCCACTTGCCACACAGCACGTGAAACCATGGCTTTGTCGCGAGAAAAATTTGGTGAACAGTTAATTTCGCGTTTCGGACCAGTCAGTTGGCCGCCTAGATCCTGTGATATCACACCCTTAGACTTTTTTCTGTGGAGTTATGTAAAGTCCAAAGTTTACATGGATAAGCCGCGTACGATTGATCAACTGGAAGCCAACATTACTCGCGTTATTCGCCAAATACCACTGGAAATGCTCGGTCGGGTCATCGAAAACTGGAACTCCAGAATGGACCACCTTAATCGCAGTTACGGACAACATTTGAAAGAAATAATCTTTAAAAAGTAAATGTAAGGAATGGTTCTTTTGTATTATAATAAAGATTACCCGATAAATTTGTTTTATTCCTATTTTTTTTTAGTTTTGGAAAAAGTAACTCCAAATGAATCACCCGTTAGATCTTTAAATTTTACTTCTCTTCGGATTTTAATTAAATATCTTGCTCAATACTTAATTTTAGATTTAAAAAACTGAATTGTTAATCGACTTTTGTTGCTCACTTTACCTGGAACTTCAACCACAACTCACTACCGTGGAGTAGTAAAAGTTATGCCAAACTTAATCTTCGAAAAATTTATGGTTTAAACTTCAAACAAACTGGTTGTAATTTTAGCATAATCAGCCAATAATGTTCCCACTGCTGGGACACAGGCCTCCTTTCTTCGAGAGGGAATGGACTGTAATCCACCACGCGTGCCCAGTGCGGGTTGGTAGATGCCACATGTCTTCGAATTTTTATTTCTAGGACTTGCCGGCTTCCTCACGATGTTTTCCATCACCGTTTTGAGAGCAGTGGTGATGAAATTATTTGCACATAGTAAAGCACCGCTTGGGTTCGAACCCACGACTTACAAAGTCGTAAGTTAATGGGGCCACCACTGTTCTGTATTAAAAAAAAAAAATTTGAATAATAGGTACCTATTTGACAAATGTCCATGCAACTCTCTCTCTAGGCCAAACGAAGGGCGTACGAACTATTACCATAAAATTCAAGCGTAATTCCTCTGCCCTTATTAACATAAAACAATCTGCTAACCATACAAACGAAAAGAAACCATAAAGATTGTATCATTCACAGTATAATATTTTGTGATAAGTACGTGCGTACGAAATGTACATTTCGTACGCACATAAAAAATGCATACAAAATCGGGACATCTTCCTGCGTACGTCATGCGTAATGTCTCGCGCGGTACGCATAATGTATGCACCCTAGCATCCTGTTAACAAGGTAGCGTGAATTTTCCTTTTTATCTTCATGCTTTTACCTAAAAAGAGGTCAGCAGAGGAGGTGGAAAGGTGTAATTTAAATCGAAGTTGCGGGAGCTGCTAACTCCCGCATTGGTGACCCCGACGTAATAATGTTAGAGATAAACTACGATAACATGGCGCGCCCCTCCAAATTACTGTTTCAATGTGTGTAGTGACGTGACTAGTCGAGCAACAAATCCGTGGATTTGTTTTTGTTTCACGGCCGTCTCATTACGCACACATGCGTTGTGAATCTTGGTGGTGCATTGTAAATACTTTCACAAATACTTTCAAACGTTTTGAGTTTTGGAGGGGCGCGCCATGTTATCGTAGTTTATCTTTACAATATCGTTAAGGTAGACGTATCATGTTGTGGCAGAGAGGACTCAGCAGCTGGTACTAGCTGACTTAATGGAGACTAACGAATGACTTCTAGACTATACTTAGTCTAGACGTCATTGGTTAGTCTGTTGGAAAGCTGCAAAACCAAGGACTTTGCAGAGCTATGTGTTATGTTATGCTGCCTTTATCCTAAGAAAGAAAACCAATGAAGATTGGTTGGCAGAAAGATTATGTTGCTAGTCTGGACACGTATCTATGTGTAGCTAAAGGTCTCCTATACTACGCGTATTTCTGCGAAACATTACACAAAAACATCGAAACAAGGCGTGGCTTAAATATATTTGAATGAATATGAGACAGCTTGTCTAAGAAAACAAATTATTATGTGTTTAGGTTTTTTGTGTAATGTTTCGCAAACAAACGTGCAGGAGACCCGACTTGATACAGTGTGAGTCTTCACAATGTGCATATATCAAAATTAGGGAAACTATGCTTAATTTTAGCGACGAAAAAAATATTAAAATAAATCTAAAAGTAAAAACTTTTTTAAATAACACTTTTTTAAATTCTTGTTCGCTGCTGTGACCCCTGTGTAAACAAAACAGTATAACTTTTAAACTAAACGATCTATCACGGTGAACCAAACTAATAGTTATTGGAAATAACAGGGCGTCCTCGTTAAATTAAAAAAATTAAAGAAAAAACCGCTCAATTGAAAATTAAGGTTATAACGCGAACCCTTTTCTAACCGCTCCCGCCACAATCCGCTCGTCCAATAAGGTCGAGTCGAAGCTTCTAGAAGGTTCTAGAAGCTTCGAAATAAATGACGCGCAGCCTTGTCGTTGACTTTTAGGGAGACGTATGTCAACAGTCAACTAGGCTGCGCACATTTTTTAGATAAGTACTTCTATTAGATTTTACAAAATTAGGTCTTCGCCCCCGACTATTTATGTTAAAAGGTGTTTTTTAAACAAAAATCAGGTATTATTTCACCAATTTTTACAATAATTGTAAAATTATCACTTTAAATTATTCTACATCGTAAGCTTTCTGAAAGTAAAAATACAGCGTTTATAACTCTATCACAGCATTTTCTATCAATCGTTAAAGAAAGGCCTTGCACACTGCTTCGGCAAGTAGACACTTTTTTTAAAACTTTTTTTTAAACATTTTTTCCGTCTGTCGATAAAATTAAGCTTGTTTCCCTAATTTCGATATGTGTACATTATGAAGACACACTGTATACGGGAGAAATTCTAGTGTTTCTTGCTTGAATTGCTTGTTTTATTTCTTAGAGAAAGATAAATAAAACAAACAATTTCAAGTTCATGACGACTGTAGGTACTCACAAAGATTTATACCCAACACATTACAGATATTTACCTCATTAAAACTAAACAATGAATCAAGCAAAAACGAAAGCTCATTACAACAATCATATGAGCTATAAAAACTGGACACACTAATGAATGTCTAGATATGATGGGAAAGTTATCATCACGAAGGAAGAGGCTTGTAAAAAAAGATTGTTGTGTCCTGGGCAAAGGGCCCGTGGGAAAACTGAGCAGCGAGGGCAGCACGCGATTGGTAGGTAGGTACTCAATGTGAAAAAATAATCGATTATGGAAAAGATCGATTTTTTTTTCAGTAAAAATCAATTATTATAATGAATTATATTACAAAAATTTGATTTATAAAATAGTAGATTATTAACCAAGGGGATAAAGCAGTGTCTTCTGTCGCGGGTGACGATTTAAATCGCGAGCGTAACGAAGGACTCGAGGTTTACTCCCGAGCGTAGCGAGGCTGTTAAAAACTTAAATCACGAACGAAGCGAGGGATTTAAGTTCACCCAAGACTAAGACAGCTTTATCACCGAGGAAAATACTCTACTTTTCGTACCATTTGCGAAAAAATTAACACAATAATAATATGAGATAAACATTTATTAAAAATAATGACAATTAAAAGTAAAAATAAATTAAAATAAACTTAACGTTTATGTATTTGAAGAAAACAAAAACGCGGCAAATTCCTAGACTAATATTTTTTTGTCGGAAAAGCAAAGGCATCAAGCTCATACGGCCTCGTCGGTTTTCGTAATTTTATTTAATAATCATAACTGCATAATAAATGCGTATTCCTTTTTCAAAAAGATGTATAATGCTTTATATACAAACTCAATGGTGTAAACACAGATGTAGTTCAGTATAAATTTCGGTAAGTATTCCAAATTTAAATCACATTCTCCCCCTAGAGGATGAATGAAATTCAGTCAAATTTTCTTTTCCTGTTTTTAACAGATTAAAAATTACTACTGATAAGTTCGCTTTTTGTGGCATAGAATGTCACTTTTTTGAGCAAGTGGTACGAAAAATCGTTTTTTTTATTGGCGATTTTTTTTACCCGCAATTTAGTCAGGAGTGCGAAGCTGCAAATTAGTCAATCACTGAATACACTGAGTTGTTGCTTGTTGGCAAAAATATACAGGGTTACCTACACCCAATCGCGAAAAAAAATCTGCTGTTCCCTACATTTTGACGAGATAAGCGAACATAAATGTACTGAACAGCTGATTTTTTTCGCGATTTCATGTTTGGTCCCATAGCAAAAGTTGTAAATAATGATGAGTATGACCCCTTAAAATATTGCCTCTGTTTACACTTACACCTTGTATTGTTTTTACTATGCATTTTGCCTTGTATATATGTTGGCTTGTGTTAATTGTTTGAACAGTGTAGATCAATCCTAACTAATATTAAAGACTAAATGACTATTATTAAAGACTAAATGTATAAGATTTGCTTTACCAAATGTTAAAAGTACTGATTGTGACATAGTATTGAATAAAGAGAAACTAGAATTCGTCGATAAAACTGTTTTCCTGGGGATTACGCTCGACTCAAGGCTGCAATGGGGTCCTCATTTAACATCTCTTGCAGGACGGCTAAGTTCAGCAGCATATGCTGTGAGAAAAATACGTCAATTTACTGATGTAGATACCGCGAGGCTAGTTTATTTCAGTTACTTTCATAGTATTATGTCCTACGGTATCTTACTATGGGGACGGGCTGCAGATATAGAGTCTATTTTTATTCTGCAGAAAAGAGCCATCAGAGCAATATATGGCCTCCGCAGGCGCGATTCTCTAAGGGAACTGTTTAAAGATATTAACATCATGACGGTACCTTGTCAATATATCTACGAAAACATCATGTACGTAAGGAAAAATCTAAATCTTTTCGGTAAAAGAGGTGAAAGACACAATTATAGGACTAGAAATAGGGACCATTTAGTTCAACCAGGTTTCAGACTAGCTAAAGTAGACTCATCCTTCATGGGGTACTGTTTAAAATGTTATAATAAAATACCTCCGCACATACTGCAGTTAAATGAAACGAAATTTAAATCATGTATAAAACGCACACTATGCAGTTATGCAGCCAGGCATATTATAAGTTGGGAGATTACATTGCTGACACAAATGCTTGGCTAAATGCTGGTCCTGCTCCACAAGGACGCTTAGACTGGTTGATTAGCGTTCGGAAATATTGTTGGAGCTGCTAACGATTAAGAATTTTCTTTGCATTGTGTAAATTCAATCTTTTAGTATTGTATAATTGCATAGCACATGTGTGAGCACTATGTAGCTAATATAAAGCTACCTTTTACTGGGTTCGTCTTTCACTGACTTGAATGTGCCCTGGCGGTTGGGAGTGTGTCATGCTCACTCAAATGTCTCGCTGGTGGTGGCGTGTGTGTTGGATCATTAAGTTCCCTTCAAAATGGTTGAGCTGATTGGTGCTGATCCATGCGTCATGTTCGTGAACGGACGCCGTCAGTTGGGACTGGTCGTCTCTTAGCTGCCACGGCTTATTTTTAATTTAGTGGTTTTTAGTTGTGTATCTTTTTCATTACGGACGCTTTTTCTACATTGTTCTCACATCTATATTTTCAATACGAACGATGTAACCAATATTATGTAAAATATTTGATTTAAAAGAGTGTCCGTGGAGTTTCTTGCCCGTTCTTCTCCAGGATCTACGCTTTGGAATGGACAACTAGCTTCATTTTTCTGACTGACCGACCCAAGACCGACCCTTTGACAATTCAAAAGTGCCTGTAATTGGTTTATTTGAAATAAATGCTTTGAGTTTGAGTTTAAAAATGCGAATGTGTTTGTTTGTTACTCTTTCGCGGCTAAACGGCTGGACTGATTTTAATGACATTTGGTATGGGGATACTTTGAACCCTGGAGAAGGGCTACTTTTTATCGAAATACCACGCGGGCGAAGCTGCAGGCGGAAGCTAGTAGTAAATAAAATAAAAAATGCTAACAAACAGACGTACTGTTTCGCAGTTCCAGGACCAAACTATAAAAGTTATTAGTTTAAAAAAGTTTTCAGAAAAAGAACGCGGTCTTATAAGTAGTCCTACCCACAGAACAGATAACTTTATCTGCTCTGTGGTTCTACCAAACTAGTCTCTCATTTAATGATCCCAAAGTAGTATTACAGTAGGTACTTACTAAGCATATTCACATTTAATTATGAAAGTAAGGACGACCTACAAGATTAATCACCTTACAAATAAGAGCGTTTTATTTTAACACTCCTTAACTACTTCCTAGGTAGGAAATGAAAGTAAAAACGATTCAAATTAGCATCGAAATGGAATCTCATGCATTTCAATGAGTAGGAAATCCGACTGTTTCGGTCTAGTGAATAGGGTTAGACTGGCAAGTCAGACCCTTTGTCTGATCTTTGTGGGATGAAAGTAAAACTAAGCGTGACGTGTGTTGGATAATAGTAAGTTTACAAGTGCAGCGGTTCATTCTCACTGGCAGTTATATTTTAATCTGTGATAATATTCTTTTTATTGCCGTGTGACAGCTCTTCTTTTGTCTTCGCTATGCGTTTGCATCTTAGATAATATACATCTAGATCGAGCCACCGCGTGGCCGGTCATGAGACAGCAATATTATACTTTTTCTTGGTTATGTGGTATGAGAAATGAGGTTTAACGTAAGAAATCTTCCATATTTTGGACTGAAACCCATGTCAATACATTCGCACAATGCAAAAACTGTCCAAAAATGTTAAATTAATCGACGCAAGACAAATTTTGTAACAGTGAAAGTACTTTGTTTGGCAACATTTTTAAATTTTGCCATGCAAAAATACGGCACGCCGTAAGAGGCAGAAGATACGATGCTTCGTCTCAATTTTCCTAATTATTTCGTATATGTGTCTCACTTCCACACTTCACACTGTAATCATGGCAACGTCTAGATGTATAATGTCATTGGTTTGCATTATAAAACATTCAACATGAGATGTGTCGTTACTTTTCATGTCAAACAAATCTCACAATTTGTTTTGTTGAATTTGCGTTCGCACTGCACGAAACATGAGTAAGAGCGGTTTAGCACTACGTCCGACCCGAATTATCGAATTCAAGATCCGAGTTCAATCCGATTTGGGAATGTTCCAAATTCGGACGGACAGAGTTCGGATCTTATTCATACAAATACTTAGTACTGTGGCTACTTCGGACCGACATTTCTCGGATTCGGATCGGACGTAGTACGAAACCGCTCTTAGGTCCGTATTACAGAAGGAAACTCAAGCACTGATCTTTGTTTAAATTTAGTTTAAATCTAGTTTCAACCAATTAAATGGCTTGAATCTAGTTTTAAGTAATGCTTGAGTATTGATTGACGTTCTGTAATACGGACCTTAGGGTGCGTCTCCACTGACGCGGAGCTGGGCGGAGCGGAGCGGAGACGTGCAGGAATCGACCAATCATAATGGTTGAAATCCTCATCGCGTCTCTTGTCTCGTCTGTAATTGGACGATTCCTGCACGTCTCCGCTCCGCTCCGCGTCAGTGGAAACGCGGCCTTAGTCAGATGTCAAGATTTGATGATGTGCATCTGCATTGAGGGCTCATTTTTTGAACCCTTGCGAAACGAAATAAGACTTATAGGGAATTTAGTTAGAAATAGTAAAAACTTAAAGCAAATTAAAAAAAATAAAATGTGGTGGAAACATGTCAAGTGATATGTCAAACAAATTCGTCAAACATATTTCGCGTCAACAAGTTGTGTTACAGTCAGCGTCAAAAATATCGGGACGAACAGACTGTTTCAAAATGATCTCAGCATCAACTAAGAGAAAATTAGAGTTTCTCAATTAGAGGTTCTTGTCAGAATGACAGTTGTCGTATACTGTCTTCATTCTGTAACATTCCGTGTGTGTGAGTTGTTTAGATCATTTTGATGAACAGTCTGTTCGTCCCGATATTATTGACGCTGACTGTACAATGCGAACGCGAGTTGATACATTGAGGAGACCATGGAAACGGAGATTTCAACTCACTGAACAACACGGCATTCTTGTAAATTGTCACGGTCACAGTCGAAAGCGCACTAGTTCGCGGAGACGGAATTTGTATTATGAACGGCTCTTAATGAGCATGTCGCGCGGACACATGTTCGCCCGCTTGCCACTTCTCCTGTTTTTAGGGTTCCGTACCAAAATGGTAAAAAAGGAACCCTTATGGTGTGACTCAGTCTGTCTGTCTGTCTGTCACAGCTGGATATCTTAAGAACTACTTATGCTATCAACTTGAAATTTGGAACAGTTTTAGATGATGTTTACCCAACTATTTTGCTAATTAGAAAGAAATAAAAATATTTAACTATATTTTTTTTGCAACAGGGACTGAAAGGGGGTGTTAAAAATTCAAAGTGGGGCTACTAGGGCATGTGGGGTATCATATGAAAGAGCGCTGTTTGCACATTTTGAAACATTTTTTTTTTTTTTTTTAGGCCGCATAGTTTTCGATTTTTTATGAATAATGTAAAAAAAAATACCGTTTCCCCCGAAGTTTGCAAAGATAAAAATCTGAAATTATTCTATGTGATAGAAGTTTATGTAAAGATTACAGGAAAAATAAAACAATGTCTCTAAATAGCACAATTTTTCAGAAATCGGAACGGAACCCTCGGTGCGCGAGTCCGACTCGCTCTTGACCGGTTTTTTATATTTCTATGGTTATAGGTAATCAATAGGTAAATGAACTATTATGATTCATGTAGATTTAATTACTTATTTAATTATGATAAGATCTTGAAGCTTTTACTGATATACGAAACATCTCAGTAACTATTCATAATTGAACATCACCTCGTAACGGACAAAAATACTGGGAACGACAACACTGTTTCCCCTCTAAGCGAATGCAAGCGTGAAGATACGTTGTTATGAAATAACGACCGACACTTTATACTTCCGCCAGGAATCGAACCGGATACCTGGCGAGTGATGCGAAGAAGGATGCTCTTGTAAGGATTCATACGTCAAGTCGTCAACGCTGACGTTGAAAACTAATTTACTTATAATTGTTTTTTCGCCAATTTACCGCTCTTACGAGGTAGGTTCATCTGAAAATAATATCATAAAAAAGTTCTTCGGAAGGTAAAATTTGTGTGTATGTATGTTGGGGGGAATCTCCCTCCGGAACTAGGTGGTGGGGGGCTAAAACGGCCACTATGGCAGAATCATTATAGGATAATTAATCATATTTGAAATCGTAAAACGGTCACAAACTGACAATTCATAATTTATCTGCGTACAATTCATAGCACATTTGACAGTTTTGTATGGAGATTCGTAAAATGGTCCACAAATTATGAATTGCTTTAATGAAGTTTAATTTGTCATTAAACTTCATTAAAGCAATTCATAATTATATTCACAATCATAATAAATTCCTGGGAATTCAGGAAATGAATCGCTTTTAGAGGAATTGCTTAATGTGGTCGTTTTAGGCCCCAATCAATCCGATTCCGAAAATTATTTTTTCGCCAATTGTATTGCGATAACAGTATTGCAAGTCAAAGTGAAATTTCTTGTTTTAACTTAACATAATTATAATTATATCGTAATTATGTTATGTTAAAATAAGAAATTTCAAGCGGGCAAAGTCGCGGGCAGAAGCCAGTTTTACAAATAAAACGCGAACCGATGCATGAAAATTATTGCAGCTTAATACAGTTATGCAGGATAATTTTTTAAGCAGTGCACTTTCACTATGGGACTAACTCTGAAATCGCGAAAAAAAAAAATCAGCTTCAGCAAAAGTTCAGTACATTTATCGACACCAAACTCGTCAAAATGTATTGAGCAGCTGATTTTTTTTTCGCGTTTTCAGGTTTGGTCCCATAGTAAAAGTTGTTCATATTTAAGTGTAGAACACCCTGTGAAAATTTGCGCACTGCTTAAAAAAATATCATGTAGGTATAAAATAAAAAATATACCTTATTTTTGATTATGATTAATTTATAATTAAGTAATTACCATTCATTTTTTCGGTTTTAAAAGAGGCATCAATTTAACAGAAAAGATAACCGAATCAAACTAATATAAAAAAAAACTGAACCTCATTTCAATTTCGACCGTTATTTCAAAAACCCATATTTTAATTTAATAAAAAAAATCCACAATATAGGGGTCCGCTATCAATTTATCCAGAGATATCAATTGTTCTACAAACAATTGCATACTTGTGGGGTGCGCGTAAGCAATGTAAAAGGCATAAAATTTTATTTTTATTGCACATCCTACTTTCACAAAATGGCTGCGGCTCGTTGAAACAATTGTAGAATTGTTTTTTGATAGGGAGCAGCGAATTTTAATAAAGGGCGGCCTGTTTGTGTCTTCTGCGGCTTTTATGATGTTTGCTTCCGGGATTGGGTTCAGAGGTATAGAGGGCATGATCAATTTGACGTCATCCAGTTAAAAAATGTTCATAAATAATTGTCAGAAGATTTTTTCATAGAAAATCTAGAGACACGGCTTCGCACGGTTTTTACAACTTTCCAAAACATCGAGACTTCTTTAGTAAGTATATTTATGTAAGTTTAGTATTAATTTATTGTACACATAAACCTTCTAGAATAAACTCTCTAAAATTCTAAATGATGGAAAAAAAACCACATCAAAATCAATTGTGTAGTTTAAAAGATCTAAGCGGTCACACAGATAGACACAAATATATACTTTAATTTATAATAATAGTGTGTACCAACCTGCTGTAGGTATAGATAAATGAAAACTAAGACTTACTTACTTTTTGTTTTTTACTTCGAATAAACATTAACTGCTTAGCATGATTAAGGCTCGTATTTATAATCGTTTTTCGTGTTTCGTTTTTTAATAGTAATTTCTTAATGAAGTCATTACTTGAGGGTAGAATTCTTAAGTAAAGAAAATGGTGACTATTACTTGGCTAAGAATTCTAAGCTTTGACAGTTCTAACTTCAAGCAATTACTAAAATATAGAATGAAAATCATTACTTGAGCAATTACTTTTACTTGACTATAAATACGAGTGTAAGTAAACGTAAATACAAAAAAATTTGGGAGGTGTCGTATAAAAAACAAAAACTAAAATTTTTGACACTTGAAAGTGACGGCATACTTAACGCTTTCCGTTACGTCACAATTTCTGCCAGTTTACTCCTTCCACAAGCACGTTAAAGAACTTCGTACCACCAAAAACAAAACAAAAATACTGATCCTGAGCGTATCTTCCTTAATTACATAAAATTCCTTTTAATTAACCATACCACAATATAGTCACGGTTACAAAACATAATAACATTACCACACACACAAGAACCGTATACAATAATAACCTCAACATCCCTAAATCCGGGCAGACACATCGGCGACACGCATCCACCTCTATTAGGACCGAAATATCCTAAAACCGTAACCAATCGATTTGTAGACGTGAACTTGTACTTTCGAACCCAGAAAAAGTATCGATATTTGAGGAGTATCGATACTTCAGTACGGTACTAAACTAGGGGTCAGATTTCACTAGCTCCCTATAATTTACGGTTAAATTACCTTTTTCTGTTCCATATTTGAATGGTTGTATTTTTAATTCGACGCTTTTCAAGGGATACTTGAATAGTTATATCGATTCTTAATGGATTTCTAGGCGAGTCCTAACTTACTCCATCATACAAAAATAATAATAAATAAAAGAAAACTTATTTCTTTTATTTCGATACCATTTATAAACATACTAATTTATATTACACTAGCTTTTGCCCACGGCTTCACCCGCGTTTATTATACATAAAAACCTTCCTCTTGAATCACTCTATCTATTAAAAAAAACCGCATCAAAATCCGTTGCGTAATTTTAAAGATCTAAGCATAGATAAGTAGGGAAAGACAGCGGGCAGCGACTTTGTTTTATATAATACTTATGAATGTGTATTTATTGAAATACAAAAATATTTAAGTATTCTGCACAAATTCAGTGCACAATAATACAAACTTAACCCTAATCAGGAAATATTAAAAAAGTAACAAAAATCACACAAAACTTTAGAAGTACTCTAAAACGAACTCGTAAATCTTGGCATAATCACATCTCGGTATTATGTACAGTTTAGGGAAGATAACACCGTAAATCGATAATTTTGATTCGATCCCTATTACATACATCTTCCTGGCATACACTAGTAGGGGGTTACCTTAATGGAGTTTTAGGGTAGAGGGCACAATAGTCGGTCGTGATGAAGGATTGTGCTTTCTGATTGATGAAGACGGATGGTGCAGGGTTAATATCTATTATACTAATGTAGTTCGTGAGATACATTCGAGGCGTGTAAGTTTTGATACATGGGGAAAGCAGAATTCCTGAGCTTTGATTTTTAAAAGGTTTTGTTTTGAAGTTGTGATGTCGACAATCACTGATTAAGTATGGTATGGATTTGACATTGATACAGTTGCAATTTGATTAAATGTCAGCTTAAAAAGAGAGAGAGGGATTGAGATTTGATTTCTTCTTGTAAGTTCAAACACAAAAAAAAAACCGGCAAAGCGCGAGTCGGACTAACACACGAAGGGTTCCGTACTACCATCATGCAATGTTTATTACGACATATAAAAAAAAACTTCTGTTTAAAAAAACACGTCTCATGTATGGCGAGTATGAGGGGACCCCCTTTAATTTTTAACTTTATTTTATTTTTATTATTTTTGTTGTTATAGCGGAAATAGAAGTACACGATCTGTCAAAATTTCAACTGTCTACCTATTACGGTTCATGAGATACAGCCCGCTGGCAGACAGACGGACGGTCGGATGGACGGGACGGGCAGCGGAGGCTAGTAATAAGGTTCCGTTTGGCACCCTTAATTGGGGGTACGGAAAACCTAAAAACGAATCAATCTATAATATGGGCGTAAAATAACTGCCAGCAAATTGCAGAAATAGTCAAGCAAATTGCAGAAATAGTCAAGCAAATTGCAGAATTAGTCAAGCAAATTGCAGAAATAGTCAAGTAAATTGCAGAAATAGTCAAGCAAATTGCAGAATTAGTCAAGCAAACTGCAGAAATAGTCGAGCAAATTGCAGAAATAGTCAAGCTGCAGCCTATATCATCTATTTACTCGTATCTTTGCATGCAAAACAATTATTTCTGGTGCGTAACTGAATCACAAACAATGCACACTGCACGGCGTAATTTATTGAATATAGAAACATGTTTTTTGATTAAAAAATGTTCATAAAAATAATAGTAAAGGTAGGGAAATTAATTGTTTTGCAAATTGATTATGTACCAACTTCAATTCGTATTCTATTCTATTATATATCTTATTGTGGAAAGCAAAGCTGATGTCGACCATTCTGCCAATGTCAAAAGTGACATTTAAATCAAGCATTAAAAAA
The DNA here is from genome assembly GCA_905163495.3 of Cosmia trapezina. NCBI lineage: Eukaryota > Metazoa > Arthropoda > Insecta > Lepidoptera > Noctuidae > Cosmia > Cosmia trapezina. Next base: position 18,650,571 of record LR991027.1, read on the forward strand.
AAAGCCGGTCAAGAGCGAGTCGAACTCGCGCACCGAGGGTTCCGTTCTGATTTCTGAAAGTGTGCGTGTGTGTGAAAAGTGTGCTATTTAGAGACATCGTTTTATTTTTCCTGTATCTTTACATAAACTTCTATCACATACAATAATTTCGGTTTTTATATTTGCAAACTTCGGAGATAAGGGGGGGGGGGGAACGGTATTTTTTTTTACATTTTTCATCAAAACACGAAAACTATGAGGCCTAAAAAAAATAAAAAAATGTTTGAGAATGTGTAAACAGCGTTCTTTCAAATGATACCCCACATGTCCTAGTAGCCCTACTTTGAATTTTTAAGACCCCCATTCAGTCCCGGTTACAAAAAAAATATAAATATTTTTACTTTTTTCTTATTTGTAAAATAGTTGGGTAAACGTCATCTAAAACTGTTCCAAATTTCAAGTTGATAGCATTAGTAGTTCTTGAGATATCCAGCTGTGACAGACAGACAGACAGACAGACAGACAGGCTGAGTCACACCATAAGGGTTCCTTTTTTACCATTTTGGTACGGAACCCTAAAAAGAAAACAATAATAAAAAATGAAAAAAAAAACGTCAACGATACAGTTCAATTCGTAGACTTATTCAAAACACTTTGCAAACACAACGCAAAACACGTTTCAATTTGCTCAGCAATTAATTTCTCTGTCTGTACATAACTTGTTAAAACGCATCAAAAGCGCCTCCTCATTTCTAAAAAATTACAAAATTTTTGTTATTTTCATCTCGGCTTGCCCCACTTTAATTAAAAATAACCATGGAAATGACACAACAAAAAGCAGCACCACGTTAAACCACATAGAACACAATCCAGATGTTTGAAACACGAGACTTGGCATGTGACCATTTTGACACAAAAAAATAATGGTGATAAGTAAACGGCACTATGATTATCTATTCACTATGATTTATGTTAGTGCCGAAGGAAACGGGACTATCTGAAAAAAAAATGTTGATATTAAAAAAATATTTGTGGTTTTTCTGGTCATTTGTGTTTTGTTATGGTCATAGATCATTTTAAACTGAGGTCTGCGAAATAGACCTGTATTTTTTGTAAAATTTTGCAGTCATTTATCACAATAAAAAATAAAAACCGGCCAAGTGCGTGCCAGCCCACGCACAATGAAGGGTTCCGTAGTTGAAAATAATGTATCCCAAAAACAAACTTAACATTGTTGTAGAAAAACTAGAAATCTCAAAATATTTTTTTTATGTGTGTAAAATTACAAATTAACGATTTTCAGACTTTTTCCTTTATTTGTGCTGTGAGACATTGCTTCTTGCCAAATTTCATGATTCTAGGTCAACGGGAAGTAGGTACCCTAGGTTTTGATTTACTTGCGAGTAAGTATGTCACATAACTGGCCGTATTTTTTTACTGCGTTGACTTAGAAGCTTGATTTTTCTAGAGGTCCAAGAGACCATAGACTTTAATAATATTCACCTTGATACCTCCACGCGTTCTTTAGAAAAAGGGTCTTGACAGACTGACAGACAGACAGACGGACAACAAGGTGATCCTATAAGGGTTCCGTTTTTTCTTTTGAGGTACGGAACCCTAAAAAGCAAATAGGTGGGTAGTAAGTAGTACCAAACTGCCAAGTCAATGGCTGTCCTCCGCGATGCACAAATACTCATAATAATGGCGAGACAAATAAATATAATTTTTAATGTCCACGAAGCTCGTGGCTAAGTGATAACAGCCGCTCGGGTCGATCGATGGATCGGGCCGTGGATGGGTGACCTTTACATACCGAGACCCCCCGTCCTTCAGAAAGCACGTTAATACATTGGTCCCCGTTATCATTCTTGGATCTTTGACAGTCGACAGTCTGACAACCAGTCTTACCAAGGGGTATCGTATTACACAGTAACTGGGTTGTGGAGGTCGGATAGGCAGTCGCTCCATGTAAAATACTGGTATTCAGCTGCATCCGGTTAGACTGGAAGCCGACCTCAACATAGTTGGGAAAAGGCTAGGCAGATTTGATTAGGGCATTACGTGTCCAACAACCTATACCTTTTCACGCGATCGTGACCAGTAACCCTGTAGGTATAATCTTGAATAGAAAATTTGTAGCGAAAAAACTTTTTAACAAAAAAAAAAACCGACTTCCAAAAATCACTACAAAGTGAAAAATAACTTTGATTTCGGAAGTCGGTGTCTTTCGTTTTTTATTTACTTTCTTTTTTTTTGCCACCGACTTCCGAAATCAAAGTTATTTTTCACTTTGTAGTGATTTGTGGAAGTCGGTTTTTTTTTTTGTTAAAAAGTTTTTATTTCTCGCTTTTTAGTGGGTCTGTTTATAATTTATATAAGTTACAATAGTCTAATGTCAACTGCTCATCACATGTTACAAAATATTGCTTTTCCCGATGCTGGGACGTTAATTGTTGAGGAGTTCTGCTGGTAAGAACCAGGAGAACTCCTCAACAACCACTCACCACACGCATTGTGTGACGGGCGGAAATTGCTTAGCAACCATATTAAAGTAATCGAATCGCAACACGTAAAATATTTATCATTGAGTAGTTCCGGTAGCCATCTGTGGTCTTCATCATCAGTTCCACTTCACCAAGTGGTGCTTTCCGAGAGCAAATGCACGAGCTACTATAAAAAATACCCAAATCGCTATAGGTGTGCCTATAATATTTGAAGAGTTCCTTCGATTTCTCCAGGATCCCATCATCAGAACTGGATTTTGACAAAAATGGGACCATTTGGGAAGTATACCCTTTCCAACAAAAAAATATTTTTTCAAATCGGTTGGCAAGCGACGGAGTTATGCGCGAACAAACATAAAAAAAAAAATACAAACATCCGAATTGAGAACCTCCTCCTTTTTTAGAAGTCGGTTAAAAATAAAAAAAAGATAAAAGAATATCAGAAGACGAGACGTATTACACAGTAACTGGGTTGTGGAGGTTGGATAGGCAGTCGCTCCATGTAAAATACTGGTATTCAGCTGCATCCGGTTAGACTGGAAGCTGACCACAACATAGTTGGAAAAGGCTAGGCAGATGATGTTGATGAACTTGAGATGTCCCTTGAATTTACCTCAGATTTTGCATCACTGTCAAAATCACAATCATCTTTATTCTCGTTACAATAAGGTTGCTGTTGAAGTGTTGATTTACTGCTTGCAGAGGTAAAATACTTTTAACTAGCTTTTAGCTGTAGTCTATTCTATCCTATTTCTTGTTGTGGCAAGCAAAGCCGATGTCGACCATTCTGCCAATGTCAGAAGTGAGATGGAAATCAAGTGTGCATTGAGAAAAAAAATGTTGAGCTTGCAATTGCAACACAAATAACAAAAACATTACAAGTACCCTCATTTCGGGCTTCACTGCAATGGAATAAAAAATACAGCAACCTGCAAAATGCAGTGTAAAAATAACTACCAGTCATCGAAATATTATCAGTTACTGACCTACAAGAAGGACATGATAATATTTGCAATAAACATGGTCATTATCGCATATAGAATTAGCCCGGAAATACGTAAACTTATCATTGTTTACGTTATAATACAGCTTCGCAACGCCATCTGTTGCCGAGTAGTCGAATCTGTCATAATTTTGGGCACATATTTCCTTTTTTTCTTTATTTTTCATGAAATAGATAACTATAGGGTTTACGTAGGTATGTATTTTCCTTTTTTTAGCCGACTTTTAATAATAACAATGTTTTATTAGGTCTGCAAAGAATCCCTACGCTAATTTTCACACCACAGCAGGTTCTGAATTTTTTTTGTACTAGGTATATCGGTATTTTATACAAACAATTTTACAATAAGTAAGTAATAAGTTTGTTTAGAAAAAATTCAATTGGGGAGCCGTGTTTTTGGGCTTCATGAGATTGCTCGCATTCGCAATATAAAGATTCACTTGCACCAAATGCTAAACGAATTTTAAAAACATAATTCTTTATCTGTCATCTTCAAAAGATTGACAGACGATTTTTTAAACGCGTTATCTAATTGTGTTAGAAGATCAAATTAGCTAATACAGCTTTACCAATACATTGTCATAGGGCCACAATCATTTTGAATAGGTGTCCCTCCTTATTTAGCTGGCAGACAGCCCTTCACACAGTGGCCTGGTAACCCATTTAGTTCAATTGAATCAATTTAGTTGATCTATCTATTGAAGCACTAGCTGATATACCTATGTAATTTATTCTTGCTGTTTTTGGCCAATGTTTCGCTTAGTTATCGTCAGCTTTTCGGCTTTTGTTGAAGGTGGTCTTTGACGTTATAAGATGGGTGAATGTTCATGGAGTTACTTGCCCGTTCTTCTCCAAAAAGACCTACTCAATCTGCCTAGCTTTTTCCCAACTATGTTGGGGTCGGCTTTCAATCTAACCAGATGGAGGAATTAGGCTAGGTAGGTAAGGTTGATTTTGTCTACAATGGGAGTATTAGATATACATAATTATTAGTTATTACTTATAGTCAAAGCCAGCCATATAACATCGGTATTACATAATCGTGCGACTTCCCCAGATAAAATCTTCACTATAACATTGATAAATTATGTCAATCATGTCTGTAACAAAAGGACACAACCCTACCACCCCGTATGCGCCCGCTTTTTATCACAATTAAAAGTAAATGAATAAAAATCTCCACTCTACAGTGTCGCCATCTATACGGGCATATTATCATCAAGTATGTGGGCTTTGTTGTAGCACTTGCTGTATTTAATACAAAATTAGAGGGGTGATCAAGTGATCATTAAAGACATTCTGATTTTATTGTATTATACAAGCTTTTGCCCGCGGTATCGCTCATGTAAAGGTCGGAAACTATCCCTAGGGAACGTTCTACCGGCGTAAAAGTATATAGGCCTAAGGTGACTTTATATCATGGTTGCCATTTGTTTTTTTTATTTTTCCACGTTTTCTCCCCAAGGACAAAATCAAAATTAAAATATTTTATTTCACAAAAACCTAGCTTCTGACGTTTCATAAAGTGCCCATGTAGGGCACTTTATGAAACGTCAGAAGCTAGGTACCTACACGGTTCCAAATTGGTCGTTTCATAAGGAGAAGAGCCGGCAAGAAACTCCAGGTACTCTTTTAAACACTTTTTTGACAAATTCCTATTAGGTACCTACCTATGAGGCAATTATTTACACCAGCTATTAAATTGAAATAAATATCCTGAGGGGTTTTTAAAACAGTTTAATTTATCATAATTCAAAATACACGGGTAGATCAAGATCTTTGAAAAACAATTTATTTTCATACAAAGAGGCAAATAATTACTAATTTCTTTTTAACCAAACGATTAATCGTAATCGACGGATGCATTGTACTTGAACCGACTTTGCGTTTAAAGCGTGTGTTGTGTTACGTAAAGTTACGTTATTTGGATGTCACGGTGCGTTTGCGTTACTGTTATTAATTGCGTTGATTTGAATGTGAAAGAAAACGCTAGTGATGTTACTAAGAATGAAAAAAACTTGTATACAGGGTGACTTTGAAAACATGCGACAAAATTTAAAGGGGTGTTCTACCCATCATTATGAACAACTTTTACTATGGGACCAAACCTGAAATCGCGAAAAAAAATCAGCTGTTCAGTACATTTATGTTCGCATAATTCGTCAAAATGTACTGAACAGCTGATTTTTTTTTCGCGATTTCAGGTTTGGTCCCATAGTAAAAGTTGTTCATAATGATGGGTAGAACACCCCTTTAAATTTTGTCGCATGTTTTCAAAGTCACCCTGTATTTATATAAAGTTAACGAAAATATTAGGTTAAGTTTGATGCCCTGGCTGGAGGCCTTGATTTATTGAGGCACCCACAGGCAATACTGGTTGGGCAGCCGACAACCTCCTAGGATGACCTGCAAGATGACATTAAAAAAACAAATTAGGTAATAAGTAAGTAAGTATCAATTTTTTTTTAACCTATGCTGGCCCACTGCTGGGCAAAGGGGTCCCCAATAATTTTCCTACATAATAAGTTAGTAAAAAGCATAGAAGCTGTGAAGCTGCAAAGAAGGATTGTTAAAAATGTAAATATATAAGTAGGTAGTGCAATTCTTGATCCTGTGTTAAATTAAACACACTCAATTAAACATGTTTTAAAGCGACTGTTGGTTAAAGTTTTGTCGAAGAGTTAATAATAGGCTGATATTAGCTGAACGCCCAAATAGGACATGAAATGTGAACACGCAACAAGAAAAGGCTAACTTTCGGAAATAGAAGGAACAACATAATATATAAAGAAAATGTGTTTTATTTATTTACGATACGCTTCGTAAATAAAACCTCTCGAGAAAATATTTTAAGTTGAACCTTATTCTGATAAAACGCCTCAAATTAGCCTTCAGAACGCGGAGCGTTTGGACGGGAAGTTTTGGTAGTTTTTCTCTTTGATTATATAATGTCATCAAAGGTTTTTCTATACACTTCTATCCGGATGTTCTGAGCTGACACAATCTATGTATATGTACACACACAGACACAGACTGTGTATAGACACAGTAAGAAGACATCCCTAGCTTTAACGTCGTTTATCAGTGTAATGTACTGCATCCACATAAAGTGTTGCCAGTGTTGAAGAAATAATAACAACTAAGGCAAAACGAATGCGGCAACTCAAGTAAAACGCGTGACGAAGTTGTGAATGAAACGAATTTGTTACAATTTTTCGTTTTTTAGTTGGTTTCATAAAGTTTGGTTTACTGTTGTTTGGCCCTTTGTTGGAGGTTAATGTAGCGACTGGTTTGATGAAATTTTGATGGACATAAAATGATGTAAAAATTGTTACTAATGTACGTGACTAACCATTTAACTGAGAAATATGTGAAAAATAAACGTCAGTACTTAATTAAGGACCAACCAGACGATTCTATTCCTTCGCAAGTTTAAGCTTTCGTGGTTTAGAGGTGGTCTGTGATGTTTATAATGCATCAATGCCCAGCAAAACTTCGGTACAGATAATGTTTGAACGCGCTAATCTCTGGAACTACCAGTCGGATTTGAAAAAATATTTTTCCATTTGATAGCCCAATTCTTCAGAAAGGTTATAGGCTATTTAACATCACGCTACGACCCTTAGGAGCCGAGCAAAAAGAACGCTAGCCGAAAACGAAGTAATAGCGCGGGCGGGAAATGTGGCTGTTATTTTAGTACAAGTACATAATAGGGTATATTACGACTTCCACGCGAACAAAGCCGCGTTAAGAAGTTAGTGCAGATCAGCCTGATGATATCAACATTTTTGATCGTAGTAAAGTGTCCAAATTCCAACCAAACACATTAACGTAATTTCTTTAAAGATAATGTCATTAACATAAAACAATAGGAGGGTAGCGGTAACAGATGCGCCCTCATGTCGATACGATCTGAGTTGCGTAAGCGCACGCGTTCGAATGTCAACGTTTTAAGTAGAAGTGCTTTGGGTTGGGAACATGATGGCTGAAGCTGTTTGTATTTATGCTTTAGAATGATGCCTTACATAATTTTCTTATAACTAAATAGTATTTTAACTTTGTTAGCTTAATTGTTGACATTTTTGTGCATGCTGTGGTCTCCTATAAGTGAAGGAGTAGGTACACATATTACAAATAAAGGGAACATCAGGTATCAAATATGTGTAATATTTGATACCTGATGTTCCCTTTATTTGTATTATTTCCTTTTCCTATGTATTGTACATACATCTTTTGTTGGAGATCCTAAATAAATAAATAATATGAAGTTGTTCTGGAGAACTCAGAGGTTTTTACATCTGAGCCCTTCTCAGATGTAAAAACCTCTGAGTTCTCCAACAGATGGAGAGGTCAGAGGAGGCCATTACGAATTATAATCTTGGGATCGATCGTGTTAACAGTTCAAAAACGAAATTGTCTCTTATGGATGGAGAAGGAGAGGAAGACTAAAAAAAAGATGGATGAATAGGGATGATGCCTGAGTAAAAAAAAAGAAATTCTATTTAGTCCGTCAGTCAGATAATAAAAAAATGTTAGACACGTATTTTTTGCTTTAAGTATCATATTAATAAAATGTTACTCAGATAACACGCATGGGGGGTTCACTACGTCACTTCTACGTATAAAATCTAGCTAGACTTGACGTCATCCATATTTTAAATCATTGTATCGCCATAATCCTTTGATGACGCAAAAAAAGAAAAATACGTGTCCAATATTTTTTAATATTCTACATGACGGACAAAATAAATATTTTTATCATCATCTCTATTGTGTGAGGGATAGCATATCGATGCCAGAAAAGGGAGTGAATGGGCAGGAAGATGATTATGGATAACTGCACCGAAATAAGGGAGTCGTAATTAATTCATTTATTTACTAAGTTTAGCAAGCAACCAGCCCCTTAACAAACGCACGACTCGACGCGTGCCACTCTTGCGCATACTGCTGGTGCCCCGCAGAGGTGTCATATTATAATGACATCTTAATTTATGCGGAAACACACTCGATAATATATTATTGCACGTTCGTATTGATAGAACACGAACCTACTATTATTGTATTACTAGACGATGTGACAAAAGTCCACTAGATACGAATGTCTGCAGTGTCTGCCAGAAACCGTTACTCACAAAGATGTTTCCTGCGGGTATATTGTCAGCTCGGAGTTCTATTGCCCATGTCACGTACGGTGTTTCTCCTAAATTGCCGTGTTTCACCATCCTCTGATGCGTTATATTGTTATGACGTTTCTAGACGTCTACCGCTCGCGAAACTGTAACAAGCTTT